>CM022301.1:68378377-68978377 GCA_011799875.1 Thinopyrum elongatum | reverse complement strand
AAACCTTGCACCACAGAATAGTGTGTGCGATAGTTGTCATGTACGACGATGTTATGACGGTCCGACGTTTCGTAATCCTGTCCGACACTCATACGATGATTAGCTAATCTTCTTAATTAGTTATCGCATACGGTTTGGGAAAAGCGAATGTGTGTGATTGTCTACTTATCATACACGTTCTATAATCATGAACCGTTTGTGATGGGCCGTGCATCGTAAATGTAGGACCACAGAATACCGACTGCGATGGCAATGCAAGCACAAACGAGTTGCAAGGATGCAGCGTCTGGGTGGCTCCCTATCCCCGATGGTTTCTGGGTCGTGTGGGAAGGACCCCCCTATCGCAGTCACTCACTTGGCGACGGTTCCAAATGCCATCACGGAAAGGGGTTAAAAACCATTTGTACAGGACCTCGCTATACCAGTGGATATTCAAAGCAGGACATCCAAGAGGGATTACCAAAACACATTGATCTAAAGTTTTTCATCACCACATTGATGTTTAATCAACACTTAACATGCACGAAGGCATGACAGAGCAACCAAGTGTTTTAGCTAAGCCTATTACAAGGCTGCAGCTGAGCTCAAAATATTCAATCAAGTTTTTTCAGGAGTATAAACTACTCCTGTAAGCCGGCTTCTGTGTCGTCCGGGTTGGTTCCCTCCAGGTTAGCTTCTTGATGGCCCCTAGCAGTTGATGCATCACGGTTATCCTGCGCCGACTCTTTTGCGTCTTGGATCTGAAGGTTGTCCAGATTCCAGTTAACATCCGTTAAAGCTTGAGAGACGGCTTTGTCATGCAAGATAGGAGACAGGTCAACATCAGGGGCAAAGATGTGCTTACGCCGTTGGGGAGTCAAGTCGAAAGATTTTAGTATTGGCGGTGGAATTCGTGTGATGTTGCCATCGTAAGCCGGCTGATATTTATTCAATTCCATTTCTGGAACAAGTTGCCTCGCAGTGGTCGGGTATCCCTCACACAACGGGCATAATCAGCTGGTAAAAATTCATTCCCGTCATGTTTGTATTGTGGGAACCTACCGGCCAACTCCAAAGGATCCAACTCTCGTGCATAAGCTATAGCCTGGCTTAGTGAGGTCATTGCTCCGGCTCAGGTGGCTGACCTTTTCAGTTCTACAATCTGCTTTGGGATGGTCGAGAGGCGCCTCAGTACATCTTTTATGAATTGCACTGGCTCTTTTTCACCACTCACAGACTTGATAATAAAAATGCTTCTAGCATATAATTGTTCTACAAAAGAATATACAGCCTTCAACTTCATTAAGTTATCTTAGAGGTTGCGAGTTCTATCACCTGCAAAAAGTTGCAATGTGTGAGCCGCCAGGCGAGTTATTACCTATACATGACTCGCCAGGCGAGTTATTACTTATCTATGACTTATTAGGCGAAATTTTTGGCAAGAACTTGAGGGGTTACTTACCAAATATGGCCTGGGTCATTTGGGATATATGTCGTTCCAACCCGGCCAGCTCTTCAGTAACCGGTGTCAATTGGCCCTCGGCGGCTTCTGCACGCTTGATCAGGGCGGCTTTCTCAGTCTCAAAGGGCTTCTTTTCTGTTTCAAATCCCGCCTTGATTTTCTCCAGCTCTTCTAAATACGATTGCAGGCTTGATTTAGCCTTGGCCCGTAGAGCCTGTTCAGATTCAAGTTCTTTTCTCAAGCCTGTCAAATTTGACTTGGTCGTGCTCATAGCTTCCTGCAAAATAAGGAGGGTACAAGAAGACCCGACTCAGTTCATAAAAATGAGTCGGCCCTTGGGGGCTATAGGCTATCTTTTCAAAGTTTCCTTATTTGAAAGACCCGGCACATCTTAGGAAGATTAGCCGGCCTTTGGGGCCTACTTGATGTTTCTTCTAACAAGTTGAATATTTAAAGAACCAGCTTTTCATTGGCATGATAAGCCAGCTCTTTGGGGCTACATTACAAGATTTATGGATGTTATGTCTAAGTCCTAAACACACTCAAGTTTCCTATGTTTAAGACTTGGGGGCTACATTAGAAGACTTGCAGATTTTTTGTCTAAAGCCTTAAACACACTCAAGTTTCCTATGTTTAAGACTTGGGGGCTATATGAGGATATATGTAGTACTGGACAAGATTGAGCATACCTCATACTTCATCTTCATCATGTTAACCATACTGGCTTCCATGTCTCGGCTTGTAGAAAGGCGAGCCAAGTAGCTCGCGTGCAGTTCTTCTGCGTTGAAGTCTTCATAATTGGGCAGCTCAAGTTTGGTTTTTCCCTTCTCAGACTAGTGCGTCTCATCTTTTGATGTGAGCTTGGTCAGCACAATGGAGACCTCTGGGGCTTTGTAAGTCTCCCCGGTAATAGCAATTTCATCATTGTACCTTTCATGAGAAGGAACGTCTTCAGCCGCCTTAGCAAGGCTTGAAACTTGAGCCGGACTTGGTGGGTTAAGATCATCCGCCAGGTTAGACTCGGCATCCCTTGCCTCTGTAGCATCTAGATCATCTTGCTAGGGTGGCTCAACTTGATCATCATGATGGTCCTCGAGGTTTTCAGTGCGGGCTTCAGGGGTCACCAAAGTTTGGTCCTCTAACTCAGGGATCTCAGCAGTGGTTGATGACTCGCCAACTTTTCTCTTCTTGGCTTTATCTTTGGCCCCGCGATCAACATAGCATATTCAAAAAACACACAATAGTGGTTGTAACAAGCCGCCAACAGTTGATAAAATTGTTTACCCGGGGTTTATAATCAAAGCTGGCAGCTGAGTAGTGGATGAATCCCCTGAGGATGGCGGCGACTCCTGATAATTGGAATCAGAGGGATTAAGTGGCTGCCTGATAAGGCCAGCTCGTGGAAGAGAAGGAGTTGGACTATGAGGCACCTCATTATGTTGCTTGCGGGCGGATGGTTCATGGGATAAGCCGGCCAGCAGCTCTTCAGAGCCGCTCCGAGTTTGGCGCCTTGATTCATGCTGGATTTTCTTCAAAATAAAGTTTGCATCCAAATGAGCATCTGGATGAGAAAACCTAACTTTCCGAATGACCCGCCTTGTTTTCTTTGGAGACAAGGATTCTGAGCCAGAAGAGATGGAAATTACCTAACCGTCACCAGCCCAGCTTGTTGCAGCATCACCCTGAGAATAAGAAGCATCAGCGAGTTCAATAAAAAGATGGCCAAGGGAGTCAAGTTCTACCTCCGATTGATTATCAGCTACCGGTGACTCGCCCCTTGCTACCGGCTCTTCACACCAGCAGGTTTATTCCTTCTTTGAGCCGGCGCAGTTTTAGTCTTAGCCGCCTGAGTTTTCCTCTTCTTACTCCAGAATGGGGAGTTGGCCTGTATAGTTGAACAATGTTAATAAGTGAAATACTGAATAAGTAAAGGTTGATAAGCCGGAAAAATAGTTATGCTCACCGGAGGAGCCGGGTTAAGCTTGAAGAATGGTTGCAACCCCATCTTGTTGCAGTTCTCCTGAGGCTCCCCAAGCAGTTTCTTCACAATCTTGTTTAGTTCATCAGCTTCCAAGTCAACAGAACTGTACCGTTGAACGTCTGTTGAGTCGCCTAAATAATTGCACATTAAGCCAGGCGGGAGACTCAAGGGCCTGATTCTCCAAGTAACCCAGCACCGGGTTAAGTCACACCCCGTTAAACCATTGGCAAATAAGGCCCTCAGTTTTGGATATACAAGGGTGGCTTGAGCATGTTCTTCTGGAGTAACCCGGCTAGGGAGGTCAAAATCAATAGGAAGACGGTCAGATCTGTAACCCGGTAAGGGGTTCTCATCAGCTGGAGCTATGTTCTTGCAATAGAACCAAGTCTTAATCCATCCTTTTGGATGACTTGGTAGTGTGACTGGAGGAAAGGAATCGTCTCTGTGCCTCTGAATCGAGACCCCGCCGAGTTCTAGGCTAGGGCCATCAGCAAATTCTGTTTGACGGTTGATGTAGAAAAATTCCTTGAAGAGAGGAACAATGGCCTCCATTTCCAGATATGCCCCACATAAGACTTGAAATTGGCACAGGTTGGATATGGATTTTGGGGCAAGATCTTGGGGATGAAGGTTGAAGAAATTTAAGAAGTCCTAGAAGAAGTTTGACCCGGGCGGAGAAAAGCCTCTAAGGAGATGGTCTATAAAGACCACGACTTCTCCTTCGCTGGTTGGGGAACATCGTCTCCTTGGGCGGCTCACCAGCCATTCTCTTCTTGAGCCGGCAGAAGGCCTTGTTCTTTATAATCGTTGAGCACGAGCTGGGAAACTTGGGAAAGCACCCAGTTGCAAATTATGGTTTTTGCCATGATGAGCCGCCTAAGTAAGATTAAGAACTGCATAAATATGAGCGGCGGGTTACTTATGAAGTGATAACTCGCCACATCAACTATGTGATGAGACGACACTATTAGTTGTGGTCAAAGGTAAGGCTGCATAATTACTAATGATGAATGAGCCGCTCGATAGGTGAGCCGGCATAGCAATGGATTACTTTCTACATTTTGCCGGGTTACAATCATAGTGATGAGCCCGCAAAATATAAGGGTGTCTTATTCTGAATTGGAAATTGCTGGTGTTCTGCTAAGTATGGTACAAACAAGTTTCTACCGAAGCACCTATGATTGTGGATCTACAAATGATAGAAAAAGGAAATATTTCCTAAACCTAAGATGACCATCGGAAGTGGCTACTAATTTGTTCACGGATTCTATGGAGGATCTAGGGTTCGCAAATACAAAAATGGTATTGAAGTAAGCTCCGCTGCATCTCTATGAGAAATTCATGGAAGAAAACTAGATCTAAAATGGTGATGGAGGCAAAGGGTAATTCAACGCTGAAGAACTCCGAAGAACTATGAAATAAGTAATGTAGATCTGAGGAGAAGGAACTAGTATACCTGAGTGTTGCAGAGGACGGCGGAGGTGTTTGACCAAGCTCCGGCGGAAGCTGGGAAGCGTCGCGGTCTTGGACGAGCTGGACGGCGGCGGACAAGCTGGGGCGACAGCAGTCTGATGAGGAGAGCTTGAGTTTGAAGAAGAAGAAGAACAAGAAGCGGTGGGGGTGAAGGCAAAAGTGAAAAGGAGGGCCCCCCATGTGTATTTATAAGGCGAAGAGATGAGAATAAATGGCAGGCACGATAATTGAGGGGGCACAATAACTTTTGGAGCCAGGGACGCCTCGATATTTGGCTTCAACAGATATACTCAAAGATTCATTATGATGTCATCCAGGGCTCCCAAGATTTTCAGAGAATGACATCAGCAATAAGATGTGAAAAACAACAAGTCTGGAAGCATCATAAGCCGACATTTTATGGCCCGGAGAAGATGTAGACATGACCGCAAGATAAGCCGCCAGGTTAAGATGGTGGAGATTGACATGAATGAATTCAAATCAATCTGGGGGCTAATGTTGGGGATATAACCACGTGATACGACCCGCCATATTGGGCCGGGTCATCTAGGTGGCGGCTAATGAGCAAGACTCAAGATGGGTTGTGGCGCCAAGGTACAAGACCAGCAGGACAGCTTACCAAGCAGGACAGCTTACCAAGCAGGCCGGCTTGGGGCCCAGTATCCAAAGATGGCGACTCAAGGCCCAGAAGTGTAAGTTGCCTGGAGTTTCCTTACATAGGAAACAAGACAAGTTAGAAACACACTAAGTCACGGATCGTAGTACGACCCGGACTCTTGTAAGCCCTGGGTCTCAACCTATATATAAAGGCGAGCCCCTGAGGCAGATAGGGTTAAGTGACAATCGATCAATAGCTAGGTCAAGCGAATCCGCTCCTTTGTAATTGATCCCAAAGCAATAAGCAGGAAGTAGGCTATTACCTCGATTGTGAGGGGCCGAACCTGGGTAAATTTGTGTCTCTCGATTCCGATCAACCCCGACAAGCTAACCTCCCGGTTGCGATGGCCTCATGACTAAGTCCTCATACTAGGAAATCTGCTATGACAAAACCACGATAGTATGTGTGATGTTACTCATAGTGTGAGTAAACATATTATGTTACCACATGCCTCTCGATCCTCATTAATTACATGTCACATTATCTATTTTACCTAGATACGTGTTATGTTACCACATACCTCTCGATCCTCCCACTTCATGCATATGATATTAGTGTATGATACACCTTCATAGTGCATAGTATCGTAGAGTAGTATCACAGATGATCTTATTTATTGTCATGCATGACACAAAGTAGCATATCATTTATTATGATACGGTATCTACCTATGTTACTTTAACCCCCCCTCTCTCTTATTTAATTCTCTGCCATATCAACGTGTTTGCTATTCCCGACTACATGATATCGGCTAAGCTACCATGATACGTCTCTAGTGTATGTATAATTTATGAAGTATTCATGCCATGTTTACAACAATTTTATATGGTTTTGTTATGATTTGATTAGAACTAACCCGGACTGACGCTGTTTTCAGCAGAATTACCGTCGTGTTGTTTTTTGTGCAGAAATAAAAGTTCTCGGAATGGGCTGAAAATTTACGATGATTTTTTGGACCAAAAGAGATCCTCGAAGCACCAGAGCTAGGCCAGGAAGTGACCGAGGAGGCCAGAAGCCTAGGGGGCATGTCCACCCCCCTAGGGCATGCCCCCCGGCTTGTGGGCCCCTCGGGCACCCCCTTGACGTGAGACCGATGCCAAAAATTCCTATATATTCCGTAACCTCCAGAAAGTACCCTAGATGAGAAGTTCCGCCGCCGCAAGCCTCTGTAGCCATGAAAAACCAATCGGAACCCCGTTCCGGCACCCAGCCGGAGGAGGAAATCATAACCGAAGGCCATCTTCATCATCCCGGCGGCCACCATGATGAGGAGGGAGTAGTTCACCCTTGGGGCCGAGGATATGTGTTAGGGCATATTTCTCCCTAAGTGGTTTTGGTGATTGATGACAATGTGTTTGCGGACTAATCGTGCGCATTGAGCATTTCAGACTATCAAGCATATGGCACACGACGATTCGTGCCCCTCAAAGTTTCAAGTGAAGACAGTTTTCTTACCTTCGGTTCATTTTGGTGGATTTGAGTCGTAGGGAAAACCGTACTATCAAGAGGGGGTCCGCTTCGTAAAGGTTTGGGTGGAATCAACACGTACGCACTCATATTGCACCCATCGCCTCTTTCCGCTTCAGTGGAGTTGTCCTTCGTGTGTGCCGAAGAAGGGGTGGAGAGCTGCAAGCGGTAGTACCGCGGGCAGCAGCGGTAGTATCGCTGCTACTCCCGCTAGTACTACCGCACGTGGTTGGGGCCTCGATTTTTCGTGTTAGGTTTTACGGTAGTACCTCAGGGTCTCTACCGTGCTACCCGTTTGCCCCTGGAAAACTGGCGGTTGTAGCAGCGGTAGTAGGGGAGGTACTACCACCCCTACTACCGCAGCTACCACCGCCCGTTCCTCTGTTTTCTCCCCTGTTCTTCTTATCTCGCATTCATCCTGAAAGGAGCAGTAGTACCGCTCCTAGAATGGTAGTACCACACCTGGAGCGGTAGTACCGCTTGCTTGTGGGCTGAGAGGTGCATAACGGTTGGATTTGTCCCCCACTATAAAAGGGGGTCTTCTTCCTCAAGAAGACTCACCTCTTCTTCCCCCAAACTCCATTGTTGCTCCAAAGCTCATTTTTGCCCAATCTCTCTCTCTAGCCAATCAAACTTGTTGATTTTCTAGGGATTGGTTGAGAAGGCCCCGATCTACACTTCCACCAAGAGAAATTTGATTCCCACACTAATCCCTTGCGGATCTTGTTACTCTTGGGTGTTTGAGCGCCCTAGACGGTTGAGGTCACCTTGGAGCCACATTCCATTGTGGTGAAGCTCCGTGGTTCATTGGGAGCCTCCAATTCGGTTGTGGAGAGAGCCCCAACCTTGTTTGTAAAGGTCCGGTCGACGCCTTCAAGGGCACCACTAGTGGAATCATGGCATCTCACATTGTGTGAGGGCGTGAGGAGAATACGGTGGCCCTAGTGGCTTCTTGGGGAGCATTGTGCCTCCACACCACTCCAACGAAGACGTACTTCCCCTCAAAGGGAAGGAACTTCGATAACATATCCTCGTCTCCACCGGCTCCACTTGTGGTTATCTCTTACCTTTACTTTGTGCAAGCTATTGTTGTGTTGTATCCTTTGCTTGCTCTTGTTGTTATTGTTGTTGTTGTTGTTGTTGTTAGCATCATATAGGTTGCTCACCTAGTTGCACATCTAGACAACCTATTTGTTGCTAACCCTAATTTGTTAAGAAAAGCTAAAAATTGGTAGTTGCCTATTCACCCCCCCCTCTAGTCAACTATATCGATCCTTTCAATTGGTATCAAAGCATCGTCTCTTTATTAAGGGTTTCACCACCCGAAGAGTATGGTTGACACCAAGGAGGAAGTGCCCGAGGCCGTGGAGTTGACTTCGATCACACAAGACGACTTAAATGAAGTTATGGCTTCACTTAAGATATCTATGATGATCAAACTAAAGTCCAAGCTTAAAGAATTGCTTGAGGGGTTGAAAGCTTCTCCCGATCCTTTGCTTGTGGTTAATCCCACCGCATCGGAGTCGGAGGCCAATTCCGCTAAGGAAGCGGCTCAAGGTATTCGTGTTTCTTCCCCTCATGACAAGAATGGGACAGGAACCTTTGCCTCGGTTCCCCCTCCCCCGGTCTATGGAGGACCGGTCCCTACACCTCGCATTAATAATCTTGGTCCTCCTCCTAAGCTTGTTAAGGGTGATTTTTCTAATTGGGTTTTTCGCATCAAGACTCATTTGAATCACAGCTCAACAAATCTTTGGAGAATCACTGAGCAAGGCTTTTACCCACATGATCCAAACAACTTCACCACAAGAGAAGAGGTGGACAATGATGACCCACAAGTATAGGGGATCAATCGTAGTCCTTTCGATAAGTAAGAGTGTCGAACCCAACGAGGACCAAAAGGAAATGACAAGTGGTTTTCAGCAAGGTATTCTCTGCAAGCACTGAAATTATAAGTAACGAGTAATTTGATAGCAAGATAATTTGTAACGAGCAAGTAATGGCAACGAAAAATAATATGCAGCATGGTAGCCAAATCCTTTTGTGGCAAAGGGCAGGCCAAAATAATCTCTTATGATAAGCAAAGCGTTCTTGAGGGTACACGGGAATTTCATCTAGTCACTTTCATCATGTTGGTTTGATTTGTGTTCGCTACTTTGATAATTTGATATGTGGGTGGACCGGTGCTTAGGTGTTGTTCTTACTTGAACAAACCTCCTACTTATGATTAACCCCCTCGCAAGGATCCGCAACTACGAGAAAAGTATTAAGATAAAATCTAACCATAGCATTAAACTTTTGGATCCAAATCAGTCCCTTACGAAGTAGCGCATAAACTAGGGTTTAAGCTTCTGTCACTCTCGCAACCCATCATCTAATAAGTACTCCACAATGCATTCTCTTAGGCCATAATAAGGTGAAGTTCCATGTTGTCGACGTTCACATGACACCACTAAGGGAATCACAACATACATACCATCAAAATATCGAACACATATCAAATTCACATGATTACTTGCAACAAGATTTCTCCCGTGACCTCAAGAACAAAAGTAACTACTCACAAATGATAATCATGCTCAAGATTAGAGGGGTATTAAATAGCATAATGGATCTGAACATATAATCTTCCACCAAATAAACCATATAGTAATCAACTACAAGTTGTAATCAACACTACTAGTCACCCACAAGCACCAATCTAAGGTTCCGGTACAAAGATTGAACACAAGAGATGAACTAGGGTTTGAGAGGAGATGGTGTTTTTGAATATGTTGATGGAGATTGCCCTCCCCAAGATGGGAGACTTGTTGGTGATGATGATGACGATGATTTCCACTCCGGGAGGGAAGTTCCCCCGGGGGAATCGCTCCGTCGGAGGGCAAAATTGCTCCTGCCAAAGTTCCGCCTCGAGACGACGGCGCTTCGTCCCGAAAGTCCTCACCTTAATCTTTTCTAGGTCAAAATGACTTATATACCAGAAGAGGGTCATCGGAGGTAGGCCGAGGAGGGCACAACCCACCAGGGCGCGCCTGGGGGCCCTGGCGCGCCCAGGTGGGTTGTGCCCACCTGGTGGGTTCCCTCTGGTAGTTATTTGCTCCAATAATTCTTAAATATTCCATAAAAATTCTTTGTGAAGTTTCAGCTCATTTGGAGTTTTGCAGAATAGGTGGCCTGACGTAGCTTTTTCAGGTCCAGAATTCCAGTTGCTAGTATTGTCCCTCTTTGTGTGAACCTTGCATATTATGAGAGAAAATGCATTAGAATTACTCCATAAAGCATTATTATGCATAAAAACATTACAAATAATACTCAGAAAACATGATGAAAAATGGACGTATCAACTCCCCCAAGCTTAACCTCGCTTGTCCTCAAGCGAAAAAATGAAATCGAAAAACATGTCCACATGCTTAGAGAGAGAGGTGTCAATAAAAACAAAATATGGATTTAGAAGCATCATGCATATTATTATAACAGCAACAAACTTTATTATAAAACTTTTATCACAAAACTATTATCATATAACTTCCCATGAACAAGTAACAATTCATCACAACATCGAAGTATAAAGCATAAACTCTATTGAAAACCAACAAACTATGTTCTCAGTCAACTTTGCATCTACAATTCATCATCTTTTCAGGAAGGGTCATGTATCGGAGCCTTTAGGCAAGTCCACATACTCAACCATCATTTAATCTTCTATGATTGCTAACACTCACAGCGTAGCCATGAACAAAAAGTTTCAACCAGACACATAGAAAGATAGGGGCTTATAGTTTCGCCTCCCAATTTATTCACCTCAAGGGTGATGTCAACAATAATAACTCATGCCCACTCATATTCAACTGGATATATGTGCCTAGATCTTTCCTTACCACATGATGCTTGCAAAAAGAAAAAACAAAAGGAATAGGGAAGAAAACTTTGACTCTTCATAAAAGTAAATGCAAAAAAGTAAACGATAGGCCCTTCGCAGAGGGAAGCAGAGGTTGTCATGCGCTAATTTGTTTGCATGCCAAATCCCTTAGTGCAAAAGAACGTCACGTTACATTGAGGCTTATGATGGCAACCTTTATTATGCAGTCTATCGCTTTTATTATTTTGCCATCACAAGTTCGTGCAACGCTCAATTTTCTCTTACACTAAATGATCCAACACATTTAATTAGAAGCAATTTTATTGCCTTTTTGCACCGATGACAACTTACTTGAAGGATCTTACTCAATCCATAGGTAGGTATGGTAGACTCTCAAAGTAAGATTTGGGTTACGGGTTTTGGATGCACAAGTAGTATCTCTACTTAGTGCAGAGTTTTTGGCTAGAAAAGATATTGGGCAAGCACCAGATGTTAAAGGATCTATGACAATATAACTTTTATGTGAATATGAACAAACATAAATCATTGCGTTGTCTTCCTTGTCCAACGTCAACTATTTTGACACAAAATATTTAATGGGGGCTCACAATCATAAAGGATGTCCAAGATAGTGTATTTGCATGTGAATCTTCCCTTCCCTTATTAATTCTTTCATGAATTGCATCATTGACTAATGCTATGTTTGTCAATCTCCAATAAACTTTACTACTTATAGTCTTCCTTATGTGATGTCATTACTTACCATAAGATTAGCATATGATCTTTTTCATTTATTTCCTTTCTTTTTATTGAACATGAAAGTAAAGAAAAGAAAACTGAAACTAAACTTTATTATATATCTCAAACACGATTACAACAATAGGTAGATCACTAAGCAAGCACTCGAAAAGAAAAGGATCGAACTAAACTTTTATTCACCTAAATCATAGGAAAACTAATGATCGAACTAAAATAGATGAAAGCAAAGATAGTGGTGCTGATACGATACCGGGACACCTCCCCCAAGCTTGGCACAAGCCAAGGGGAGTGTCCATACCATGAACTCAAGTCTCCTTTGGTGATGAAGAAGGTGGTGGTGATGAGGTAGTGGGTTTATCCTTCTCTTTCTCCAGCTTACGTCGGGGAGTAAAGTTATCTATCATCAACTCATCGTTCTCCGTCTCATGCTTTATTATCCTCTTGCAAAACACCTCCAAGCTTTCATGCTTGAAACAAGGAGGGACCGATTCATCTTCATATTCCTCATCGGAGAACGATATGTAGGGATAGGTGTCCTTGAAGATATTTTTATCTAAAGGCTGATAAGAAACTGGGCACTCCTCCTCGGATTCTTGAGATCACATATTTTTAGATCTATCAGGAAAATAGTGAGAAAATAAAACAGAAGATTTCTTCACGATACGGTAGTCAATAGGTGCGGGGGTATATAAAGATTTTTTTATCTTGGGAAACAAGCAAACGAGAGAAAAATGGAGTCCGGAAGGTACCCGAGGTGGCCACAACCCACCTGGGCGCGCCTGGCTTGCGCGCCCTGGTGTCTTGTGCGCACCAGGGTTGCCTTCCTGGTTGTTTCTAATTTTCCTAATTTTTAATATATTCCAAAACTGACAGAAAATATTTTTGCGGATTTTTTGGAGTCCTTTTACTTACCGTATCACGTACCTCCTCCTTTTTCACAATTCTGGAGTGTTTCGGAAGGTTTCTTTTATGTGTTCCTCAGGTGTCATGGTTTGGATAATATTGCTTTCAACATTAATGGGAGTACCTGAGATATATTGTTTAATTCTTTGCCCATTGACAACCTTCGGGTTAGTACCTTCTGCATTATTTATTTTGATAGCTCCAGATCGATAAACCTCCTCGATAACATTTGGAGAGAAGTTTTCCAGCAAAGAATATGAAATGAGAGTTGTACAAAAGAACATATTCTCCAACTTTGAACTCATGCTTTTGGATTCTTTTATCATCCCATCTTTTAACTTTTTCTTTAAATAATTTGGCATTTTCATAAGCTTGGGTTCTCCATTCATCTAGCGAGCTGATGTCAAATAGCCTCTTTTCACCGGCAAGTTTGAAATCATAGTTGAGTTCTTTAATAGCCCAATATGCTTTATGTTCTAACTCAACAGGCAAATGACAAGCTTTTCCATAAACCATTTTATAAGGAGACATACCCATGGGATTGTTATATGCTGTTCGGTAAGCCCAAAGTGCATCGTCTAATATCTTAGACCAATTCTTTCGGGACCTATTGACAGTTTTTTGTAAAATTAATTTTATTTCTCTATTGCTAAGTTCAACTTGGCCACTAGACTGAGGATGATAGGGGATTGCAATTCTATGGTTAACATCATACTTAGCAAGCATTTTACGAAAGCACCATGAATAAAATGCGAACCACCATCAGTCATTAAATATCTAGGGACTCCAAACCTTGGGAAAATAACTTCCTTAAGCATTTTAATAGAGGTGTTGTGATCATCACTACTAGTTGGAATAGCTTCTACCCACTTAGTAACATAATCAACAACAACCAAAATATGTGTATACCCATTAGAGGAAGGAAAAGGTCCCATATAATCAAAACCCCAAACATCAAATGGTTCAACAGCAAGTGAATAATTCATAGGCATTTCCTGATGCTTACCAATATTACCAATTCTTTGACCTTCATCACAAGATAAAACAAACTTACGAGAATCCTTGAAGAGAGTAGGCCAATAAAAGCTAGGTTGCAATACCTTGTGAGCAGTTCTATCTCCCGCATGATGTCGTCCATAAGCTTCGGAATGACATTTCCGTAGGATTTGTTCATGTTCATCCTCAGGTACACAACGTCTAATAATACCATCTACTCCTTCTTTGTAAAGATGTGGGTCATCCCAAAAGTAATGTCTTAAATCATAGAAGAATTTTTTCTTTTGTTGGTATGTGAAACTAGGTGGTATAAATTTAGCAACAATGTAATTAGCATAGTCAGCATACCAAGGAGTGTTATGAGAAACAATTATTGCAGCTTGTTGCTCATCAGGAAAGCTATCATTAATAGGTTGTGGGTTATCAAGAATATTTTCTAACCTAGACAAGTTATCAGCTACGGGGTTGTCAGCTCCTTTTCTATCAGTGATTTGTAAGTCAAATTCTTGAAGCAAGAGAACCCACCTAATGAGTCTAGGTTTAGCATCTTTCTTTTCCATAAGATATTTAATAGCATCATGATCAGTGTGAACAGTCACTTTAGAATCAACAATATAAGATCTGAATTTATCACAAGCAAACACAACTGCTAAAAATTCTTTTTCAGTGGTAGCATAATTTCTTTGGGCACTGTCTAGAGTTTTGCTAGAATAATGAATAACATTTAATTTCTTATCAACTCTTTGTCCTAAAACAGCACCAACAGCATAATCACTAGCATCACACATAATTTCAAAAGGCAAGTTCCAATCAGGTGGTTGAACAATAGGTGCAGAAATTAAGGCTTTCTTAAGTGTTTCAAAGGCTTCTACACAATCATCATAAAAAACAAATGGAACATACTTTTGTAAAAGATTTGTAAGAGGCCTAGAAATTTTAGAGAAGTCTTTAATAAATCTCCTATAGAAACCTGCATGACCGAGAAAACTACGGATACCTTTAATATCGCTGGGACATGGCATTTTCTCAATTGCATCAACTTTGGCTTTATCCACCTCAACACCTCGTTCAGAAATTTTATGTCACTATACGTTCATTGACCATAAAGTGGCACCTCTCCCAATTCAAGACAAGGTTAGTTTGCTCGCATCTCTGCAAAACTCGATCAAGATTGCTTAAGAAATCATCAAAAGAAGTTCCGTAAACAGAAAAATCATCCATGAAAACCTCAACAATCTTTTCACAAAAATTAGAGAATATAGCAGTCATACATCTTTGAAAGGTAGCAGGTGCATTGCATAAACCAAAAGGCATACGTCTATAAGCGTAAGATCCAAAAGGACAAGTAACGGTGGTTTTCTCTTGATCAGGTTGGGAAACAGGTATTTGAGAAAAACCAGAATAGCCATCAAGGAAGCAAAAGTGTGTGTGCTTTGATAGTCTTTCCAGCATTTGATCAATGAAAGGCAGAGGGTAATGATCTTTTCTAGTTGCTTTATTTAATTTTCTAAAATCAATTACCATTCTATAGTCAGGGACAATTCTTTGTGGAATAAGTTCATTTTTATCATTGGGAACAACAGTAATACCTCCCTTCTTAGGGACACAATGAACGGGACTCACCCATCTAATATCAGCTATGGGATAGATTATACCTGCTTCCAGGAGCTTCAGTATTTCAGTTCTTACGACTTCTTTCATTTTAGGATTTAAACGTCATTGGTGATCAACAACGGGTTTAGCATCAGGTTCCAAATTAATCTTGTGCTGACATAGAGTGGGACTAATGCCCTTAAGATTATCAAGAGTATATCCAACAGTAGCTCGGTGCTTCTTCAGAATTTTCAATAATCTTTCTTCTTCATGTTCTGAAAGGTTAGCACTAATAATAACATGATATATCTTTTTCTCATCAAGATAAGCATATTTTAAAGTGTCTGGCAATTGTTTTAATTCAAACACAGGATCACCTTTAGGTGGAGGAGGATCTCCTAGATTTTCAATAGGCAAATTGTGTTTAAGCAGAGGTCGTTGTTCAAAGAAAATTTTATCTATCTCATTTCTTTCATGCATATGCATATCATTTTCGTGGTCAAGCAAATATTGCTCTAGTGGACCAGTATGGAGGCACGGCAATAGAAGCAAGACCAATTATTTCAACCTTACTAGGCAATTCTTTCTTATGATGTTTTCTATTGAACTTAGAAAAATTAAACTCATGAGACTCATCACCAAAACTAACACCGACGGTTTGTTTCTCATAATCTATTTCAGGATTAACGGTGTTCAAGAAAGGTCTACCAAAGATAATGGGACAAAAGTCATCTTGCGGGGAACCCAGAACTAGAAAATCAGTAGGATATTTTATTTTCCCACACAAGACTTTAACATCTCTAACAATCCCAAGTGGTGTGATGGTGTCTCTATTAGCAAGTTTAATAGTAACATCTATGTCTTCTATTTCAGCGGGTGCTATATCATTCATAATTTCTTGATATAAGGTAAAAGGAATAGCACTCACGCTAGCACCTAAGTCACATAAACCATGATAACAGTGATCTCCTATTTTAACTGAGATAACAGGCATGCCAACAACATGTTTATGTTTATCTTTTTCATCGGGTTTAGCAATTCTAGCAGCTTCATCCCAGAAGTAAATAACATGCACATCTATATTTTCTACCAAGAGATCTTTAACCATAGCAACACTAGGTTCTACTTTGATTTGTTCAGCAGGTTTAGGTGCTCTAATATAACTTTTGTTTGACCATGGTTGACACCTTAGCAAGTTCCTTTATCCTAATAGGGAAAGGTGGGTTTTCAATATAAGCAGTAGGAACAACTGGATCAACATTATAAATGATAGTTTCATCTTTAGCTATTACCAGTTCTTTAATTTCTTATTTAACAAGTGGGTGATATTTAAACCACTTCTCCTGAGGGAGATCAACATGAGTAGCAAATGATTCACAAAAAGAGGCTACTATCTCAGAGTCAAGTCCATATTTAGTGCTAAACTTTTGAAAAGCATCGGTATTCATAAAAGTTTTAACACAATCAAATTTAAGCTTAATACCTGACTCTTTACCTTTGTCGATTTCCCAATCTTCAGAGTTGCATTTAATTCTTTCTAAAATATCCCACCTGAATTCAATAGTCTTCCTTATAAAGGAACCAGTACAAGAAGTATCGAGCACGGATTGATCATCACGAGAAAGCCGAGCATAAAAATTCTGAATGATAATTTCTCTTCAGAGCTCATGATTGGGGAATGAATATAACATTGACTTAATCCTCCCCCAAGATTAAGCCATGGATTGATCCTTCACGAGGCCAAAAATTATATATATAATTCCGATCACGATGAACTAGATGCATAGGATAAATTTTTTGGTGAAATTCCAATTTCAATCGGTTCCAGTTCCAAGATCCAATATCATCGCATAGCCTATACCATGCAAATGCTTTTCCCTTCAAAGATAAAGGGAAAACCTTCTTCTTAGCTTCATCTTCGGGTAAACCTTCAAGCTTAAACAATCCACAAATTTCATCCACATATATCAAGTGCATATCAGGATGTTCGGTTCCATCTCCTGCATAAGGATTAGCTAGCAGTTGTTCTATCATACCTGAAGGAATTTCATAACCAATATTTTTAGTAGGTGCAGTAGGTTGAGGGGTAACTAATTGTGGTGCCGATCGAGGTGAAGATACCCCGAACAAACCCCTCAAAGGATCGTTCTCCATAGTAACAAGTGACAATAAATTTCAGCACGTAGTAATAATTTTTCCTTACCAAGAGCGCTTCGCTCCCCGGCAATGGCGCCAGAAAAGAGCCTTGATGACCCACAATTATAGGGGATCAATCTTAGTCCTTTCGATAAGTAAGAGTGTCAAACCCAACGTGGAGCAGAAGGAAATGACAACTGGTTTTCAGCAAGGTATTCTCCGCAAGCACTGAAATTATAAGTAACGAGTAATTTGATAGCAAGATAATTTGTAACGAGCAAGTAACGGTAACGACAAATAATATGCAGCAAGGTAGCCCAATCATTTTGTGGCAAAGGACAGGCCAAAATGATCTCTTATGATAAGCAAAGCGTTCTTCAGGGTACACGGTTATTTCATCTAGTCACTTTCATCATGTTGGTTTGATTCGTGTTCGCTACTTTGATAATTTGATATGTGGGTGGACCGGTGCTTAGGTGCTGTTCTTACTTGAACAAACCTCCTACTTATGATTAACCCCCTCGCAAGCATCCGCAACTACGAGAAAAGTATTAAGATAAAATCTAACCATAGCATTAAACTTTTGTATCCAAATCAGTCCCTTACGAAGTAGCGCATAAACTAGAGTTTAACCTTCTGTCACTCTTGCAACCCATCATCTAATAACTAATCCACAATGCATTCCCTTAGGCCCTAATAAGGTGAAGTGCCATGTAGTCGACGTTCACATGACACCACAAAGGGAATCACAACATACAGACCATCAAAATATCGAAGACGTATCAAATTCACATGATTACTTGCAACAAGATTTCTCCGTGACCTCAAGAACAAAAGTAGCTACTCACAAATGATAATCATGCTCAAGATCAGAGGGGTATTAAATACCATAATGGATCTGAACATATAATCTTCCACCAAATAAACCATATAGTAATCAACTACAAGATGTAATCAACACTACTAGTCACCCACAAGCACCAATCTAAGGTTCCGGTACAAAGATTGAACACAAGAGATGAACTAGGGTTTGAGAGGAGATGGTGCTGTTGAAGATGTTGATGGAGATTTCCCTCCCCAAGATGGGAGAGTTGTTGGTGATGATGATGACGATGATTTCCCCTCCGGGAGGGAAGTTCCCCTGGCGGAATCGCTCCGTCGGAGGGCAAAAGTGCTCCTGCCCAAGTTCCGCCTCGAGACGGCGGCGCTTCGTCCCGAAAGTCCTTCCCTTATTTTTTCTAAGTCAAAATGACTTAATACCAGAAGAGGGGCACCTGAGGTGGGCCGAGGAGGGCACAACCCACCAGGGCGCGCCTGGGGGCCCTAGCGCGCCCAGGTGGGTTGTGCCCACCTGGTGGGCCCCCTCTGTAGTTATTTGCTCCAATTATTCTTAAATATTCCATAAAAAATTCTTCTTGAAGTTTCAGCTCATTTGGAGTTGTGCGGAATAGGTGGCCTGACGTAGCTTTTTCAGGTCCAGAATTCCAGTTGTCGGTATTCTCCCTCTTTGTGTGAACCTTGCATATTATGAGAGAAAAGGCATTAGAATTACTCCATAAAGCATTATTAAGCATAAAATCATTATAAATAACAGTAGGAAAACATGATGCAAAATGGATGTATCAACAATCAATACAATCACTCCGCTTTGTTCATCCTTCAACATGCGGTTCCTCCCGAAGATCTATCTCACTTACGTCCCTTCGCTTGGGCAAAGGATTGTTGGGAACACAACGTATCTTTGTACCAAGGGAGTTCAAGCATCCAACGGTCCAACTTTGAAGTGGTCCTTGATGAGGCCGATGAATTCATGATGCTAGAAGAAGAGGTTCTATGTGATCTCTACCGGAGGGTGACAACTCTTGTAGTTGCTCTCCAAGACCATGGAAGCAAGGATATGGATGACAATTGGATCAAGCGCAAGTTTCTCAAGGTCATCATGCCTTTCAACAAGGCCATGTCTTTCATGATTCGTCAAGGGCCATATTTTCACACCCTAACCTCAAGTGAAGTGTTGGATGAGTTTATTGCCATGAACATCATGAACAAGACCGCCGACAAAGCTCTTGCTCGTGTCCGTTCAGAGAAAAGCTCATCCACTCTTGCTTTGAAGGCCAAGGCCATTCGGAAAGAAGAAGAGGAGGAAGAAGAGGAGTGTTGCCCCGAGGATACCAAATATGCTTACCATGAGCACATGGCTCTTGCATCAAGGCAATTTTGGGGCAACAAGAGGAACTCAAGACCCAACTTCACCAAGAACAACTCTAGTGGCACAAAGAACAAGCAACGAGTAAGGACTTGCTACAATTGCGGCAATGTCAGTCACTTTGTGGCGGAGTGCCCTTACGAGAAGAGGGAAGACAATGGTGGCAAACCCATTTGCAAAGACGAAGCCAAGTCATTCCCAAGCAAGAACAACTTCACCAAGAAGATACCTCCAAAGGGCTTGGTGGCACATGAAGAGTACGCCTCCGATGATGATGATGAAGATACAAGTGGAGAAGGAATGGCAACGGCGACCATTGACATTGCCACATCTTCCCCCTCCAAGGTGTCTCTCTTCGGCGCCCCCAACAAGAACAGCATTGCCAAGTGTCTCGTGGCCAAAGGTATCAACAAGGTAACCACAAACATCAAAACCACCATCACTAATACTCCTTCATTGTTAGATTGTGTTGATGATAGTGAGGTGGTGAATGTTGATGAGAATGAGTTTACCAAGTTCGTGAGTAAGCTCAAGTTTGAATCCAAGAAGCACTTTGTTGCTCTCTTGGAACAACTTGGTGAGGCCAATGATATCATTGAATCCCATGAGGATACTATCTCCAAGTTGGAGGGACATAGTCGTGACTATGCCGATGAGATTGCGAATCTTTCCATTGCTCTAGAGGAAGAGTGAGGTCTTCGTTTGACTCTTGAGGAGTCACACAATGTTGATCATGCTAAATTGTAAAAGGATCTTGATCATGCTATTGTTCTTACTCGTGTGCTTAAATCCGAGAAAGTCTCACTTGTGATTCGCACTGGTACAACGAGCTGCTATACAAACGGTTTTTAACCCCTTTCCGTGACGGCGTTCTGAACCGTCACCTAGTGAGTGACTGCGATAGGGGGGTCCTTCCCACACGACCTAGAAACCATCAGGGATATGCCCTCCTGGCACACATGCTCGTCAAAATGAGGTCGTGTGCGACCGGCGAGCGATCAAATACGGTTATATGTACAGTAGTGCTAAAAAAATACAATTATACAGGCGAAATCGTTTCCGGTCATAAGTACATCCCACACAGTCAGTCCCCACTAAACGTTTCTGTTCGTATATACATCCCACACAGTTGCTCCAAGGAAAACGTTTCCGTTCGCAGGTACATCACACATAATTTTCCCGTTAAATCGTTTGTGATAGCGTTGCCATTGCACACGATATTAACAATTTTATCGTTTGCGTTATTAAATGCATCACACACGGTGCATAGAAGAAACTATGTGGCAAAGGCTATCCATCACACACAGTTTTTATGTGGTAAACGTTTGCGTAAGGTGGCCTAACGCAAACAGTTTTCAAGAGGATGTCGTGTGTGATTGTTCATTGATCCAACTCGGTTTATTCCTAGAAACTGTGTGGGTTGCCTGAGGTCATCGCCCACGGTGTTTTCTCAATAACTGTTTGCAATAGAAAACCCCAATTAGCAGGCTAATTGGCCTATTATTAATAATCCATTTATTAATCTAATTGACATTTCATATTAAGCACACAATATATTTCATTTCCATATTAAGGAAGCAGGATTTCATAATTGAAATACATCAGAGTACAACATCATATAGCTTCAGCACTCAGCTACCCCATTACACAACTGCACCAGCACCAAGTTTCACATGCAACATCTACAACCTTTCGAAATTAGCATCATAGAGGGAACATAGACAGATGAATCTCATCTAGAAAACTGCTGAAGTGGAAGGCGAATATTGAGCCTTCATTGATGTTGAAGGTCTTTGCAACTTTAGGCCAGTGCCTGTGGATGATCGACCGTCCATCCTTCATCCTCTTCAGGAACACTTCAATATTGAACCATGGGTGTTGTATGAAAACATTCCTCGCCTCCTGACCATACAGGTGGTTTGAGAGGTAATCATCAGTGAACTGCTTTGGAAAGGCCTGAAAACAAGGATATGCATAAATATCTTCTCCAGATTTGAAATGGAGGCAAAGGAATTAAAAAGACAAGGTATAACAGTTAGTACCATCCCGTAGTGAACTAATGTCTTCTTCATTGTGCAGACAAAGATCTTGTTGTTTTTTGTCGCTAATTTCTTTATCGTAACAATCTTTCTGAGTGTCTTGACTTGACTGATATTAATGGACAACTCATTTCCACATATGCAAAAAGGGTCAAACAGTGGGTCAAAACCTCTGACAGCAGGACCTACATGTGCAAGAGCAAAAATTTTAAAAACCTAATATTTAAAAACAAGAAGTGAAAGGTGTGTTATTGACAAAAAGCCTAATATTTAAAAACAAGCAAACGTCGTCATTCAAACTTGTATTTTGCAGGTCTAAGTACACTAGTTATTAGCCCTGTTTGGATCCATGGGTTAGAGTTAGTTTGAGCTAGTTTGGGCTCAAATAGCCCTAAAGTATCCAAACATGAGGGCTAGTTTGAGCTAGTTGCGTCAAACCCACCCAAAACAACTATCCCACCCAAGAGGTGCAGATTGGGGCTAGTTCTCCTAGTGCATTTATTGTCAATCTAACACTGTCATCCAAACACCTCTTTGGCTAGATTTAGTTCAGGGTTAGTCATTGTTGAGTATCATTGTTATTTAGGAAACGTAGGATAGCGTAGGATTTATTCTACCTTGACTTGTACTCCAAGATGACCATGTACTCCTATATATATGCCCACGAGGCTCAAGCAATACAATCAACTATTCCACCAATCTCTCTCTCTCCCTTTTAACTGTCATGAGCTAGAAACTAACTCTAACCTCTAGCTAAGTTAGAGTATCCAAACAGTGACATTGTTAAATCAAATGGAAAGGCGTGTTCAATACTCCCTCCGGTCCTTTTTACTCTACATATAAGAATTGTCTGAAGTCAAACTTCGTAAAGTTTGACCTTATTTATATGAAAAAAATCAACATCTAGCATGCTAAAGTTATACAATATGAAAATTTAAGTCATGACACATGTACTGATATTTATTTCATATTGTGAATGTTGGTATTTTGTTCTATAAAGTTGGTCAAACTTTAAGAGGCCTGACTTTAGACAAATCCTATATGCGAACTAAAAAGATTCGGAGGGAGTACAACATGCTTAACAGCAACCAAATATAGTCATTCATAGAGCTATTGTTAAACTTGGTATTGATGAAATTGAACTGCACAGTTCATACTAGCACATATAAAACATCACACTGTTAATAGCTGAAATAAACAAGGCATACTACAAACAACCAAAGATGGCAATTGAAACTGGACATATGCTAACTACAAACAACCCAACAACCATAAACCGTAGAAATAAACAAGGCGTAATGCAAACAACCTAATATAGCAATAAATACTGGACAGGTTCTCACTACAAAAGGGGTTCGAGAAAACAAATCATGGATTTCCTCACTTGTCACAGATTGTCTCCCTCCTTGTGGTCGCCGTCGATGAGGTCTGACTTGCCAGCTGAGGATCCCAGGCCAGCGTCACAGAACGTGTCCTTCAGAAATGACAAACGGGGCTCCATGGCGATGAAGGATGGCAAATTCTTCATAACGAGCCGCAGAAGATCAGCGGCAGGGCCATCGATGAGATCGATGGCTATCGAACCCGAAGAGTTGGGGGTGGGCAACTTAACCTGTGACATAACCCGCATCAAGCCATCGGTGTCGACGACCTCGATGTCATAGCCGGCGTCTGCGACTTGCCAAAATACTCTAGGCCGCTAATTGAAAGGCTTAATCCAGGTCCAGTCATCGTCATCAGCTTCCTTGGCGACCACCTCGCCGACGTCGGCCGAAGAGGCCACGGTAAAGCTCTTTTGGGCCATTCGCTCCTCGAGCTCCCCGGGAAGCGTAGCCGAGCTTAGGCTGCGACTCTCTGGAGTCGGGGAGGGGGTGGGGATGGGGATCTATGGGAAAGGGGGCATTTCGTAGGCGTCATCTAAGAAATTCAGGGCGGCGAGGGTATGTATATCGCTTGGTAAACTACACGGGCAGACCGGCAGAGGTTGACGATGGAGGCGGCGCGGCGGCGGCGGCGGTGACCTAGCTAGGTTTGGAGCGAGGGAGGGGTGGTGTGTATGTGTGTGAGCGGGGGATTTGGGGTGAGCGAAGGATTTGTGGTGTGTGTGTGGAGGGGTCCAAGGTGGTGTTTGAGGAAATACCGCGGGTACTGAAAATTTTACTAGGCGGGAGTAAAATGGCGGGGCTACCGAAAATTTGGATCAAGGGATTGAAGCAGAGCGGGGCGGGAGTAAAATGTCGGGGCTACTAAAAATTTGGATCTACTGATTGAAGCAGAGCGGGAGTAACAGACATCGCACACAGTCCAGACATACTAATCGTGTGCTATGAAACAACAAAACCATCTACGCGGACGCGGGTAGATATTTTCGAGATTGCGAGGGAGTAGATATTTTCGAGAGGCGGAGGGAAGCCTCGTGGAGCCCAATCTACTGTGATCATGTGGGTGACAGGGGCAGGGGCGCGGCACACAGGTAGTCCTAGGGAACCGTGTCTGTTTCGTACCCGAACACAGACGGTTGCTGCGTCCGACTCATCTGCTGTTTATAAATTTGGCCAAAAAAATGCGGGAAAGGGTCAGAACACGAACACACTTGCATGTGGACCAAATATATGTATGAAAAGGGTGGTTTGATGTTCAAATACCCAATGCACAATTTTGATGTGGCACCTTTCGCACAAAGCGCATGTTATATTAATTTGCGAGCCCCCCCCCCCCCCCAAACACACACACACACATTTCGTGTTGCCGAGAGGGGAATCCTAGCTATGAACGCATGCCCCCAAATAGCTAGGTCTGACATCTCACCGTACTGTAACACAAAACCAAAAGGAGTACATCAACCCCCCTCCCCCCTTTGCTTCCGATCAAATGTGGACCGTGTGCGGGCCCATAGATATGTTCTTCTGGCGTTACCAAATCACAAATTTGATGTGGCACATGTGCATCGCAAAATTAACCGGGCATCCTCGACCCCACGGAGGTTCATCTAATACGAAGTAGTACTGTGCCCCCCCACCCCACACACACACACACACTTTGAGTCGGTGGGAGGGGCATCTCACCAAGGCGTATGGTAAGACTGACCAAGAAGAATCACCACCTTGGTCATATAACCTCTCTTGTTTGTTGGGTCAAAGTTATGCATTGATGTTCCACATGCGGCCCCACAAAAATAGGCTAGTTTGTCGCCGATAACCACGCGAGGGAGTGCCTGAAGACAACCACTGCGTGCATGTGGCCCAAACATATGTATGAAGTGTCATGTGGTGTTTTAATATACCCAATGCACAACTTTGATGTGGCCGCATTCTTTTGGAACCGGAAAGTCCCCACACGGAGCGAGGGTTCATGACGCATAGTATACTATATATATATATAGGGATTCATGTGTATGCGAGCCCTCGAACTTAGGTCTCGAATCTCACCATGATCGACGTACGACTATACGGTAACGCGAACCAAGAGAAGAAGAATCCACCCTCGTAACCTCTCTCACGTTGTTGGTCGAAGTGATGGACGTCCATGCGGGCCCACGAATATATAGGCCGTTGATGATAACTAAGCAAGGGAGAGTGTCCAAAGACAACCACTGCATGTATATATGTGCCCCAAACATATGTATGGACATGCGTGATGCATGCATATATGTTTGAATACCAAAAGCACAACATTTTGATGTGGCGCATGCATGCGTCGAAAAACGCACAGTCCCCACACAGATCTGGTTTCATGATGTGTCCCTTGCTCCGCGGAGTCGCACCGCCCCCCCCCCCCCACTTCGACGCGTGGCGGGGGATTCGTGCGTACACATGCGCGTGAAGTATATAGTTGCATGTACCGAACCGTATAAGACGAACCAAAATTTAATCCCCTCCTAATTATAAGTCAAATTAACCTCTATCGCTGTCGGTCGAAGTGATTGACAAAGCGGGCACACAGAGATGGACGAAGCATCTCGCTGATAACCCCGTGAGTGAGTGCTAGAGGACAACCGCCATCGCTTGCTTGTGGGCCAAACACATGTATGGAGATGTGTGGTTGTGATGTTTGAATACCTAATATATATGCAGAACTTTGATGTGGCACCTGCCTCAGAAACCTTTAAGTCCCCCACACGAACAAAGGTTCACAACACGTAGTATGTATATGTTGCCCCCCTCCCCTCTTCGACGCGTAATATATACTCCTACGTACCATAGCACAACCCGAAAATAATCCTCCTTGTTTGTCAAATTACCTTTCTCGTTGTGTCATATATTAGATGGACGACGACCTCGCAGGCCCATGGAGGGAAGAGTCGCAGGCGAATGAGTGACAACCATCGTCCCCACGTGGCCCATTGTGTTGGTGATGATTTTAATACCCAAGATGCACAACTTCTTTGTGGCACCTGCCTCAGAAACCAATAAGTCCCCGCACGGAGCGAGATCGATTCATGACGTGTGTGTAGTATATATGTGCTGCCCCAGCCCCCTCCTCCCCTCTTCGACGCGTACTATATACTCCTACCGCAACACAACCCAAAAAGAAACCTCCTTGCTGGGTCAAAGTGATGGGGGACAACCTCGCGGGCCCACGGATGGAAGCATCGCACGCGAGTGAGTGTCCTATATGACGCGTAGTATTGCCCTGGCCACCCTCTTCAACGCATACTATATATATACTCCTCTTCAACGTATAACAAAAACCAAAAAATGACCATCCTTGTTGGTCAAATTAACCACTCTCATCGCATGTCATAGTGCTGGACGGCAACCTTGCGGGCCCACGCGAGTGAGTGTCCTAGGACCACCTCGTGCATGTGGCCCAAAGATGCATGTCAAACTTTTTCTGCAGCGAACATGCGACCAAAGGAGTTTAGTGTTGAAAAATGAAAAAAATAGATAACATCTATCCATTTTTTGTACATTGATTGATTTCCCAGGGATTTAAATGTGCAAAAATCAAATTTGATCTACATGAGACCCGTGATAGTGCACGAAAATGGATTGCAAAATCATATGTGTACGTGTCCCTG
Source organism: Thinopyrum elongatum (assembly GCA_011799875.1). NCBI lineage: Eukaryota > Viridiplantae > Streptophyta > Magnoliopsida > Poales > Poaceae > Thinopyrum > Thinopyrum elongatum. Next base: position 68,951,846 of record CM022301.1, on the reverse strand, counting down.
GGTGCATGTTTAGTCCCCATTCAAGAAATTTCTAACATCTAGAATCTTGATTTTAAAATCCAATAAATCCAAAACTAAGTTGAAATTCATGAAACTTATCGTGGTGTCATATGGACACCAATAGACTGTGATATTTTTTTTTCAAATTTGAGACAAGTTTTGATATAATCTTCTTACATATAGGAAATTATAAATAATTATCAACCAATATCGCAAACGAACTCTTTATTCGAACCGTGTGCTTTAGACGAACAAAATGTAAATGCAGTGCTTCGGTTAAGCAATAAAGCGGCAGAATTAATCATCAAAAAGGAAAAATCAATATAATACGTGCCGCACACGCGTCCCGTGTGTCGTACGAGCACGCGTGAGTTGACGAGACGCATGCTAGCAGGCCGACCGGGAGGCCGAGGCATGCGCGTGTTCGCTACGCACTCACCATGGGGTGTGCTAGTAGCTGTGTGAAATGACGGTAGGCGTGCCAGCAGTCCGCTGCGCAGGCTCACCGGGAGGCGAGCTAGCCCTTTGACCGCCACCCACCTCGCTCCCACTGCTCCATATTAATGGCGCGCCCAATCCGCGGCCGCACACCCCGTTTACCGTTGTCACCGCCGCATGGAGTGTATTAGGATTTTGCCGAAGCACACCATCGGCTGGTGAAGCACCCACGCAACGCATGAAGCTGGGCGCAGAGGTTGCTGTCGCCGCTGACGAGGTCTCGCGCGGGCGGCAGCGCGACCTTGACTTTGTCGCCGTCGTCGTGCCTCCCCAGCCAGAGCCGGAGGTCCACAGCTACTCCGGCAACGACTTCGACTCCGATGGAAAACAGGTTAGTCCCCCCCCCCTTTTGTTGGGAACAGAAACCCTTGGTTATGTTCACCCAGTCCATGAAATCGGAGTAAGATTCGTTAGATCCGTGTAGTGTATTGATTGTTTGAATGGTATCTATGGTTAGTGATTAATTGTTTGTTCTGTACAAATGATTTTTTTGCTAATAATCTGACTAGGGTTAGCGTGCGTGCTAATAATTCGTAGCCAGATCTTGAGAATTTATTTTGAATGTCCTACATATATGTTTGTGCCCTTTTTTTCTTCCAGATCTTGAGAATTGATTTTGAATGTCCTACATCTATGTTTCTGCCTTTTTTTCTTCCAAATTGCTATGTACACAGATGAGGCTCCGGCCAGCGGCGCCGCCGGCTGTAGATCCTACACCCGGCAGCGTGGGCAGAAGCGGCCTCGCCCCCCCTGGGTGCTCGGCTTCTATTTACAACAACTTGTTATCATGTACCAGTAGATTTTATGGTCCATGATCTTGATTTTATGGATCAAACCGATCCATTTCACTGTGACTGCTCAAAACTATGGTTGAGTTAGTTGTTATTGTCCTGTTCAATCTAGATTTTGTGTAAAACCTGATGAACAATTAATCATCGTGCTTTTGCACCTTCTATAAGCTGGGGTTAGATATTGCTGCCCTTTTCAACTCGGCTTTGACCCATATTTTCTTTCATACAAACCGGAGCTTCTATCAAGAAGCCTCATGGTTCTGAGAGCGAACTTGGTCACATGATCTGGTCGTAAAACGACACACGCTGTATCTTCCCGCCTTGATTTATTTTACAGAGGCAACATGCAACTGTGCTAAACATATGAAATTATTCAGGGTTCGTTTTGCCTTTTTATACATTGATTTTCCTAGTCATTTTTAACAAATAGCCACCATGTTTTTATCGCAAACGGTCGTATTAGTCAAACAGTGGGTGTTCAACTAACCATTTACTACCGCGGGTAGCTGTTTGATTAGACGGGACGACTGTGAGCAGTCCTCCGTTCTCATCTACAAGCATCGCCGTCGAGGAACGCCGCCTCCTGCGAGATGGAGGATGAGCCGGCCAACAAGCAGGGGCGGGTCGAGCCAGAACCGCAAGAGCCTCCGGCGAACGTGGACTTCATCAGCAGCCTCCCCGACGAGATGTTGGTAACCATCATATCCCACCTCCCCATCAAAAATGGCATGTGAACCACTGTCCTCTCGTGGCAGTGGCGCCCCCTCTGGTGTTGCACCCCCCTGGACCTCATCGTCGACCATGAGTTCTGCAGCGGGGAGCAGCAACGCCTGGACGCATTGTCCCACGTCCTCGACAAGCACCCTGGGCCGGTCAGACGCCTTGCTATCGGCAAGCTCAATCCCCACAACAAGACCGAACCCAGGTTGCACTACTGGTTCCTATCCCCAGCCCTGGATCGGCTCGAGGAGCTCAGCCTTCATGCTAGACGTCCTTGCTCGCTACCGCCGTCCGTGTTCCGCCTCGCGCCCATGCTGTGCCACGCTACATTCAGGCGGTGCGTTTTCCCCTGGATCGATGCCGCACGCGATCTTCATCTCCCTAAACTTAAGCACCTCGAGCTCATTGCCGTCCGCATCTTGAAGGAGGATTTGGAGCGCCTGCTCGTCAGCTGTATAGCGCTCGAGTACCTTCGTCTTCATGTGATGGATGGGTTTAGTAGCCTCCACATCACCTCGACGAATGTCCGTGCGATTTATGTGCATTGCTGGCGCCGCCCAAGGCTGTCAGTTGAGGTGTTTCATGATATTGTCATTGAGAATGCGCCTTTCCTTGAGAGATTGTATGTACATGATAAATTAGGTCCAGCAAGAATCAGGGTCATTCACGCACCGAAATTGACAGTGTTGGGCTATTCGTGTGCTGAATTCAATGAACTTGTTACTAGATCATTATCCGTTCATGTACAACAGCCTTCTTCTTCTCCTTCTTATATATTATCAGACAACACATTTTATCTAATTGTTGTTGATCTATATGTTCGCCTGTCATCCAGAAAATGATTCCCACAAGCTTGACCCGGCCTTTGCGCACAGTGAAGATCTTGGCACTACAATCTGTCGGCCCCGATCTGGATGAAGTTGTTAGATTCCTTAGATGCTTTCCTTGCACGGAGAAGCTATACATCGAGGTGATGCTCCTTTCCTGTTAATTGTTAACCACAATGGAGCTCAATTTTTTGTTACTTTTACCCATGATTACAATGACAAATGTAGAATGATTTCTAAAGGAAATTTGGATGATTTCAATACATATTTTTTTTGGAGATGCTAGTGTTGTACGCGTTTTATTCCTTCGCCCGACATGTTTTTGTGATAAAATTTTATCATGAAAGATTGAAGGTGGCATTTCACTCTTTTCGTGTATTTTAGAAATCCTGCAAATCAAAGAGGCCCGAAGTGTTCAAATCTGCAGCTATGCACTAATATGTTGTCTTTGTTTGCAGATACTAGCAGGCCCGAAAGTAGAAAATGTGGGGGAATACCAATCCCATTGAATGCCTTGATCTTCATCTCGCAGAAATTACTTTTAATGAGTACCGAGGCACCACACCAGAAATTAAATTCACCAGATTCTTTGTTGAGAAAGCAAGGTTTCTCAAGGTAATGAGGTTTGCCCTATATTTACTGCGCAGAAGTGACTGGATTGCTAAAGAGCGCACGCGTCTACAGCTGAATGGAAAAGGCTCTGCACAAGCTGAATTTCAGTTTGTAACTTCATATGACAGATTATTCGGAAGTCACTGTATCGAGCCGCTATATGACTTCTCGGTTGCTGATCCTTTCGCAGAAATAATGCATGAAAAAGATTCTTAAGAATATGAATTTTATGTGTCTGAATAGTTTGAACCTTGTAATCTTTGAATTTGAAGATGGTATTTGTTATATAACGTAATTGGATGTTTAATTTGGTTTTGCAATCATGTCCTGTTATAAGTATATATATGTTCTTTTGTACACAGAGCATAGATGTTGTGCAGACAGAGCATATCACATCGCACACGGACCACACTAGGGAACCCGTCGGCGATGAATTCATCAATCTCAAACGGTTATATACCAGCAAGCGTTTGCCCACAACACACACGGCTTATTCCATCACAAATAGCTCGGATGGAGCAACTGTATGCCACGTATCGCACACGAAACTCTAATCTGATTCATGCTTGATGTCTCCGACATCACTCGCACAGTTCATCTTATTTGCCACGTATCACTGTGTCGGCCTTTGCTTGCGTCCCTCGGCAAGCTGTGCTCGCCGTTAGGCGCCGCAGCGCGCTATGCTCGCCGTTACGGCGCGCTCTGCTCGCGTCCGTCGGCGCGCTCGGCTTGTGGACAGCTTTTTCTTGCATGTTCAACTGCTATATGCATATATATGGTTGCTCGCCATTGAGGCGACCGCGGAGCGCTCTGCTCGCGTCCCTCCGCGCGCGCTCTGCCAATGGTTGGGCCTGTGCACGATCATGTTGGGGGCCCCATATGCATGCGGTTGCGCCGCGCGCGTCGCCACGCGTTGCAGTTACGTGCGGCACGATGGAGTTACGCGCTGCTAATTAGAACTGCCATCCGGGTGTGCTGATTTTCCAGGCCGTCCGGCTTCCCCTTTAATCCCCGCAGCCATTATAACCTTAGTCTCTTCAACCTTTCGATCGCGCCCCACAACACAACAAGCACACCCATGATGACACATAGAGAGGGGATGTCTAGCGGTGCTCCAATGGAGTTCGGCGAGCATAAAGTGGAGACCCACACAAGGGAGACGGATCTCTCGGTGGTGTACACCATCGACCCGGCCGTGGTGGACGACTACATCAACACCGTTGAGTAGTTGCTTGCTCGAGACAAGTACAAGGTGGTCGGCATCGACCTCCAGTACACCGGAAGTCGTCCCAACATAGATCAGAAGGTTGTCGTTGCCTAGTTGTGCATGCGTCATCATGTCCTCATCTACCACTACTGCATGGCCACAGAGCTTTGCGAACGTTTCACCAGGTTTGTCAATAGCTCCGACTACAAGTTCGCTATGGTGGAAACCACCGACGATGTAAAAGCACTCCGGGTTACGGGCTTGGCCTGCAAGAACCTTGTCGAAATCCGTGAGCACTATAGGGTCTGGGGCAGCACGAAGAAGGATTTCCTGGTTGAACTCGCCTCAGCCATCATCGACCCATACTACGAAAAGATGAAGCAGGATGCCAACAGAACAGGTCCCGTATCCTGGCACGGGGCCTGGATGCGGCAACTGGATGAACCTCACCTCAGGTTTGTGGCCAAGAGTGTGTACACATGCTATGAGATGCACAGGCGGATCGTTGACATGACGAAGTGCCTCGTTACAGAGATCGACGAGGCCGGATCGAGCCTCAAGCAGAGCAGTAGTGGCAAGCGTCCCAAGAAGTAGATGATGATCAGATGATCGTTTATCCTAGTTAATCATGCATGTAATATATAGTTGACTTTGGTGTGTGGAAATGTCATGTGTGTAGTAGCCACCTATGTAATTATGCATGTAATAGTTTACTTTGGTGTGTGCAAATGTCATGTGTGTAGTAGCCACCTATGTAATTGGATGTTTAATTTGGTTATGCAACCATGTCCTTATAAGTGTGTATGTATATATATATATGTTGTTGTTCTGTATGCAATCCCAACGCACAACACACACGTCTTATTAGCAGCAATCGTCTGTGTTATTATCGGTCTTCGCACACATTTTTGATTACAGACCTGTTTGTCGCGTATCACACACATCTTGTTAAATTGAACCATTTCTGTTCTCTTGGCTCAACGCAAACAGTTCATCCGAGTGAACCGTATGCCATATATCGCACACACCTTGATCTGGCCGACCGTTTCTTTTGTGTTGCCTAACCACAAACAGTTCATCCAAGTGAACCGTATGTTGTATATCGCACACACCTTCATCTGGTTGCCCATTTCTGTTCTTCTGCCTCATCACAAACAGTTCATTGAACTGAACCATATGCCCCTCATCACACACGCAACTAAATTCTAAACCGTGTTTGATGCATCCATCATCGCAAATGTTTTGCATCTTTTTTGATGTTTTTTTACATCACCGTTTGCGATTATTGTATCGCACACAGTTTTGTGGAAGGGTCTCTGATCGTAGTGTCGCGTTAGCAGCATCCTGCAGTAGTGTGGCCATGATAGACTCAAGGAAGAGTTTTTCACACTTGACAAGGCTCACAAGGTCTTGAAGGGTGTTCATGCCTCTCTCAAGGAGTCTCATGATGAACTCCAAGTAAAGCTAACCAAGGAGATTTCCACATGTTCCCCTTTCATTCTAATTGATAATGCTCATGCTACTAATCCCTGTTGTGAGCATGTGCATCTTGTGGAGGAAAATGCCAAGTTGAAAGAGCAACTTGAGAACGGCCTTGTGACATGCATACAAGGCGAAAATAACCCCAATGACCTTTTGAGTAACCAAAAGGAAGTTGTGGGGAAGGAAGGCCTTGGGTTTGTGCCCAAGTCAAAGAAGAAGAAGAAGAAGAAGAAGAAGAACAAGACCAAGCAACCTCTCCCACTCAAGGAAACTTTTTTCAAGGCAGGTGTCGGGGTACACAAACAGGGGAGTATGTTTCCCCCTGACTTGTGCCCGGACCGGAAGATCTCCGGCGCGACAGCAACAGAGCAAACTGCACCAAGCATCCAAGACAAGACCAAGCAGAAGAGATAGCTCTTTGAAAAAATCAAAGGGCGGATCAAGAAGACCAAGACCAACCAAAGAAGCAAGATATCATTAAGGAAAAACCTCCCTTGCCGGGCAGGCAAGCCTAGCAGGGTCGAGGTTACTCCAAAGACAAGCCTCAAGACTCCCCCGACAGGCCTGCCGGGGACGCAGAAGGCGGATCACCCCGCCAAGGCCCCACCGCTCCACCTCACAGCAACGCAAGTCACCTATCGGTGCGGTGTCGAGCCCCAAGTGATTATATGGCCATTATTTGGTACGTGGCAGGCCATTTCTGAGGAAGTTCATCCCTAAATGACACCCGTCCAGGAGACGTGTCATGCAGGCAGGTGAGAAGGTGGCTTCATGGCGCGGCAAGGCTTGCCGGGCCACACCACGATGTGACACTAAGCGGCGCATTTAATGCACCCTGTCTTGTCTGCAGAGTTAGGTATGATAGCACTGTGGCTATCTAATCAGTGCATAATGACTGTTTTGCCATTGTGGTGACCCCTTGACCTATAAAAGGAGGGTAGTGGTAACCTTAGAGAGGATTCGGACCCTTGTACGCTCGTACACGCGTAGCTGCTCTCGCCCCGAAGCAACCTGGCCGGGCTAGAGCATTGTGTCTCCACCACGGTCCTTTCATCAATCCACGAAAGCAGGAGTAGGGTTTTACGCCTCGCGGCAGCCCGAACCTGGGTAAAACTGTCCGTGTCATCATTGCCGTGCTGCTCTATGCTTTTCGCTCTTTGTGCAATGTGCTCTTCCCCCTTGCCGAACCACAAGGGGCCGATGGCCCCATAGGTGGCCGTGTGATACCACGACATCTTTGGCACGCCGGGTAGGGGGAAGCGTTTGCGCGAACCCGAGAGTATAAGCAGTGCGTCATCTTCATCACCATCAATTTCGTGGGCGGCCTCGTTGTTTGTGGCCCCCGACGCGCCAGCTCGAGGAGGAAGAGACATCGCTCCTTCGTCGCCTTGCCCAGTTTCCATCATCTATCCCCACTGCGGCCACAAGCGGTGGCGGAAACGAGGGACGGTGACGGCATGGCGACCCTGAACGGCTCGAGCAGCGCGGCCACTATGCGCGCCCTATTCGGGGAAAAGAGCGAGGTGGTAAGGTACATGGTTTCTCCCTCCACCACTTTCACTTGTCGATGATCGAGCCACCCTGGGTTTTAGCGTCGTCAATGTCGATGAGCCCGTGCGAAACTCGGTTCAACATTTGCCCTGCTAAGGGACAATCCTGAGTATAACGTTGGTGCAAATCCGTTGATTGATGCCCCGGCAAGCACGCTCTAGCAGGGCCATCCGCGTCAGCGTGACCTTTGTGCCAACTGCCGTAAGATTGTGAAAAGTGTAAGTGGAAGGAGGGCGAAACCAGCCCAACCTTACGCCAAGTTCTACCACCCGCAAGAGATTTGTGGCCCCCTCCGGCCCTTGCCGAGGGTCCGATAGTGGCACGCGAAGGGCCATCCGCCCAAGATATGCGAACGCGGCAAGCTATTGCAACCAAGAAGGGAGAAAAGCATGAGCAAAAAGCTAAGTTCACGTGATCATTGCTCTTTTATAGATCCGGAATTCGCATTTGCCTATCCCCCAGAAACCTATGTTCTTTCATATGGTCAAGCCTTTTGTGTGATGGCACCTTAACGGGTTTGCCTGCGCCCTCGCTCTGTTCTGAGCCAGCTCACGGAGCAGGTGGCTACATCAAGGGCTCCTAAAGGAAAAGCCTGCCGGGACGTACTTTTGCCAGCCAAACGCTAAGGACCCGTTCCTCGCGGCAATCGCGGCAGTATGCTACCGGCAGGCAGCCAAAACACATAAAAAGAAACTAACCATACGAACATCCATGGATAAAACGCAAGGGGGATAGCATGTGTTCGGAATTAATTAGTACACTAGTTCAGTGCAAGCAAAAGAAGTATGATGTCTAAACACAGGACATGCATAATGTTTTGTTACAGGGCGGAACACCAATGCGAATGGTTCGGAGCCGTGCTTGATGGCCTTATTTAGCCCTGGGAACGGAGAGCACCTTGTCGGCATAGGGGGCAGCCTTCTTCTCAGCGGCAGAAACATCAGCACCTACCGGGAGCTTCCCGAAGCCATCAGCAAGGTTGAGTTCAGGGTGGCGGTATGCGAGGTTGCTCAAGACCATGAAGAGGGCATTGCGGGCAAGCTTTCAAGACTCGCTTTCGAAAAGGGCGTCTCTTCCTTCTTCATGGGTCTTCAACTTTTCAATCAACTCATTGAAGAAGATCCCTAGCTTGACGATCGGGACCTCATAACTGCCAACCGAGAAGACTGGCCCTTCCATGCCCATTGCTGCAGCCTAGGCTGTGAGGCACTTGGCGATATTGATCAGGCTTTTGATCCAAAGGTCGACCTGCTCGGATTGGTTCGCCAGCTTGTCCTCCGCATACTTTCGAAGGCATCTCACGTTGTCCAGATCCTTCATCAGCTGCTTCTCGCGGACATCGCCAGGCTCGATCGAGCTCTCCAGGGTGCCAACCCTGAAGAGGTCTTGACCCTTGGAGGAGAGCTGTGATTGCACCACTTTCAGAAGAATCTCTGCTTTCTGCGCCTCCTCCTTGAGGGTCACGACTTCCTTGCCACTCCCGGCAAGCTCTTCTATCAGTTTGGCCACCTGTTGGTCAAGATCAACCCTGGCAGTAGATGCGGTGGGAAGATCATCAGCAAGCTTCTTTAGTTGGGCGGCAGAGTCAGCAGTGAGAGCATCCAGGGCTTCCTTGTGCTTGTCCTCCTAATCCTTGGTACGCTATTATACAAGGGCTTCCAGTTCATCGTCCTTGGCGTGGAGGGTGGCCTCGAGGTTCTCCTCCCGGGAAGAGATGCTCTGCTCCCTGGCGTCCAGAAGCGCTGTGCATTCTGCCAGGCGGGCTTCTCGGGCGGCGACATCCTCCTTTGCCATGGAGATCATCTCTTGATGCCGCAGAAGGACTTGGAACTGTTTGTCGTGCCACTCGCGCAGCTCGATGCCCTTGTCCCTCAGCTTCTGATCTACACTTTTGGCGGAGTTTCGCTGCTCCTTGAGTGCCTGCCACTTCTGGCAGTACCGGTTCTGCATTTCTTTGATGCCCGCCGCCACGGATTCCAGAAAGGACAGGTCCAAGACCGCATCAATAGAGCCATCAGTCTCTCCGATTTGCTGAGACAGGGGCGCTATGATGCGCTAGATTTCCTCGTCTAGCTCTGCACTCGCTGCTGCCAAAGAACCGCGGGCTCCGAGACCGGGTTGGGCAAGCACCAATGCCAGTTGGCTTGAGGTTGGCTGTGGGATCCCAGCCGAGGTGCTAAAAGATGGAGGAGGGCTCATGGTTTGATGGGGGATCTTCTCTTCAACCAGCATCCCCGATCCTGACACACTGCCGGAGGCCTGCCCTGCTTCCTTCAAGGGCTCCTGGGCATCCCCGGCAACGTGTTCCTGTCCCTCTGCGGCAGCAATCTTGGCGGCCTCCTCTGCAGCATCTTTGCCAATGCTGGCCACTTCCTCCAGCAACTCGGGCCCCACGGCCCGCGGTAATTACGCGGAGTGGACGTTGGATTGACTGGTCATCATAGAAAATTGCTGCATGTGCAGCATATCTTCAACACGTGTCCGTGCACCGTTTTGGGGCCTAACCCAACATGCCCAGCGACACGTATGGCTCAGGCCCGGGGGCTTATGTCGGGGTACACAAATAGGGGTGTATGTTTCCCCCTGACTTGTGTCCGGACAGGCAGATCTCCGGCGCAACAGCAACAGAGCAAACTGCACCAAGCATCCAGGACAAGACCAAGCAGAAGAGATAACTCTTTGAGAAATCAAAGGGCGGATCAAGAAAACCAAGACCAACCAAACAAGCAAGATATCACTAAGGAAAAACCTCCCTTGCCGGCAGGCGAGCCTGGCGGGGTCGAGGTTACTCCAAAGACAAGCCTCAAGACTACCTCGGCAGGCTTGCCGGGGACGCAGAAGGCGGATCACCCCGCCAAGGCCCCACCGCTCCACCTCACAGCAACGCAAGTCACCTATCAGTGCGGTGTCGAGCCCCCAAGTGATTATGTGGCTGTTATTTGGTACGTGGTAGGCCATTTCTGAGGAAGATCATCCCTAAATGACACCCATCCAGGAGACGTGTCACGCAGACAGGCGAGAAGGTGGCTGCATGGCGCGGCAAGGCTTGCTGGGCCACACCACAATGTGGCACTAAGCGGCGCATTTAATGCACCCTGTCCTGTCTGCAGAGTTAGGTATGATAGCGATGTGGCTATCTAATTAGTGCATAATGACTGTTTTGCCATTGTGGCGACCCCTTGACCTATAAAAGGAGGGCCGTGGTAACCTTAGAGAGGATTCGGACCCTTGTACGCTCGTACGCGCGTAGCTGCTCTCGCCCTGAAGCGACCTGGCCAGGGTAGAGCTGCGTCTCCACCACGGTCCTTTCAACAATCCACCAAAGCAGGAGTAGGGTTTTACGCCTCGCGGCGGCCCGAACCTGTGTAAAACTGCCCGTGTCATCATTGTCGTGCTGCTCTATGCTTTCCACTCTTTGTGCAATGTGCTCATCCCCCTTGCCGAACCACAAGGGGCCGATAGCCCCATAGGTGACCGTGTAATACCACGACAGTGGGTGAGGGTACTCATGAGAAGAAGAACAACAAGGAAGTAATGCTAAGAAGGGCAAAACCGCCCCACCAACAAAGCCGGCGACTTTAACCCTTCTTATTTTTTATGCCGTGCTAGTGATGGGCATGTTTATGCTAAATTCGTTGGTTCTTATTATGAGTAAATTGAATGGTCTATTTGGGTTCCCAAGACCCTTGTTACTAACCTCAAAGGACCCATTCAAGAATGGGTACCTAAATCCAAGCATTGATCTCTTGCAGGAGTTTGCTTCCGGTGGAGTGTCATCGTTGCTTGATAGTGGAGCAACAAATCATATGACCGGGAGCAAGGACTTGGTGGTGGATGTGCATCCAATTCCATCTATGCCCACCCATGTCCAATTCGGTGATGCGTCGACATCTAAGGTATTGGGACTTGGCAAGGTGGTCATCTCTCTAGATTTATTTATTGAGAAGGTCATGCTTATTGAGTCCCTTGCATACAATTTGCTTTCCGTTCGTCAACTTGCACTTATGGGCTTTGCAACATTCTTTGATCTTGACACCGTGGCCCTTTTGTGGAGCAAGACTCTTAAAGTAGCTTTTGTTGGGCATGTCGAGAACGGTCTCTATGTGGTGAACTTTTCGGAGCGACCCACTAAGACCGCGACTTGCCTAATAGCTAAAGTTGATGTGGGTTGGCTTTGGCATCGCCGACTAGCCCATGTCAATATGAGATCTTTGCAAAGTCTCCTCAAAGGGGATCACGTCCGTGGACTAACAAATGTGAGTTTTGCCAAAGACCGTGCTTGTAGTGCTTGTATCGAAGGAAAGCTTCATGAAACTGCTAACCGACACATGACTATTATCTATTCGAAGAGGCCCTTGGAGCTCCTTCACATGGATCTCTTTGGTCCTCCATCCTTTGATAGTCTTGGGGGAAGAAATTATTGCTTGGTGATTGTGGATGATTACTCAAGATACACTTGGGTATACTTCTTGAAGAGGAAGAGTGAGACCCAATAAACTGTCATCAACTTTGCTAATGAAGCTCAACATCAACATGAAGCAAAGATAGATGATTAGAAGTGACAACGGCTCCGAGTTCAAGAACTACACCTTGGATGAGTTTCTTAGTGACGAGGAGATCAAGCACCAATATGCTGCACCCTATACCCCTCACCAAAATGGTGTTGCAGAGAGGAAGAACTGGACGTTGATGGATGCGGCAAGGACCATGATGACGGAATTCATATCTCCGTACAACTTTTGGGCCGAAGCCATCAACACCGCATGTCATGCATCCAATCGACTCTACCTCCGCAAAGGCTTGAACAAGACTCCATATGAGATACTTACCGGCAACAAGCCCAACCTCAAGTACTTCCGGGTGTTCGGTTGTAAGTGTTTCATTCTCAAGAAAGGTGTTCATTTGTCTAAATTCGAACCTAGAGCTCAAGAGGGAATATTTGTTGGTTATGCTACAAACTCTCATGCTTACCGTGCCCTCAACAAGTCCACCGGACTCATTGAGGACACATGTAATGTGGAGTTTGATGAAAATAACGACTCCCAAGTGGAGCAAAGTGGTCTTTGTGATGTAGGTGATGAAATTCCTCCCCAAGCCATAAGAAGAATGGGGATTGGTCAAATACTCCCCATTGAGGAACCCCTTGTGGCCGAAGGAGAAGGACAATGCTCTACTCAAGTGGAGCCATCACCGACGCTAGACCCACACGCTTGCGAAGAACAAAGTGAAGGCCCTCAACCCTATGAACAAGATCAAGGGCAAGATCTACCCTGTGAAGATGGTGATGCACCAAATGATGCCCAAGATCAAGTTCATGCCTCCGAACACACTCAAGATCAAGAGCAAGCTCAAGACGGTGCTCAAGATCAAGAGAAAGCTCAAGATAAAGAGCAAACTCATGACGGTGCTCAAGATCAGCAAGATGATCCTCAAATGCCCATCGAGGAACTTCTGGAGCGTCGTGCCTCTAAAGTGGCTTCCAAGCTCGAGCGTCAACAACATGTCATGGAGAATGTGCTTGGAAGCTTTATAAAAGGGGTAACTACTCATAAACAATTGTCAAACTTTTGTGAGCATCACACGTTTGTTTCGTGTGTTGAACCCCAAAAGGTACATGATGCGCTCGATGATGAGGATTGGCTTGAAGCCATGCATGATGAACTCAACAACTTCAAGCGCAATCAAGTTTGGGAATTACTGCCAAGGTCAACGGAGGAACACAATGTCATTGGGACCAAATGGATCTTCAAGAACAAGCAAGATGCGAACGGTGTGGTTGTTCGAAACAAGGCAAGATTTGTGGCACAAGGCTACTCCCAAGGCGAGGGTATCGACTATGGTGAAACCTTTGCCCTCGTTGCTCGTCTTGAATCTATTCGCATGTTACTTGCATACGCATCTCATCATGATTTTAAGTTGCAACAAATCGATGTGAAGAGTGCATTTCTTTAATGGTCCTTTGAATGAGTTGGTATATGTCAAACAACCTCCGGGATTCGAGGATCCCAAGCTCCCCAATCATGTATAAAAACTCAAGAAGGCTCTCTATGGCCTTAAACAAGCCCCACATGCGTGGTATGAGCACCTTACCAAGTTGTTGCAAGATCGTGGGTTTGAAATTGGGAAATCGATCCCACTCTTTTTACTAAGAGGGTCAAAGGAGATTTGTTCATATGCCAACTATATGTTGATGATATTATTTTTGCTTCTCCAAACCAATCTTTCAATGATGAGTTTGCCGCACTAATGACCGAGAAGTTTGAGATGTCTATGATGGGAGAGTTGAAGTTCTTTCTTGGGTTCGAAGTCAAGCAAAGGAGAGAAGGAACGTTCATCAACCAAGCCAAGTATACCCAAGACATGCTCAAGAGATTCAAGCTAGATGATGTCAAGCCGGTCAAGTTTCCCATGCCCACCAAATGCAAGCTTGACAGTGATCCCAATGGTAAAACGGTGGATCAAAAGGTATATTGCTCCATGAATGGATCCTTGCATTACCTTCGTACATCTAGAACAGATATCATGTTGAGTGCGGGAATTTGTGTACCGTTTCAAGCCGCACCCAAGGAAAGTCACTATGTGGCGGTCAAGCGAATCTTTCGATATTTGGCTCATACCCCAAACTTTGGCCTATGGTACCCCAAAGGAGCTAGCTTCGATCTCATGGGCTATTTGGACTCAGATTGGGCAGGAGATTGTGTGGAGAGGAAGTCAACTTCCGGAGGGTGCCAATTTCTTGGGCGCTCTTTGGTGAGTTTGTCGGGGCCGGATTTCAGGGACGCAATATCCCAGAAATTAACCCCTTGTGTCATCACCAGCCCAGGATTACCGTTACTGGTGGACACGTCCTTGATACAGATTACCAAGCAATTACAAGAATTGGATGCAAGTCCATCAAGGTCTAATGATACAACGATGATATCTGGTGACGGGTGGCGGAAGCGACTTGTGGTTCTCCAACGTCGATGGGGCTCCATTCCCACAGGAACGGCTGACCTGGATAATTCCTATCCCGCGTGGCTGCCATCCTAGGCTCCGCATAGACGTCGTTGTGGTATTCCCCGTAGAACTCCTGACCTGGCCAAGTAAATAGCCAGGGACAAGCCTGTGAGTACGTTTGAATGTACTCGCAAACATTATGAACACAAGATATACCGAATGCATATGCTCATGTTGAATTAAATGTTATGCTCATGCTAACTAAAATTTAAATCATGACAGGTTAAATATAATACGATGCAAAGAACAAATATAACAGGTTAGTGACAAGTAATAAAAAAAATTAATAGAAAAGAAATGCCAATCGGGTGTCCAAAAGAGTAGTGGCGTGACAGACCGCGTGAGAACTCGAGGGACACCATGGAGAGGTCTTGAAAAGAAATGCCAATCGGGTGTCCACAAGAGTAGTGGCGTGACAGACCGCCTGAGAACTCGAGGGACACCACGGAGAGGTCTTGAAAAGAAATGCCAATCGGGTGTCCACAAGAGTAGTGGCATGACAGACCGCCTGAGAACTCGAGGGACACCATGGAGAGGTCTTGAAAAGAAATGCCAATCGGGTGTCCACAGGAGTAGTGGCGTGACAGACCGCCTGAGAACTCGAGGGACGCACAAGAGGTCTTGAAAGAAATGCCAATCGGTGTCCACAAGGGGTGAAGGGAAGAAAAAAGTAGGTGGGGTGGGGGGGAATTAGTGGCGTACAGACCTCCTGAGAACTCGAGGGACTCCACGGAGAGGTCTTGAAACGAAATGCCAATCAGGTGTCCACAAGAGTAGTGGCATGACAAACCGCCTGAGAACTCGAGGGACGCCATGGAGAGGTCTTGAAAAGAAATGCCAATCGAGTGTCCAAAAGAGTAGTGGCATGACAAGACCACCTAAGAACTCGAGAGACGCCACGGAGAGGTCTTGAAAATGAAATTGAGTGCCCGGGTAGTCTAGCCAGCCCATGAGACACTCAGGAAAAAAAAAATAAGGGAAACGGTTAGTCCACAATAATATACATAACCACAATAATATTAATATGCATAGCAAAAATATTCATGGTAGCATCAGGGTGACAATAATTATCCTGCAAAATAATTTAGGCTCAATTTAATTATTTTCCTCCGAAGACCGACACTTGACCAACCCAGACTGTAGTCCTTAACCGCGGACACGGTTATTCGAATTGGTTTAAACTCTGCAGAGGGTGTACTCTTGACCCACAAGTAAAGGATTTCTTTAGTTAGTACCGTGACATTGACTAATTCCCATTACGGTCTTTGGGTTGAAAACACACCTAACCAGCACACACCAGCTTAACTTTTCAGATGTCAGGAATCACCCAAAACACCTTTCGAGAAAAACTCTGAGTCAGGGAGACTACAATCTCGAATAGCATGGGATCACTATTCATACGTGCGGATTACAAGGGGTGCCCCCTTCTCGGATACAACCGGATACACCCATGCCCCCTGACCCGATGACAGGATTTAGTCCACCATCGTGGAAACCCTCATCGTAGCCCTCTATGTGGTGTGTGCACGGAAAGGGGTTAACAACTTACTGAACCATACCCTACCTGTTGCAGGGACATGTGGTAGCACGAACAAATATGGGGGTTACCGGAATAAGACTCGATATACGATTAACTCAGGAGGTTCAATTTTTCCTGCAGTGGTTAGCACAATATATTTCCTTGGTGGCCCCCAATAGGGTCACCATCTGGCATGTCCCAACATGCCCTTACTGATTCATTCTCGTCTCAACGAGATTTCAGTCTCACGGTCACTTTTCTCGTGACTGATTCTTTCCTGCAGATTAGTCTGGACCCACATAGTCATATGAAAAATAACCATGCTCACTCATACCACATAGATAACAAAATAGTAATGGGTTATGCATGCAAAAATAGCAATATGCTACTTCATTCAAAATTACCATAGCCATGATTCAAATACTCTAGCTAGCAACTACCGAACATTCACCATATCAAGTGTTCAAGATGCTTGCCTTGAGCATGCAAAAATATTCGGTGCACTCCAAAAGTTTGAAATATTTATCTCCCTTCCATTTCCTATTTTCAAAAATATTTGAATTACCGCATATAGTAAAAACGGTGCCAAAAATTGTTTCAAATATTTTTGAAATAAATACTAAAATAAACTAGATGAAAAATGAAAAATAACAGAAAAGGAATCAATTTATTTGGAGTTCATATGATTTACTTATGGAATTTCCAAGATGGGAAGAATAAAGAAAAGGGCTACTTAATAGATTCAGTAGATACTAAACTTTAGGAAAATGTTCACCTAGTCTATATAAATAGAGCATGATTTTAGAAGTCTGTAGAAATTTGAATCATTAGATTTGGACTTGTATTAGTGGCTGTGGAATTACTTGAAATCTACTGGAAAAGAAAAAGAAAAAGAAAAGGGTAGCACTGCGCCCCGTGCGAGATTTAACCGCGAGGCCACTGGGCCGAGCCCAGTCAGTCGGCCGCGCGAAAAACCCGCCGACGTCGACGGCGTATTTGCTAAAGTACATTTCCTCATAGGGAAAACGTACCCACGGGGATGCGCTACTGGAGGAAATGGTTGGCTCACCGACAGGTGGGACCCACCTGTCGGGTTTGTCTCCAACCTCCCGCGCGCGTGGACAGGGATAGGGGAGGACTCCGGTGATGATTCCCGGTGGCACACCTCACCGTTCGGGGTGCTACGGCCACCGGAATGCTCAGAGGAGC
The DNA here is from genome assembly GCA_011799875.1 of Thinopyrum elongatum. Lineage (NCBI taxonomy): Eukaryota > Viridiplantae > Streptophyta > Magnoliopsida > Poales > Poaceae > Thinopyrum > Thinopyrum elongatum. The sequence goes on along the minus strand of CM022301.1, from coordinate 68,934,431 downwards.
ATGGCGCTTCTGTACATGCCACGCACGCTCGTCGGGGAGCTCGAGAACGAGCGGGGCTTCCTCCATGGCGGAGGGAAGCTACGGTTGGAAGGGGGCTTTCGCCCTCGGGCCACCTCCAGCGAAATTGACGATAGGGATGGGTCTATGGGTCTCTGGGGAAGCTATTGTAGAAGGAGTTGGGGAGGGGGAGGCTCTGGAGAGGCCGGAATCATCGGCGATGTGGTGGTGGCAGTAGCTACCGGAGATAGAGATGACGGCCGTTTCCGGTCGTTTGGCTGCCTCGGTAGGCTTATGGGGGATGGAGGAGTGGTGGAGATGAGAGGAGCGAGCTCGGAGGGCCTTTTATAGGCGGGGCGAAGGCGGTGCCGCGGCTCCAAAAGATAAACATGGCGGCGATGGCAATTACTGTGGTGGTTGAAGCCGTTGGGTGGCCAGTGAGGGTCGGTGGAGGTCATCGTGGCCGGTGCTACGTGGCGAGGACGGTGGCCGCCGCGGATAAGCCATGGTGGTTGGCATTTAAGGAGGCAGAGACGTGGCAAAGGGAAACTCGTCGGGCGGCAGCTGAGGGCCGCGTGGTCGGCGGTGGCCGGCACTAGCGACAGAGGGGAGGTGTCGGTGGGGTGCGTGGGTGTCCCCCGAAGCTCCTGGAGATGGTTGGCGTGCGGGGCAGTGGTAGAGAGGCCACGAGGGGCGGTGCCGACGCCTGCAGTCCCGGCTCTCTAGCCATGCGTAGTGCACGCATGCTATGTGTTTGATACAATGCCAATGGCATCTACAGGGATCAAAACAAGCTGAAATTTAATAGTATGGTGCCTTTGATCATGAGAGGAGTGATGGACATGCTAGTTTAGTCATAGGAGCTAGTGTGCAATGCAAGCTAGAAAGATGTGAAATTTCTGGCATGTGCACAATCTGTTTGACAAAATGTTGGGGTAACCTAGGAGATTTTGTTGGATGTGAAACTTGTCAGGATGATTCCTCTTTGGATGATAGAAATGGTGCTGGAGTTCGTTTGACAAAAAGAAAAACGTGTCAATGCAAGTTTTAGAGAAATTCAGTTCTGGACAGAAACTACAGAGGAGTATTTGGTGGATTTGAATGATGCAAATGGGGCTGATCTCCTGGACTTAGGGGTTTGGTTGGAAGGACTACAAGATGGAAAAGTTTCTGAATTTTTGGAGCAAGAAAAATTGGGGTTGTAGTTCAAAGTTGAAACTAGACCAGAATTGAAAAGATGATATTTTACTCAAATATTTCAAAACACCAAGTTGGATTTTTGCATAAAAGTGATCTGTAGGCATCACATGACCTCCCATAATTTTTATGGAATTTTGAGAGAATTACTTGAAATGGTTGTAGTGCAACAGAGGCATTTAAAGTATTGAAAATGCTATTTAATGAATTGTTTTGGGCAAATTCTTTTATGGAAATAATTCCTACTATTATTAAAATATAAATGAAATGTTTGAGAAAACTACCAGTGCCCACAATATTATTTCCAAAAATATCTATATGGAGGGAAATCTTTTGGAAATCAGAAACAGAAAATGGTTCTGAAATTAATAAAATACCTAGTAAAATTCAAAATTTTAATTGTGGCCAAATTTTATTTAGTAAGAACATGATTAAATTTTTGGGGTTTTACAAACTCTACCCCCCTCGAGAAAATCTCGCCCTCGAGATTTGTTAAGGGCGGAAGAATTAAATGCATATCACAACTAATAAGCAATCCTACATAAGGCAACAACACAAAAAGCATATCATTCAATCAAGCACTACAAACATACACATGATCGTCTATGACACAATGGTGGAATCTACAGGGCAACAGGGTTACTAGGGACTCGACAACTACTCTGGCGGACTCAGTCCACTTGGTCGACATCCAGACGGGCGTGTCTCGCAGACGTCGAGGCTTCTCTGGGGGCTCTTCCGTGCCAAATGCACGATGAGTGAGATTGGCGAGGATGGCTACGAAATCTCCTAGCTCGGATGCGGTGGTCTCGTTGTGGACGATGGGACCAGGCATCTAGGGGTGTTGGATACCAGGCTGCGAGTGAAGGCTATGATGTGCTTTGTCGAGGCAAGGCTTCTTTTATAAGCCAGCGGAGTCTTCCATCGCACGCTTGTGGATGGGACAGCTTAGGTGTCAGCCACAGGCACACAGCCTATGGGCTAGGTTGATAGGTTGGGCATCGATTGTAAAAAAGATGTCGGCTAGCCACTATGCGGTTATCGGATAGAATGGGCTTGACTGTGGACAGGAAAGGATGTGAATGGTGTGGAAACCTAGGGATAGTGACCAGACTAAGATAGGATTAGACAATGGTCAGCCTGGCTCTGATACCAAGGCTGTCAGGGCCGGATTTCGGGGACGCAATATCCCAGAAATTAACCCCTCGTGTCATCACCAGCCCAGTATTACCGTTACTGGTGGACACATCCTTGTTACAGATTACCAAGCAATTACAAGAATTGGATACAAGTCCATCAAGGTCTAATGATATAGCGATGATATCTGGTGATGGGCGATGGAAGCGACTTGTGGTTCTCCAACGTCGATGGGGCTCCATTCCCACAGGAACGGCTGACTTGGATAATTCCTATCCCGTGTGGCCGCCATCCTAGGCTCCGCACGGACATCGTTGTGGTATTCCCCGTAGAACTCCTGACCTGGCCAAGTAAATAGCCAGGGACAAGCCTGTGAGTACGTTTGAATGTACTCGCAAACATTATGAACATAAGATATACCGAATGCAAATGCTCATGCTGAATTAAATGTTATGCTCATGCTGACTGAAATTTAAATCATGACAGGTTAAATATAATACGATGCAAAGAACAAATATAACAGGTTAGTGACAAGTAATAAAAAAATTAATAGAAAAGAACTGCCAATCAGGTGTCCACAAGAGTAGTGGCATAACAGACCGCCTGAGAACTCGAGGGACGCCACGGAGAGGTCTAGAAAAGAAATGCCAATCGGGTGTCCACAATAGTAGTGGCGTGACAGACCACCTGAGAACTCGAGGGACGCCACGGAGAGGTCTTGAAAAGAAATGCCAATCGGGTGTCCACAAGAGTAGTGGCGTGACAGACCGCCAGAGAACTCGAGGGATGCCACGGAGAGGTCTTTAAAAGAAATGCCAATCGTGTGTCCACAAGTGTAGTGGCGTGACAGAACGCCTGAGAACTCGAGGGACGCCACGGAGAGGTCTTGAAAAGAAATGCCAATCGGGTGTCCACAAGAGTAGTGGCGTGACAGACTGCCTGAGAACTCGAGGGACGCCACGGAGAGGTCTTGAAAATAAAATTGGGTGCCCGGGTAGTCTAGCCAGCCCATGAGACACTCAGGAAAAATAAAATAAGGGAAACGGTTAGTCCACAATAATATTAATATGCATAGCAAAATTATTCATGGTAGCATCAGGGTCACAATAATTATCCTGCAAAATAATTCAGGCTCAATTTAATTATTTTCCTCCAAAGACCGACACTAAGACCGACACTTGACCAACCCAGACTGTAGTCCTTAACCGCGGACACAGCTATTCGAATAGGTTTAAACTCTGCAGAGGGTGTACTATTTACCCACAAGTAAAGGATTTCTTTAGTCAGTGCCATGACACTGACTAATTCCCATTATGGTCTTTGGGTTGAAAACACACTTGACCAGCACACACCAGCTTAACTTTTCAGATGCCAGGAATCAACCAAAACACCTTTCGAGAAAAACTCTGAGTCGGGGAGACTACAATCTCGAATTGCATGGGATCACTATTCATACACGCAGATTACAAGGGATGCCCCCCTCTCGGATACAACCGGATACACCCATGCCCCCTGACCCGATGACAGGATTTAGTCCACCATCATGGAAACCCTCATCATAGCCCTCTATGTGGTGTGTGCACGGAAAGGGGTTAACAACTTACTGAACCATACCCTACCTATGGCAGGGACATGTGGTGGCATGAACAAGTATGGGGGTTACCGGAACAAGACTCGATCTACGGTCGACTCAGGAGGTTCAATTTTTCCTGCAGTGATTAGCACAATATATTTCCTTGGTGACCCCCAATAGGGTCACCATCTGGCATGTCCCAACATGCCCTTACTGATTCATTCTCGTCTCAATGGGATTTCAGTCTCACGGTCACTTTTCTCATGACTGATTCTTCCTTGCAGATTAGTCTGGACCCACATAGTCATATGAAAAATAACCATGCTCACTCATACCACATTGATAGCAAAATAGTAATGGGTTATGCATGCAAAAATAGCAATATGCTACTTCATTCAAAATTACCATAGCCATGATTCAAATACTCTAGCTAGCAACTACCGAACATTCACCATATCAAGTGTTCAAGATGCTTGCCTTGAGCATGCAAAAATATTGGGTGCACTCCAAAAGTTTGAAATATTTATCTCCCCTCCATTTCCTATTTTCAAAAATATTTGAATTACCACATATAGTAAAAACGGTGCCAAAAATTGTTTCAAATATTTTTGAAATAAATACTAAAATAAACTAGATGAAAAATGAAAAATAGCAGAAAAGGAATCAATTTATTTGGAGTTAATATGATTTACTTATGGAATTTCCAAGATGGGAAGTATAAAGAAAAGGGCTACTTAATAGATTCAGTAGATACTAAACTTTAGGAAAATGTTCACCTAGTCTATATAAATAGAGCCTGATTTTAGAAGTCTATAGAAATTTGAATCATCAGATTTGGACTTGTATTAGTGGCTATGGAATTAATTGAAATCTATTGGAAAAGAAAAATAAAAAGAAAAGGGTAGCTGTGTGCCTTGTGCGAGATTTAACCACGAGGCGCCACTGGGCCGAGCCCAGTCAGTCGGCCGCACGAAAAACCCGCCGACATCGACGGCGTATTTGCTAAAGTATGTTTCCTCGTAGGGAAAGCGTACCCACGGGGATGCGCTACTGGAGGAGATGGCTGGCTCACCGACAGTTGGGACCCACCTGTCGGGTTTGTCTCCAACATCCCGCGCGCGTGGACAGGGATAGGAGAGGACTCAAGCGATGATTCCCGGTACACACCTCACCGTTCGGGGTGCTACGGCCACCGGAATGCTCAGAGGAGCATGGCGCTTCTGTACATGCCATGCACGCTCGTCGGGGAGCTCGAGAATGAGCGGGGCTTCCTCCGGGCGGAGAAAGCTACGGTTGGAAGGGGGCTTTCGCCCTCGGGCCACCTCCTGTGAAATTGACGATGGGGATGGGTCTGCGGGTCTCTGGGGAAGCTATTGGAGAAGGAGTTGGAGAGGGGGAGGCTCTAGAGAGGCCGGAATCATCGGCGATGTGGTGGTGGCAGTAGCTATCGGAGACGGAGATGACGGCTGTTTCCGGTCGTTTGGCTGCCTCGGTAGGCTTATGGGGGATGGAGGAGTGGTGGAGATGAGAGGTGCGAGCTCGGAGGGCCTTTTATAGGCGGGCCGAAGGCGGTGCCGCGGCTCCAAAAGATAAAAACGGCGGCGATGGCAATTACGGTAGTGGTTGAAGCCGTTGGGTGGCCTGTGAGGGTTGGTGGAGGTCAGCGTCGCCGGTGTTACGTGGCGAGGACGGTGGCCGCTGCAGATAAGCCCTGGTGGTTGGCATTTAAGGTGGCAGAGACATGGCGGAGGGAAACTCGTCGGGCGGCGGCTGAGGGCGGCGTGGTCGGCAGTGGCTGGTACTAGCGACAGAGGGGAGGTTTCGGTGGGGCGCGTGTGTGTCCCTCGAAGCTCCTGGAGATGGATGGCGTGTGGGGCAGTGGTAGAGAGGCCACGCGGGGCGGTGCCGACACCTGCAGTCCAAGCGCTCTGGCCACGTGTAGTGCACACACGCTATGTGTTTGATAAAATGCCAATGGCATCTACAGGGATCAAAACAAGCTGAAATTTAACAATACGGTGCCTCTGATCATGAGAGGAGTGATGGACATGCTAGTTTAGTCATAGAAGCTAGTGTACAATGCAAGCTAGAAAGATGCGAAATTTCTAGCATGCACACAATCTGTTTGACAAAATGTTGGCGTGACCTAGGAGATTTTGTTTCATGTGAAACTTGTGAGGATGATGCCTCTTTTGACGATAGAAATGGTGGTGGAGTTGGTTTGACAAAAATAAAAACTTGTCAATGCAAGTTTTAGAGATATCCAGTTCTGGACAGAAACTACAGAGGAGTATTTGGTGGATTTGAATGATGCAAATGGGGCTAATCTCCTGGACTTAGGGGTTTGGTTGGAAGGACTACAAGATGGAAAAGTTTCAGAATTTTTGGAGCAAGAAAAATTGGGGTTGTAGTTCAAAGTTGAAACTAGACCAGAATTGAAAAGAGGATGTTTTACTCAAAACTTTCAAAACATTAAGTTGGATTTTTGCATAAAAGTGATCTGTAGGCATCACATGACATCCCATAATTTTTGTGGAATTTTGAAAGAATTAATTGAAATGGTTGTAGTGCAACAGAGGCATTTAAAGTATTGAAAATGCTATTTAATGAATTGTTTTGGGCAAATTCTTTTATGGAAATAATTCCTACTATTACTAAAATATAAATGAAATGTTTGAGAATACTACCAGAGCCCACAATATTATTTCCAAAAATTTCTTTATGGAGGGAAATCTTTTGGAAAATAGAAACAGAAAATGGTTCTGAAATTAATAAAAGACCAAGTAAAATTCAAAATTTTAATTCTGGCCAAATTTTATTTAGTAAAAACATGATTAAATTTTTGGGGTGTTACAGAGTTGGTCCTCGAAGAAGCAAAATTGTGTGTCTCTCTCCTCCACCGAGGCCGAGTATATAGCCGCCGCAAGCTGTTGTGCACAATTGCTATGGATGAGGCAAACTTTAACGGATTACGGTGTCACTTGTGACAAAGTGCCTCTTCTATGTGACAATGAAAGTGCTATCAAGATTTCTCACAATCCGGTGCAACATAGCAAGACGGAGCACATTGAGATTCGTCATCATTTCATTCGAGACCACATCAAGTGGGGAGATATTGAGATCATCTACATCAACACTCAAGAGCAACTAGCAGATATTTTCACCAAGCCTCTAGATGAAGCAAGATTTCGTAAGTTAAGGCATGAGCTAAATATCATTGATTCGAGCAATGTGGCTTGAATCTAGGCACACCCCACCGCACTCATCATTCTATCTTGTTCTAGATGTAGGCAAGGACATTGGGGGAGTGTTGTTCTCTCAATGAACTCACCCTCCCCCCATTATGCATAAATCAATCAAGTCTTTCACATTAGCCATTTTTTATGGTCCTTGTGCTTCAAAGATGAGTTTTGGTCATGGGCCCAAGGTTAAATTCTTCGTGATGCCATACCAATTGACTCAAACATAGGTGGCTTCGGCCACCGCCCTCTCCTTGAGAGGTTTCTCCTCGTGTTTGTCTTTTGCTATTTTTATTCTTGAGGACCTTGTGTGTGTTTTGAGACACTTCTTGTCTGCTTCTATTTTCTTTTCGTTTATGCTTGGGGGGTCTCTTTCGGTTGTTGTTGTTCCTCGTCTTGTCTCTCTCTAGTCTTTTCTTGGTCTTCTCATTTGCATAAGCTAATCTTTTTCATGAATGCTCTCGCCCACGCGGTACTACCACTGAACCAGCGCAGTACTACTGCGTATTAGTGGTACTACCGCCCGGCCCCGCAGTACTACCGCACTATGAGGTGGAGTCGGGGGTTATGAATCAGGGCAAGGGGAGGTTTCTCTCCCCCATACCCATTCACTCTCCCTCGTCTCTCTCTCAGGCGACGAACAGGCCGCGCAGGGCCACCGCCAGGCTGCCTCCTCCAGATCATCTTCCGCGTTCCCGACCGATGGGATCGATCCCCACCCTCTCCTCTTGCCATGGATGCCGGTATTGCCCCCGTTCTTCTCTCACTACTGCAGGATGCTGCTAACGCGACACTACGATCAGAGACCCTTTGACGAAACTGTGTGCGATGCATTAATCGCAAACGGTGATGTAAAAAAACGTCGAAAAAGATGCAAAATATTTGCGATGGCGGAGCCATCAAACACGGTTCCGATTTTAGTTGCATGTGCGATGCAAGGCATACAGTTCTGTTCAATTAACTGTTTGCAATGAGGAAGAAGAACAGAAACGGGCAGCCAGATGAAGGCGTGTGCGATATACGGCATACAGTTCACTCGGATTAACTGTTTGTGATGAGGCGGAACAACAGAAACAGGCAGCTAGATAAAGGTGTATGCGATTGAGGGCATACGCTTTAGAAGGATTAACTGTTTGCGATTAGGCAACAGAACAGAAGTGGTCAGCCAGATCAAAGTGTCTGCGATTGACGGCATACACTTCACACGGATGAACTGTTTGGGATTAGCCACAACAAATAGAAACAGTTAGACAGATCAACATGTGTGCGCTAGATGGGCACACATTCTAATTAAAAGAAGCGTGCGTGATGGTAATAACGAGCGCGCACGGTTGTTGGAACAAGACGTGTGCTGACATTGCCTATTGCGGTGCATGATACGTCTCCAATGTATCTATAATTTTTTATTGTTCCATGCTATTATATTATCTATTTTGGATGTTTTATATGCATTAATATGCTATTTTATATTATTTTTGGGATAAACTTATTGACCTAGAGCCAAGTGCCAGTTTCTGTTTTTTCCTTGTTTTTGAGCTTCGCAGGAAAGGAATACCAAACGGAGTCCAAACGGAATAAAACCTTCGCGATGATTTCTCTTGGACCAGAAGACACCAAGGAGACTTGGAGTGCAAGTCAGAAGAGCCACGAGGCGGCCACAAGGGGGGAGGGCACGCCCAGGGGGTAGGGCGCGCCCCCTGCCTTGTGGGCCCCTCGGTGACCCCCTGACCTAGATATTCCTCCTATAAATTCACATATATTCCCAAAACACCAGAAGCATCCACGAAAACACTTTTCCACCAACGCAACCTTCTGTTCCCGTGAGATCCCATCTTGGGGCCTTTTCCGGCATCCTACCAGAGGGGGATTCGATCACGGAGGGCTTCTACATCAACTCTATTGCCCTTCCGATGAAGTGTGAGTAGTTTACCTCAGACCTATGGGTCCATAGCTAGTAGCTAGATGGCTTCTTCTCTCTCTTTGATTCTCAATACAACGTTCTCCTTGATGTTCTTGGAGATCTATCCGATGTAATCTTCTTTTGCGGTGTGTTTGTCGAGATCCGATGAATTGTGGATTTATGATCAGCTTATCTATGAATATTATTTGAATCTTCTATGGATTGTTTTATGCATGATTTGATATCCTTGTAATTATCTTCGAACTATCGGTTTGGTTTGGCCAACTAGATTGGTTTTTCTTGCAATGGGAGAAGTGCTTGGCTTTGGGTTCAATCTTGCGGTGTCCTCTCCCAGTGACAGTAGGGGCAGCGAGGCATGTATTGTACTGTTGCCATCGAGGATAAAAAGATGGGGTTTACATCATATTGCTTGAGTTTATTCCTCTACATCATGTCATCTTACTTAAAGCGTTACTTTGTTCTTCATGAACTTAATACTCTAGATGCAGACAGGAGTCAGTTGATGTGTGGAGTAATAGTAGTAGATGCAGGCAGGAGTTGGTCTACTTGACACGGACGTGATGCCTATATTTCATAATCATTGCCTTGGATATCTTCATAACTTTGCGCTTTTTCTATCAATTGATCGATAGTAATTTGTTCACCCACCGTATTATTTGCTATCTTGAGAGAAGCCTCTAGTGAAACCTATGGCCCCTGGGACTATTTTCCATCATATTACTTTCCGATCTACTATTTTGCAAACTTTTATTTTCAGATCTATAAACCAAAAACCCTAAAAATATTTACTTTATCTTTTGTTTAGTTTTATCTATCTCTATCAGATCTCACTTTTGCAAGTTACCGTGAAGGGATTGACAACCCCTTTATCATGTTGGGTGCAAGTGTTTGATTGTTTGTGCAGGTATTGGTGATTTGTGCGTTGTCTCCTACTGGATTGATACCTTGGTTCTCTAACTGAGGGAAATACGTATCTCTACTTTGCTGCATCACCCTTTCCTCTTCAAGGGAAAAACCAACGCAAGCTCAAGAAGTAGCAGGAAGAATTGCTGGCGCCGTTGCCGGGGAGATCTACGCCAAGTCAAGACATACCAAGTACCCATCATAAACTCTCATCTCTTGCATTACATTATTCGCCATTTGCCTCTCGTTTTCCTCTCCCCCACTTCTAAAATGATTTTTGAAAAGATTTGCCTTTTATCCGCCCTCTTTTTCGTTTGCCTTTTTCTCATTAGATCTCTTCTTTGTTTGTGTTACCATGTGCCTTCTATTTTCTTGCATCTTTACTTGCTAAAAATCTATTTATATGGATCCACTTAAAGTTTTCTACTTGGATCATCTTCGATCCATATGTGCTCGTGTTGAAACCCCAACTAGTTTAGTTGAGGGAAAATCTTTAGATGAGCATGCTCATTTTGTGCGTCACCGTTTGTCTCAAAAAGGGAGACTCTTATGGAATCAAATAAATTGTTTGCTATGTTATGCTCGGAATCTTTGTGAACTTTTTGATTTTACTTGTTGCTCTAAGAACCCTAAAAAACACCTTCCCTACCTATGTGAGTTTAATGATAATGAAATTTTATCTTCTTATGAAAAGGGTGTTGTCAGCTACTATAATATCGAACAAAATGAAGAATTTGTTGCTTTTAAGGGTGCTTATGAAGTTGCTGATTTGATTGAAAAGTATGATATTACTCTCTACAAATCTGAAAATTTTGACATACTGAAATATTGCTATGAAAACTATGCTCATAATGTCTATGTAAAAGAATTTATTGAGAGAATGACCGTTGCTTTGGAAGAAAATAATGATATGCATGAATCTATAGATAATTATGATTTCGATAATTTTATTGAAATATCCCTTTATGAACATGATACTTGCTATTCTTATGGCCATGATGCCAATATTTATGGAGATGAATTTGCTATAGTTAAACATGAGATTATTGCTATTGCACCCATACTTGATAGTTCCTAGAATCAAAAGCATGATTGTAATGATGTTATTATAAATTCTATTAATGTCAATTGTGCTTATAATATGCAAAACCCCAAGCTTGGGGATGCTAGTTTTGCTATGTCTGCTACTTATTGCAATGATCATGATTGGGGTGATAATGCTTCTTATGATCTTGAAAATTTATTTAAGCCTCATGATGAATTTGGTTGCTATAATATTGAAAGTGGGGTTGGAAGAGTGTCAACTCTAGGATATAATGATCCCACTACTTTGGAGTATGATCAATCTTATGAATTTTTTGATAAAAGTGGGTTTGGAGAAGTCATGACTTTATTTGATGATAATCCCACTATTTTGGAAGAGTGTCAACTTTGCATGCATGTGGATCATGAAGAGAATATTTTATGTGATTGTTATATTGTTGAATTTGATTATGATCCTATTTGTAATTATTATGAGAGAGGAAAATATGGTTGTGGAAATCTTCATGTTACTAGATTACCTCTCGTTATGTTGAGTTTGCTATTGTTTCTTTCTTCTTCTTTGCATATGCTAGGATTTGCTTACCTTGATAATTTTTTTGCCTATAAGATGCCTATGCATAGGAAGTATGTTAGACTTAGATGTGTTTTTCACGTACTTTATGATGTTCTCTTTGTGCTTCAATTCTTCTCTTTTATGTGAGCATCATTGAAATTATCAATGCCTAGCTAAAAGGCTTTAAAGAAAAGCGCTTGTTGGGAGACAACCCAATATTTTTCTTTCCTTTTTTTCAATAAATTTTTCATATAGCCTCTGGTTAGATGTGTTTTGGTGTTTGCATTAGTGTTTGTGCCAAGTAAGACCTTTGGGATGGCTTACAGTGATAGTTGATTTGATCTTGCTGAAAAACAGAAACTTATGCATCCAGTTATATAATTGTTTAGATTCACTGGAGCATGGAAAAACCCTGAATTGTTTACACAAAATTGATATACAGATTGCCTCTGTTTTCCTAATTTGTCATAATTTTTGGAGTTACATAAGTATTAGAACAATTCAGATCTTTGCAGACTGTTCTGTTGTTGACATATTCTGTTTTCTATGTGTTGTTTGCTTATTTTGATGAATCTATGGTTAGTATCGGGGGGTACGAACCATGGAGAAGTTGGAATACCATATATATTACACCAATATAAATAAAGAAAGAGTTCACAACGGTACCAAAAGTGGTGATTTATTTTCTTATACTAACGGAGCTTATGAGATTTTCTGTTGAGTTTTGTGTTGTGAAGTTTTCAAGTTTTGGGTAAGGATTTGATGGACTATGGAATAAGGAGTGGCAAGAGCCTAAGCTTGGGGATGCCCAAGGCACCCCAAGGTAATATTCAAGGACAACCAAGAGCCTAAGCTTGGGGATGCCCCGGAAGGCATCCCCTCTTTCGTCTTCGTCTATCGGTAACTTTACTTGAGGCTATATTTTTATTCACCACATGATTTGTGTTTTGCTTGGAGCGTCTTGTATGATTTGAGTCTTTGTTTTTTTGTTTGCCACAATCATCCTTTCTGTACACACCTTTTGAGAGGGACACGCATGAATCGTGATTTATTAGAATACTCTATGTGCTTCACTTATATCTTTTGAGCAAGGCAATTTTGCTCTAGTGCTTCACTTATATCTTTTTAGAGCATGGCGGTGGCCTTATTTTGTAGAAATTATTGAACTCTCATGCTTCACTTATATTATTTTGAGAGTCTCTAAACAACGTGGTAATTTGCTTTGGTTATGAATTTAGTCCTAATATGATAGGCATCCAATAGGGATATAATCAAAACTTTCATATAAAGTGCATTGAATACTATGAGAAGTTTGATTCCTTATGATTGTTTTGAGATATAGAGATGGTGATATTAGAGTCATGCTAGTGAGTAATTGTGAATTGGAGAAATACTTGTGTTGAGGTTTGTGATCCCGTAGCATGCACGTATGGTGAACCGTTATGTAACAAAGTTGGAGCATGAGGTATTTTTTGATTGTCTTCCTTATGAGTGGCGGTCGGGGACGAGCGATGGTCTTTTCCTACCAATCTATCCCCCTAGGAGCATGCGCGTAGTACTTTGTTTCGATGACTAATAGATTTTTGCAATAACACTACAGGAAACAGTTAGTTTGCCGTGTGTGGGCCTCTTTGCCGTCTGCATTTCATCGGGGTAGACGGCAAAGAGCAAATTTGCCGTCATAAGCAGACGGCAAAGTAAAGCTGACGGCAAAACTTCAGTTTGCCGTCTGTGGAGAGAAAAGCAGACGGCAAAGCTAGATGACGGATGACGGCAAATTTAGCTAGACGGTAAACTGCTACTTCGCCGTCTGTGTTTTCTATGGATGACAGCAAAGGAGGGACACGTGTCCAGGTTAACGTCCGGTAACGGTGCCTTGGCTTTGCCGTCATAATTTCCGCAAAGCAGACGGCAAATTACTTGCTTTGCCGACTTGGGTATTGGCATCCTGACGACAACGTAAAGAAAAAATAAAAAAAATTCCCAACCGGCACCCCCCCCCTGCTCGACCGCACATGGCACTCCACTTAAAAAAAAGCACTCCCCTGGCCTCCCCGCACCGCCCGCACCCTCTCACCCTGCCGCGCGCTAGAGCTAGGTCCCCGCCGGTCCCCGCCTCCACCGCGCTTCCGCCGCCGGTCCCCGCCTCCACCGAGCCGCCGCAGCAGGTCCCCGCCTCCACTACGCCGCCGTCGGGCTCCGCCTCCACCGCGCCCCCACCCCTCCTCCTCCAATGGCGAGACCGCCACCGGGGCCTCCTGCCCTGCCCTAGCGCCACGGCTGCCAGGCCATGGATCAAGCAATGATCGATCTTCACATGCACCAGGCCCAAACGGCAATAACCTTGGTGGTTCTCCGATTCTTTGAGATCGAGCATGGTTAGTCCCTACATATCTCATTGACTCATTCACATATGTCTCAAATTTGTCAAAGTAGAGACATGTAGCTATATGCATTCTTGAAGCTACTTATTAATTTTCATGATTTAGAGACCACTTTGAAGATATTCATGATTTAGAGACCACTTGACGATATTCATGATTTAGAGACAAGTAGCTATTTATTTTCATGATTTAGAGACCATTTGAAGATCTCCATGATTTATAAACTTTTAAGTAGAGATCGTTTAAACCATTTGAAGATCAAACTTATAAGTAGAGACAAGTAGAGACCATTTGAAACCATGATCCATTTGAATCATTTCAACCATGATCTTAATTAGCTATGTGCATTCTTGAAAATATTTATTCTCATGATTTAGAGACCACTTGAAGCTAATCATTTTTATGATTTAGAGAGCACTCGAAGATATTCATGATTTAGAGTGTTAAATTGAACCAATCTTATAAGTAGAGACAAGTAGCTATTCATTTAATGTTTAAAAGACCATTCTAGAAGATCTTCATGATTTACATTGTGAAATTAACATGGGGTAGAAGCTATTTATTTTGGAAACTCACTAGGAATTCAGGATGTAAATGGACAGCTCGCTGGGCATTGTGGGACTTGCCGGTTCTGACCACCACTTCTTATGTGGGACTATGTCATAGTCCAATTAATTTTTTTGTGGCGTATGTTGTGTCAAAATACTTTCTTTTGTCTATTTGGCATATTAATGATTTCGAGCACGTTATTTTGTTGTTGTACCAAAATGTGACAGACACCATTTCATCTTGTAGGTTGCCATGCGGATGCTCTTTGTACTACGATGTGGACATGACATTTGTTGTAGTGCGAAATCTTACGTACTGATGCCATCTTTATTCTTTGTGTATTATTATTTGCTATGGACGTTTGTTATGGAACTATGCTATGGATATGGATCTTTGTTCATTTTGTGATATATATTGTGATAAAGATCTTTGTTCATTGTGATATGGATATTTATTCATCGTGATATTGTGATATGGATCTTTGTGATATATACTGTGATTTGGTATGGATCAGGGGAATTTTGTTCGTTGTGATATATACTGTGATGTCATATATATATATTATGTACTGAAATGTTGATTTTTTGATTTTTTTTTTAAAGATGAGCGTTTGCCGTCTTGGCCTAGACGGCAAACCAGCCACGTGTCAGCAGCCTGTGCTGTCTGGCCGTTGGTCTGGCGGGGCCTGGCAGGGGTTTGCCGTCTGGAAGCACAGGAGGTAACGGCAAAGCATACATTTTGCCGTCTGGTCTGAATTACACATGACGGCAAAGAATACAGTTTGCCGTCTAGTCTGAACCATGCAAGACGGCAAAGCATAAAGTTTGCCGTCTAATCTGTACCACGCAAGACGACAAAGCATACAGTTTGCCGTTTGGTCTGTACCACGCAAGACGGCAAAGCTTGCTTGGTTTGCCGTCTGCTGAGCTATGTATCTGACGACAAAGCAACTGACGCCGTCGGTTAGGGGTGGAGTTCTGTTAGGTCATTTTTTTTGCCGTCTGGTTGGATTCGCTGACGGCAAAGACAAATTATTGACGGCAAATTCTTTGCCGTCACCCCGACGAAGAGCAGACGGCAAAGCAGTCCTTTGCCGATTTAGGCGTTGCTGTCTACTGACTGACGGCAAACTCTTTGACGTCTGTATTTCCCTCTTTGCCGTCTGTACGTCCCTGACGGCAAACTAGCAGTTTCCTGTAGTGTAAGTATGTGAGTTCTTTATGACTAATGTTGAGTCCATGGATTATGCGCACTCTCACCCTTCCACCTTTGCTAGCCTCTCTAGTGCCGCGCAACTTTCGCCGGTACCATAAACCCACCATATACCTTCCTCAAAACAGCCACCATACCTACCTATTATGGCATTTCCATAGCCATTCTGAGATATATTGCCATGCAACTTTCCACTGTTCCGTTTTATTATGACACGTTCCATCATTGTCATATTGCATTGCATGATCAAGTAGTTGACTTCGTATTTGTGGCAAAGCCACCTTTCATAATTCTTTCATACATGTCACTCTTGAGTCAATGCACATCCCGGTACACCGCCTGAGGCATTCATATAGAGTCATATTTTTGTTCTAACTATCGAGTTGTAAGTAAATAAGAGTGTGATGTTCTTCATTATTAGAGCATTGTCCCATGTGAGGAAAAAAATAAAAGTGAGGCCAAAGAAGCCAAACAAAAAAAAGAGAGAAAATGAGAGAAGGGGCAATGTTACTATCCTTTTTTTCACACTTGTGCTTCAAAGTAGCACCATGATCTTCATGATAGAGAGTCTCCTATGTTGTCACTTTCATATGCTAGTGGGAATTTTTCATTATAGAACTTGGCTTGTATATTCCAACGATATGCTTCCTCAAATTGCCCAAGGTCTTCATGAGAAAGCATGTTGGATGCACACCCACTTAGTTTTCTTTTGAGCTTTCATAAACTTATAGCTCTAGTGCATCCGTTGCATGGCAATCCCTACTCACTCACATCGATATCTATTGATGGGCATCTCCATAGCCCGTTAATACGCCTAGTTGATGTGAGACTATCTCCCTCTTTTTGTCTTCTCCACAACCACCATATTCTATTCCACCTATAGTGCTATGTCCATGGCTCACGCTCATGTATTGCGTGAAAGTTGAAAAGGTTTGAGAACACCAAAAGTATGAAACAATTGCTTGGCTTGTCATCGGGGTTGTGCATGATTTGAATACTTTGTGTGATGAAGATGGAGCATAGCCAGACTATATGATTTTATAGAGATAAACTTTCTTTGGCCATGTTATCTTGAGAAGACATAATTGCCTTGTTAGTATGCTTGAAGTATTATTGTTTTTATGTCAATATTAAACTTTTGTTTTGAATCTTATGGATCTGAACATTCATGCCACAATATAGAAAATTACATGGATAAATATGTTAGGTAGCATTCTACATCAAAAATTCTGTTATTATCATTTACCTACTTGAGGACGAGCAGGAATTAAGCTTGGGGATGCTTGATACGTCTCCAACGTATCTATAATTTTTTATTGTTCCATGCTATTATATTATCTGTTTTGGATGTTTTATATGCATTAATATTCTATTTTATATTATTTTTGGGACTAACTTATTAACCTAGATCCTAGTGCCAGTTTCTGTTTTTTTCTTGTTTTTGAGCTTCGCAGGAAAGGAATACCAAACGGAATAAAACCTTCGCGAGGATTTTTCTTGGACCAGAACACACCCAGGAGACTTGGAGTGCAAGTCACAAGAGCCACGAGGCGGCCACAAGGGGGGAGGGTGCGCCCGAGGGGGCAGGGCGCGCCCCCTACCTTGTGGGCCCCTCGGTGACCCCCTGACCTTGATCTTCCTCCTATATATTCACATATATTCCCAAACCACCAGAAGCATCCACAAAAACACTTTTCCACCGCCGCAACCTTCTGTTCCCGTGAGATCCCATCTTGGGGCGTTTTCTGGCATCCTGCCGGAGGGGGATTCGATCACGGAGGGCTTCTACATCAACTCTATTGCCCTTCCAATGAAGCGTGAGTAGTTTACCTCAGACCTACGTGCCCATAGCTAGTAGCTAGATGGCTTCTTCTCTCTTTTTGATTCTCAATACAATGTTCTCCTTGATGTTCTTGGAGATCTATCCGATGAAATCTTTGTTTGCGGTGTGTTTGTCGAGATCCGATGAATTGTGGATTTATGATCAGCTTATCTATGAATATTATTTGAATCTTCTCTGAATTCTTTTATGCATGATTTGATATCCTTGTAATTATCTTCGAACTATCGGTTTGGTTTGGCCAACTAGATTGGTTTTTCTTGCAATGGGAGAAGTGCTTTGCTTTGGGTTCAATCTTGCGGTGTCCTCTCCCAGTGACAGTAGGGGCAGCGAGGCACGTATTGTATTGTTGCCATCGAGGATAAAAAGATGAAGTTTACATCCTATTGCTTGTGTTTATTCCTCTACATCATGTCATCTTACTTAAAGCGTTACTCTGTTCTTCATGAACTTAATACTCTAGATGCAAGCAGGAGTCGGTCGATGTGTGGAGTAATAGTAGTAGATGCAGGCAGGAGTCGGTCTACTTGACACAGACGTGATGCCTATATTTCATAATCATTGCCTTGGATATCGTCATAACTTTGCGCTTTTCTATCAATTGCTCGACAGTAATTTGTTCACCCACCGTATTATTTGCTATCTTCAGAGAAGCCTCTAGTGAAACCTATGGCCCCCGGATCTATTTTCCATCATATTACTTTCCGATCTACTATTTTGCAATCTTTTATTTTCAGATCTATAAACCAAAAACCCTAAAAATATTTACTTTATCTTTTGTTTAGTTTTATCTATCTCTATCAGATCTCACTTTTGCAAGTGACCGTGAAGGGATTGACAACCCCTTTATCGTGTTGGGTGCAAGTTTTTGATTGTTTGTGCGGGTATTGGTGATTTGTGCGTTGTCTCCTACTGGATTGATACCTTGGTTCTCTAACTGAGGGAAATACTTATCTCTACTTTGCTGCATCACCCTTTCCTCTTCAAGGGAAAAATCAATGCAAGCTCAAGAAGTAGCAGTGCACCCTATGGTGCAAATGCCAAGTACGCGGCCGAGAAAGCGTGCCCATGTTACGCCGTCCGGGAATAGTGCCACACTTAGAAATTATAGAACCGTCAATAAATTTTGAGCCTGCGTCCCATCACATTCCAAATTACTACCATGCTATATTTAATTGCAAACATGTTCACACCGATCAAAACCTAAACGGTTTCCCACTTAGGAGCAAATTAGTACTCGGTTATAAATACTACTACTCCAAGATGACTGCACATTCCTCCTCAACTCCTCATCCACAAAAACAAACAAGTCATTCATCATCGTTCCCTTGCGTCTGCCATGGCCAGCGTGAGTTCTGGGTCGAGAGATTACACATGTGATTTTTCAACAAACTTTGGTGCACTGGAGCATGTGCTTGTAGTTCAAATTTGAATTATGCACATTAAATGCCTAGAAACTCAATTAATGCATAAAAATGCCAAACGAACATGGAATAATTCCAAATTTAAACACGACACTCATGTAGTTGCGTGTTCACTGTACATAAATGTTCTAGCAATTCAAACACCATCCTTTCCCTCCATAATTTTATCTTTCAAAACATAATGAAAAAATCAGGTATACCACAAACAGTTTACTAGAAAGAATTGTGTGGGATGCGATATAAAATATCTTGGCGCACCGTCTTGTCTGGCTTACGCAGGAAGCTTAGTCGTCTACAGTCCACCGGCCGCGCTTGAACCACACTTGCGCGCTAGTTTCCTGTGGCACCGAGCGAAATTTTTCTGCCACCGTGGAAATATCTATCTCCCCGCCCCCTCCCTCCCATCAAAAGCCACATTTCCATAGTTCCTCCTTGCTTTCCAAGTTCAAACCTTCACTGCTGCTTACTGGCAGCTCAGCCTCCTCGCCGGCGACCCTTCTTCTTGCAGCACCGCCTCCTCGCCGGCTACCCTTCTTCTTGCAGCACCGCCTCCTCACCGGCGACCCTTCTTCTTGCAGTGCCGCCTCCTCACCGGCGACCCTTCTTCTTGCTGCGCGGCCTCCTCGCCGCCAACCCTTCTTCTTGTTGCGCGACCTCGTCGATATGGTCAGGTAATCCACATCCCACCCACACCATCCTCCTCCTTCCCCGTCCCACATGCCCCGACTGACGGCGCGACACCTTCCGCCGAAATCACTGTCCCTGTCCTCCAATTAAGCGTTGCCCACAGCCATTTTGCATGCAGTATAACGTGGAGCTCAGTAGCATATGGCAGCGGAGAAGCAAATCGCGGCCGCACGCGCGCACGAGGTCGCTATGGCTACCATGCGTGCCGACCACCAGATCATGGAGGAGCACCTCATCTTCGAGGCCACCGTCGACACCGCCACGCGGTTGTCTACTTTAAAATACAGCTCATGTTGTTTTCTCGAGGCCACCGCCAATGCCTTCTAGTGATTTGTCCTCTGTAATGTTAATATGCAATCTGATGTTCAGTTAATAGTTTGGTCCTCTGAAATGTAATGTTCAGTTAACAATTTGGTCCTCTGAAATGTAATGTTCAGTTAACAGTTTGGTCCAACAATTGCTACATTTCGTAGTACTATTCTCAAGCATTATTTGTTTTGTTAACTGTCTTATCTTCTAGTACATGTTTCTATTCTGCAATGTCATGCTCAGTTAACTGTTTTGGTTCATTTGGTCTGTTGTCCATTTAACTGTTTGGTTCAATTCTGCAATTTGATTTTAATTTGTTGTGGGTACAATTTGTATTGTTATGCATGTGAGAAATAAATCGAATTTGGCTGTACTCAATACATATTCTACTGATAGTATGGCAACTCTCAGTTAACCTGATCAAGATCTTCCTTATGTGTGTTGCAGGGAAACAATGGGAGACACTGCGGTTTACCATCGAGGTTTGCTCATGCATGGTCCTTTTGCTAATAGCACATTATTGTGCAGTTGCAGGAATCATTCTAATATTTAGGTTTCTTACAATTTGATCTTGAACATGTAGGTCCTGCTGTCAGAGGCTTAGACCCACTGTTCGACCCATTTTGCATATGGGGAAATGAGATGTCCATGAATATCAGTCAAGTCAAGAAACTCAGAAAGATTGTTAGGATGAAGAAACTTGTGACGAATAACAGCAAGATCTTTGTTTGCATAATGAAGAAGACATCAGTCAACTATAGGATGGTACTAACTCTTTTACCTTCTTTTTACCCCTTGCGCCATTTCAAAATTTATAACAACAATTTATGCATATCTTTGTTTTCAGTACTTTTCAAAGTAGTTCACTGATGATTATCTCTCAAACCACCTGCATGGTCAAGAGGCGAGGAAGGTATTCATTCAACACCCACGGTACAATATTGAAGTCTTCCTGAAGAGGACGAAGGTTGGGCAGGCAATTATCTACAGCCACTGGCCTAAAGTTGCAAGGACATTCAACATCACTGAAGGCTCAATATTTGCCTTCCGCTTCTGCAGTTTCCCAGATGAGATTCATCTGTCTATTTACCATGTATGATGCTACTTTCCAAAGGTTTTCGATGTTGCATGTGAAACTTGGTGCTGTTGTGTAATGGCGTAACTGAGTGCCGAAGCTATCTGATGTAATTCGATTATGAAATCCTGGTTGCCATTATACAGATATGAAATATCTGGTGTGTTTTATAAGAAATATCAATTTGATTACTACATGGATTATCAATAATAGGCTAATTACCCTGCTTATTGGGGTTTTCTATTACAGACGGTTACTCAGACAGCACCGTGGGCAATGAACTCAAACAACCCACACGGTTTCTAGAAAGTAGGCATGTTCGATCAACTAACAATCACACATGGCTTCTGGCAGAGAACTGTTTGCGTTAGGCCACCTTGCACAAACGTTTCCACACAAAAAACTGTGTGTGATATAAATACGAACGGAAATGTTTTTCTGGGATTCACCGTGTGGGATGTACATACGAACGGAAACGATTGGGTTTCGATGCCTCGCCAGATCGCACACGAGCTCATTTTGCCCCAGCCTGTGTGCCAGGAGGGCCTATCCCCGATGGTTTCTGGGTCGTGTGGGAAGGACCCCCCTATCGCCCACACTCACTTGGCGACGGTTCCAAACACCGTCGCGGAAAGGGGTTAAAAACCGTTTGTATAGCAGGTCTCTGCACTAGTGTCTGCTTTGGTCCTAGTTTTTTGGATCTAGGTTTTGGGAAATATTCGTTGCATTCATCGATTTTTGGCCAAATCGGGGCATGAGTAGGGCATAGAGGACTGCTAGAGTAGGTAGATTGAAGGTTTAACCATGAAAACTTGAATTTGGCACCTCCGGTACTACCGGATCTCTCCGCGGAAGTGCTTAGCTCGTTGACATCCACCTAGAGCGGTACTACCGCCCCTCCAGAGCGGTACTACCGCTTGTAGGCGGTACTACCGCTGGGAGGTGTGGTACTACCGCTTCGAGCTGCCAAAGCCCAGTTTTTACCGTTCCTCCTTCACTCTTGTGTTTATTTTTCCTTTGGCTTATGCTATTTTCCTTCTTCGTGTTCTTGTGTGTGTTCCAGGTGGTAGTAGCTCCGGGCATCAGGCTCGTCGCAAGAATCCCGCCCGTTCCGGTGGCTCCAAGCACTACTGTTCAGCTGATGTGTCTGTAGGTAGCACCATACCAGAGAGTGGGTCAGTGCCTATCAGTGGCTCCGGTGTGCAGCCAAGACACCGAATCAAAGTAACTACGACCAAGAACAAGGGGCACAAAGGCGCTCATCAGAGGTCTGCTCTGGAGTTTGGTATGGCTCATCAGCGCAATCCGTACCGGGAGCCTCAGGATCCTTCACTTGTTCATCGCATGTTTTGGAACAGGTTTCAGCAGTCTATCTTCCATGATGTGTTGAAGGCAAAGAAGAATTTGTTTGTGAAAGTCAAGTCAGTTGATCTCACTCACATGGAGAGGGATTTGCCTTACTTTGGATATGCACTTCAGAGGTGCGAGGAGCTAGATATCAAGAGGATCATTTCTTTCAACAAGGATTCTGATGCGGAGCTTGTGGCACAACTCTATGCCACTATGCACTTTGGGCATGATGAGGACAGGACTCTCACCTGGATGACCAATGGTCGGCGTCTGTCTGCTTCATGGAAGAGCTTCATGGAGAGTTTGTCGTATGAGGACAAGGGCGCCCAAACCCCAATTGGGTTTCGCACTCACCGGGAGGCCAATGTTACTCACAAGGAGGCTATGTGGCCTTTCTCTACCAGGAAAGTGTCTGAGACTGGGCATGTCTCCTACAAGCTTTGGCCCTTTCTGGATATCATGAATAGGATCTTCAGGAACACTCTGTTCCCTCATGTTGGCAATCATGATATGGTGCATTCCTATATGGTGGACCTCCTTCTTTTCTATTAGAAGCAGCAGGGCTCTCAGGAGGTGTTAGATGTCCCTCATGTCATGTGGTCAGAACTTCGTTGTGCGATCTTGGAGTGCAAGTGCATCATTTATCGGCCCTGCCTGATGCAGCTCATTGAGGAGACATGGGCGTCTACGTTTCCTGATGAGGAGCTTCTCACTAGAGACCTAGTGTCTCATGATGTTATTCAGCTGAGGCAGAAGGAGAAGTGCGTAACGGCAGCTCCTGCTCCATCAGAGCATGACACAATCAGGTCTGATGATGACGATGATAAGCCAGACTATGAGCCGTCAGAGGAGCCCTCTTGGGCTAAGAAGCTCAAGCAGAAGATGAAGAAGCTATTTTTCCTTCAGACCAAGGGACAGTATAAGGCTCATGTAGCTGCAAAGAAGGCCCGTTGTCGTGACAAGGACATTATGAGGCAAGTTGGCATCACCGTTTCAGATGGCTGTGAGGAGAGGATCACTAATGAGGAGGCTTGGGTCCGTGTGCACTGCCCGTGGACCGATTCTGATGATGGCACTAGAGGCCCTGCACCTGCTGCAGAGGAGTCTGACGAGGAGGAGGAGCATGATTGGTGATGTCCTGGAGTGTTGCTACCACCGTCGTACTTAGGTGTCCTCTCTACCCTTTTGGTGTCTCGATGCCAAAGGGGAAGAGAGTGTAGGGATTTGCAGTGTGTCATGAGTCGAGTGTGTTTCTCTCTTTGCCGTTGCTTTCCTCGTTCGAACTCTTTCGTTTGCTTTGGTTTATTGTTGTCCCGTGTGTTCAAGACCATATGGTGTGAGACATATGAGCTATCCTATCTCTATCTATTTATGTCTAGTATCTTACGTTATTATTTGTGTGTGAGATATGTCTTATGCTTATGCTTATGCTCTTATTCATATGCTCACATGATATCACTTGCCTGCCTTCATCTTACTATGTTTATGCAAGTATGGTCTGGTCTATAAAATATAGGGGGAGTGTGGATCCTATATGTGTGTATTTTGCATTCCAAAAGCATATCTAAAATAGTGCACATATCTAGGGGGAGCCTGTCTATATTTTGTAGATTATGGGGTTGCACACCTCTTTTTGATATATCCTTTGTGCAAATCCCACGTTGTCATCAATCCACCAAAAAGGGGGAGATTGTTAGGGCATATTTCTCCCTAAGTGGTTTTGGTGATTGATGACAATGTGTTTGCGAACTAATCATGTGCATTGAGCATTTCAGACTATCAAGCATATGGCACAAGACGATTCATGCCCCTCAGAGTTTCAAGTGAAGACAGTTTTCTTTCCTTCGGTTCATTTTGGTGGATTTGAGTCGTAGGGAAAACCGTACTATCAAGAGGGGGTCCGCTTCGGAAAGGTTCGGGTGGAATCAACACGTACACACTCATATTGCACCCATCATCTCTTTCCACTTCAGTGGAGTTTCCTTCGTGTGTGCCGAAGAAGCGGTGGAGAGCTGCAAGCGGTAGTACCGCGGGCAGTAGTGGTAGTACCGCTTATAGGTGGTAGTACCGCTGCTACTCCCGCTCGTACTACCGCTCGTGGTTGGGGCCTCAATTTTTTGTGTCAGGTTTTACAGTAGTATCTCAGGGTCCCTACCGTGCTACCCATTTGCCCCTGGAAAACTGGCGGTTGTAGCAGTGGTAGTAGAAGCAGTTATACCGCCTATAGGTGGTAGTACCGCCCCTACTACCGCAACTACCACCGCCCGTTCCTCTGTTTTATCCCCTGTTCTTCTTATCTCGCGTTCATCCTAAAAGGAGCAGTAGTACCGCTCCTAGAATGGTAGTACCGCACCTGGAGCGGTAGTACCGCTTGCTTGTGGGCTGAGAGGTGCATAACGGTTGGATTTGTCCCCCACTATAAAAGGGTGTCTTCTTTCTTAAGAAGACTCACCTCTTCTTCCCCCAAACTCCATTGTTGCTCCAAAGCTCATTTTCACCCGATCTCTCTCCCTAGCTAATCAAACTTGTTGATTTTCTAGGGATTGGTTGAGAAGGCCCCGATCTACACTTCCACTAAGAGAAATTTGATTCCCCCAATAATCCCTTGCGGATCTTGTTACTCTTGGGTGTTTGAGTGCCCTAGATGGTGGAGGTCACCTCAGAGCCACATTCCATTGTGGTGAAGCTCCGTGGTTCATTGGGAGCCTCCAATTTGGTTGTGGAGAGAGCCCCAACCATGTTTGTAAAGGTCCGGTTGCTGCCTTCAATGGCACCACTAGTGGAATCACGGCATCTCGCATTGTGTGAGGGCATGAGGAGAATACGGTGGCCCTAGTGGCTTCTTGGGGAGCATTGTGCCTCCACACCGCTCCAACAGAGACGTACTTCCCCTCAAAGGGAAGGAACTTCAGTAACACATCCTCGTATCCACCGGCTCCACTTGTGGTTATCGCTTACCTTTACTTTGTGCAAGCTATTGTTGTGTTGTATACTTTGCTTGCTCTTATTATTGTTGTTGTTGTTAGCATCATATAGGTTGCTCACCTAGTTGCACATCTAGACAACCTATTTGTTGCTAACCCTAATTTGTTAAGAAAAGCTAAAAATTGGTAGTTGCCCATTCACCCCCCCCCCCCCTCTAGTCAACCATATCGATCCTTTAAGTATGTACCAGTAGCTATGTGTTTTATCTCTCTCTCTCTTGTCTTCTTGATTTGGCACGATCTTGATGTACCGCGAGCTTTGTCAATATATTTGGATCCTATGGTGTTCTTCCCTCTCTACCTTCTTGTGATGAATTGAGTCTTGCTCTTTGAGGTTTCGTTATGTTGGATTGAGTATTGGATTTGAGAACACTTGATGTATGTCTTGCGATGGGATATATGTGGTGACAATGGGATGTTCTATTGATTCACTTGATGTATGTTTTGGCACTCAACTCACGGATTCCCGAAGTGACATTGGGGTAATCTATGCATAGGGGTTGATGCACGTTTTTGTCCTACGTTCTCTGATAGAAACTTTGGAGTGATTCTTTGTTGCATGTTGAGGGATTGTTATATGATCCAATTATGTTATCATTGTTGAGAGATCTTGCACTAGTGAAAGTATGAACCCTAGGCCTTGTTTTCAAGCATTGCAATACCGTTTTTGCTCACTTTTGTTACTTGCAACCTTGCTTTTTTTATATTTTCAGATTTTAAAAACCTATATCTAATATCCATATTACACTTTTATCACCATCTCTTCGACGAACTAGTGCACCTATACAATTTACCATTGTATTGGGTTTGTTGGGGACACAAGAGACTCTTTGTTATTTGATTGCAGGGTTGTTTGAGAGAGACCATATTCATTCTATGCCTCCCACGGATTGATAAACCTTAGGTCATCCACTTGAGGGAAATTTGCTACTGTCCTACAAAACTCTGCGCTTGGAGGCCCAACACGAGTCTACAAGAAGAAAGGTTGCATAGTAGGCATCAAGCTCTTTTCTGGCACCGTTGCCGGGGAGGTGAGTGCTTGAAGGTATATCTTTAGATCTTGCAATTGGATCTTTTAGTTTCTTGTTTTATCACTAGTTTAGTTTATAAAAGAAAACTACAAAAAATGGAATTGAGGTTGCCTCATATGCTTCATCTTTTTAATGTCTTTCGTGAAAATGATGGAAAGGAAAATTGTGCTCAGGTGTTAGAAGAAGAAGTTAATAAAATGTTTGGCACTAAATCTTTGAATGATAAAAATGATTGTAATGTCGTTAGTGTGCTTGCTATGAATATTCATGATACCAATGATGATTGCACTAGTCATGATAAATATGTTTCTTATAAGCATGTCAACTTTAGTGGAGTGCATAGAGTTCGTGAGTGCCTTATAGGGATGATAGATTTTTTAAGGAGCATAAACATGATAAAACCAATAGGTGTCTCAAGGTGATAGATGAATTTGCTACAAAATTATGCTCTCTTCATCCCATCACTTGTGAAATTTAAAATAGAGTTGGTCACCTTAATTTCCAATGCATAGTTTTTCATGATCGAATCATGGCCAAATATCGCAATAACTTGATCACCCTTGAACTTTATAATGAACTTTGTTTATTTTTGGGGTGTGAAGAATTGTCCCATAAAAATAGTTGGTTTGAAGCATTCATATTCACAGACCATGTTGAAACTAATTTGAAGGAAATCTATATGTTTTGTATGGTAAATTGCAATGAAAATGCTTATATTTACAACTATAGAAAGATGGGAAAACCAATAGAATATAAAAGAAACACTAATGAAAGGGTAAAGCTCTCCACTTTCCCTCCTATTGTCTCTCGTGATGAAACAGGTTACGAGAATGATCTTCCTATGCAACCAATCTCATCAATAAGGAGCTCCAAAAAGTTGATTAAACCCAGACATGATGTAGAGAAGAAAAATAAAATATAGAGAAGCAAAGGTAAAAAGGTATCCCTCCCAAATGATGTTGCTCCTATTATTGTTATGCCTCATGAGAATGAATCAAAAATAAATGTGGAAGATGATATACTTGATGATGATATTGATTCTTTGTCTTATGGTCCAATGTCCGAAGAAACTATTGAGGATGGTTTTGTTATGCCTGTTACTCATTGTGATGATTATGATTGGGAAAATAATGATACTTCTTATAATCTTGAAAATCTTTTTGGCACCAACTTAGAAAATTGTGATGATAATAATTGCTATACTATTGGTGCTATTCATACTATTAATGATGAGAGTGATTATGCTTATGATATGCAAAGCCACAACCTTGGGGATGCTATGTTTGATGAGAATGACATATTTGAGAATTTATTTGCTGCAATTAATGTTTGTCCCAATCTTGGGGATGCTATGCTTGATGAAGATGATATTTTTAGTCCCCCAAGTTTTGATGTGCAAATTTATTATGATGATAGCATGCCTCCTATTTATGATGATTGCAATATTTATGAAAGTGGGTTTGGAAGAGTGTCAACTTTAGATAATAATTATCCCACTATTTTGGAGGGTGTTGAATCTTATTATAATGATAAAAGTGGATTTGGAGAGGTCATGACTTTATTTAGTAATTATTCCACTATCTTGGATGAGGTTTCAATTGATTATGATGACAAAAAAGTAGCTACTTATGATGATTATTGTGATCACACCTATGTTATAAAAAGTAGAGATGATTATATTTATAAAACTTGTCATAATTATGAATATCCTTCTTATGAACATTACTCTTTTAATATGGAAACAATTTATAGTATTCGAGTTTCTTATGATACTCCCATTATTATGAATGAGAAGAAAATTGCTCTTGTGGAGAGTAGTAAAATTTTCTATGCTTATGAATCATGAAAATAATGCTTTATGTGATAGTTATATTGTTGAAGTCCATCATGATGCTACTGAAAATTATCATGAGAGAATGTTAGGGCATATTTCTCCAAAGTGGTTTTGGTGATGGATGACAATGTGTTTGCGGACTAATCGTGTGCATTGAGCATTTGAGACTTTCAAGCATATGGCACAAGACGATTCGTGCCCCTCGGAGTCTCAAGTGAAGACGGTTTTCTCTCCTATGTTTCTTTTTGGTGGACTTGAGTCGTAGGGAAAACCGTACTATCAAGAGGGGGTCCGCATCGAAAAGGTTTGGGTGGAATCAACACGTACACTCTCATTTTGCACCCATCGCCACTTTCCGCCTCTTTGGAGATGTCCATCTTGTGTGCTGTGGGAGTGGTGGAGTGCTGCAAGCGGTAGTACCGCGGGCAGCAGCGGTAGTATCGCTGCTAGTCCCGCTCGTACTACCGCTCGTGGATGGGGCCTCGATTTTTTCGTGTCAGGTTTTACGGTAGTACCTCCGGGTCTCTAGTGTGCTACCTGTGTGCCCCTAGAGAACAGGCGGAAGTAGGAGCGGTAGTACCGCCCCGACCACCGCAGCTACCACCGCCCGTTCCTCTGTTCTCCCCTGTTTCTCTACTCTCCTGTGCATCCTGCAGGGGGCGGTAGTACTGCTCCTGGAGCGGTAGTACCGCTTGGTTGCAGGCTGAGAGGTGGATAACGGTTGGATTTGTCCCCCACTATAAAAGGGGGTCTTCTTCCTCAAGAAGACTTTACCTCTTCCTCCCCAAACTCCATTGTTGCTCCAAAGCTCATTTTCGCCTGATCTCTCTCCCTAGCCAATCAAACTTGTTGATTTTCTAGGGATTTGTTGAGAAGGCCCCGGTCTACACTTCCACCAATAGAAATTTGATTCCCCCCACTAATCCCTTGCGGATCTTGTTACTCTTGGGTGTTTGAGCACCCTAGATGGTTGAGGTCACCTCGGAGTCACATTCCATTGTGGTGAAGCTTCGTGGTGGTGTTGGGAGCCTCCAATTAAGTTGTGGAGATTGCCCCAACCTTGTTTGTAAAGGTTCCACCACTGCAGGATGCTGCTAACGCGACACTACGATCAGAGACCCTACGTCAAAACTGTGTGCGATGCAATAATCGCAAACGATGGTGTAAAAAACCGTCAAAAAAGGTGCAAAATGTTTGCGATGACGGATGCATCAAACACGGTTCCGATTTTGGTTGCGTGTGCGATGATGGGCATACGGTTCAGTTCCATTAACTGTTTGCGATGAGGAGGAACAAAAGAAACGGGCTGCCAGATGAAGGCGTATGCGATGTACAGCATACGGTTCACTCGGATGAACTGTTTGTGATGAGGCGGAACAACAAAAACGGGCAGCCAGATGAAGGTGTGTGCGATATACGGCATACAGTTCACTCGGATGAACTGTTTGTATTGAGCCAAGAGAACAGAAACGGTTCAACTTAACAAGATGTGTGTGATACGCGGCAAACAGGTCTGTAATCGGAAATGTGTGGGAAGATCGATAACAACACAGACGATTCCTGTTAACAAGCCGTGTGTGTTGTGAGCAAACAATTGCTGGTATACAATTGTCAGTGATTAATGAAATCATCACCGACGGGTTCCATTGTTTAGTCCGTGTGCGATGTGATTTGCTCTGTCTACAGAGTATCAACATGTATACTTAAAAAGACAGCATTGCATAACCAAATTAAGCATACAATTACACAAGTGACTACACACATAACATTTCCACACACCAAAGTAAGCAATTACATGCATACTAAACTAGGAGAAACGAGGATCTAATCATCTACTTCTTGTTGCGACGACGCTTGCCATTGCTATGCTTCCGGCTGGATCCCTGGCCGTTTTGGGGAAGGAGGCACCTCCTCATGTCAACGATCTGCCTGTACATGTCGTAGCTCGTATATGCCTCCTTGGCCGCGTACACGACGTGAGCTTTGTCGAGTTTCTCCATCCAGGCCGAGTGCTAGGCATGCTTGTCCTTGTTGCAGGAATCCTTCATGTCTCTGTAGTAGGGGTCGATGATGGCTTCGGCGAGGTGAACCAGTGAGTCCTTCTCATGCTCCTTGCTGCCCCAGATCTTGTATTGGCCCTGGATGTCAACAAGATTTCGGCAGGCGATGCCCGAATTCTTGAGCACCTTGACATCATTGGTGATGTCCACCGTAGTGAACATGTAGTGGGGGCTATTGACAAACCTGGCGAAACACTCGCAAGGCCTTGTGGCCAGGCAGTAGTGGTAGACGAGGACGTGGTTGCGCACGCACATATGGGTGATGGCGACCTTGGGACGAGACCCGACACAAGCGCGGGTGTAATCGAGGTCGAACCCGACCACCTTGTACTTCTCCTCGGCAAGCAACAGCTCCATGATGTGGATGGGGTGCTCCACCCAGACCGGGTTGTTGGTGTATAACACCGAGAGCTCCGTGAACCTTCGGTGGGTGTCCACCACGGCATGCATGGTGAACTGCTGCTCGTCGTCGGCAGCCGCTCGGAGCGCCATTGGAGCCGCGCAGGATACCCTCTAAGAACTTGTCGTGGTGCGTGTGCTTCTTGCAATGGTGGGGCGCGATCGAAAGGTTGCAGAGACACAAGGCTTAAATGGCCGCTATAACAAATGGGGGCCAGCCGGCCTGTAATCGTCACGTCTTGTCACGGCGTTCATAGCGGAGGATTCCAGTGCACGCTTGACAACACCGCACCACACGCATTTCGTTTGACCACGCATGGGCTCGAAGAGGCGCCAAATGTATCGTCGATGAGCCTGTTCCCGCCCTACCGCACAGTTTACCGCGTAAGCTTCCCGCCCGGCTAGTTTGGCCACGTGTCGGCTAGAAGAGGGACAAATCGTGCGCATTTATTGGCAAAAAGCTTTGTAAAAATGAAGTGTGTGGAATGACTTCGGTCATAAGTTTACCCGTGGGTGATGATGTCAAAGTTACACAGAAGGGTGATGATGGACACTCGAGTGCGATAATTAATTCTGCGCTCTACAGGGCACACAGTGGAAGAAACTAACTGTGTGCAATAATGTCGAAGATCGCAGTCGAGTTAGCTATACAGATCATGTGCTGTGAGATCGACAAGATAAACAGATTCGAGAATGGTTAATAAAATCTAAGACCATTGCATATTAAGGTCAAAATAGTGCTACCAATATATGAGTCTCATACGATGCCATTTCAACGATTGTACCACAAAAGCTCGAAATATTACAAGGTTCAAATTCCAGTTATATGGCTCAAATTCGAAGATTACAAGGTTCAAACTAATATTAGAAATGAAATTCAGCTCATTAGCTGCAAACGCTCACGCTGATCCGCTGAACATGGATATCAGAGAGGTTCAAACTAATATTACCACTTCTAATTCTGGTTTCGAAACCTCACAATTTTTGCAAAGGGGTCAGCCACTGAGAAGTCATGTATTGGGTTGACACGATGACTTCCGATTACTCTGTCATCTGAAGTTCCAAAATGAAATTCAGCATTTTTGGAGCCTATTCCATTCTGTCGCAGGCGCCGGCGCTGATCAACAAACCATTCATTTTTGCGAAATGAATGTAGGGCAAACCTCATTACCTTCAGCACCCTTGCTTTGACAACAAAGAACCTGGCGAATATAATCTCCGGTAAGGTCCCTCGGTAGGAGTTCAAAATAATTTCTAAGAGATGCAGATCTAGGCATTCGACGTGATTGTTATATTGTATCACATTATCCACCACTGGGCCTAATCTTATCTGCAAAAGAAGAAAACGTGTTAGTGTGTACATGCAATTTTGAAGACTACTACAGGCCTATTTGGTTTGCAGGATTTGTAAAATGCACTAACGTGCCATCTTCGATCTGACATGATTAACATGGGCATTAACATGCCATCTTCGATCTTCACAAGAGGTTGGAGTGGATGAAAAGTTCCCTAAGAAAACTAGTACAGAGGAATCCAAAGGAGAAATGCATATGGATTGTAACCATATGGATCAAGCAACCAATATGGAGGGGGGGACATGTATGTACTGAAATCCTCCAAAAGAATCCTTCAGAAATCGTAGTACATTGTCATTGTAAACTTGGAAAAAGGTGTCACAAAATGAACTCCCTTATGGTTAACATTTAACAGGAATGGAACATCACCTCGATATATAGCTTCTCCACGCACAGAAAGCATCTCAGGAAACTGACAACTTGCTCCAGGTTGGGGCCGATAGATTCTAGTGCCAAGACCTTCACTGTGCGCAGTTTCAGGGTCAAGCTTGTCGGAATCATTTTCTGAATGACAGACGAACAAACATCTTCAAAATTATAAATAATGTTAATTTGTTGAAGGAGAGGTAGAAGGCGGCTGTTGTACCTGAACGGGTGCGGATCCAATAACAAGTTCGGAGTATTTGTCAGACGAGTAGCCCACCACTGTCAATTTCGATGCAGAAATGACATTGATTCTTGTTGGACCTTCTTGATCAACTACAAGTAATCTCTCAAGTGCAGGTGTGTCCTCAATGACCATACCGCGGTACACATCTTGTGATGTCTTCCTGCCGCACCAGCAACACACATAAATAGTCCGGAGAGTCATGGAGGTGATGTGGAAGGTACTCAACCCATTGATCGCCTGAAGACGAAGGTACTCGAGTGCAGTACAGCCATGGAGCAAGCGCTCCATGTCATCGTTTGAGAGGCAGACGGCGACGAGCTCGAGGTGCTTCAGTCGTGTTAGAATAAGAGCGGGCGCGTCATTAAGGGGGGGGCGGAATGGCAGTTCCTGAACTTGGCGACCCGCAGCGTGGGCGCGAGGCGGAGCGCGGACGTTGGCAGCGAGCGCATATGCCCATCATCAATAGTGAGCTCCTCGAGCTGATCTAGGGCGGGGGATCGGAACCAGTCGTCAAGCTTGGCTCGGTCCTTGCCGTTGGAACGGAACTTGCCCATTCTAAGGCCTCTGGTTGGGCCAAGGTGACTGCTGAGGATCTTGGAGAACGCATCCAAGCTTTTGTGATTGCCATGGCAGAGCTCATGGGTGTCGATGAGGTCGAGAGGGATGGAGTTCCATAGGGGGCACCACCGCCGGGAAAGGACGGTTGTCCGCGCCCCATATTTGATTGGGAGGAGGGAGATGATGATTGTCAACATATCATCGGGGAGGCTGCTGATGAAGTCTAGGCCTACTGGAGTCGCGTGCGGTTCTATCTCGCCCCGCATCCACTTGTTGGCAGCCCTGTTCTCCACCTCCGGAGTCTCCCTGTCAGCGGCGCTTTCTGATAGAAATGGGAGTACAGGGAATATTTAGTTAAAACAAGGCAATAGAAAAGTGTATTGGTAACTAGAAGTTATTAGGTAGGAATATAGTAAGAAAAGGGAATAACAATTGGTTGCTTAAATACTACACAATTCATTTGATATTGCTGGGTAAGTCAAAATGCAGATAGTTGAAAAGAAAACTTACTTCGAACAAAGTCTGGACGGATGATATCATCGGGGAAGTTAGCATATATCTCATGACCATGCCCTTTTATGTGCAGTGCAATTCTAGTGCCAGCTTTCAGTTCATAAAACTTAGAAATTTCTTTCCAAAAGCCAGTGCCAAAATAGGAGTCACCACGTTCATCAAGTCTTACAGTAGCAACGATTGTAAATCCATGGTTTGTGTGCAGTATGACATCCCTGCAGTCTTTATTTATGTAAAGGGAAAGATTGTGCACTACAGATTCTGTTGCATAGCAAGGGACGCGCTACAGAAAATGGTAGGATTGTTAAAGAAAATATGGTGACATGCAAATATGGGCCCAAATTGAAAGAACTGTATAGCAGTCGAAATCGAAGGACAAATATCTATAATTAAACAGATAGGGTAAACATGATGTCATGGAAATATGAGAGTAATCGAAAGAACAATACATCATTAATTTGCCTAATATAGAAAGATGTTCAGGAAATAACAGATAGGGTAAACATGATGTCATGGAAATCCCCTTTGATGTATATGGTGCATGTGGCACCTTTTATCCAAATGTAGCAATATTTAGAATATGTTCAGGAAAGTAGGCCATGCCAACCGATTTAGGGTGAGATTGAACATACCGCGTGCATCCTCAAGTCATCTAGTACGGTGAGATGGAATGTCTGGCGGAGGCCGCAAAGTCCTGATGTGTCAGCGCACTGTACACTCTATGAATGAAAGAAAACCCTCAAATCAGCTCGAATAAAAATGAATTCTCAGCGATTTCGGTCGGGTGATTAAAGGAGGCAGATGAATAGGGATAAGAGATGAGATAATATCTCATTAAATTATTTACCTTGTTGTCCATGAGAAAGAACCCTCAGTACGGCAGATTCCGCAACCGAGCGGAGCTGGGTCGACCGCGAGCAGCGGCGAGAAAGTCGATGGCGATAGGCGGTGGCAAGCGGAAGTGTCGAAATGCGGTGGGGTTTGCCGGCAGCCTGGCGACGGCGGCAGGCGTCGAGCTAAGTGGTTACCACCATGATAGGCGGTGCCATGCATAGACACGGAGGAGCTTGTGCAGGTGTGAATGGGGACCGGAGGGGGTGGCGGGCACGGTGAGGGTTTTTGTGACGTGGGGATGGCGAGGGTTTTCTTTTTTCTTTTTTGAATTGGGTGGTGAGGGTTTTCTGTCCCACAAAGAATTTCGGAGGCAACGGTTTGCTAGAGCCAACCGTGTGTGACTGACGCAACAGGCAAAATGAAAGTCATTGCACACGGTTCCAATTTTGGGAACCGTGTGTTATTGACGTAATAGGCAAAATGAAGGTCATTGCACATGGTTCCAATTTAGGGAACCGTGTGTGATTGACGTACTACCTCCGTCCTGGTTTATTGGGTACCTTTGTAATTTGTACCAAATTTCGACTAAATATTTAATTAAGAAATGTTTATGCATGTCACCAAAAATTATATCATTGAACACTATGTTCAAATACGCATCCAACGATATATTTTTTGCTGACCTGCACTAACATTTTGTCAGTTAAATCTTTGGTCAACATTTAACACAAATTACAAAGGGGACCAATAAACGAGGACGGAGGTAGATTCCATCAACCGAACTGATTGCATCCATATCCCATAGTTAGACATAAGTAAACATAGATTAAACATACTCAGACATAGATAATAAGCGTACACGTACACAAGCATAGTTCAACCATCAGTACATAGTTCAACCATCATTAAGCAATACTCAAGCATACATAGTTCGATCCCACGTCTCATCTCACATGCCGGCACGATCCTGAAGCTTCTCCAGGTACTCAGCGTACGCGCCGTGCGCCACCCTGCGAGAATACTTCTGCTTGAAGGAGCCAACGGCCCATCCTCTTGCATGCGCCAGAACACTTTGATACGCGTCATGAAGCTTGTGGTAGCAAAATGGGCATCGATAGCCGCCGTCCCAGGTCCTAATACGCCTATTATGCATTCCCGCATAAAGCTCCCTCAGGATTTGCCTCTTGTACCTCCTCTGGACATCTTAATCCTCGCTGTCCACATCGTCAGACAGCACCTATACAAATAGTAAAACAAATTTGTCATCAAATCAAAGTTTACATGCCGTGAAGTAGGATTAGAAATTTATGGCTATTTTTTTATGCATATCCAGAGATTATGGTTCGTTTTTTAAGCACATTTGTCTATGTACAGACCAATCTTGAAGAAAATAATGGCACAAACATATGTAGGTCATTCAAAATCAATTGTCAAGTCCTGGCTAGAAATTATTAGCATGAACACTAACCCTAGTCGGATTACCAGCAGAAATGATTTCCACAGATGAAACAACTAATCACTTATCACTTGTACCATTCAAACAATCAATACACTACACGGATCTAACAAAACTTACTCAGATTTCATGGATTGGGAGAACATAACCAGAGGATTTATATTCCAAAAAGCGGGAGGCAAGAGTAACCAGAGAAACCCTAGGATCTATTTGACACATAAATGGGTATAGATGACTAACCAGTTGTCCATCATCGTCGGAGTGGTCGCCGAAGTCATCGTCGGGGTCGTCGCCCGAGTCGTCACCAGAGTCGGTGTGGAACTCCGCCTCCGGCTGTGGAAGCTCGACGACGTCAGGGTACAGCGATAACTCGCCGGCGGTGACGGCAACCTCTGTCTCCATCTCCACGCCGTGCTCCGGTGCTTTAGCAGCCCCGGCGTCGCCACTCCCTCTGATGGGGCGCTTCAGCGGCATCCTCATACACTGATGGCTTTGAGGACTGAGAGCGGTGTCGAGGATGCAAGCGGAGAGAGAGGATTGTGTGTGTGGCGAGGATGGGGGGTGCGGCCGCTCGGGCGCAGCATTAATATGGAGTAGTGGGAGTAGTGGGAGAGAGGCGGGTGGCAGTCAAACCGATGGCTCGCCTCCCGATGAGCCTGCGCAACGGACTGCTGGCATGCCTACGGTCATTTCACACAGCTACTCGCACGCCTCCCGATGACACTGCGCAGCGAGCATGCCTCCGTCAATTCACACACCTGCACGCACGCCTCCCGGTCTGCCTGCGCGGCGGACTGCTCGCATGCGTCCCGTCAACTCACGCCTGCTCGCAC
Source organism: Thinopyrum elongatum (assembly GCA_011799875.1). NCBI lineage: Eukaryota > Viridiplantae > Streptophyta > Magnoliopsida > Poales > Poaceae > Thinopyrum > Thinopyrum elongatum. The sequence goes on along the minus strand of CM022301.1, from coordinate 68,897,570 downwards.
GGCACACGGGTCGCGCGGCGGCACGTATATTGTTTTTCTATTTGGATGATTAATGCTGCCGCTTTATTGCTTAATCGAAGCATGGCACGTATCCATTGTTGGTCTAACGCTCACGGTTCGAATAAATAATCCGTTTGGGATATTGGTTCCCAATTATTAATAATCTCCCGTTTGTAATTAGATAAAGATTATGTAACACCCCCAGTGGTTAACTACAGTAATCACCCTTTTGATTATGCCAAGTCAGCATGATTAACAGTGCATGATCATCATTTGCATCATATTGCATTCCAACTCCTAAGTCAAATTCAAATTTAAACTAAAGTGGAAAATAAAAGTTGTTCAGATCCAGAAACAAAAATGTACATCATGTTGCAAATAATCCAGAGGCTAATATAAAATTAGCAGCAGTGTTAACTAAAATATTTAAGTGGCTCCAACAAATAGAAACAGCAGCAAGACAGCACTATTTAATCTTTTCTCAATTAAATTAAATCCAAACAAAAAGATATGGACACCAAGCTATTTTATTGCAGTGGTATACAATACCCTGTGATTTGTGGACCAGGTCACAATTTTACAAAAGTCATTGGGTGCCTAGCTAATTACAAAACAGGAAATGAGAATAAATAAAAAGAAAAGACAAAACAAAATAAAGATAAAAAGAGAACACACCCCCTCCCCCCCCCGGCCCAACTGGGCCCCAGCCCAGCTGGCCCATGCGGCCCACCCCCCCACTCCTTCTTATCCCCTCACTCCCCGTAACCCTAGCCCACCGACACCCCACTCCCCCCCCCACCTAACGAATCCCTCTCCTCTCTCTTTCCTCTCGATCCAGATCGGGGGAACTGGCCCCGACGCCGCCGGTCGCCGCCCCGCCATGCCTCCGTCCTCCTCCGCGGAGTCACGTCGCCGGCGCCGTCCCTCCCGGCCTCCTGCATCTCCCTCCGCAACGCGCCGTCTCCCCGAGCCCCGCGAGCGTCCTCCTTGGCCTTCGCCGTCGACGCCGCCGTCCCCGTCTCTCCCTCGCCGGCCATCACCGAGCCTCGCGACCCCCGTTCCCCAGCAACGCTGGTGAGGCATCGGCCTCCGCCTCCCCACCTTCCCCTTTCCCCCGTACAGGACGTCGCCGCGCCCACGCCGCGCCTGCGCGCCAACGCGCGCCCGCCCCAGCGCACTCTGCCCTTGCCCGTGTGTCGCTCGACGCCCGCGCTGCAGCTACTGGCGCCAGCCGCCTCTCCCCCCCCCCCCCCCCCCCCCGCCATGCTCTTTCGCCGTTCCGGTCTCCTTCCCCTCACCCCAGCGCCCGCACAGCGTGGCCTCGCCGCGGCTCCGCTGCCCGTCCCTCCTGCTCCGGCCCAAGCCCGTGGCCTCGCCCTCGCTGCTTCCCCTCGCTTGCAGTGCTGCGCTCGTCAGGGTGGCCGTCGGCGCCCGCCGCCGCCCTGTTTGCCTCGCCCCGTCGGGCGCCGGGTCCAGGCGCCCAGCCCCGTCCCTCCCATGTCGACCTGGGCGGGTGCCCAGTCGGGCTACGCCCAGCGCCCGCTAGGCTCCCCCTGGGCCTATGACAGACGGGGCCCAGCCCCTGTTTAAAACGGAATTAAAAATAAATATAAATATTAATTAATAGTTAATTAAATGAATAATTAACTTAATTAATTCTGTTTAATTAAACTAAGTAATAGTTTAGTCTAATTAATCTGTTAATTAGTGTTAGTAGACTATGACATGTGGGTCCCCCTTGACCCTGTTGACTGGTCAACCTTGACCCAGTCACGCTGAGGATCTGCTGACTGGACCATTTGACTTAGTCAACCTATTTAAATAAATTCCAGAAATATAAAAAACTTTAGAAAATCATATTAAATAATCCGTAACTCTGATGGAAATACTTTGTACATGAAAGTCGCTCAGAACGATGAGACGAATCCGAATACGCGGTCCGTTCGTCCGTCACACGTCCCTAACTATCCGAACATGCAACCGTTCCTCTCCGGTCATCTGTCTGACAAATGTCCGGAACCGGGAAAATTCCCGGATGGATTCCTCCTTCCTCGGTGACGTGCAACCATACGTTAGGACAACACCGGCACTGCATATTGTCATGCCGTACTTTGCGTTGCTCATGTTTTGCTCTATATTTATACTGTTTTCTCCCCCTCTTCTCTCTCGATAGATCCCGACGCAGCTTCGGAGACCGAAGACAGCATTGACAACCTTGCCCTTGCCGCCGAGCAAACAGGCAAGCCCCCCCCTTTTGATCGTCCCGATATCGCCCATTCTAATTCCCATGCTGCATTAGAATTGCTGCTACTACTGCTTTACCTATTCTGATGCATAGCCTGTTCATTGTAACCTGCTGTTGATAATTACCTACATATCTAAACGTTTAGTCTAGGCTGGGTAGAGACCTATCAGTGACCCCACTTATCCCGACTGCCGCGCTGGATCGTCAGAAGACCCGATCAACGGGATTGAAGACCAGGCCCCGACACCGCACATCACCCCCTTTAGTTGTAACGACACTGCAGCGTTACTATCGAGTGCAGAGGGTGAAACCTCTTATAGCACTCCTGATGTTAACTCTGTAGAGAAGCTATTTGGTCGTGGTCATCGAGGGTGATTCCTCCTTCTCCACTTCCGATACGACGCTGTCATGCAACACATCAAGTGTGAACCCAGCGAGGGTGATTCCTCCTACGTTCACCTTGACAGATACATCGGTAGGAATCCAACGAGGTGATACCTCGGATTCCCTTGATGTTATGGACACACGGATACTTAGACTGTACTGTGTTACTTGGAAAGGCGGGTCGACCCTGAGGGGTACCCGCGTGTGATGTGAAGACGGGTTGCCTGTATGGTGCCCGAGTGTTGAATACGAGGGCGGCCGGGCATTCTTAACCCTTGCCGCAAGTCCTCGAGACGGGGCGACGGGGTCACATCTTTCGTGAGTCTCTGCTCGTACCGCAAGCCCCTAGTCCCAACGATTTGGATATTTGATCCGAGCAGGCCTCTGGCCTGATAGACTAACCATCACGTGGGCATAGTATGGGCGTTCTGCATCGTATGCATCAGCCGAAAGCTCTGTCAGACGTCCAGTTCAGCATGGCGGCACGGTCGGATCGTGTCGGCCACCCGGGCGATGCTGGTATCCACCCTGTGCGCAACGACACCCGGAGGGCGAGGGGCGATGGCCAGACCCCCTTGCGCTTAGGATGTAGACCGGCGGGGCCTCTCTCTGAGGTAGGTAGGGTTGCGATGTGTCGTTTGACGAGGCCGGGCATGACAGGAAAGTGTGTCCGGCCGGAGTTAATCGAGCGTGTTGGGAAGTTGGTGCACCCCTGCAGGGAAGAACATTTCTATCGATAGCCGGTCCTACGGTAAAGGACACTCGGAGTTGTATCCGATCGATACAACTAGAACTGGATACCTGTGATGAGACCTGGATACTATGGCTCTGGGATTGTTTCTCGCAGGGAGCCGAGAAGGGATCTCCGGACGAGGTTGATGACTGTATGGCTCTGGGATTGCTTTCTCGCAGGGAGTCGAGAAAGGATCTCTGGGTGAGGTTGAGACTTAATGTTACTACTACATTATATTGTAATGTTCTACTCTCTTCTACTGCTGCAAGACCTCTGAAGATGCTAGTCTTCGATAGGACTAGGCCTTCTCTCTATTTTGCTTTCTGCAGCCCAGTACAATAAAGCCTCCCCTTGAAAATGTTGCATATGTAGTGTAGATCCTTGCTTGCTGAGTACTTCAGAGTAAATCACGGTTGCTTTCTTCCCTTTCTCCCCATATCAGTTTGTCGTGACCAAGATGACGGAGCCCTGAGACAGCTGCCCTGTCGACGATCGCTACTACTACTACCCTGAGGATGATACTACTATGAGTTGACTGACGACCAGGAGTAGGATCGGAGGGTCCCAGGCAGGAGGCCTTCGCCTTTCGATCGTAGTGTTTTATTTTGCCCGCCTTTCTAAAGGCCTTCTGTTTCTATTTCATATCTGTACTCAGATATCTGATGTTCCGCTGACGCTTGTTCGCAAGCTTATGTATTCGAGCCCTCGAGGCCCCTGGCTTGTAATATAAAGCTTGTATGACTTTATTTATGTTTTAGAGTTGTGATGTGATATCTTCCTGTGAGTCCTTAGGCTTGATCGTGTGCATTTGCGTGTATGATTAGTGCACGATCGGGCCGGGGGCGTCACAAGTTGGTATCAGAGCCGACTGCCTGTAGGAGCCCCCTTTCCAACTCCTTGGCCGAAGTTGAGTCTAGAAACCGAAAAACTATTTTACTAACTTGGCTGTGTGGCTTACGGGCCCACGTCGCCAATTGGGTGGTATTAGGATCTTTTACTCCTCGACCTTTACTCCGGACTCTGATCTCTCTTCCTTTCGGGTTAACAAAAGTTTACTAACTCCAGCATTAGGTTCTCGTGATCACATCCACCCGGAGTTCTGGAAATATCCCCCCTTGCTTCAAGATTGTGGGCCAGGTTCTGCTTACAGGATCCTCTTATCGAGGGCACCCTGTGTTGTCACTTGCAGAATCCTCGAGCTGCAGCTTTCTCCGACGTTGATGTAGCCTTTGCTTGTCTCGTTGTGTATTCCTTACCGCGTGCCTGCGCGCCACCTAGTTGTCTAGCCTTCTCCTTTCAGCAGTCGTAATGCCGGTTTGTAACCGAGACTATGTGTGGATTTGAATGTCTGGTGTGACTATGATGAAGTATCTATTGCACTTCCTTCTGTCGTGCGTATTACTTCATGATAATTCCATACACATGCAGTTTTACTTGCTAAACTGCCCCTGTTGATTTGGCAGGATGGCTGACGATCCACCACCCCACCCTATATTACCGCAATGATGCAGCAGTTTGAACTCAACCGTCAGCAGTTTGAGCTTAACCGTCAGTTTATGACCGGACTATTGGCTCAGTTCCAAATCAAAATGCTCAGCAACAAACTGTTCCAATAACTCTGGCAGAATTCGTGCGCCTCAACCCATCTGTTTTCCGCAACTCCACAATCCTATGGATGCTGATGATTGGCTTCGTGACATCATGTTTGAGATGGAGTCAGCTAATGTTGCCTCTGACAGTTACTCACCTTTGCGACATTCCACCTGAAGGGCCCAGCTGCTCAATGGTGGGAAAGCCACAAGGCTATGTTGCCTGCAGACACTGTAACCACTTGGCAGGAATTTCAGTCAGCTTTTCATGCACGTTACATTCCTCAAGGTCTGATGGACCAGAAGAAGAGGAGTTCCGTAAACTCTCACAGGGCACAATGACTGTGATGAATATCAGGAAATTTCTCGAGTTATCCCGCTATGCTAGATGGATGACGTTAACACTGACGCCCGCAAGCAGGATAAATTCCGTGAAGGACTCCGTACTGACATAAAACTCGCACTTGCAGTCCTTGATTGTACAGACTCGCAATGCTTGTCAGCAAATCTTTCAAATTGAAACAGCTCTGACTGAATGCCAGGAGTCGCTCAAGCGCACTCATGAAGCTGGCTCATCCTCGGGTCAGCCTGTTCAGAAACGTCGAGTGTGGATCCCGCACAATGTTCATCACCGACCTGCTCCAACACCAAGGCCGTCATATGTTGCACCTCGTTTGCCTTCACCGCCGAGAAGCTATCGGTTCATGATGGACCGCCTGATGTATGGCTTTTCATCAGGATGCACCCACGCCTCCCGTGGTTGCAAGAAGAGCAGTCGGAACCGTCGTCTCAGAAGCTCTAATGCCAGGCCGTCTGCTATAGTTCGAGGTCCATGTCAACCAAGTTAACATGGAAGAGCTCGACAGGACCCCAAAATCGTGATGGGCACCCTCTAGTGAATTCAATCCCAGCTTCAGTCCTCTTTGATTCTGGAGCGTCGCACTCCTTCATGTCCGAAAGTTTTGCGCGAAGCCATGATATACTTTTTGAGGAGATGTCCATCCCATTAGTAATCCATTCACCTGGGGCTAATTGGCAAACTACCATGGTTAGCCACGGTAACCACATTGTGATCGGAGGATTGATATTCCCCGTTTCACTCATTGCTCTCAAGACCTCCAACATAGACATTATTCTCGGTATGGACTGGTTGAAGCCTCATAAAGCTTTGATTGACTGTGCCACTGAAACAGTCCGCCTCACACACCCTTCTGGTCAGACTGTCAGATACTCAGCTCATACAGAGCAGGACGCCGAAGCTCAGATATATGTTCTAAATGCATTGAACACTTCACCTCTTGAAGGATCGACAACGTTCCAGTTGTCCGTGATTTTCAAGATGTATTTCCAGAAGAACTTCCAGAATACCCCCTGCTAGGCTGTTGAGTTCGTCATCGACTTGAAACCTGGCACTACCCCTATTGCGAAGCGTCCTTACAAGATGCCTCCGCACCACCTTCTTGAACTTAAGGAAGAAATCGACACATCACTAATAAAGGTTTCATCCGCCCCAGTTCCTCTGCATGGGGAGCACCTTCACTCTTCGTTAAGAAGAAGGATGGAACTAACCGATTGGTTCAGGATTACGACCCCTATCAACCAAGCAACAATTCAGAACAAATATCCGCTTCCCCGGATCATGATTTGTATGATCAACTTGCCGGTTCCTCAGTATTCTCTAAGCTTGATTTGAGATTGGGATACCATCAGATCCGTGTTCGTGAAGAGGATATTCCGAAGACAGCCTTCGTTACTGCTGGGTTCTTATGAGTATACTGTTATGTCTTTTGGCTTAACGAATGCGCCAGCCACATTCTCTCGCTGATGAATATATCTTCATGGATTACCTCGATAAGTTCGTCGTGTTTATCTAGATGATATTCTGGTCTATTCAAAGAATAAGAAAGAACATGCCGAACACCTCCGTCTAGTACTGGAAAGACTCCGAGAGCACCAGTTGTATGCCAAATACTCCAAGTGCGAGTCTGGTTATCTGAAGTGACATATCTTGGTCATGTGATTTCCAAAGATGGCATTGCCGTTAACCCAGAAGGAGTTCGGCTATTCTGGACTGGACTCCTCCGAAGAATGTCAAGCAAGTGAGAAGTTTTCTCGGCCTTGCAAGCTATTGCCGTCGATTTGTTGAGAACTTTCCAAGATTGCTAAGCCTTTGACTGATCTGCTTCACAAGGGCGTTAAGTTCGAAATGGACAGACAATTGTCAGGAAAGTTTTCAAGCACTCAAAGACAAGCTAACATCTGCCCCAGTACTTTCTCCTCCAGATACCCGCAAAGACTTTGTGATTTATTGTGATGCATCCGGAAGGATTAGGCTGTGTCCTAATGCAAGAGCGTAAAGTGATTGCCTATGGCTCTCGCCAGTTGCGCCCACATGAAGAGAATTATCCGATACATGATCTAGAACTAGCTGCTGTGATCTATGCATTGCAGTTATGGCGACATTACCTTCTCGGTAATCGTTGCGAGATCTACACGGATCATAAAAGTCTGAAGTACTTGTTCACTCAACCTTCTCTAAACCTCCGTCAGCAAAGATGGATGGAGGCATTGCGGACTATGATTTGGGTATATCCTATACCCTGGAAGGCTAACGTGATGGCTGATGCCTTAAGCCGCAAGTCCTATTGCGACAAACTCATGGTAGGCGAGCTCAACCTCGACTTTTTGAAGAACTATGCAAGCTGAATCTCCGTATTGTCCCACAGGGCTCTCTAAATAACCTTGTGATACAACCAGATCTTGAGAAAGCTGTTAAGAATGCGCAAGCTAAAGATGCTGAAGTTGATCTGATGAAGAAAGACCTTCACCTTGTAAGTACAGGGATTTCTCGCTGTCTGAAGATGGAACCTTGTATTTCAGAAACCGCATTGTCGTACCTCGCTTCGAACTTATGACTGACAAAGTCATGAAGGAGGCACATGATACCCGCTGTCTATTCATCCGGGTAGCACCAAGATGTATCGTGATCTCCGTCAAAGGTACTGGTGGTCTAGAATGAAGCAAGACATTGCTCGATATGTTGCTGAATGTGATGTGTTCGTCGCGTTAAAGCAGAACATCAGAAGCCTGCTGGAATTCTGCAACCGTTGCCTATTCCTCTATGGAAATGGGTAAGGTTCAAATGGATTTCATTACAGGACTTCCCAGGTCACAGAAGGGTCACGACGCTATTCTTGTCGTCGTCGACCAACTCTCCAAAGTTGCACATTTTCTGCCTGTCAAGGAGACGATCACTGCTAGTCAGTTAGCAGAGTTGTATATCTCCAGAATTGTATCACTCCACGGTATTCCGAAGGAGATCAGTTCGGACCGTGGCGGTCTTTTCACTTCCAATTCTGGGAAGGTTTTCAAACAGCTATGGGAACTCATATTACCTAGAGTTCAGCTTATCACCCCCAATCCCAAGGCCAAGTTGAGCGAGTCAACCAACTGCTTGAAGACATGCTTCGGGCTTGTGTTATTTCATTTGGCAAGAAGTGGGAAGAATCTCTTCCGTATGCCGAGTTCTTATAACAACAGCTATCAGCCAGTTTGAAAATGGCCCCCTTTGAAGTACTATATGGACGTAAATGTCGAACCCTCTGAATTGGTCAGAAACTGGGGAACGACCTCTTGTTGGACGGACATTATTCAACACGCCGAAGAACAAGTCGTATTGTCCGGGAAAATCTCAAGGCGGCTCAGGACCGCCAGAAGAGCAACTATGATCGCAAACATGGGGTTTGACTTATCAACCTGGTGATCAAGCTTATCTACGTGTCACTCCTATGAAAGGCACTCACCGTTTTGGAATCAAGGGCAAGCTAGCTCCACGCTACATTGGTCCTTTCCGCATTATTGCTAGAACGTGGTCAAGTGGCATATAAATTGGAATTGCCGCGCAATTCTCTCATATCCACGACGTCTTCCATGTGTCGCAACTTCGTAAATGCTTCAAGGAATCTCCACACCGAGCAGTGGATCACGAGATGCTCGAATTGCATGATGATCTATCTTATAAGGAACATCCGATCCGCATTCTCGATGAAGCTAAGCGTCGAACCGTCAGAAGGTTACCAAGTTCCTCAAAGTGCAGTGGTCAAATCATACTGAAGATGAAGCCACTTGGGAACGCGAGGATAACTTCGTGCGGAGTACCCCGAACTTTTTCCTTCTACTTCTTAATCTCGGGACGAGAAATTTTTGTTAGTAGAGGAGATTTGTAACACCCCCAGTGGTTAACTACAGTAATCACCTTTTGATTATGCCAAGTCAGCATGATTAACAGTGCATGATCATCATTTGCATCATATTGCATTCCAACTCCTAAGTCAAATTCAATTTAAACTAAAGTGGAAAATAAAAGTTGTTCAGATCCAGAAACAAAAATGTACATCATGTTGCAAATAATCCAGAGGCTAATATAAATTAGCAGCAGTGTTTAACTAAAATATTTAAGTGGCTCCAACAATAGAAACAGCAGCAAGACAGCACTATTTAATCTTTTCTCAATTAAATTAAATCCAAACAAAAGATATGGACACCAAGCTATTTTATTGCAGTGGTATACAATACCCTGTGATTTGTGGACCAGGTCACATTTTTACAAAAGTCATTTGGGTGCCTAGCTAATTACAAAACAGGAATGAGAAAAATAAAAAGAAAAGACAAAACAAATAAAGATAAAAAGAGAAACACCCCCTCCCCCCCCCCCGGCCCAACTGGGCCCCAGCCCAGCTGGCCCATGCCGGCCCACCCCCCCACTCCTTCTATCCCCTCACTCCCCGTAACCCTAGCCACCGACACCCCACTCCCCCCCCCACCGAACGAATCCCTCCTCCTCTGTTCCTCTCGATCCAGATCGGGGGAACTGGCCCCGACACCGCCGGTCGCCGCCCCCGCGTGCCTCCGTCCTCCGCGGAGTCACTCGCCGGCGCCGTTCCCTCCCGGCCTCCTGCATCTCCTCCTGCACCGCGCCGTCTTCCCCGAGCCCCGCGCGCGCTCCTCCTTGGCCTTCGTCCTCGCACGCCGCCGTCCCCGTCTCTCCATCGCCGGCCATCACCGAGCCTCGCCGCCCCCGTTCCCCAGCAACGCTGGTGAGGCATCGGCCTCCGCCTCCCCACCTTCCCCTTTCCCCCGTACAGGAGTCGCCGCGCCCACCGCCTGCGCCTGCGGCCAACGCGCGCCCCGCCCCAGCGCACTCTTGCCCTTGCCGTGTGTGTCGCTCGACGCCCCGCGCTGCAGCTAACTGGCGCCCGCGCCTCTTCCCCCCCCCCCGCATGCTTTCGCCCGCTTCCGGTTCCTTCCCCTCACCCGCAGCCGCCCGCGACAGCGCTGGCCTCGCCGCGGCTCCGCTGCCCGTCCCCTGCTGCCGGCCCAAGCCCGTGGCATCGCATGCCGATGCTCTCCCCTCGCTTGCAGCTGCTGCCGCTCGTCAGGGTGGCCGTCGGCGCCCCGCCGCCGCCCTGTTTGCCTCGCCCCGTCGGGCGCCCGGGTCCAGGCGCCCAGCGCCCGTCCCTCCCATGTCGACCTGGGCGGGTGCCCAGTCGGGCTACGCCCAGCGCCCGCTAGGCTCCCCCCTGGGCCTATGACAGACGGGGCCCAGCCCCTGTTTAAAACGGAATTAAAAATAAATAAATATTAATTAATTAGTTAATTAAATGAATAATTAACTTAATTAATTCTGTTTAATTAAACTAAGTAATAGTTAGTCTAATTAATCTGTTAATTAGTGTTAGTAGACTATGACATGTGGGTCCCCCTTGACCCTGTTGACTGGTCAACCTTGACCCAGTCAACGCTGACTGGATCTGCTGACTGGACCATTTGACTTAGTCAACCTATTTAAATAAATTCCAGAAATTAATAAAAACTTTAGAAAATCATATTAAATAATCCGTAACTCTGATGGAAATACTTTGTACATGAAAGTCGCTCAGAACGATGAGACGAATCCGAATACGCGGTCCGTTCGTCCGTCACACGTCCCTAACTATCCGAACATGCAACCGTTCCTCTCCGGTCATCTGTCTGACAAATGTCCGGAACCGGGAAAACATTCCCGGATGGATTCCTCCTTCCTCGGTGACGTGCAACCATACGTTAGGACACACCCGGCACTGCATATTGTCATGCCGTACTTTGCGTTGCTCATGTTTGCTCTATATTTATACTGTTTTCTCCCCCTCTTCTCTCTCGATAGATCCCGACGCAGCTTCGGAGACCGAAGACAGCATTGACAACCTTGCCCTTGCCGCCGAGCAACCAGGCAAGCCCCCCCCCTTTTGATCGTCCCGATATCGCCCATTCTAATTTCCCATGCTTGCATTAGAATTGCTGCTACTACTGCTTTACCTATTCTGATGCATAGCCTGTTCATTGTAACCTGCTGTTGATAATTACCTACATATCCTAAACTGTTTAGTCTAGGCTGGGTAGAGACCTATCAGTGACCCCACTTATCCCGACTGCCGCGCTGGATCGTCAGAAGACCCGATCAACGGGATTGAAGACCAGGCCCCGACACCGCACATCACCCCCTTTAGTTGTAACGACACTGCAGCGTTACTATCGAGTGCAGAGGGTGAAACCTCTTATAGCACTCCTGATGTTAACTCTGTAGAGAAGCTATTTGGTCGTGGTCATCGAGGGTGATTCCTCCTTCTCCACTTCCGATACGACGCTGTCATGCAACACATCAAGTGTGAACCCAGCGAGGGTGATTCCTCCTACGTTCACCTTGACAGATACATCGGTAGGAATCCAACGAGGGTGATACCTCGGATTCCCTTGATGTTATGGACACACGGATACTTAGACTGTACTGTTGTTACTTGGAAAGGCGGGTCGACCCTGAGGGGTACCCGCGTGTGATGTGAAGACGGGTTGCCTGTATGGTGCCCGAGTGTTGAATACGAGGCGCGGCCGGGCATTCTTAACCCTTGCCGCAAGTCCTCGAGACGGGGCGACGGGGTCACATCTTTCGTGAGTCTCTGCTCGTTACCGCAAGCCCCTAGTCCCAACGATTTGGATATTTGATCCGAGCAGGCCTCTGGCCTGATAGCACTAACCATCACGTGGGCATAGTATGGGCGTTCTGCATCGTATGCATCAGCCGAAAGCTCTGTCAGACGTCCAGTTCAGCATGGCGGCACGGTCGGATCGTGTCGGCCACCCGAGGCGATGCTGGTATCCACCCTGTGCGCAACGACCCGGAGGGCGAGGGGCGATGGCCAAGACCCCCTTGCGCTTAGGATGTAGACCGGCGGGGACCTCTCTGCTGAGCTGTAGGTAGGGTTGCGATGTGTCGTTTGACCGAGGCCGGGCATGACCCAGGAAAGTGTGTCCGGCCGGAGTTAATCGAGCGTGTTGGGTAAGTTGGTGCACCCCTGCAGGGAAGAACATTTCTATCGATAGCCGGTCCTACGGTAAAGGACACTCGGAGTTGTATCCCGATCGATACAACTAGAACTGGATACCTGTGATGAGACCTGGATACTATGGCTCTGGGATTGTTTCTCGCAGGGAGCCGAGAAGGGATCTCCGGACGAGGTTGATGACTGTATGGCTCTGGGATTGCTTTCTCGCAGGGAGTCGAGAAAGGATCTCTGGGTGAGGTTGAGACTTAATGTTACTACTACATTATATTGTAATGTTCTACTCTCTTCTACTGCTGCAAGACCTCTGAAGATGCTAGTCTTCGATAGGACTAGGCCTTCTCTCTATTCTTGCATTTCTGCAGCCCAGTCCACATATACAGCCTCCCCTTGAAAATGTTGCATATGTAGTGTAGATCCTTGCTTGCTGAGTACTTCAGAGTACTCACGGTTGCTTTCTTCCCTTTCTCCCCATATCAGTTTGTCGTGACCAAGATGACGGAGCCCCTGAGACAGCTGCCCTGTCGACGATCGCTACTACTACTACCCTGAGGATGGATACTACTATGAGTTGACTGACGACCAGGAGTAGGATCGGAGGGTCCCAGGCAGGAGGCCTTCGCCTTTCGATCGTAGTGTTTTATTTTGCCCCGCCTTTCTAAAGGCCTTTCTGTTCTATTTCATATCTGTACTCAGATATCTGATGCTTCCGCTGACGCTTGTTCGCAAGCTTATGTATTCGAGCCCTCGAGGCCCCTGGCTTGTAATATAAAGCTTGTATGACTTTATTTATGTTTTAGAGTTGTGATGTGATATCTTCCTGTGAGTCCTTAGGCTTGATCGTGTGCATTTGCGTGTATGATTAGTGCACGATCGGGCCGGGGGCGTCACAAGTTGGTATCAGAGCCGACTGCCTGTAGGAGCCCCCTTTCCAACTCCTTGGCCGAAGTTGAGTCTAGAAACCGAAAAACTATTTTACTAACTTGGCTGTGTGGCTTACGGGCCCACGTCGCCAATTGGGTGGTATTAGGATCTTTTACTCCTCGACCTTTACTCCGGACTCTGATCTCTCTTCCTTTCGGGTTAACAAAAGTTTACTAACTCCAGCATTAGGTTCTCGTGATCACATCCACCCGGAGTTCTGGAAATATCCCCCCTTGCTTCAAGATTGTGGGCCAGGTTCTGCTTACAGGATCCTCTTATCGAGGGCACCCTGTGTTGTCACTTGCAGAATCCTCGAGCTGCAGCTTTCTCCGACGTTGATGTAGCCTTTGCTATGTCTCGTTGTGTACTTCCTTACCGCGTGCCTGCGCGCCACCTAGTTGTCTAGCCTTCTCCTTTCAGCAGTCGTAATGCCGGTTTGTAACCGAGACTATGTGTGGATTTGAATGTCTGGTGTGACTATGATGAAGTATCTATTGCACTTCCTTCTGTCGTGCGTATTACTTCATGAATAATTCCATACACATGCAGTTTTACTTGCTAAACTGCCCCTGTTGATTTGGCAGGATGGCTGACGATCCACCACCTCCACCCTATATTACCGCAATGATGCAGCAGTTTGAACTCAACCGTCAGCAGTTTGAGCTTAACCGTCAGTTTATGACCGGACTATTGGCTCAGTTCCCAAATCAAAATGCTCAGCAACAAACTGTTCCAATAACTCTGGCAGAATTCGTGCGCCTCAACCCATCTGTTTTCCGCAACTCCACCAATCCTATGGATGCTGATGATTGGCTTCGTGACATCATGTTTGAGATGGAGTCAGCTAATGTTGCCTCTGACAGTTACTCACCTTTGCGACATTCCACCTGAAGGGCCCAGCTGCTCAATGGTGGGAAAGCCACAAGGCTATGTTGCCTGCAGACACTGTAACCACTTGGCAGGAATTTCAGTCAGCTTTTCATGCACGTTACATTCCTCAAGGTCTGATGGACCAGAAGAAGCAGGAGTTCCGTAAACTCTCACAGGGCACAATGACTGTGGATGAATATCAGAGGAAATTTCTCGAGTTATCCCGCTATGCTGAGGATGACGTTAACACTGACGCCCGCAAGCAGGATAAATTCCGTGAAGGACTCCGTACTGACATAAAACTCGCACTTGCAGTCCTTGATTGTACAGACTTCGCAATGCTTGTCAGCAAATCTTTCCAAATTGAAACAGCTCTGACTGAATGCCAGGAGTCGCTCAAGCGCACTCATGAAGCTGGCTCATCCTCGGGTCAGCCTGTTCAGAAACGTCGAGTGTGGATCCCGCACAATGTTCATCACCGACCTGCTCCAACACCAAGGCCGTCATATGTTGCACCTCGTTTGCCTTCACCGCCGAGACAGCTATCGGTTCATGATGGACCGCCTGATGCTATGGCTTTTCATCAGGATGCACCACGTCCTCCCGTTGGTTGCAAGAAGAGCAGTCGGAACCGTCGTCTCAGAAGCTCTAATGCCAGGCCGTCTGCTATAGTTCGAGTCCATGTCAACCAAGTTAACATGGAAGAAGCTCGACAGGACCCCAAAATCGTGATGGGCACCCTTCTAGTGAATTCAATCCCAGCTTCAGTCCTCTTTGATTCTGGAGCGTCGCACTCCTTCATGTCCGAAAGTTTTGCGCGAAGCCATGATATACTTTTTGAGGAGATGTCCATCCCATTAGTAATCCATTCACCTGGGGCTAATTGGCAAACTACCATGGTTAGCCACGGTAACCACATTGTGATCGGAGGATTGATATTCCCCGTTTCACTCATTGCTCTCAAGACCTCCAACATAGACATTATTCTCGGTATGGACTGGTTGAAGCCTCATAAAGCTTTGATTGACTGTGCCACTGAAACAGTCCGCCTCACACACCCTTCTGGTCAGACTGTCAGATACTCAGCTCATACAGAGCAGGACGCCGAAGCTCAGATATATGTTCTAAATGCATTGAACACTTCACCTCTTGAAGGCATCGACAACGTTCCAGTTGTCCGTGATTTTCAAGATGTATTTCCAGAAGAACTTCCAGGAATACCCCCTGCTAGAGCTGTTGAGTTCGTCATCGACTTGAAACCTGGCACTACCCCTATTGCGAAGCGTCCTTACAAGATGCCTCCGCACCACCTTCTTGAACTTAAGGAAGAAATCGACACATCACTTAATAAAGGTTTCATCCGCCCCAGTTCCTCTGCATGGGGAGCACCTTCACTCTTCGTTAAGAAGAAGGATGGAACTAACCGATTGGTTCAGGATTACCGACCTATCAACCAAGCAACAATTCAGAACAAATATCCGCTTCCCCGGATCAATGATTTGTATGATCAACTTGCCGGTTCCTCAGTATTCTCTAAGCTTGATTTGAGATTGGGATACCATCAGATCCGTGTTCGTGAAGAGGATATTCCGAAGACAGCCTTCGTTACTCGCTATGGTTCTTATGAGTATACTGTTATGTCTTTTGGCTTAACGAATGCGCCAGCCACATTCTCTCGTCTGATGAATTATATCTTCATGGATTACCTCGATAAGTTCGTCGTGGTTTATCTAGATGATATTCTGGTCTATTCAAAGAATAAGAAAGAACATGCCGAACACCTCCGTCTAGTACTGGAAAGACTCCGAGAGCACCAGTTGTATGCCAAATACTCCAAGTGCGAGTTCTGGTTATCTGAAGTGACATATCTTGGTCATGTGATTTCCAAAGATGGCATTGCCGTTAACCCAGAAGGAGTTCAGGCTATTCTGGACTGGACTCCTCCGAAGAATGTCAAGCAAGTGAGAAGTTTTCTCGGCCTTGCAAGCTATTGCCGTCGATTTGTTGAGAACTTTTCCAAGATTGCTAAGCCTTTGACTGATCTGCTTCACAAGGGCGTTAAGTTCGAATGGACAGACAATTGTCAGGAAAGTTTTCAAGCACTCAAAGACAAGCTAACATCTGCCCCAGTACTTTCTCCTCCAGATACCCGCAAAGACTTTGTGATTTATTGTGATGCATCCCGTGAAGGATTAGGCTGTGTCCTAATGCAAGAGCGTAAAGTGATTGCCTATGGCTCTCGCCAGTTGCGCCCACATGAAGAGAATTATCCGATACATGATCTAGAACTAGCTGCTGTGATCTATGCATTGCAGTTATGGCGACATTACCTTCTCGGTAATCGTTGCGAGATCTACACGGATCATAAAAGTCTGAAGTACTTGTTCACTCAACCTTCTCTAAACCTCCGTCAGCAAAGATGGATGGAGGCCATTGCGGACTATGATTTGGGTATATCCTATACCCCTGGCAAGGCTAACGTGATGGCTGATGCCTTAAGCCGCAAGTCCTATTGCGACAACCTCATGGTTAGGCGAGCTCAACCTCGACTTTTTGAAGAACTATGCAAGCTGAATCTCCGTATTGTCCCACAGGGCTCTCTAAATAACCTTGTGATACAACCAGATCTTGAGAAAGCTGTTAAGAATGCGCAAGCTAAAGATGCTGAAGTTGATCTGATGAAGAAAGACCTTCACCTTGTAAAGTACAGGGATTTCTCGCTGTCTGAAGATGGAACCTTGTATTTCAGAAACCGCATTGTCGTACCTCGCTTCGAACTTATGACTGACAAAGTCATGAAGGAGGCACATGATACCCCGCTGTCTATTCATCCGGGTAGCACCAAGATGTATCGTGATCTCCGTCAAAGGTACTGGTGGTCTAGAATGAAGCAAGACATTGCTCGATATGTTGCTGAATGTGATGTGTGTCGTCGCGTTAAAGCAGAACATCAGAAGCCTGCTGGAATTCTGCAACCGTTGCCTATTCCTCTATGGAAATGGGATAAGGTTCAAATGGATTTCATTACAGGACTTCCCAGGTCACAGAAGGGTCACGACGCTATTCTTGTCGTCGTCGACCAACTCTCCAAAGTTGCACATTTTCTGCCTGTCAAGGAGACGATCACTGCTAGTCAGTTAGCAGAGTTGTATATCTCCAGAATTGTATCACTCCACGGTATTCCGAAGGAGATCAGTTCGGACCGTGGCGGTCTTTTCACTTCCAAATTCTGGGAAGGTTTTCAAACAGCTATGGGAACTCATATTACCTAGAGTTCAGCTTATCACCCCCAATCCCAAGGCCAAGTTGAGCGAGTCAACCAACTGCTTGAAGACATGCTTCGGGCTTGTGTTATTTCATTTGGCAAGAAGTGGGAAGAATCTCTTCCGTATGCCGAGTTCTCTTATAACAACAGCTATCAAGCCAGTTTGAAAATGGCCCCCTTTGAAGTACTATATGGACGTAAATGTCGAACCCCTCTGAATTGGTCAGAAACTGGGGAACGACCTCTTGTTGGACCGGACATTATTCAACACGCCGAAGAACAAGTCCGTATTGTCCGGGAAAATCTCAAGGCGGCTCAGGACCGCCAGAAGAGCAACTATGATCGCAAACGATGGGGTTTGACTTATCAACCTGGTGATCAAGCTTATCTACGTGTCACTCCTATGAAAGGCACTCACCGTTTTGGAATCAAGGGCAAGCTAGCTCCACGCTACATTGGTCCTTTCCGCATTATTGCTAGACGTGGTCAAGTGGCATATAAATTGGAATTGCCGCCGCAATTCTCTCATATCCACGACGTCTTCCATGTGTCGCAACTTCGTAAATGCTTCAAGGAATCTCCACACCGAGCAGTGGATCACGAGATGCTCGAATTGCATGATGATCTATCTTATAAGGAACATCCGATCCGCATTCTCGATGAAGCTAAGCGTCGAACCCGTCAGAAGGTTACCAAGTTCCTCAAAGTGCAGTGGTCAAATCATACTGAAGATGAAGCCACTTGGGAACGCGAGGATAATCTTCGTGCGGAGTACCCCGAACTTTTTCCTTCTACTTCTTAATTCTCGGGACGAGAATTTTTGTTAGTAGAGGAGATTTGTAACACCCCCAGTGGTTAACTACAGTAATCACCCTTTTGATTATGCCAAGTCAGCATGATTAACAGTGCATGATCATCATTTGCATCATATTGCATTCCAACTCCTAAGTCAAATTCAAATTTAAACTAAAGTGGAAAATAAAAGTTGTTCAGATCCAGAAACAAAAATGTACATCATGTTGCAAATAATCCAGAGGCTAATATAAAATTAGCAGCAGTGTTAACTAAAATATTTAAGTGGCTCCAACAAATAGAAACAGCAGCAAGACAGCACTATTTAATCTTTTCTCAATTAAATTAAATCCAAACAAAAAGATATGGACACCAAGCTATTTTATTGCAGTGGTATACAATACCCTGTGATTTGTGGACCAGGTCACAATTTTTACAAAAGTCATTTGGGTGCCTAGCTAATTACAAAACAGGAAATGAGAATAAATAAAAAGAAAAGACAAAACAAAATAAAGATAAAAGAGAAACACCCCCCTCCCCCCCCCCCCCCGGCCCAACTGGGCCCCAGCCCAGCTGGCCCATGCGGCCCACCCCCCCACTCCTTCTTATCCCCTCACTCCCCGTAACCCTAGCCCACCGACACCCCACTCCCCCCCCCCCACGAACGAATCCCTCTCTCTCTCTGTTCCTCTCGATCCAGATCGGGGGAACTGGCCCGACACCGCCGTCGCCGCCCCGCCGTGCCTCGTCCCTCCGCGGAGTCACGTCGCCGGCGCCGTCCCTCCCGGCCTCCTGCATCTCCCTCCTGCACCGCGCCGTCTTCCCCGAGCCCGCCGCGGCTCCTCCTTGGCTTCGCCGTCGCACGCCGCCGTCCCGTCTCTCCATCGCGGCCATACAGAGCCTCGCCGACCCCCGTTCCCCAGCAACGCTGGTGAGGCATCGGCCTCCGCCTCCCCACCTTCCCCTTTCCCCCGTACAGGACGTCGCCGCGCCCACCGCCTGCGCCTGCGGCCAACGCGCCCCCCGCCCAGCCCCCATCTGCCCTTGCCCGTGTGTCGTCGACGCCCGCGCTTGCAGCTACTGGCGCCCGCGCCTCTTCCCCCCCCCCCGCATGCTCTTCGCCGCTTCCGTTCTCCTTCCCTCACCCGCAGCCGCCCGCGACAGCGTGGCCTCGCCGCGGCTCCGCTGCCCGTCCCCTGCTGCCGCCCAAGCCCGTGGCCTCGCCCTGCCGCTCCTCTTCCCTCGCTTGCAGCTGCTGCCGCTCGTCAGGGTGGCCGTCGGCGCCCGCCCGCCCGCCCTGTTTGCCTCGCCCCGTGGGCGCCCGGGTCCAGGCGCCCAGCGCCCGTCCCTCCCATGTCGACCTGGGCGGGTGCCCAGTCGGGCTACGCCCAGCGCCCGCTAGGCTCCCCCTGGGCCTATGACAGACGGGGCCAGCCCCTGTTTAAAACGGAATAAAAAAAATAAATATTAATTAATTAGTTAATTAAATGAATAATTAACTTAATTAATTCGTTTAATTAAACTAAGTAATAGTTAGTCTAATTAATCTGTTAATTAGTGTTAGTAGACTGACATGTGGGTCCCCCTTGACCCTGTTGACTGGTCAACCTTGACCCAGTCAACGCTGACTGGATCTGCTGACTGGACCATTTGACTAGTCAACCTATTTAAATAAATTCCAGAAATTAATAAAAACTTTAGAAAATCATATTAAATAATCCGTAACTTGATGGAAATATTTGTACATGAAAGTCGCTCAGAACGATGAGACGAATCCGAATACGCGGTCCGTTCGTCCGTCACACGTCCCTAACTATCCGAACATGCAACCGTTCCTCTCCGGTCATCTGTCTGACAAATGTCCGGAACCGGGAAAACATTCCCGGATGGATTCCTCCTTCCTCGGTGACGTGCAACCATACGTTAGGACACACCCGGCACTGCATATTGTCATGCCGTACTTTGCGTTGCTCATGTTTGCTCTATATTTATACTGTTTTCTCCCCCTCTTCTCTCTCGATAGATCCCGACGCAGCTTCGGAGACCGAAGACAGCATTGACAACCTTGCCCTTGCCGCCGAGCAACCAGGCAAGCCCCCCCCCCTTTTGATCATCCCGATATCGCCCATTCTAATTTCCCATGCTTGCATTAGAATTGCTGCTACTACTGCTTTACCTATTCTGATGCATAGCCTGTTCATTGTAACCTGCTGTTGATAATTACCTACATATCCTAAACTGTTTAGTCTAGGCTGGGTAGAGACCTATCAGTGACCCCACTTATCCCGACTGCCGCGCTGGATCGTCAGAAGACCCGATCAACGGGATTGAAGACCAGGCCCCGACACCGCACATCACCCCCTTTAGTTGTAATGACACTGCAGCGTTACTACCGAGTGCCAAGGGTGAAACCTCTTATAGCACTCCTGATGTTAACTCTGTAGAGAAGCTATTTGGTCGTGGTCATCGAGGGTGATTCCTCCTTCTCCACTTCCGATACGACGCTGTCATGCAACACATCAAGTGTGAACCCAGCAAGGGTGATTCCTCCTACGTTCACCTTGACAGATACATCAGTAGGAATCCAACGAGTGTGATACCTCGGATTCCCTTGATGTTATGGACACACGGATACTTAGACTGTACTGTTGTTACTTGGAAAGGCGGGTCGACCCTGAGGGGTACCCGCGTGTGATGTGAAGACGGGTTGCATGTATGGTGCCCGAGTGTTGAATACGAGGCGCGGCCGGGCATTCTTAACCCTTGCCGCAAGTCCTCGAGACGGGGCGACGGGGTCACATCTTTCGTGAGTCTCTGCTCGTTACCGCAAGCCCCTAGTCCCAACGATTTGGATATTTGATCCGAGCAGGCCTCTGGCCTGATAGCACTAACCATCACGTGGGCATAGTATGGGCGTTCTGCATCGTATGCATCAGCCGAAAGCTCTGTCAGACATCCAGTTCAGCATGGCGGCACGGTCGGATCGTGTCGGCCACCCGAGGCGATGCTGGTATCCACCCTGTGCGCAACGACCCGGAGGGCGAGGGGCGATGGCCAAGACCCCCTTGCGCTTAGGATGTAGACCGGCGGGGACCTCTCTGCGGAGCTGTAGGTAGGGTTGCGATGTGTCGTTTGACCGAGGCCGGGCATGACCCAGGAAAGTGTGTCCGGCCGGAGTTAATCGAGCGTGTTGGGTAAGTTGGTGCACCCCTGCAGGGAAGAACATTTCTATCGATAGCCGGTCCTACGGTAAAGGACACTCGGAGTTGTATCCCGATCGATACAACTAGAACTGGATACCTGTGATGAGACCTGGATACTATGGCTCTGGGATTGCTTCTCACAGGGAGCCGAGAAGGGATCTCCGGACGAGGTTGATGACTGTATGGCTCTGGGATTGCTTTCTCGCAGGGAGTCGAGAAAGGATCTCTGGGTGAGGTTGAGACTTAATGTTACTACTACATTATATTGTAATGTTCTACTCTCTTCTACTGCTGCAAGACCTCTGAAGATGCTAGTCTTCGATAGGACTAGGCCTTCTCTCTATTCTTGCATTTCTGCAGCCCAGTCCACATATACAGCCTCCCCTTGAAAATGTTGCATATGTAGTGTAGATCCTTGCTTGCTGAGTACTTCAGAGTACTCACGGTTGCTTTCTTCCCTTTCTCCCCATATCAGTTTGTCGTGACCAAGATGACGGAGCCCCTGAGACAGCTGCCCTATCGACGATCGCTACTACTACTACCCTGAGGATGGATACTACTATGAGTTGACTGACGACCAGGAGTAGGATCGGAGGGTCCCAGGCAGGAGGCCTTCGCCTTTCGATCGTAGTGTTTTATTTTGCCCCGCCTTTCTAAAGGCCTTTCTGTTCTATTTCATATCTGTACTCAGATATCTGATGCTTCCGCTGACGCTTGTTCGCAAGCTTATGTATTCGAGCCCTCGAGGCCCCTGGCTTGTAATATAAAGCTTGTATGACTTTATTTATGTTTTAGAGTTGTGTTGTGACATCTTCCCGTGAGTCCTTAGGCTTGATCGTGTGCATTTGCGTGTATGATTAGTGCACGATCGGGCCGGGGGCGTCACAGATTACATCAAAACTGGTCTCAAATTTGACAAAAAAAAGTACAATGCCACTTTGTATTGGTGTCCATATGACAACACGATAAGTTTCATGAATTTCAAATAAGTTTTGGATGTACTAGAATTTAAAAATCAAGATTCTCAATGTTTGAAATTTGTTGCACGGGGAGTAAACATGCACCCAGTGAGACACATGTGTTTTTGCAATCCATTTAGGTGCACTGTCACGTGTGCATGTAGCTCAAATTTGATTTTTGCACATTATACCTGTAGAAAATCAATCAATTAATGTACTAAAACGTCTTAATGATCTCTGTTTTTTTTCAAAATTAAAACGTCCCTCCTTTGGTAACATATGTTCACCGCGGGATAATTAATTTAACATGCATCGTAGTTGCGGTGGATTCGCAGTGTGTGTGTGGGTGTGTGCGTCTGGGGGGTGGTGGGTGGCTCGCAGTATACTACGAGTTGTGAGCCACCGTGTGGGTTGGCCATTTTGTTAGGCAAGACGGTGCCACATCAGAGTCGTGAATTCATTATTTAAAACATTACACAACCCTTTCATACATACATGTTTTGGCCACATGCAGTCGATGGTTATCCTACACGACACTCGATACTCGCGTGTGACGCTTTCTGTGGGCCCGCGAGGTCGTTGTCCATCACTTTGACAAAACAGCCGGCAGTGAGGTTAATTTGACCAGCAAGGTAGAATCTTTTTTATTTGTGTTATGGTGGTATATAGTACGCGTCGAAGAGGTGGGAGGGTACTAGCATATATACTATACGTACGCGTCCGTGAACAAGTACACCTCACTCAGTGTCGGGACTTTTCGGTTTCCGAGGCACGTGCCACATGAAAATTGTGAAATTGGCTATTCAAACATCACACAACACCTCTTTGGGCCACATGCATGCAGGCGGTGGTTATCCTAGCTAGGACACTCATGTGTGACGCTTCCATCTATGGGCCCACGAGGCCATCGTCGATGCATGCATGCATCACTTTGACCTACATCGGGAGAGGTTAATTAATTTCACCATCGATGAGGATTCTTTTTGGGTTGTACGTATTATGGTAGGAGCATATAGTATGCGTCGAAGAGGGGGGAAGGGGACCATCATATGTAGTACGCTTCATGAACCTCACTCTGTGTGGGTGCATGGTTTACGGTTTTTGAGGCATGTGGCACATCAAAGTTGTGCATTTTGGGTATTCAACATATATATGTTTGGCCCACATGCAAAGCGATGGTGGTTGTCCTCTCGCACCCACTTAAGCGGTTATCAGCGATATCGATGCTTTCCATCTGTGGGCCCGCTTGATCCATCACTACTTTTTTCCTGACAACGAGAGAGGTTAATTTGACTTAGGAGGGGATTATTATTTTTTCTTGTAATACGGTATATATATATATAGGTCATGCTCTGGGATGACATGCATGATACAGTTTGAGCACACACACATGCATGTGTACGCATGAATCCTTCCCATCGAGTCGAAGTGGCTAGTACAACGACACGTCATGAACCGATCTCGCTCTGTGTGGGGAGTGTACGATTTTCGACGCACGCGCCACATCACTGTTGTGAAATGTTATTCAAACATGCATGCACGCATCACCTCCATACATATGCATGTAGTGGTTGCCTTCGAACGATACACTCCCTCACGTGGTTATCGACGACAAGCCTATATATTCGTCGGCCCGCGTGGACATCCATGATCACCTTGACCGACAACAAGATAGGTTACCATGGCGGATTCTTCATTTGGTTCGTGTTATCGTAGTATAGGTCATGGTGAGATTCAGACCTAATTATGTTTGAGCGCATATACTATGCACGCATGCATGCATGAATCCCCGTCGTCGGCTTGAAGTGTGGTGTAACATACATATGCATCATCAACCTAACCCTCACTCAGTGTGGGGATTTCTAGTTCGAAATCACGGTGCCACATCAAAGTTGTTCCATTGTGTACTCAAAAACACACCTCTCCATACATATGTTTGGGCCACACGCATGCAGTGGTTGTCTTCGGGGACTAGCTACTTGCGTGATTATTGGCGAGCTAGCCCATCTCCGGGGTCGCATGGACGGCCATCACATTGACTAACAACAAGAGAGAGGTTGTACAACCAAGGTGGATTATTCTTGGTCCGTTTTACGATCCATCTTGGTGAGATGCCTCTCTAGCCCGCCGACTGAAAGTGTGTGTGTGTGGGGGGGGGGCTAATTAGCACTTGCTAGGTGAACCTCGGTTGGGGGGGGGATGCATTCATAGTCTAGGATTCCCTTCGTGCGACACGAGGGGGGGGTGCTAGCTACTTCGCACTTGCTAGGGTGAACCTCGGTTGGGGGGGGGGCATGCATTCATAGTTAGGATTCCCTTCGTGCCGACATGAGGGAGCGGGGCTGCTAGCTACTTCGCACTTTGCTAGGTGAACCTCGGTTGGGGGGGAGGGGGCATGCATTCATAGCTTAGGATTCCCTTCGTGCCGACACGAGGGGGGGGTGGGGGCAAGCAATACCGTGCGCTTTGCGAGATAGGTGCCACATCGAAGTTGCATTTCGTATTTGAAAATCAAACCACCCTTTTCATACATAAATTTGGTCCACATGCAAGTGTGTTCGTATTCTGACCCACTCCCGCGTCATTTTTCACCAAATTTATGAACATTAGACAAGTCGGATGACGCAACAGACACGGTTCACTCAAACTAACCGTGCGCATTGGGCTCCACGAGGCTTCCCCTCTCAAAAATATCTACCCGCCTGCAGCTTTTTTCTGTTTGATAACACACGGTTATTGTGTTTCGACCGTGTGTGATGTTTCTTGTTCCCAATCCCGCCTGCATCCCTCGAAAATATCTGCCCGCCTCGAGGGTTTTTCTGTTTCATAACACACGGTTGTATCTCCGGACCGTGTGCGATGCACCATCATCAAAATTTTCAATAGCCCCGGCATTTCACTCCCGCGTTTGACTCCCGCCTCGCGTAGTAAAAAAAATTTAGTACCCGCGTCATTTCCTCAAACACACCCCCCGCCCCCCCCCTCCACACACACACACACACACACCAAAACCTTCTCGGGCGTGCGCACACACACACACACCCTCCCTCACTCGAAACCCTAGCAAGGTCCCCGCCGCCGCCGCAAGGCCTCCATTGTCAACATCTGCCAGTTTGCCCGTGCAGCTTACCCACCGATCTCCATACCCAGGCCGCCCTGAGTTTCTTAGATGACGCCTGCCAAATGCCCCCTTTCCCACAGATCCACATCCCCATCCCCCACTCCAGAGCGTCGCAGCCTAAGCCTGGCTACGCTTTTCGTGGAGCTCGAGGAGCGACTGGCCCAAAAGAGGTGTATGGCGGTCTCTTCACCCAACGTCGCCGAGGAAGCTGACGACCATTACTAGCCGCATACACTCAATCAGCGAGCTAGAGTATGCGGGTATGTCGCGGACACCGTCTACGATATCAAGGTCATCGACAGCGATGGCCTGAGGCGGGCTATGTCATGGGTTAAGTGGCCCACCCCCAACCCCTCGGGTTCAACCGCCGTCAACCTCATCCATGGCCCCGCCGTTGATCTCCTCTGGCTCGCTGTCAAGAATTTGCCATCCTACATCGCCATCGAGCCCCTTTTGTCATTTCTGAAGGACACATTCTGCGACGCTGGCTTGGGATCCACTGCTTCCAAGTCAGACCTCATCGACGGCGACCATGAGGAGGGCACCCTCTCCGGCTCTTCCAAGGGGAAAGAGCCCATCTGCTCTTCCAAGGGGAAAGCGCCCGTCTGCGACATCAGGGAGGGCACCCTACAGCTGTGCTCTTCCAAGGGGAAGGAGCCCATCTGCGACAACATGGAGCGCATCCAGGGTCCGTGCTCTTCCCACGGGAACGAGCCCATCTGTGACAAGTGAGGAAACCCATGATTTGTTTTGCCGTGCCTCTTCACAGGGGGAAACCCATGATTTGTTTTCTCGAGTCCCTTTTGTAGTGTAGTGAGAATATGTCCAGTTTTAATTGCTATATCTGGTTGTTTGCAATATGCCTTGTTTATTTCAGTTGTTCACAATGTGATGCTCTATATGTGCAATTATTTACTGTGCAGTACATTTCATCAATCCAGTTTTAAACATACCGATAGGAATGCATATATTTGCTTGTTGTTAAGCCTGTTATAGCTAGCATATGCCTCTTTTAAAGTTTTTTTATTGTTCGGTTGTTTGTAGTTAGCATATGTCTAGTTTCAAATGCTATCTTTGGTTGTTCGTAGTATGCCTTGTTTATTCCAGTTATTCACAACGTGATGTTCTATATGTGCAAGTATGAACTATGCAGTTCAATTTCATCAGTACCAGTTTCAACAATACCACTATGAATGACTACATTTGGTTGCTGCATATTGTAGTTAACACGCCTTTCCATTTTTATTTAACAATAACCAGTGTACTTAGACTGGCACAATACCAGTTTGAATGACTATGTTTGCTTGTTGTTAAATGTTAGGCCTGTTGCAGTTAGCACACCTTTCCACTTGTTTTGCTTTACTAGCGTACTTAAACCTGCACACTGAAGCTATCTTTTGGAGATTATTTTGTCTGCCATGGATAATTTTGGTTGATGTTTAGCCTGTTGTGCTTAACATGCTTCTTGATGTACCTACACAGGACAATTTTAGGAACGACTTTTGTTTTCCATCGAGGTTAGTTTCATCCCATGGCTTATATATGCTCACTGTTCAGGATATCGGTAGCTGCTACCATATAGGCCGGGGGCTGATAAGGGACTAATCGGTGAATCGGACTTTTAACTGAATATATCTGCAATCCATTTATCGTTAGGTTAACTAGGGTCATATGTAATATATCTTAGGCTATATAGCAACATGCACTGTACTTAATATCTAAATATGCAATCCTAGGCTACATAGCAACAAGGAAGAGTGTTACATTAATGTTCTGATGATGTCTAGATATACGTAGAAGAGCAGCAGCAACAACAACAACAACACAGCCCTGTTTGGATATTCAACTTAGCTAGAGGTTAGAGTTAGTTTCTAGCTCATGACTAACCCTGAACTAACTCCATCCAAAGAGTTGTTTGGATGGCAGGGTTAGATTGACAATAAATAAACTAGGAGAACTAGCTCCAATTAGCACCTCTTAGGTTGGATAGTTTTTTTGGGTGGGTTATAGATGCAACTAGCTCAAACTAGCCCTCATGTTAAGATATACTTTAGAGCTATTTGAGCCCGAACTAGCTCAAAGTAACTGTAACCCATGGATACAGCAGCAGTTAATCAGCCGATAATTTCTAAGAATGCAATAAACTCCTTCCGGCCCATAATATAAGATGTTAATTCATCTAATATGTGAGTATATTGGATGTTATAAGATATTATAAAAGAGTGTTGTACTACATCATTGTGCAATTGTTGTTTAGCTTCTAATATTAACTTGGTGCTTTTAGGTACATATGTCATTGGTAAAGATCCGCGCTTTGACCCATTCTGCGTATGGAGCAATGAGATATCGATGAACCAGCATCAAGTGAGGAAGCTGATAAAGATTGTTAGTAAAATGGGTCCAAAGATGGCAATTAAACTATTTGTTTACACTTTATCCAAGACAACAGCGAACTGCAGGATGGTAAGTAAGAACTCTACAGCCTTCTTTTTACTGCCCATAATGAGTTGTGTTAGATGACAATGTCTGAATCTTTTTCCTTTGCAGTGGTTGCCAAAGCAGTTTACTCAAGATTACCTCTCAAACTACATGATTGGTGGGCATGCAAAGGTTAAAGTATTTCTACCAGAACACGATGATTATGTAGATGTTTTCATGAAGACCATGAAGGATGGGCGGTTGGCCATCACAAGGGGTTGGACTAGAGTCGTGCGTGCCTTCTGCATGGAGGAGGGCACAATATGGGCATTCCGCTTCACCTTGTTTAGCAACCAGAATGTATTTCGCCTCTTTCTTTACCGTCTTTAATAGTACAAGTATACAACTGTGGTTCATCATTCTTTATTTGGTTCTTATGTAATTCTTGAACATATGTACCTATGAATCGAATAATGCATTGGTTGTTTGAACCTGATGGATATGAATAAAGCTATAGCATACATTCAAATTCAAATTCAAATCCGGCACAATTTGAAATAGGAGCAATTAAATTACGGTGAAATTACGCTCTCCAGGTCGTTACGGCACACACGGTTGGTAAAACACAAACGTTTACGATATACACCATAATCAGAGACGGTTCACAGAGAGGAAATGTGTGCAAGCATGCACATAGTTGCCGTTTGCAAAGCGTGTGCGATGTCAGACAATATCACAAACGGTGCGGGCAAACTAAACGTTTGTGATAGTTGCCTTATCATACACGATTCGCAACCATGAACTGTTTCTGATGAAGTATGCATCGTAAACGTTGCACCACAGAATAGCATGTGCAACAGTTGTCATGTACGACGATGTTACGACGGTCCGACATTTCGTAATCCTATCCGACACTCGTACAATGATTAGCTAATCTTCTTAATTAGTTATCGCATACGGTTTGCGACAAGCGAATGTGTGTGATTGTATGCTTATCATACACGTTCTATAATAGTGAACCGTTTGTGATGTGTCGCGCATCATAAACGTAGCACCACAGAATACCGACTGCGATGGCAATGCGAGCACAAACTTGTAGGAGTACTGTATATGCATCTTGGCTCCCTATCCCTGATGGTTTTTGGGTCATGTGTGAAGGACCCCCCTATTGCCCACACTCACTTGGCGACGGTTCCAAATGCTGTCACGGAAAGGGGTTAAAAACCGTTTGTATAGCACCGACGCGTAGCAGTGTTCGGTCGCCGCCTTCAAGGGCACCACTAGTGGAATCACGGCATCTCGCATTGTGTGAGGGCGTGAGGAGAATACGGTGGCCCTAGTGGCTTCTTGGGGAGCATTGTGCCTCCACACCGCTCCAACAGAGACGTACTTCCTGTCAAAGGGAAGGAACTTCAGTAACACATCCTCGTCTTCACTGGCTCCACTTGTGGTTATTTCTTGCCTTTACTTTGTGCAAGCTTTACTTGTGTTTTATCCCTAGCTTGCTTGTGTTGCTTGCATCATATAGGTTGTTCACCTAGTCGCATATCTAGACAACCTATTTGTTGCAAACCCTAATTTGTTAAGTTAAGCTAAAAATTGGTGGTTGCCTATTCACCCCCCCCCCCCCCTCTAGCCAACCGTATCGATCCTATCAATTGGTATCAGAGCCTCGTCTCTTTATTAAGGGTTTCATCACCCAAAGAGTATGGTTGACGACGGTGCTAATGGGTATGAAGTACCCGAGGCCGTGGAGTTGAACTCGATCACTCAGGACGACTTAAATGAAGCCATAGCTTCACTTAAGACGTCAATGATGACCGAGGTCAAGTCCGTGTAAAAGAGTTGCTTGAGGGGTTAAAATCCAATCCTGATCCGTTGCTTGTGGTTAATCCCACCGCATCGGAGTTGGAGGCCAATTCCGGAAGGAAACGGCTAAAGGTACTCAAACTTCTTCCCCTCATGACAAGAATGGGACGGGAACCTTTGCCTCGGTTCCCCCTCCCCTGGTCTATGGAGGACCGGTCCCTACACCGTGCATTAAGCATCTTGGTCCCCCTCCTAAGCTTGTTAAGGGTGATTTTGCTAATTGGGTTTTTTGCATCAAGTCTCATTCGAATCATAGCTCAACAAACCTTTGGAGAATCAATGAGCAAGGCTTCTACCTGCATGATCCAAACAACCTCACCCCAAGAGAAGAAGTGGACAATCAATACAATCACTCCGCCTTGTTCATCCTTCAAGATGCGGTTCCTCCCGAAGATCTATATCACTTGCGTCCCTTCACTCGTGCAAAGGATTGTTGGGAACACATCATATCTTTGTACAAGGGGCGCTCAAGCATCCAACGGTCCAACTTTGAAGTGGTCCTTGATGAGGCCGATGAATTCATGATGCTAGTAGATAAGGATCCGCGTGATCTCTACCGGAGGGTGACAACTCTTGCGGTTTCTCTCCAAGACCATGGGAGCAAGGATATGGATGACAATTGGATCAAGCACAAGTTTCTCAAGGCCATCATGCCATTCAACAAGACCATGTCCTCTGTGATTCGTCAAAGGCCGTATTTCCACACCTTAACCTCAAATGAAGTGTTGGATGAGTTTATTGCCATGAACATCATGAACAAGACCGCTGACAATGCTCTTGCCCGTGTCCGGACAAAGAAAGCTTCTCCCACCCTTGCCTTGATGGCCAAGTCCATTCCGGAAGAAGAAGAGGGTTACCCCGAAGACTCCAAATATGCTTACCATGAGCACTTGGCTCTTGCATCAAGGCAATTTTGGGGCAACAAGAGGAACTCAAGGCCCAACTTCACCAAGAACAACTCAAGTGGCTCAAAGAACAAGAAAAGAGTGAGGACTTGCTACAATTGTGGCAATGTGAGTCACTTTGTGGCGGAGTGCCCTTATGAGAAGAGGGAAGACAATGATGGCAAACTCATTCGCAAAGACAAAGCCAAGTCTTTCCCAAGCAAGAACAACTTCACCAAGAAGATACCTCCAAAGGGCTTGGTGGCACATGAAGAGTACGCCTCCAATGATGATGATCAAGATATGATGGCTCGTGTCCATGTCAGTTTTTCCCTGAAGAGCAAGGGATGATGCAGCATAGCTATGATAAGTATTTCCGTCAGTTATGAAACCAAGGTTATCAAACCAGTAGGAGAACCAAGCAACACTATGTCAACGGTACCTACACACAAAGAACAAATACTTGCAACCTGACGCGTAAGAGGGGTTGTCAATCCTTCTCGGGTAAAAGATAGATTGGTTTGTATAATTTTGGATAAATAGATCTCGCAATAAAACAAAGTAAAATAAATAAAGAAAAAGTGCAGCAAGGTATTTTTGGGCATTTAGAATAATAGATCTGAAAACAAAAGAAAATAAAAATAGATCTCAAAGCAAATATGATAAAGAATAGACCCGGGGGCCGTAGATTTCACTAGTGGCTTCTCTCGAGAAAATAGCATACGGCGGGTAAACAAATTACTGTTGGGCAATTGATAGAACTTCAAATAATTATGACGATATCCAGGCAATGATCATTATATAGGCATCACGTCCAAGATAAGTCGACCAACTCCTGCTTGCATCTACTACTATTACTCCACACATCGACCGCTATCCAGCATGCATCTAGTGTATTAAGTTCATGGAGAAACGGAGTAATGCAATAAGAATGATGACATGATGTAGACAAGATCTATTCAAGTAGGAATAGACCCCATCTTGTTATCCTTAATAGCAACGATCAATATTGTAACACCCCAAAAAAAAAATTCTGAATATTTGAAATTTTTCCTTTAAAAAAATAAAAGTTTTGAAAATCATTTTTGACCATATCACCTTTCTTCAATTTGGGAATCTCTTCAAATTTTATTTGGGTTTCAATTTTCTTTAAATATTCTGGTTTGAAGATTTTAAAATTATATGGATAATTACTTTGGGGTTTTCAAACAATTTTTAGCAAGAAAAGTTTTGGGGATAATTAAATTTTCAAAGGAAATAACCTTTTCACCTCCTTTTAGCCCTACTAAAAATCCATCCAACAAATTTTCTTCCACTCCAAATTTATCCCACAAGTCACTCACCACATCTAGGACAGAATCCAACTCTTTCCTACCCCACAAAAATATTTTTCACCACCCAAATAAATTCCAAAGTTGGAATTCATATATTCCATCATTCCTTTGGTTTATAAAGGAACCACCATTTCTACAAGGTTTCCACCTCCACCAAAATTATCCCAGCAAATATAGGGTACCCACAACCCATTTTTCCAAAAACATGGGGTACCCCAGTTCAAAATTTTCAAACCCCACTAAATTCAAATTTGGACCAAATTCAATATTCCTGATCCAAACATATTTTTAAATGCTCCAAAAATTCCCAAACTCTGCCAAACTCATTTTTGAGCATCCACACATTACCACAAAAATCCCCACAAAATCCTAAAATCTCTAGCACCTTCTGTCATTTTATCAAACAACTAATGTGCACACTGTTCATCGCTGTCCAAAATTCAGTTAACTGAATTTGGTTCAGTGGCAGAAACGACGGCGCCGTGCACTCCACTCCATCCCCACTCCTTCTTGTCCACGCCTCCCTGGACCCCTCCTTGTCAGTGCCTCACCGCCGACAGCACAGAAGGAGGCTGGTGCACCTGCCTCCATCCTCGGCGGCGGCAACCCGAGCTGATCCACGCGGCGCCCGCCATATTCACTCCCTCGCTGACCTCCCCCACCTAACTACTCACCACGCGGCACCTTCTCCGCACTCTCTCCATGCTGATCACACCGCCCTTGGCCCCCTGTCAGTCACCGGAGTCGGACAACGTCCGCCGCACCCGTACACCAACCTCGCCGTGGATAAAGCCACCAAGCCCAAGCTCGCTCGCGCTGGCGCTTCGGGAAGCTTCCCCCACCCTCACTGACACTCACCGACCACGACCACCGCCCAAACCGACCTCGCCGACCATCATAACTCCGGCGTAATCCGAACCTCGACGGACCGGCTCGGGATCACCTATATAAAGGCCCGTGAGCCCCGTTCTTCTCACCCATCGCCTCCACCACCTCCCAATTGCCCCTACACCACCCACCCGACCTCAAGGAAGTCTTCTTCTTCCCCTCCGATCACCGCCCCGCCGCCACTGTCCCCGACCCGTTCGCCGTCATCACTCCACCACAACTGCCCAAATCTTGCAAGTAGTCATATAGTCCACCAAATCATCGATTCCCCACTTCAATTCCACTCCCCAAGCTCTCTCCGACGATATCCCAACGCCACCGAACCACCGTCCGCCACCGTCGACCTCGCCGGCGTTCAGGTGCTCTCCGGCGACCACCACCACCTCCCTCCGACGCGGCACTCCTCGCTGGTCATGTTCCGACCATCGCCGACCTCCAAGACCCCAGCGATCACCGCCGGCGAACGCTATCTCCTCTCTGTTTTCGCGCGCGGGTTCAAATATTTGAACCTGACGGGTGGACCCCACCCCGCGCTTTTTCTTTTCTTTTTCTCTGTCTAAAAATGAAGCCGTAATCTCGACTTTTACGCCTTCCGCACTGAGAAGCGTATTTCGGCCCAAAGCGTTTTCTTTATAAACGCACAGGGACTGGCTTTTTGCAGAAAAACCCCTGGTTTTGAAAGTTTAATAACTTTTAAACCACAACTCCGTTTGAGTTGAAATTTTTTTTGAAATTCTTATTTTTCTCTCTAGTTTTTTTAGTATTTATTTAAAAATGTTTTGGGACAACTTTTTGTACTGTTGTCAATTTTTTTTAATTTAAGTCGATTTTGAATTTTGAGAAAAAGAAGAGGGAAACTTTGCCAAGAATTTTGAAGGGTTTTCACCTGACTACTTTGGACAAGGCAAGCATTGTTGAACTTGGGATATGGTGATTGCATTTGCATTTGCATGTTGCATCGGTTGATATTGCACCATATGTGTAGTATGTCACTAGTACTTGCATGCATGGTCATATCTCGTTTGCTCATAACTTGCACATCACTCAAGCAAGAGATTCTTCTGACATGGTAAAGTTGTTGAAATACGGGAGAGTGTCTCCTGCCTTGGACGTGCCGGTGGGCACGGGCCATTATGCTTGACACGGTGGTGTCATGTGACTTAAGTGGAATATTCCGGTGATGTTAATTAACACCTCCTGAGTCAGCCTAGATTGAGTCTTGTTCCGTTACACCTAGCTGGATACCGTGCTGCCACGGGTCCTTCCGCAAGGAAGGTGCGGCTGAGTAAGTTGTTAACCCCTGTCCAGGTACACACCGTACAGAGGGCCACGATGAGGGTTTCCAAAGGCCTTGGACTAAATCCTGTCATCGGGTCAGGGGGCATGGGTGTTTCCGGTTGTGACTGAGAGGGGGGCACCCCTTGTAATCCGCGCGTATTAATAGTGATCCCATGCAGGACGTTGGTCTCTCCGTCTTAGAGTTTTTCTAGAACGATGCTTTAGGTGATTCCTGGCATCCGGAAAGTTAATCTGGTGTGTGCTGGTCAGGTGTGTTTTCAACCCAAAGACCGTAATGGGAATTAGTCAGTGTCATGGTACTGACTAAAGAAATCCTTTACTTGTGGGTAAAGAGTACACCCTCTCCAGAGTCAAACCTATTCGAATAGCCGTGTCCTTGGTCAAAGGGCGTAGCTGGGTGGGTCAAGTGTCGGTCCCGGTAGCGGTCTCCGGAAGAAATAATTAAAATGTGTCTGACTCATTTTTGCAGGATAATTGTTGATACCCTATTGCTACCTTGAACATTTTTATGCTTACTATTATGGCTATGCATAATATTGAGGACTAACCCATTTCTCTCATTTTGTATTTTTCCTGAGTGTCTCAGGGGCTGGCTAGACTACCCCGGGCACTCTATTATTATTTTCAAGACCTCTCGTGGCGTCTCTCGAGTTTACAGGCGGTTCCGCCACTACTCTTGTGGACACCCGATTGGCATTTCTCTTCAAGTCCAACCGTGTCGTCACTTGACGCCCGACTGGCATTTCTTTTCAAGACCTCTTGTGGCGTCTCTCAAGTTAACAGGCGGTTTATCTCGCCACCACTCTTGTAGACACTCGACTGGCATTTCTCTTGTTTTTCTGAATATCACTTGGGCTGGCTAGACTACCCGTGGCATTCACTTGCTTTTATTTTAAAGGACTGGTTATGGCTAACATGTTTTATTTACTTCCGCATCATTTTATAATTATGTCATGACCAGGATTTTAGTCAGCATGAGCATGTAATTATGTTCCTACATGAGCATGTGCATCCATTATATCTTTTGTTCATAATGTTTGCGAGTACATTCCAACGTACTCACTGGCTTGTCCCTGGCTATTTACTTGGCCAGACTTGGAAGAGGACGAGCTTGTGGAGAAGGATTGTGCTAGCGAGCCCGACGCTTAGAGGAGTCCCAGTCAGTCAACCTGTGAGATAGGAGTCTACCACATGTATCATCCGCTGAGCTTCTGCTACACCAATAAAATAGTCAAGCCTCACTCTGACGCTTGGCTTTATGTTATTGTATCAGAGATGTATCACCACCACACCACTGTCATATTCCGCCACTGCCATATATCTGGCGAGTTTGTAATAATTTTGCTGAGCCTTCAGACTCAACCCTGTGTAATATTATTTGTACTGGTTATCTGTATCAAGGAAGCCCACCAGTCGTGTTGATCTTGGGGCTGGTTTGACTTAGGGCCTTTTCTGTGATTTATTCCCAGAAAGGGGCCCAACAGGACTTGGTACCAGAGCCAGGCTGACTGTAGGAAACCCTAGGCACGATCGCTAGCACTCGATTCAGTACTAACATTTTTTTTATGCATTTCATGCATCGTAGCAAATTTTCCTTAGTCATCATATTCTTATGATATGACTGTTTGGATTTTAGTCTACTGATGTAGATGTCTGGCGGCAGCTGCCCATCCCAGATTTTTGCCAACGAGCCGGCGGGATTTTCCTGTCTTCTTGCCATCATCGCTAGGGATGCGATGAGGTCTCCGAGCCGTCCTGAGTACACGATTTTTCCTGACAGGGTCACAGACACTCTGACTATGTACCAGGCTTCAGTATATATTCAGGGTGGAAGTAACCTGTCCTTCCGCAACTACCGTTTCATGGGGAGAGTCATGCCCTCTGAGAGGCATGCTATCCAGATGGCCGCCCGTGAGGCTATTGCACGTCTTAGGGACATCCTGCCTATTATGCAGACTCGTCCCTATCACTACCTTCCGTGTCATGTTCCTTATACCAACCATTACGCTTTTTCCTGCACCGCGGGAGAAAGGGATGGGGCGATCGAGCCCCTTGTTCAGTACATCATGGCACTCGAGTCGGTCTTTACCGCACTGGTGGACGACCATCTTGCTGCACGAATGGACCTGGCTCGTGCGAGGATTACTCGCAGGAGTGAGTTCCGTTCACCTTCACCACATGCCCCTCGTATTCCGACTCCACCACACTACTCTCCTACTCAGCCCGCGGTTCAGCACTCATCCCCGAGTGATGAGGCTAGTCGCTTGGCTGCTCCTGTTCCGACCAGAGCTCCACTTTCGACGCACACGGTACCACCTCAGACAGGCGTGGCATCAACCGCTACACGACTGGAGACCATCCCAGAGGAGGAGGAGGTTGAGTCTCGAGAGCCACAGCTGGGACTCACCCTCAGCGGTGCTTACAATGTCTCAGACACTCCGTGAGGACTGATTGAGCGTCAGCATCGTAGTAGTCTTTTTATGACAACGTGGTTGTAAGATATTTATTTTCTGTTCCTTCTTCTTTTCCTTTTTGTAAGATGGCGAGTAATGGACTCGGACCACAGCTCGTTGAGAGGACGAAGTAGTACGCTAGTTGAATAAGTGGTCTTGTAGTATACGGTTTCTGCAAGCATCTTGTATAATTAAATCCTGCATGTATGATATAACCTGTTGTACTTGCATCCTGGGGGGAGATTTACTTTCAGTCTCTTAAAAAAATTTGTTGCCTTTATAATTTCTTTTCTCATTGGTGTTACACAAATACCCCCAGAAAGAAAATGCATCGCCTCTGGACCCGTTCTATGCCAAATCCGCCAGAGAGCAACCATGGACAGATGGGAAATAATTTTACACAAGGACAGAGTAGTCAACAGGACAGTGACATAGCATTTTCACAAGTGTGCCGTCTGTACGAGCAAAGACAGCAACAGCACCAGGAAATGATGCAACATTTAATCAATATGGGAAACCACCAAGGACAAAATCAGAACAGATCAAAATTATCTGAGCTCCAGAAGACCAATCCTACTGTGTTTTCTCACACCGACAAGCCATTGGAGGCAGATGATTGGCTGCGTGATATTGAAAGAAAATTGGTTATTGCCCAGTGTACGAACCAGGAAAAAGTACTTTATACCCCATACTATTTTTCTAGTACAGCAGCATCATGGTGGGAAAACTTATGCCACACTCATCCCAACGGAGCCAATATGACATGGGAATAATTCAAGGAAAATTTTCGGGGAGCACATATCCCCAACAGTATCATGAAACTGAAAAAGAGGGAGTTTGAGGATCTCAAGCAGCGAGGCACCACGGTGACACAATACCTAGATCAGTTTACTCAGCTGGCCCGGTACACCAACGATGAATATATGACAGAAGACAAAAAGATGGAAAAGTTTCTTGATGGACTTATTCCGTCTTTAAAATGCCAACTGGTGGTCCACACCTTTCCAGATTTCAAGACACTGGTGGACAAGGCAATTATACTGGAGAACGAGCATCGTAACATGAACGAGATATGCAAGCACCGTATGAGCCAGTCATCTCAGGTTCGCAACAATAAACCCAAGAATGAATTTCAGAAGCCCACAACACACCGACCAGCAACACTACTACCTCGACCCGCAGCTGTAGCACCGCAGCAGAACCGCAGTGCTTTCAACAACAGAACCAGAGATACAGCATACTATTCAGGCATCACCTGCTATGCCTGCGGAGGAGAAGGGCATTACTCCAGGCAATGCCCAAAGCAGGGAAATAATACTACTAAGCCCAACAACAATGGCCGTGGTACAAACACAGCCCCCAAGCACAACAACATCAACCACAATAACAACCAAAGGAAGGGACAAGTCAACCACGTGACCTTTGAGGAAGCACAAATTGCACCAGATATTGTGTTCGGTACGTTTCTTGTCAACTCAATTAATGCTACAGTTTTATTTGATTCCGGAGCTTCGCATTCGTGCATCTCTAAAAAGTTTGCTGCGGAGAATCGATTTTCTTTTTCGCCTTTGCAAAATTCCATGGTTATTCAGTCCCCGGGATCGAAGCAAAGCACAATATGGTACTGCAAGGATGTAAATATTGAGATCAAAGGAATGGTATTTTTAGCCAACCTTATTGTTCTGGAAGCAGTCGAACTGGATGTTATTCTGGGAATGGATTGGTTAACCAAAAATAAAGGTTTCATAGACTGCTACAACCGCACGGTGACTCTTACAAGCTGCCAGGGAGAAACAATAAAATTTGGCACAAGGAGGTTTCCGCATCACAAGGAAAATTAAATCAAGTCGATGCGGCAAAATTAAGTAAGGTCCCTGTAGTCTGTGAATACCCCGATGTATTTCCAGAGGAGCTACCAGGCATGCCACCTGATCGGGATATTGAGTTCGTTATTGAATTAGCACCTGGAACGGCTCCCATTTATAAGAAGCCGTATCGCATGGCTCCAACTGAATTGGCTGAACTAAAGAAACAAATTAAGGAATTAATGGAAAAAGGGTACGTCAGACCCAGCTTGTCACCATGGGGATCGCCAGTTTTATTTGCTAAGAAAAAGGATGGTACCCTCAGACTATATATTGATTACAGGGCTCTCAATATGGTCACCATCAAAAATAAATACCTGCTGCCCAGGATAAATGACTTGTTCG
The DNA here is from genome assembly GCA_011799875.1 of Thinopyrum elongatum. NCBI lineage: Eukaryota > Viridiplantae > Streptophyta > Magnoliopsida > Poales > Poaceae > Thinopyrum > Thinopyrum elongatum. Next base: position 68,858,754 of record CM022301.1, on the reverse strand, counting down.
AACAGCTAGCAGAAGCCAAGGTATTCTCAAAAATAGATTTGAGGTCAGGCTACCACCAATTAAAAATCCAATCGTCAGATATACCCAAGACTGCATTTACTACCAGATATGGATTGTACGAATTTACAGTGATGCCTTTTGGCTTAACCAACACTCCTGCTTATTTTGCTCATCTCATGAACAAGGTTTTCTTGAAATATTTGGACAAGTTCGTGGTCGTATTTATTGATGACATACTTATCTACTCCAAGACACCCGAAGAACACAAACAACACCTACGAATAGTCCTGGAAGAATTGAGGAAAAACCAACTTTATGCCAAATTCAGTAAATGTGAATTTTGGTAACGAGAAGTTGGCTTCCTAGGACACGTTCTGACACAGGATGGGATAGCAGTGGACCCAAGCAAGGTAAAAGCTGTCCAAGAATGGAAACAACCCACCAACGTGACTGAGGTCAGGAGTTTTCTTGGTCTGGCAGGATATTACCGAAGATTTATCGAAGGATTTTCCACCATAGCTAAACCCATGACCCAATTGCTTAAGAAGGATAAGAAGTTTGAATGGACTAAAGCCTGTGAGAAAAGTTTCCAAGAATTGAAGAAAAGATTAACAACGGCACCCGTTCTGGTCGTACCCAATGTGCACAAAAAGTTTGAGATATACTGTGACGCGTCCAGGAAAGGCCTTGGATGTGTATTGATGCAAGAAGGAAAAGTCATGGCTTATGACTCAAGATAGCTATGATGACACGAGGAGAATTATCCTACTCATGATGTGGAGCTAGCTGCGGTAATACATGTACTCAAAGAATGGCGACACTTTCTTCTCGGTGAACGATGTGAAATATACACGGACCACAAAAGTCTTAAGTATATTTTCACCCAGCCGGAATTAAACTTGAGACAGCGTCGCTGGCTTGAGTTAATAAAGGACTATGATATCGGAATTCATTATCATCCGGGTAAAGCAAATGTTGTGGCAGATGCTCTCAGCCGAAATCCCTGCACCAATAATAATAGTGTGCAATTTTCACAACATGAGTTCAACCAGGAATTTGCCAAACTCAATATGGTCCTAGTCACAGAAGGAACCATTAATCAACTGGAGATGAAACCAACATTAGAGGATCAGATCAAAGAAGCCCAAGAAGGGCACCCAAGTATTGAGGGGATTAAGAGGAAAATGAAACTGGGCAAGGCGCCCGAGTTTACCGTTGATGGTCAGGGAATTTTATGGTTCGGGAAAAGAATATGTGTGCCTAATAAGGAAGAATTAAAGCAACAAATTTTGGCAGAAGCCCATACCACTCCATATTCCATCCATCCAGGAGGAACAAAAATGTACAAGGATTTACAAGAAAATTATTGGTGGCACGGGATGAAAAGAGATATAGCCGTATATGTCGCACGTTGTGATTCATGCCAGCGTGTAAAAGCAGAACACCAGAGGCCAGCAGGACTATTGCAGCCACTCAGAGTACCTAAATGGAAATGGGACATAATAGGAATGGATTTTATCGTCGGACTGCCAAGGTCACGACATGGAAATGATGCTATCTGGGTTATAACAGATTATTTGACCAAGGTGGCACATTTCATTCCGGTAAAAACCACATACTCCACACAGCGACTCGCCAGATTATATCTCTCCCGGATTGTTTGCCTACATGGAGTACCCAAGACCATAGTCTCTGACAGAGGCACCCAATTTGTCTCTAGATTTTGGGAGCACCTACAGCACGCCCTAGGAACTCAACTCACGTTCAGCACGGCATACCACCCGCAAACCGGAGGACAAACTGAGCGGGTAAATCAAATATTGGAGGACATGCTAAGAGACTATGTACTCACTTACGGAGTTAGCTGGGAAGACAGTTTACCATACGTGGAGTTCTCATATAATAACAGTTATCAACCCAGTTTAAAAATGTCACCTTTTGAAGCCCTGTACGGACGAAGGTGTCGTACCCCACTCAATTGGCCAAAGACCGGAGACAGTCGAATTTTTGGTCCCGAAGTTCTTAAAGAAGCAGAAACAAAAGTGAAGCTTATTCAAGACAGACTGAAAGTAGCTCAGAGCCGTCAAAAGAGCTACTACAATCAAAAGCACCGCCAAATCAGTTTTGAGCCCGATGAATACGTGTATCTCAGAGTATCTCCAACTAGAGGACTACAGAGATTTAAAGTCAAAGGAAAATTGGCACCAAGATTTATTGGACCATTCCGTGTAATCGCAAGAAGAGGCAAGGTTGCTTATCAACTAGAGCTACCGGCAGAATTATCAGATGTTCACGATGTGTTTCACGTGTCACAACTAAGGAGATGTGTTAGTAACCCAGACAAGCAAGTGCAACACCAAGACCTGGACCTTCATCCAGACCTCACATATAGGGAGCATCCTATAAAGATTTTAGAGGAGTCTGAACGGAGGACCTGGCAGAATGTAATAAAATTTTACAAGGTTCAATGGAGTAATCACACCGAGGAAGAAGCAACATGGGAAAGAGAGGATCATCTGAGGACTGAATATCCGTACCTGTTTGAGGGACAGCTGAAATCTCGGGGACGAGATTTTTCTTAAGGGGGGTAGGTGTTGTAACACCCCAAAAATATTTTTCTGAATATTTGAAATCTTTCCTTTAAAAAAATAAAAGTTTTGAAAATCATTTTTGACCATATCACCTTTCTTCAATTTGAGAATCTCTTCAAATTTTATTTGGGTTTCAATTTTCTTTAAATATTCTGGTTTGAAGAGTTTAAAATTATATGGATAATTACTTTGGGGTTTTCAAACAATTTTTAGCAAGAAAAGTTTTGGGGATAATTAAATTTTCAAAGGAAATAACCTTTTCACCTCCTTTTAGCCCTACTAAAAATCCATCCAACAAATTTTCTTCCACTCCAAATTTATCCCACAAGTCACTCACCTCATCTAGGACAGAATCCAACTCTTTCCTACCCCACAAAAATATTTTTCACCACCCAAATAAATTCCAAAGTTGGAATTCATATATTCCATCATTCCTTTGGTTTATAAAGGAACCACCATTTCTACAAGGTTTCCACCTCCACCAAAATTATCCCAGCAAATATAGGGTACCCACAACCCATTTTTCCAAAAACATGGGGTACCCCAGTTCAAAATTTTCAATCCCACTCAATTCAAATTTGGACCAGATTCAATATTCCTGATCCAAACATATTTTTAAATGCTCCAAAAATTCCCAAACTCTGCCAAACTCATTTTTGAGCATCCACACATTACCACAAAAATCCCCACAAAATCCTAAAATCTCTAGCACCTTCTGTCATTTTATCAAACAACTAATGTGCACACTGTTCATCGCTGTCCAAAATTCAGTTAACTGAATTTGGTTCAGTGGCAGAAACGACGGCGCCGTGCACTCCACTCCATCCCCACTCCTTCTCATCCACGCCTCCTCCCTCATAACTGTGTCGCCCTGGAGCCCTCCTCGTCAGTGCCTCACAATCGACAGCACAGAAGGAGGCCGATGCACCTGCCTCCGTCCTCGGCGGCGGCAACCCGAGTTGATCCACGCGGCGCCCGCCATATTCACTCCCTCGCTGACCTCCCCCACCTAACTAGTCACCACGCGGCACCTTCTCCGCACTCTCTCCACGCTGATCACGCCGCCCTTGGCCCCCTGTCAGTCACCGGAGACGGACGATGTCCGCCGCACCCGTACACCGACCTCGTCGTGGATAAAGCCACCGCGCTTCAGGCAGCTTCCTCCACCCTCACTGACACTCACCGACCACGACCACCGCCCAAACGACCTCGCCGACCATCATCACTCCGGCGTAATCCGAACCTCGCCGGACCGCCTCGGGATTGCCTATATAAAGGCCCCCGAGCCCCGTTCTTCTCACCCATCGCATCCACCACCTCCCAATCGCCCCTACACCACCCACCCGACCTCGAAGAGGTCTTCTTCTTCCCCTCCGATCACCGCCCCGCCGCCACTGTCCCCGACCCGTTCGTCGTCATCACTCCACCACAACTGCCCAAATCTTGCCAGTAGTAATATACTCCACCAAATCATCGATTCCCCACTTCAATTCCACTCCCCAAGCTCTCTCCGACGAAATCCCAACGCCACCGAACCACCGTCCGCCACCGTCGACCTCGCCGGCGTTCAGGTGGTCTCCGGCGACCACCACCACCTCCCTCCGACGTGGCACTCCTCCCTGGTCATGTTTCGACCATCGCCGCCCTCCAAGACCCCGGCGATCACCGCCGGCGAACGCCGTCTCCTCTCTGTTTCCGCGCGTGGGTTCAAATATTTGAACCTGACGGGTGGACCCCACCCCGCGCTTTTTCTTTTCTTTTTCTCTGTCTAAAAACAAAGGCGTAATCTTGACTTTTACGCCTTCCGCGCTGAGAAGCATATTTCGGCCCGAAGCGTTTTCTTTATAAACGCACAGGGACTGGCTTTTTGCAGAAAAAACCCTGGATTTGAAAGTTTAATAACTTTTAAACCACAACTCCGTTTGAGTTGAACTTTTTTTTGAAATTCTTATTTTTCTCTCTAGTTTTTTTAGTATTTATTTAAAAATGTTTTGGGACAACTTTTTGTACTGTTGGCAATTTTTTTTAATTTAAGTTGATTTTGAATTTTCAGAAAAAGAAGAGGGAAAGTTTGCCGAGAATTTTGAAGGGTTTTCACCTGACTACTTTGGACAAGGCAAGCATTGTTGAACTTGGGATATGGTGACATTTGCATGTTGCATCGGTTGATATTGCACCATATGTGTAGTATGTCACTAGCACTTGCATGCATGGCCATATCTCGTTTGCTCATAACTTGCACATCACTCAAGCAAAAGATTCTTCTGACATGGTAAAGTTGTGGAAATACGGGAGAGTGTCTCCTGCCTTGGACGTGCCGGTGGGCACGGGCCATTATGCTTGACACGGTGGTGTCATGTGACTTAAGTGGAATATTCCGGTGATGTTAATTAACACCTCCTGAGTCGGCCTAGATCGAGTCTTGTTCCGTTACACCTAGCTGGATACCATGCTACCACGGGTCCTTCCGCAAGGAAGGTGCGGCTGAGTAAGTTGTTAACCCCTGTCCAGGTACATACCGTATAGAGGGCCACGATGAGGGTTTCCAAAGGCCTTGGACTAAATCCTGTCATCGGGTCAGGGGGCATGGGTGTTTCCGGTTGTGACTGAGAGGGGGGCACCCCTTGTAATCTGCGCGTATTAATAGTGATCCCATGCAGGACGTTGGTCTCTCCGTCTTAGAGTTTTTCTTGAACGATGCTTTGGGTGATTCCTGGCATCCGGAAAGTTAATCTGGTGTGTGCTCGTCAGGTGTGTTTTCAACCCAAAGACCGTAATGGGAATTAGTCAGTGTCATGGTACTGACTAAAGAAATCCTTTACTTGTGGGTAAAGAGTACACCCTCTGCAGAGTCAAACCTATTCGAAGAAGAAGAAGAAGAGGGTGTCATGGTTGCTCGATAGTGGAGCGACAAGTCATATGGCCGGGAGCAAGGACTTGGTGGTGGATGTGCATCCAATTCCATCTATGCCCATCCATGTCCAATTCGATGTTGCTTCAACATCTAAGGTATTGGGACTTGTCAACGTGGTCATATCTCAAGATTTATCTATTGAGAAGGACATGCTTGTTGAGTCCCTTGCATACAATTTGCTTTTCGTTCGTCAACTTGCACTAATGGGATTTGCAACATTCTTTGATCTTGATACCATGGCCATTTTGTGGAGCAAGACTCTTAAAGTAGCTTTTGTTGGGCATGTCGAGAACGGTCCCTATGTGGTGAACTTTTCGGATCGACCCACTAAGACCGCAACTTGACTAATGGCTAAAGTTAATGTGGGTTGGCTTTGGCATCGCCGACTAGCCCATGTCAGTATGAGATCTTTGCAAAGTCTCATCAAAGGGGATCATGTCCGTGGACTAACAAATGTGAGTTTTGCCAAAAATTATGCTTGCAGTGCTTGTATTGAAGGAAAGTTACATGAGATAGCTCACCGGCCCTCAACTATCATCTACTCGAAGAGGACCTTGGAGCTCCTTCACGTGGATCTCTTTGGGCCTCCATCTTTTGATAGTCTTGGGGGAAGAAAGTACTGCTTGGTGATTGTGGATGACTACTCAAGATATACTTGGGTGTACTTCTTCAAGAGGAAGAGTGAGACCCAACAAACCGTCATCGACTTTGCTAATGAAGCTCAACGTCAACGTGAAGCAAAGATATTGATGATTAGGAGTGACAACGGCACCGAGTTCAAGAACTACACCTTGGATGAGTTCCTTAGTGATGAGGGGATCAGGCACCAATATGTCGCACCCTACTCAACAAAATGGTGTGGCGGAGAGGAAGAACCGGACTTTGATGGATGCGGCAAGGACCATGATGGCAGAATTCAAATCTCTGTATAACTTTTGGGCCAAAGCCATCAACACCGCTTGTCATGCATCCAATCGGCTCTATCTCCACAAAGGCTTGAACAAGACTCCTTACGAGATACTTACTGGTAACAAGCCCAACCTCAAGTACTTCTGGGTGTTCGGTTGTAAGTGTTTCATTCTCAAGAAAGGTGTTCATTTGTCAAAATTTGAACCTAAAGCTCAAGAGGGCATATTTGTTGGTTATGCTACAAACTCTCATGCTTACCGTGTTCTCAACAAGTCCAATGGACTCATTGAGGAGACGTGTAATGTAGAGCTTGATGAAAATAATGGCTCCCAAGTAGAGCAAAGTGGTCTTTGTGATGTAGGTGATGAAATTCCTCCTCAAGCCATAAGAAGAATGGGGAATGGTCAAATACTCCCCATTGAGGAACCCCTTGTGGCCGAAGGAGAAGGACAATGCTCTACTCAAGTGGAGCCATCACCAACTCAAGACCCACATGCTTCCGAAGAACAAAGTGAAGGCCCTCAATCAAGTGACCAAGATCAAGGGCAAGATCAACCCAATGATGATAGTGTTGCTCCAAGTGATGCCCAAGATCAAGTTCGTGATACCGAGCAAGCTCAAGATCAAGAGACTACTCAAGATCAAGAGCAAGCTCAAGATGGTGCTCAAGATGATCAAGTCGATGATCCTCAAATGCCTATTGAGGAACTTTTGGAGCGTCGTGTTGCCAAAGTGGCTTCCAAGCTTGAGCGTCAACAACATGTCATGGAGAATGTGCTTGGAAGCTTGAGAAAAGGGGTAACTACTCGTAAACAATTGTCAAACTTTTGTGACCATCACGCGTTTGTTTCATGTGTTGAACCCCATAAGGTACATGAGGCGCTCAATGATGAGGATTGGCTTGAAGCCATGCATGATGAACTCAACAACTTCGAGCACAATCAAGTTTGGGAATTAGTGCCAAGGCCAACGGAGGAACACAATGTCATTAGGACCAAGTGGATTTTCAAGAACAAGCAGGATGCAAACGGGGTGGTTGTTCGAAACAAGGCAAGATTGGTGGCACAAGGCTACTCCCAAGTCGAGGGTATCGACTATGGTGAAACCTTTGCCCCCATTGCTCCTTTTGAATCTATTCGCATGTTGCTTGCATATGCATATCATCATGACTTTAAATTGCAACAAATGGATGTGAAGAGTGCATTTCTTAATGGTCCTTTGAATGAGTTGGTATATGTCAAACAACCTCCGGGATTCGAGGATCCCAAGCTCCCCAATCATGTATACAAACTCAAGAAGACACTCTATGGCATTAAACAAGCCCCACGTGCGTGGTATGAGCACCTTACCGAGTTGTTGCAAGATCATGAGTTTGAAATTGGGAAAATTGATCCCACTCTTTTTACTAAGAGGGTCAAATGGGATTTGTTCATATGCCAACTATATGTTGATGATATTATATTTGGCTCTCCTAACAAATCTTTCAATGATGAGTTTGCCACACTAATGACCAAGAAGTTTGAGATGTCTATGATGGGAGAGTTGAAGTTCTTTCTTGGGTTCGAAGTCGAGCAAAGAAGAGAAGGAACATTCGTCAATCAAGCCAAGTATACCCAAGACATGCTCAAGAGATTCAAGACAGAAGATGTCAAGCCCGTCAAGTTTCCCATGCCCACCAAATGTAAGCTTGATAGTGATCCTAATGGTAAAGCGGTGGATCAAAAGGTATATCGCTCCATGATTGGTTCCTGTCTTTACCTTTGTGCATCTAGACCGGATATCATGTTGAGTGTGGGAATTTTTGCACGGTTTCAACCCGCACCTATGGAAAGCCACTATGTGGCGGTCAAGTGAATCTTTTGATATTTGGCTCATACCCCAAACTTTGGCTTATGGTACCCCAAAGGAGCAAGCTTTGATCTCATGGGATATTCGGACTTGGATTGGGTGGGAGATTGTGTGGAGAGGAAGTCAACTTCCGGAGGGTGCCAATTCCTTGGTTGCTCTTTGGTAAGTTGGTCTTCAAAGAAGCAAAATTGTGTGTCTCTCTCCTCAACCGAGGCCGAGTATGTTGTCGCCACAAGTTGTTGTGCACAATTGCTATGGATGAGGCAAACTTTAAAGGATTACGGTGTCACTTGTGACAAAGTGCCTCTTCTATGTGACAATGAGAGTGCTATCAAGATTTCATACAATCCGGTGCAACATAGCAAGACCAAGCACATTGAGATTTGTCATTACTTCATTCGGGATCACATCAAGCATGGAGATATTGATATCATCTATATCAACACTCAAGAGCAACTAGCGGATATTTTCACCAAGCCTCTAGATGAAGCAAGATTTCCTGAGTTAAGGCATGAGCTAAATATCATTGATTCGAGCAATGTGGCTTGAATCTAGGCACACCCCACCGCACTCATCATTCTGTCCTGTTCTAGATGTAGGCATGGACATAGGGGGAGTGTTATTCTCTCAATGAACTCTCCCTCCCCCCATTATGCATAAATCGATCAAGTCTTTCACATTAGCCATTTTTTATGGTACTTGTGCTTCAAAGATGAGTTTTGGTCATTGGCCCAAGGTTAAAATCTTCGCGGTGCCATACCAATTGACTCAAACATAGGTGGCTTCGGCCACCGCCCTCTCCTTGAGAGGCTTCTCCTCGTGTTGACTATTTGTTGTTTCTAGTCATGAGAACTTTGTGTGTGTTTGTTACCTCATCTTGTTCGCTTCTCTTCTCTCTTGCTTTTATGCTTGGGGTGTCTCTTCCGTTTGTTGTTGTTCCTTGTCGTGTCTCTCCCGAGCCTTTTTCCTTGGCCTTCGTTTTTGCATAAATCAACCTTTTCCTACCTGTTGTCGCCTGTGCGCTACTACCGTGGAGCCCGGGCGGTACTACCGCCTAGCTCCATGGTACTCCCGCTCTGTGAGTTGGAATGGGGGTTATGAATCGGGGAAGGGGGAGTTTTCTCTCCCCCATACCCATTCACTCGCCTCCTCTCCCATCTCTCTCTCAGGCGATGAACAGGCAGTGGAGGGCCGCCGCGTCCGGGCCGTCTTCCGCATTTCCGTCCGATGGGATCGATCGCCACCCTCTCCTCTTGCCATGGATGCCGGTATTGCCCCCGTTCTTCTCCTCTTTGGTTCTAGTTTTTGGATCTAGGTTTTTGGGCAATATCCGTTGCATTCATCGATTTTTGGCCAAATCGAATTTGGCATCTCCGGTACTACTGGATCTCTCCGCGGAAGAGTTCAGCCCCGTTGACTTCTGCCTTGAGTGGTACTACCGCCCCTCCGGAGTGGTACTACCACTTGTAGGCGGTACTACTGCTGGGAGGTGCGGTACTACCGCTTCGAGCTGCCAACTTTAGTTTTTCCCGTTCCACCTTCACTCTTCTGTTTCTCTTTTTTCCTTTGGCTTATGCAATTTGCCTTCTTCGTGCTTTTGTGTGTCTGTTCCAGGTGGTAGTAGCTCCAGGCATCAGGCTCGCCGCAAGAATCCCGCTCGTACCAGTGGCTCCAAGCGCTATTGTTCTGTTGATGTGCCAGTGAGTGGCACCGTTCCCGAGAGTGGCACCCTGCCCGTGAGTAGCTCCAGTGAGCAGCCAGGACAGAGAGTCAAAGTTACTGCTTCCAAGAACAAGGGGCCCAAGGGTGCTCATCAGATGCCAGCTCAGGAGTTCTGTTTGGCGCCTAAGCGCCCGTACCGGGAGCTTCAAGACCCTTCGCTTGTTCATCGTATGTTTTGGAACAGGTTTCAGCAGTCTATCTTCCATGATGTGTTGAAGGGAAAGAAGAATCTGTATGTGAAAGTCAAGTCAGTTGATCTCACTCACATGGAGAGGGACTTGCCTTACTTTGGGGCTGCACTTCTGAGGTGCGAGGAGCTAGATATCAAGAGGATCATCTCTTTCAACAAGGATTTTGATGTGGAGCTTGTGGCCCAATTCTATGCCACAGTGCATTTTGGGCATGATGAAGACAGGACTCTCACCTGGATGACCAATGGTCGGCATCTGTCTGCTACATGGAAGAGCTTTATGCAGAGTTTGTCTTATGATGATCAGGGTGCCCAAACCCCAATTGGGTTTCGCCCTCACCGGGAGACTGCTGCTAATCAGAAGGAGGCTCTGTGGCCTTTCTCTACCAGGAAGGTATCTGAGACCGGGCACGTCTCCTATGAGCTCTGCCCCTTTCTGGACATCTTGCATCGGATCTTTAGGAACACTCTGTTTCCCGCGTTGGCAATCAGGATATGGTTCACTCCTATCTGGTGGACCTTCTTCTCTTCTATCACAAGCAGCAGGGCTCTCAGGAGGTGTTGGACGTTTCTCTTATCATGTGGTCAGAGCTTCGCTGTGCGGTCTTGGAGCGCAAGTGCATCATCTATGGCCCCTACTTGATGCAGCTCATTGAGGAGACATGGGCATCTTCATTTCCGGATGAGGAGCTTAACATTTGAGACCTAGTGTCTCATGATGTTGTTCAGCTAAGGCAGAAGGAGAAGTGGGGGATGACTGCCCCTGCTCCTCCAGAGCGTGACACTGTCAGGTCTCAGGATGATGATGATGATGATGATGATGATGAGCAGGACTATGAGCCGTCTGAGGAGCCATCTTGGGCTAAGAAGCTCAAGCAGAAGATGACGAAGCTTTTTTGCCATCAGGCAAAGGGTCAGTACAAGGCTCATGTGAATGCAAAGAAGGCCCGTTGTCGTGACAAGACCATCATGAGGCAGGTTGGCCTCAACATTTCAGATGGCTCCGAGGAAAAGATCACTGATGAGGAGTCGTGGGTTAGAGTGCACTACCCATGGACCAATTCTGATGAGGGCACTGAATGCCCTACACCTGCTGCAGAGGAGTCAGAGGAGGAGGAGGAGCACGATTGGTGATGTCTTGGAGTATTGCTACCACCGTCGTTCTTAGGTGTACTCTCTACCACTACTGCAGGATGCTGCTAACGCGACACTACGATCAGAGACCCTTTGACGAAACTATGTGCGATGCATTAATCACAAACGATGATGTAAAAACCGTCAAAAAAGATGCAAAATGTTTGCGATGGCTGATACATCAAACACGGTTCAGATTTTAGTTGCGTGTGCGATGCGGGGCATATGGTTCAGTTCAATGAACTATTTGCGATGAGGCAGAAGAACAGAAACGGGCCGCCAGATGCAGGCGTGTGTGATATATGACATACAGTTCAGTCAGATTAACTATTTGTGATGAGGTAGAACAACAGAAATGGGCAGCCAGATAAAGGTGTGTGCGATATACGGCATACAGTTCACTGAGATGAACTGTTTATGATTAGGCAACACAACAGAAACGGTCAGCCAGATCAAGGTGTGTGCGATATATGGCAAACAAGTTCCTAATAAGAAATGTGTGCGAAGACCCATAATAACATAGACAATTTCTGCTAATAAGTCGTGTGTGTTGTGAGCAAACGTTTGCTGCTATACGATTGTCAGCGATTGATGAATTCATCACCGACGGGTTTCCCAGTATGGTCCGTGTGCATTGTCATTGCATACAGAACAACAATATATGTACTTATAAGGACTTGATTCCATAACCAAATTGAACATCCAAGCACATAGGTGGCTAGTAGACACATGAACCTTTGCACACACCAATGTATGTTCAAAAATGCCTAGAAAACTCAAACAATGCATAAAAAAGCAAAACGAACGCTGAATAATTTCATATTTTTTAGGACGACACTCCTATAGTTACATGTTGCCTCTAAAAATAAATCAAGGTGGGAAGAAACAGCGTATGTCATTTCGCACACATATAGGTGACAAGTTCCCTCTCGGAACCATGAGGCTTCTTGAGAGAAGCTCCGGTTTGTAAGAAGTTTATACCAAAACTTGTCCCAAATTGGACTATTTTTTTACCACAGCATGTTGGTGCCATGTCATAACACCATGCGATGTTTCATGATTTTGAGGCGAGTTTTGGATTTACATTAATTTTAAAACCAGGTTTCTCAACGTTTACTGTCGAGTCGGCACCGCCCTGGATAGGCTTTTTCCTCGTGGGTCCCAAATGTTAGAATCCAAATCTGCCACTACCATGTAGCTTCTACTATTAAGAATTACATCCCATTTGGTGTGCTAGCTGAAAATAAGTGTGGTGGGTGTAGGCGGGCGCTAAGAACTTGCGGGTTCTGTAATGAACAAAGATCAAAGCCCGGTATGAAAGAAAAAATGGGTCAAACCCTAGTTGAAAAGGGCAACAATGTCTAACTCCAGCTTACAAAAGGTACAAAAGCACGAGGATTAATTGTTCATCAGGTTTACACATAACCCAAATTGAATAGGGCAATAACATCTAACTCAACCAAAGTTTTTGGCAGTCACAATCAAATGGATTGGTCCGATCCATAAAATCAAGATCCCGGTACAAAAGATCTACTGGCCCATGATGATGACAAGTTGTTGTAAATATAAGCCGAGCACGATCAGAAGCCCTTAGGTTCACCTGAAACTTCTTTTTATGCTGTTCAACATACAGTTCCGTGAGAAATTTCTTGTTGAAAAACTTAATCCTCAGGGACAATAGTGCCCTCGCATTCCTCATGAAGAATGTGACAAAGCCAGTGTTTACATGGTTGGATGCATATCCTTCCACCGTTATTGTCTTCAAACGAATGTCATGAGATCTGAGAAAATCCTTGTGCTTCCTCTGCCATCGATTGGTTAGACCTTTTTCTCGAAGTCCTAGTACCTAAATAGACATTAAGATTGAAAATAGTTAATGTCTAAAATAGAGTATGTCGAAGGAGCGACAGCTGAACGGTTAATTCTAGTACATTATATATGGGCTTTCAATGTGTGTGAAATCATCACCTTTATATACAAATTCTCCAGACATGGAAAGCATCGCAGCAAGCCAATAGTGGTGTTCAGATCAAGACACCATATATAAATATATAAGGTCTTAAGAGAATCCAGCACCCCTGATACACCATCTATGAACAAGCTCTTCATTCAGCATAGAACATAATATTAGCACCGAAAGTGTACTCCAAGATGACATTTAACTTATGTGCACAAATGAAAAATGCAGATTACTAAAGTGTACATGGATAACATACAGTACCTGAACAAGTATGGAGCCAACCACCAACTTGTAACATTCAAACGGATGAGGAAATACACCCAAGGTCTCCAGTTTAGGCGCAGAGACCACAGTTATTTGCGAAAGTTTATAACAACAATCAAGGAGCAACCTTTGAAGTGAAGGGGCATCTTCGATAATGAGCTCATGTCCTTCAAAATGAATTCCAATGCTTACAAGGTGAGGCGACTTTATTTTGAGACAAGGGATATGGATTCCTAGTCCAAAATCAAGCACCAAACGCTCCAGTGTAGGGCAGCTGGAGTGGATGATGCTGTGAAGTGAGGCCACCGACAGATCAACTAACACAAGCGCAAGTTTTTTCAGCAGTGGGAGTCGAAGAATTTGTACCAGATTGTCTGCTAGATGGCACCGGGTCAAGGTGGCGGTGTGGAGAGAGGAGGAAAACCATGAGATGGGCATCGGCGGTGAGGGCACAGATGCAGCTCTTGGTGGTAACCTATCGCTGTAGTAATGGTAGAACTCAAGCTGCTGGAGTTTATCGAATTGACGGGATGTCAGCCAGGCGGCCACCGTGTAGGCTATGTCTAGCAGGTAGCATGTTGGGATGCAGATGCGTTGAACGAAGCCCTGGTGGGAGGAGATGATGGCTCCGGGGAGTTCAGAATCATCATCGACAGATAGCTGACGACAGTCGAGATTAAGAGGCGCGGCGCGCCACTGAGTGCGCCACCGAGATGCAAGGACTTGTGTGCGGCAGCCATCCTTGGTAGGGAGAAGGGAGATGATTTCCCCAAGGATGCCGTCTAGGAGATCGCTGATGCGGTCCGCCGAAGATTCTACTGGTTCCTCAGGTCCAGGGGGCGTGGCCGCTTCTGGCCGCGCAGCCGGGTCAAAGATCTACATCCGGCGGCGGCGCTGGCCAGTGCCTCATCTGTGTACATACCAATCTGAAAGAAGAAAAAATGGCAGAAACATACATGTAGGACATTCAAAATCAATTCTCAAGATCTGCAAGAAAAAAGGCACAAACATATATGTAGGACATTCAAAATCAATTCTCAAGATCTGGCCACGAATTATTAGCACGCAAGCTAACCCTAGTCGGATTATTAGCAAAAATCATTTGTACAGAACAAACAATTAATCACTAACTCTATACGGATAATATTCAAACAATCAATACACTACGTGCATCTAACGGATCTTATTTACTCTGATTTCATGGACTGAGAGAACATAACCATAGAATTTGTATTCCAAAAAAATAGAGAGGTGGGAGTAAACAGAGAAAACACATGATATGTTTGCCGCACAAATGGGTATATAGATGACTAACCGGTTTTCCGTCGGAGTCGCGGTCATTGCCGGAGTTGCTGTTGACCTCCGGCTCCGGCTGGGGGGGGGGGCACGACGGTGCCGACAAAGTCAAGGTCGTGCTGCTGCCCGCACGAGACCTCGTCGGCGGCGACGGCAACCTCTGTGCCCAGCTTCACGCATTGCATGGGTGCTTCACCAGCCCCGGCGTCACCACTCCCTCTGATGGTGCACTTCGGCGGCATCCTCATACACTCCAGAGTCCAAACATTGGTGACCACTGTGGACCGAGGGTGCGGCCGCCTATTATGGCCGGCGGCTCGGGCGCGCAATTAATACGGACCAGTGGGAGCGAGGCGAGCGGCGGTCAAAGGTTGTCTCGCCTCCCGGTGAGCCTGCGCGGCGGACTTCTGTCATTCCTACCATCATTTCACACAGCTACTCGCACGCCTCCCAGTGACACTGCGCAGCAAAAACGCCTCCCGTCAATACGCACACCTGCACGCACGCCTCCCGGTCTGCCTGCGCGGCGAACTGCTCGCATGCGTCCCGTCAACTCACGCCTGCTCGCACGGCACACAGGGCGCACGGCAGCACGTAAACTTTTTGGTTTATTGATGATTCATTCTGCCGCTTTACTGGTTAACCAAAGCATGGCACGGTCTAACGCACACGGTCCGAATAAATAATCCGTATGAGATATTGGTTGCCAGTTATTAACAATCTCCCATTTGTAAGAAGATTATATCAAAACGTGTCTCCAATTTGACGAAAAAATACAATATCACAGTCTACTGGTGTCCATATATGACACCACGATAAGTTTCATGAATTTCAACTAAGTTTTGGATTTACTGAATTTTAAAAATCTATATTCTCAATGTTTTGATATCTCATGCATGGGGAAACATGCACCCAGGGACACATGATTTTGCAATCCATTTTAGTGCACATGCAGCTCAAATTTGATTTTTGCACATTGAATCCCTAGGAAATCAATCAATGTATAAAAACGGTTGAATGATGTCTGTTTTTTATTAATTTTAACACGACACTCCTTTGGTCACATGTTCACTGCAGAAAAAGTTTGACATGCCTCAGAGTGGCTATGGTGGTGCGGGATGTGTGTGTCTATGTGTGGGGGGTGGGGGAGGGGTCCGACAGTACACTACGAGTCGTGAACCTTCGTGTGGGATTATTGATCATTTTGTGAGTCATATATGCCACATCAAAGTCATAAATTGGTTATTTAAAGCATTACACAACCCTTTCATACATACATGTTCGGGCCACATGCATGCATTGATGGTCCTCTCGGACACTCTCCCTCGTGCGGTTATCATCAACGTGCCCATTCGTTAGCCCACAAAGGTTTTCAGTTTCCACCGACAACGAGAGGCATTTGACCAAAAGGTGGATTCATCTTGGCATGTGTGTGGTGTGCATCATGGTGAGATTCCATATCAAAGTTCGAGCACATGCGTACACACCCTCCCATCGGCTTGAAGTGAGGGGGCTACGCATCGTGGTGTAGTGCGTTTCTGGTTTGCGAAGCATGTGCCACGTCAAAGTAGTGCATTGGGTATTAAAACATCACATAACACACGGGCACATGCACGCGGTGGTTTTGTCCTATGACACTCACTTGCGTGTGACTCTCTGTGGGCACACGAGGTCGTTGTCGACCAGTTGAACGTACAACGAGAGAGAGGTTAATTTGACAAACAAGGATGGTTCCTTTTTGGTTTGTGTTACGTATATGCACTGTAGGAGTATGTACATGTCAAAGAGGGGGCAACATGAATACTCTATATATATGCGTGTCATAACCTCGCTCCATGTGGGGACTTTCCGGTTCCCGAGGCAGGTGCCACATCAAAGGTGTATATTATATTGGTATTCAAACATCACGCAATACTATGCAGGCGGTGGTTGCCCTATAGGAACTCACTCGCGTGTGGCGCTTCCATCCGTGGGCATGCGAGGTTGTCCTCCATCACTTTGACCCAACGAGAGAGAGGTTAATTTGACCATCAAGGAATGATTCTTTTTTGGTTTGTGCTATACAGTAGAAGTATATATATACAACGCGTTGAATGGGGCGTACATATAGCACATACCACGCATCATGAACCTCGCACTCTCTATGGGGACTTTTGGTTTCCTATATATGTGGTGCCACATCAAAGTTGTGCATTGCGTATTCAAACATCACACAAATAACACATCTTTGGGCCACATGCAGACGGTGGTACGTAGTCCTATATAGGATGATCACTCGTGTGCGACGTACGCTTCGCTTCTGTTCTGGGCCCGTGAGTTCGTCGTCCATCACTTCAACCCAGCGAGAGAGAGGTACGTTTGACGAACAAGGAGGATTAATTCTTTTAGGGCTGTGTTACTAGGTGTATAGTACGTGTCAAAGGGGGGGTGACCAGCATATATATATACTAGGTGTCACATGAACCTCACTCTGTGTGGGGACTTTGCGGTTTTTGAGGCAAATGCCACATCAAAGTTGTGCATTAGGTATTCAAAACATCACAACCACACACCTCTCCCTATATATGTTCTGGCACACATGCAAGCGCGATGGTTGTTATCCTATATATGGCACTCACTCACGCGGTTATCGGCGATGCTTCCATCTGTCGGCCCGCTTGGTCCATCACTTTCACCGACAGCGAGAGGTTAACTAATTTGACTTAGGAGGGGATTAATTTTTTGTTTGTCTCGTGATATAGATCATGATGTGAGATTACATATATATAGTAGCGCATGTGTACACCTGAATCCATCCCGCTGGATCGAAGGGGGGCGAGCACACGGCACGTCATGATTGACCTCTTGCTCTGTGTGGGGACCTCTGCGGTTTTCAATGCATGCACCACATCAATGTTGTGCATTGGGTCAGGTATTCAACACATATGCATGCATCACACACCTCCATAAATATGTTCGGGACACACGCATGCAATGGTTGTCTTTGGACACACCCTCACTTGCTTGGTTATGGGCGGCAAGCCTATATATATTCGTGGGCCCGCGTGGACGTCCATCATTTTGACCAACGACGAGAAAGGTTACCAGGGTGGATTCTTCTTCTTTGCTTCGAGGTACCGTATAGTAGGTCGACCATTCCAAGCCTAATTAAGTTTGAGCGCATGCTACGCGTCGTGAACCCTCGCTCAGTGTGGGGATTTTACGGTTCCAAAGCATGGTGCCACATCAAATTTGCGCATTGGGTATTCAAACACCACACACACCACTTCCATATACATACTTGGGCCACATGCACAGAGTGGTTTTGTCTTCATACAGTACTCCCTCGCAAGGTTATCGACGACAAGCTAGCCCATTTTGCGGGGCCATGTGGACGTCCATCACTTTGACCAACAACGAGCGGGAGAGGTTGTACGACCAAGTTGGATTCTGCTTGGTCCGTGTGTACAATATGTCTTGGTGAGATGCCCTCCCCCCAATGTGTGTGTGGGGGGGGGCTACTTCGCACTACCTGCAACCTCCGTGGGGTCGGGGAAGTCCGGTTAATTTGCGAGGCACACGTGCCACATCAAAGTTGTGAATGGTAGTTAAATATCAAACCACGCCCTTTTCATACATATAGTAGGGCCACTCGCATGTGGTTCGTATGTGGTTTCACCCATCTCGCGCCACAAGCACACATTTGTGGGTCGGCACATGGTCCACCTTTGTTGGGAAGCGAAAGGGGAAGTTTGACCATATATATATGATGGACTCCTATAGGTTTTGTGTTACGGTAGGGTGAGATTCAGACCTAGCTATTTGGGGGCATGCATTCGTAGCTAGGATTCCCTTATCGCCAACACGAAGTGGGGTTCGTAGGGGGTGGCTAACTAGCAATACTGTGCTTTTGTGCGACAGGTGCCACATCAAAGTTGTGCATTGGGTATTCGACCATCAAACCACCCTTTTCATACATATATTTGGTCCACATGCAAGTGTGTTCGTGTTCTGACCCTTTCCTGCGTTATTCTTTTTGCCGAATTGATAAACAGCACACGAGTTGGATATAGAAACCGTCTGCGATTTGGTACGCAACAGACACGGTTCGGTCAGACTACCCGTGTGCCATGCCAGTGCCCTGCAGTCACTCACATTAGCACAGTAGATTGGGCTCCACGAGGCTTGCCTCCCGGTCTCGAAAATATCTACTGCCTCGTAATCTCGAAAATATCTACCGCATGGAAGGTTTTAATGTTTGATAGCACACGATTAGTATGTGCAGACCGTGTGCGATGTCTGTTACTCCCG
This sequence comes from Thinopyrum elongatum, assembly GCA_011799875.1. Taxonomy (NCBI): domain Eukaryota; kingdom Viridiplantae; phylum Streptophyta; class Magnoliopsida; order Poales; family Poaceae; genus Thinopyrum; species Thinopyrum elongatum. The sequence goes on along the minus strand of CM022301.1, from coordinate 68,839,636 downwards.
CTCTGCTTCAATCCCTTGATTCAAATTTTCAGTAGCCCCGGCATTTTACTCCCGCCTCTGCATCCCTCGCAATCTCAAAAATATCTGCTCGCCCTTGATTCAAATTTTCAGTAGCCCCGCCTTGTTACTCTCGCGTCTGCATCCCTCGCAATCTCAAAAATATATGCTCGCCCTTGATTCAAATTTTCAGTTGCCCCGGCATTTTACTCCCGCCTCTGCATCCCTCGCAATCTCAAAAATATCTGCTCGCCCTTGATCCAAATTTTCAGGAGCCCGGCATTTTACTCCCGCCTAGTAAAATTTTCAGTTGCCGCGGTATTTCCTCAAACACCACCTTGCCCCCCTCCACACACACCACACACTCCGCAAAACTTCCGCTCACACAGACACACACCACCCCTCCCTCGCTCGAAACCATTGGTAGGTCGCCGCCGCTGCCGCCTCCATACTCAACCTCTGCCTGTGTGCCGGGGAGCTCGAGGAGCTAATGGCCAAAAATAGGATTATCGCGGCCTCTTCGCCCGACACCGGCAAGGTGGCCGCCGAGGTCTCCCCGTCGTCCTCCGCGGGCTCTTTATTGATCCGCCCGTCGCCGCGCCCCTACGCCGGTTCGAGGACTTCCCCATCCTTCCTCGGGCCCGGCTGCTGACGAGGTCCTACCTCGGGGTCCGGCAGTGGCGGTGGGGGACGTGGGCCGCCGAGATTACGGATCGGGAGACCCACACCCGCCGGTGTCTCGGTAGCTTCCACACGGCCAAGCTCGTGGCCATGGAGTATGACTACTGGCAGGTCCGCTACCACGGCGCGGTGGCTAGGCTCAATTTCCCCTTCGGCACACGTCCGGTCGACCTCGTTCCGTCGGAGCCAGGGTGGTGAGCTTGGCTATGGCGCGGGAGGACCGCGAGGCGTGGGAGCACCTCGAGGCCGAGGCCACCGACAAGGCCTACATGCAAGAGATCCGCCGGCAGCACCCGGAGCTCGTGGAGGCGGAGCGGGTGATCTTTGCAGGCACGGAGGGCGGTGAGGTTATCGTGCTCTCCTCCAATGACGAGGTCGAAGGCGGTGAGGACGATGGCGCGGAGGGCATCGAGGTGGGCGGCGAGGACGAGGAGATCGACGTCGACGAGTGGAGGAGTGTCTTCCCCAACGACCCCGACGACGGCACCGGCCCGGACCCGGCTCGCGGCACACTGTACCTGACGAGGAAGGATTGGCTCGACCTCCACTTCGACCGAAAGTAGTTTAGCTTAGTTTAAATTTATGTTTTATGTTTGGTTATGCAAAACTATCTATGTTTATGTTTGAATGCATGCTACTTTCGGTTGAACCTGCTTTGAACTTGATCAAATTGCTGTTTACAACGTTAAGTTTAGGGGATCGACTAGAAACGGCCAAAAATTGATGGAGTATATATATATCCACTAAGGGTTTTAGTCCGTTAACTTTTAAAGGATCGGCTAGAGATGGCCTTATGCCTTGTTTATTTCAGTACTTCACAATGTGATGCTCTATATGTGCAACTATTTGCCGTGCAGTTCAATTTCATCAATAAAAGTTTCAACAATACCACTATGAATTATGATATTTGGTTGCTATTAAGGATGTTGCAGTTAGCATGCCTTTTCATTTTTAACAATAACTAGTGTACTTTAGACCTGCACAATACCAGTTTGAATGACTATTTGCTTGTTTTTAAATGTTATGCCTGATGCAGTTAACACACCTTTTCACTTCTTGTTTTGCTTAACTAGCGTGCTTAAACCTGCACACTGAAGCTATCATTTGTAGATTATGTTGTCTACCCTGGATATATTTGGTTGATGTTTAGCCTGTTGTGCTTAACATGCCTTTATATGTACTCATACAGGACAATATTGAGAACAGTGATGTTTTCCATCGAGGTTAGTTTCATCGCATTGCTTATATGTACTCACTGTTCAGGATATCGGTAGTTGGTACCATATAGCCTGGGGGCTGATAAGGGATTAATCGTCGACTCGGACATTTCACTGAATATATCTGTAACCCATTTATTAGTAGGTTAACTAGGGCCATATTTAATATATCTGAGGCTACATAGCAACATGCATTGTACTGAATGACTAAATATGCAATCCCAAGCTACATAGCAACAAGGAAGAGTGTTACCTTAATGTTCTGATGATGTCTAGATATACATGTAATAAAATCTTATATAATGGGATGGAGGGAGTGTTGTGCTACATAATTTTGCAATTGTTGTTTAGCTTCTAATATTAACTTGGTGCTTTTAGGTAGATATGTCATTGCCAAAGATCCACACTTCGACCCTTTCTGCATATGGGGAAATGAGATATTCATGAACCAGCATCAAGTGAGGAAACTGATAAAGATTGTTATTAAAATGGGTCAAAAGATGTCAATCGAACTATTTGTTTACACTTTATGCAAGACAACAGTGAACTGTAGGATGGTAAGTAAGAACTCTGTAGCCATCTTTTTACTGCCCATAATGAGTTGTGTTAGATGACAATGTCTGAATCTTTTTTCCTTTGCAGTGGATCCTGAAGCAGTTTACTCAAGATTACCTCTCAAACTACATGATTGGCGGTCGGCCATCACAAGGGGTTGGACTAGAGTCGTGTGTGCCTTCTACATCCAGGAGAGCACAATAGGGCTATTCCGCTTCACCTTGTTCAGCAACCAGAATGTCTGTCGCCTCTTTCTTTACCATCTGTAATAGTACAAGTATAGAACCCTGGTTCACCATTCTTTATTTGGTGCTTATGTAATTCTTGGACATATGTACCTATGAATCGAATAATGCATTGGTTGTTTGAACCTGATGGATATGAATAAAGCTATAGCCTACTTTCAAGTTCAAATTAGGTACAATTTTAAATAGTAGCAATTAAATTAGGGTGAAATTACGGTATGCAGGTCATTACGGCGCACACAGTCTATAAAGCACAGCGTGTGCGATATACATCATAATCTGACATGGTTCACGGAGAGGAAATGTGTGTAACAATGCACACAGTTGCCGTTTGCAAAGCGTGTGTGATGTCAGACACTATCACAAACGGTGCGGGAAAACTAAATGTGTGTGATTGTCTACCTATCGTACACGGTTTACAATCATGAACTGTTTGTGATGTGCCAGGTATCGTAAACGTACATCTAGTTTGGTACGTGCCTGGGAAACTCCCGTGCCTGGAATGTGCCTGGTTTTAGGTAAAACCACAGAACTTCAACTGCGATGGCAATGCGAGCACAAACGAGTAGCAAGGATGAAGCGTTTGGGATATTCAAGATATCAGAAACGGTTTTATAGGGACAACTGTATGCATCAAGGCTCCCTATCCCCGATGGTTTCTGGGTCGTGTGGGAAGGACCCCCCTATCACAGTCACTCACTAGGCGATGGTTCAGAACACCGTCGCAGAAAGGGGTTAAAAACCGTTTGTATAGCACCTCGCTGTACCAGTGTACCCTTTTGGTGTCTCGATGCCAAAGGGGGAGAGAGGTTAGGGATTTGCAGTGTGTCATGAGTCGAGTGTGCGTTTCTCTTATTTGTTGTTGCTTTCCTCGCTCGAACTCTTTCGTTTGCTTTGGTTTGTAGTTGTCCTTTGTGTTCGAGACCATATGGTGTGAGACATATGAGCTATCCTATCTCTTTCTATTTATGTCAAGTACTTTATAATATTAATTGCATGTGAGATGTATCCTATGATTATGCTCTTATCCGTATTCTCACATGATATTACTTGCCTGCTATCATCTTATTATGTTTGTGCAAGTATTGCTTGGTCTATAAAATATAGGGGGAGTGCGGATCCTATATGTGTGTGCTTTATATTCCAAAGCATATCTAAAGTAGTGCACACATCTAGGGGGAGCCCGTCTATATTTTGTAGATTGTGGTTTTGCACACCACTTTGCTATATCCTTTGTGCAAATCTAACGTTGTCATCAATCCACCAAAAAGGGGGAGATTGTTAGGGCATATTTCTCCCTAAGTGGTTTTGGTGATTGATGACAATGTGTTTGCGGACTAATCGTGTGCATTGAGCATTTCAGACTTTCAAGCATATGGCGCAAGACTATTCGTGCCCCTCGGAGTCTCAAGTGAAGACGGTTTTCTCTCCTGCATTTCTTTTTGGTGGACTTGAGTCGTAGAGAAAACCGTACAATCAAGAGGGGGTCCGCATCGGAAAGGTTTGGGTGGAATCAACACGTACACTCTCATTTTGCACCCATCGCCACTTTCTGCCTCTTTGGAGTTGTCCATCTTGTGTGCTGTAGGAGTGGTGGAGTGCTGCAAGCGGTAGTACTGCGGGCAGCAGTGGTAGTACCGCTGCTAGTCCCGCTCGTACTACCGCTCGTGGTTGGGGCCTCGATTTTTTCGTGTCGGGTTTTACGGTAGTACCTCCGGGTCTCTACCGTGCTACCTGTTTGCCCCTAGAGAACAGGCGGAAGTAGGAGCGGTAGTAGAGGTGGTAGTACCGCCTATATGCGGTAGTACCGCCCCTACCACCGCACGTTCCTCTGTTCTCCCCTGTTCTTCTACTCTCATGTGCATCATGCAGGGGGCGGTAGTACCGCTCCTAGAGCGGTAGTACCGCTTGGTTGTGGGCTGAGAGGTGGATAACGGTTGGATTTGTCCCCCACTATAAAAGGGGGTCTTCTTCCTCAAGAAGACTTTACCTCTTCCTCCCCCAAACTCCATTGTTGCTCCAAAGCTCATTTTCTCCCGATCTCTCTCCCTAGCCAATCAAACTTGATGATTTTCTAGGGATTGGTTGAGAAGGCCCCGATTTACACTTCTACCAAGATAAATTTGATTCCCCCACCAATCCCTTGCGGATCTTGTTACTCTTGGGTGTTTGAGCACCCTAGACAGTTGTGGTCACCTCGGAGCCACATTCCATTGTGGTGAAGCTTCGTGGAGGTGTTGGGAGCCTCCAATTAAGTTGTGGAGATTGCCCCAACCTTGTTTGTAAAGGTTCGGTCGCCGCCTTCAAGGGCACCACTAGTGGAATCACGACATCTCGCATTGTGTGAGGGCGTGAGGAGAATACGGTGGCCCTAGTGGCTTCTTGGGGAGCATTGTGCCTCCACATCGCTCCAACGAAGACGTACTTCCTCTCAAAGGGAAGGAACTTCGGTACACATCCTCGTCTTCACCGGCTCCACTTGTGGTTATTTCTTACCTTTACTTTGTGCAAGCTTTACTTGTGTTTTATCCCTAGCTTGCTTGTGTTGTTTGTGTTGCTTGCATCATATGGGTAGTTCACCTAGTCGCATATCTAGACGACCTATTTGTTGCAAACCCTAATTTTTTAAGTTAAGCTAAAAATTGGTGGTTACCTATTCACGCCCCCCTCTAGTCAACCATATCGATCCTTTCAGAGAGGAATATATGCTTCTACGTATCTCAATAATATCAAGTTTCCTCTCTATGTGTTGAAAATCTTGAAGTTTTGCTTGTTTCACCTTCCTATGCTAGTTGATTCTTGCTCTCATAAATCGTTTGCTCACAAAATACCTATGCATATGAAGTGGGTTAGGCTTAAATTTGCTAGTCATATGCTTCATGATGCTCTCTTTGTGTTTCAATTCTTATCTTTTATGTGAGGATCGTTGAAATCATCATGCCTATCTAGAAAGGCATTATACAAAAGCGCTTGTTGGGAGACAATCCAATATTTACGCCTACTATTTTTGTGTGTTTTCATGATTATGCTACTGTAGTAATCATGTTTTATAGCTTTTGTTTCAATGAGGTGTCAAGTACGACCTTTGGGATTATCTATGGTGATAGTCGATTTGATCTCACTGAAAAACAGAAACTTTTGCGCTCATTGCCAGAATTTTAAAAAATCACAGAAGCATGTTTTTGGTCTGATTTTTTTACACAAGATTGATATATAAAATTCCCACGTTGTCGTAATTTTTCAGAATTTTTGGAGTTATAGAAGTTTGGCTAAAGTCCAGATTACTACAAACTGTCATGTATAGACAGATTGCTGTTATGTTTGCGTATGTTTGCTTGTTTAATGATTCTATTTGAGGATAGGAGTATTAAATATGCAGAGGCATTTAGTATGCAATATCAAATTATAATTTTAGTGATTTTCTACAGTAGAGAATGATAAGGTTTTGCATTGATTTATACTAACTTATCTCACGAGTTCTTGTTGAGTTTTGTGTGGATGAAGTTTCTTAAGAATTAGGGAAACCGTGATATGAGAGAAATTAAGGAGACACAAGACCTAAAGCTTGGGGATGCCCAAGGCATCCCTAGTTAATATTTCAAGAAGTCTCAAGCATCTAAGCTTGGGGATGCCCTGGTTGGCATCCCACCTTTTTTCTTCAACAATGATCGGTCAGTTTTGGTTGAGCCTAAGTTTTTGCTTCTTCACATGATATGTGCTATCCTTGGAATGTCATTTTATTTTGTTTTGCTTGTTTTTTGAACAAAATACTTAAGATCTGAAATTCTTAGATGAGAGAGAGTCTTCACATAGTCACTTAATTATTTGACTACTCATTGATCTTCACTTATATCTTTTTGGAGTAGTTTGTCATGAACTCTCATGCTTCACTTATAATATTTTGAGAGTCTTTAAAATAGTATGGAAATTTGCTTAGGTTATGAATTTAGTCCTAATATGATGGGTATCCAAGAGGAATATAATAAAAACTTTCATGAAGATCATTGAATATATGAGAAGTTTGATTCCTTGCATTTGTTTTGAGATATAAAGATGGTGATATTAGAGTCATGCTAGTGAGTAATTGTGGATTGGTAGAAATACTTGTCTTAAGGTTTGTGATTCCCGAAGCATGCATGTATGGTCTATCTTATGTGATGAAGTTGGAGCATGATTTATTTTTGATTGTCTTCCTTATGAGTGGCGGTCGGGGACGAGCGATGGTCTTTTCCTACCAATCTATCCCCCTAGGAGCATGCGTATTAGTACTTTGTTTCGATGGCTAATAATTTTTTGCAATAAGTATGTGAGTTCTTTATGACTAATGTTGAGTCCATGGATTATACGCACTCTCACCCTTCCACCATTGCTAGCCTCTCTAGTACCGCACAACTTTCGTCGATGCATTGAACCCACCATATACCCTTCCTCAAAACAGCCACCATACCTACCTATTATGGCATTTCCATAGCCATTCCGAGATATATTTCCATGCAACTTCCACCATTCCGTTTTATTATGACACACACCATCATTGTCATATTGTTCTCATATGCATGAGGCATTCATAAAGTCATATATTTGTTCTAGTATCGAGTTGTGATTCTTGAGTTGTAAGTAAATAAAAGTGTGATGATCATCATTATTAGACCATTGTCCCGTGTGAGGAAAGGATGATAGAGACTATGATTCCCTCACAAGTCGGGATGAGACTCCGGACTTAAAATAAAAAGAGGCCAAAGAGCCCAAAAGAAAAGAGGCCAAAGATCCCAAAAAGAAAAAAAAGAGAAAAAATAAAAATAAAAAAATGAGAGAAAAAGAGAGAAGGGACAATGTTACTATCCTTTTCCACACTTGTGCTTCAAAGTAGCACCATGTTCTTCATGATAGAGAGTCCCCTATTTTGTCACTTTCATATACTAGTGGGAATTTTCATTATAGAACTTGGCTTGTATATTCCAATGATGAGCTTCCTCAAATTGCCCTAGGTCTTCGTGAGCAAGCGAGTTGGATGCACACCCACTTAGTTTTCTTTTGAGCTTTCATACACTTATAGCTCTAGTGCATCCGTTGCATGCCAATCCCTACTCACTCATATTGATATCTATTGATGGGCATCTCCACAGCCCATTAATATACCAAGTTGATGTGAGACTTTCTCCTTTTTGTCTTCTCCACACAACCTCCACCATCATATTCTATTCCACCCATAGTGCTATATCCATGGCTCACGCTCATGTATTGCGTGAAAGTTGAAAAAGCTTGAGAACGTCAAATTTTTTGAAACAATTGCTTGGCTTGTCATCGGGGTTGTGCATGATAAATACTTTGTGTGATGAAGATAGAGCATGACAAGATTATATGATTTTGTAGGGATAACTTTCTTTAGCCATGACATTTTGAGAAGACATGATTGCTTTATTAGTATGCTTGAAGTATTATTGTTTTTATGTCAATATTAAACTTTTGTTTTGAATCTTATCGATCTAAATATTCATCCCAAACAAAGAAAGATTACATTGATAAACATGTTAGGTAGCATTCACACTTCATAAATTATTTCTTTTATCATTTACCTACTCGAGGACCAGCAGGAATTAAGCTTGGGGATGCTGATACGTCTCCAACGTATCTATAATTTATGATGTATTCATGCCATGTTTAGAAAAAAATTATATGGTATTGGTATGATTTGATTAGAACTAACCTGGACTGACGTTATTTTCAGCAGAACTACCATGGTGTTGTTTTTTGTGCAGAAATAAAAGTTCTCGGAATCGGCTGAAAATTTATGGAGATTTTTTATGGACCAAAAGAGACCCTCGAAGCACCAGAGCTGGGTCAGGAAGTGGCCGAGGAGGCCACAAGCCGGGGGGCGCCCACCCCCTAGGGCGCGCCCCCGGGCTTCTGGCCTCCTCGGGCACCCCCTTGTCGTGAGACCGATGCCAAAAATTCCTATATATTCCGTAACCTCCAGAAAGAACCCTAGATGAGAAGTTCTACCGCCTCAAGCCTCTGTAGCCATGAAAAACCAATCGGGGCCCCATTCCGGCACCCTGCCGGAGGGGGAAATCATCACTAGAGGCCATCTTCATCATCCCGGCCGCCACCATGATGAGAAGGGAGTAGTTCACCCTCGGGGCTGAGGGTATGTACCAGTAGCTATGTGTTTTATCTCTCTCTCTTTCTCGTGTTCTTGATTTGGCATGATCTTGATGTACCGTGAGCTTTGTCAATATATTTGGATCCTATGGTGTTCTTCCCTCTCTACCTTCTCATGATGAATTGAGTCTTGCTCTTTGAGGTTTCGTTATGTTCGATTGAGTATTGGATTTGAGAACACTTGATGTATGTCTTGTGATCGGATATATGTGGTGACAATGGGATGTTCTATTGATTCACTTAATGTATGTTTTGGCACTCAACTCGTAGATTCCGGAGGTGACATTGGGGTAATCTATGCATAGGGGTTGATGCACATTTTCGTCCTACGTTCTCTGATAGAAACTTTGGAGTGATTCTTTGTTGCACATTGAGGGATTGTTATATGATCCAACTATGTTATCATTGTTGAGAGATTTTGCACTAGTGAAAGTATGAACCCTAGGCCTTGTTTTCAAGCATTGCAATACCCTTTTTGCTCACTTTTGTTACTTGCTACCTTGCTGTTTTTATATTTTCAGATTACAAAAACCTATATCTACTATCCATATTACACTTGTATCACCATCTCTTCGTTGAACTAATGCACCTATACAATTTACCATTGTATTAGGTGTGTTGGGGACACAAGAGACTCTTTGTTATTTGGTTGCAGGGTTGTTTGAGAGAGACCATCTTCATCCTACGCCTCCCACGGATTGATAAACCTTAGGTCATCCACTTGAGGGAAATTTGCTACTGTCCTACAAAACTCTACGCTTCGAGGCCCAACACGAGTCTACAAGAAGAAAGGTTGCGTAGTAGATATCATACCACCACTGTGTCCAGCCAATTTCACCCTATGCATCAGGACGGAGAGAGTATGTGAATCTCACTCAACTAGCACAAGCAATGTACGATGGACATAAGTGTGGCAATTAATCTCACTCAACTAGCACAATCAATGTACGATGGGCATAAATGTGGCAATTTTCTATTACATTCTATTCTGCAGCGCGGCCTACTCCACACAAATTGGGAACCAAGCATGCTGTGGAGAAATGGCTAATTTGACATCGATGCCAAACTTTTGACCATGTCATACATTTAGCATCATCACATTGTGGATACACTGAGGCAACTTGGAGCCTCGCATATGTCATGCTCCATTCTTGCACACTAACATTTAGAAAGACAAAATTTTGCATCAGATCATAAATAAACACAAATGTCAATGTACCAACGTTTGGTGGGAACGACTTTTGAGTGAACACCTAGTGGACCCTTGGATTAAGTGCATGAATCTTAGCAAATAATGTCTCACCACCTCATCATCGAGCAAGGTTTCGCTCTCAGTGAAACCTCGTGAACGGGCCAACATAGTGTCGGTGTCACATCATCCCACCCACTCGCTGTGTCTCACCCCCCCCCCCCCATTGCCTCTTCCTCTCTCCCAGCGATTCAGTCGGGTCTTGTGCAATAGAGGGGGACGTTTGCCGGCTAGGGATGATGTTGCCGGCTAGGATGCTGATGACCCACAATTATAGGGGATCAATCGTAGTCCTTTCGATAAGAAAGAGTGTCGAACCCAACAAGGAACAGAAGGAAATGACAAGCGGTTGTTAGCAAGGTAATTTTTGCAAGCACTAAAATTGTCGGCAACAAGTAGTTTGATAGCGAGATAATTTGTCACAAGTAACAAAAGTAACAATAAGTGCAGCAAGGTAGCCCAATCCTTTTGGTGGAAAGGACAGGCCGGAACGGTCTCAGATAATAAGTAAAGCGTTCTTGAGGACACACGGGAATTTCATCTAGTCACTTTCATCATGTTGGTTTAATTCGCGTTCGCTACTTTGATAATTTGATATGTGGGTGGACCGGTGCTTGGGTGTTGTTCTTACTTTAACAAACATCCCACTTATGATTAACCCCCTCACAAGCGTCCGCAACTACGAAAGAAGAATTAAGATAACAATCTAACCATAGCATTAAACATATGGATCCAAATCAGCCCCTTACGGAATGGCGCATAAAATAGGGTTTAAGCTTCTGTCACTCTAGCAACCCATCATCTAATAACTAATCCACAATGCATTCCCTTAGGCCCAAAGATGGTGAAGTGTCAAGTAGTCGATGTTCACATAACACCACTAAGGGAATCACAACATACATATCATCAAAATATCGAACAAATATCAAATTCACATGATTACTTGCAACATGACTTCTCCCGTGGCCTCAAGAAAAAGGGAAACTACTCACAAATAATATTCATGCTCAAGATCAGAGGGATATTAAATAGCATAATGGATTTGAACATATGATGTTCCACCAAATAAACCATCTAGCATCAACTACAAGATGTAATCAACACTACTAGTCACTCGCAGGTACCAACCGAAGGTTTTGATACAAAGATTGCACACAAGAGATGAAATAGGGTTTGAGATGAGATGGTGTTGTTGAAGATGTTGATGAAGATTGGCCTCCCAAAGATGAGAGGGTTGTTGGTGATGACGATGGCTTCGATTTCCCCCTCCCGGAGGGAATTTCCCCCGGCGGAATCGCTCCGCCGGAGGGAAAAAGTGCTCCTGCCCAAGTTCCACCTCAAGACGGCGGCACTCCATCCTGGAAGTCCTCTCCTTATGTTTTCTAGGTCAAAAGACCTTATGTACCAGAAGATGGGCACTGGAGGTGGGCCGAGGAGCCCACTACCCACCAGGGCGCGCATGGAGGGGGTGGCGCGCCCTGGTGCCTAGTGGGCACCTGGGTGGCCCTCTCCGGTAGTTCTTTTCTCTAGTATTTTTTATTTATTCCAAAATAAATCTCCATAAAATTTCAGCTCATTTGGAGATGTGCAGAATAGGTATCTCTAACATAGCTTTTTCAGGTCCAGAATTCCAGTTGCCGATATTCTCCCTCTTTGTGTAAACCTTGCATTTTATGACAGAAAAGGCATTAGAATTACTCCACAAAGTATTATGTTGCATAAAAAAATTATAAATAACAGTAGGAAAACATGATGCAAAATGGACGTATCAACTCCCCCAAGCTTAGACCTCGCTTGTCCTCAAGCGAAAGCCGATATCGAAAATCATGTCCACATGTTTAGAGAGAGAGGTGTCGATAAAAACAAAATACGAACATAGTAGCATCATGCTTATTATTGTAACAACAACAAACTTTATCATATAGCTTCTCATGAACAAGTAACAATTCATCACAACATCGAAGTAGAAAGCACAAACTTTATTGAAAACTAACAAACTATGTTCTCAGTCAACTTTGCAACTACAATTCATCATATTTTCAGGAAGGGTTTCGTATCGGAGCCTCTTGGAAAGTCCACATACTCAACCATCATTTAATCATCATGATTGCTAACACTCACAACATATATATGAGCAAGAAGTTTCAACCGGACACATAGAAAGATAGGGGCTTATAGTTTCGCCTCCTAACTTATTCACCTCAAGGGTGATGTCAACAATAATAACTCATGATCACTCATATCCAACTAGATATATATGTCTTTCCCCACCACATGATGCTTGCAAAAGAGAAAAATAAAAAGGAATAGAGGATAGTACTTTGACTCTTGCATAAAAGGTAAATACATAAAAGTAAAAGATAGGCCCTTCACAGAGGGAAGCAGAGGTTGTCATTCCCTTTTTGGTTTTGTATGCACAATCTCTTAATGCAAAAGAACGTCATGTTATATTGCCCCTTATTATAGCAACCTTTATTATGGAATCTATCACTTTTATTACTTTGCCATCACAAGTTCGTACAATGCTTATTTTCCCTTACACTAAAAAATCAAACACATTTAGAAGCAATTTTTATTGCTCTTTTTGCACCGATGACAACTTACTTGAAGGATCTTACTCAATCCATAGGTAGGTATGGTGGACTCTCAAAACATGAATTTGGGTTTAAGGGTTTTGGATGCACAAGTAGTATCTCTACTTAGTGCAGATTTTTGGCTAGCAAAGATATTAAGCAAGCACCACATGTTGGAGGATCTATGACAATATAAATTCTATGTGAATATGAAAAAACATAAATCATTACGTTGTCTTCCTTGTCCAACGTCAACAATTTGGCATAAGATATTTAATGGGTGCTCACAATCATAAAAGATGTCCAAGATAGTGTTTGTGCATGTGAATCTTCTCTTCCCTTATTAATTCTTTCATGAGTTGCATCATTGACAAATGTTATGTTTGTCAACTTTCAATAAATTTTACCACTTATACTTTTACTTATGTGATGTCATTACTTACCATAAGATTAGCATATGATCTTTTTCATTATTTTCCTTTATTTTGATTGGAACATCAAAGTAAAGAAGCAAAAACTCAAACTAAACTTTATTATATAACTCTCACTCGATTACATAGATAGACGGCACTCAAAAATAGATCATACCAAACTTTTATTCAACTAAATCATGAAATAGCTAAGGATCGAACTAAGATAGGTAAAGGTAATAAAAGTGATGATGATACGATACCAGGGCATCTCCCCCAAGTTTGGCACAAGCCAAGGGGAGTGCCCATACCCGTGTACTTTACTCTCCTTATCTGGTGGTGATGGTGATGAAGCAGTGGGTTTGTCCTCCAACTTATTCATGAGTGCCTCTCTCAAACTTTGAATCTCTTGGAGGGCTTGATGAAGCAACTCAGTGTTCTTATTCACTTCAGCCATAATATGTTTATTCTCCGGTCCCCAAGAGTTTGTCCTTGCATCACTTTCTCTTGGACGGGATATGTCCCAATTGGACGGCATGTGCACACGAGAATTATTTTCGAACCCATAGTTGTGAATCAAATTGTGAAAATTGTTTTGATGTCACCTGTGTAAAGGCCTCCTTGGAGGGAGTCCTTCTTGCACCTCAGGGCTCTCTTGATCGTTTGTTGATCTCATGGCTTGATGGGGATTAGGAAGAGTGGAGATGCCGGCCAGCGTGCCCCTCTCGGAGGCCGGAGGGTGGACTCCAAGCGAGTTCCCTTCATCTTCTTCCATGGCATCCTCCTCAATTCCTTCTCCCCTTAACTCCACCTGTAGCAACCAAGCATCGCCTTCTACATTGTTGGAGGAGGGAGAAGACATGATGCCTGGCTTGATAGATCTGACAGAAAAATAGCACGAAACAAAAACAGGGGATTCCTCCGTGATATGGAGGTCAAATCGTCCGGGGGTATATATAAAGAATTTTTTCTTGGGAAACAAGTATACGGAAGGAAAACGGAGCCGGGAAGGTGCCCGAGGGGCCCACTACCCACCAGGGCATGCCAAGTGGGGCAGGCGCGCCCTGGTGCCTAGTGGGCACCTGGGTTGCCTTCCCGGTTGTTTCTTATTTTTTTTCTAACATTCCAAAACTGACAGAAAATATTTTTGCGGAATTTTTGGAGTCCGTTTACTTACCGTATCACGTACCTCTTCCTTTTCAGGGTTCTGGAGTGTTTTGGAAGGTTTCTTTTATGTGTTCCTCCGGCGTCATGGTTTGGATAATGTTAGTTTCAACATTGATAGGTGTACCTGAAATATAGTGCTTAATTCTTTGCCCATTGACCACCTCCGGGTTAGTGCCTTCAGCATTGTTGATCTTAATATAGCTCTAGAGCGATATACTTCTTCGATGATATATGGTCCTTCCCATTTGGAGAGAAGTTTTCCTGCAAAAAATCTAAAACGAGAATTGTACAATAGAACATATTCACCAACTTTGAATTCCCACTTTTGGATTCTTCTATTATGCCATCTTTTGACTTTTCTTTGAATAGTTTGGCATTTTCATAAGCTTGGGTTCTCCATTCATCTAGTGAGCTAATATCAAATAACCTCTTTTCACCGGCAAGTTTGAAATCATAGTTGAGTTCTTTGATTGCCCAAAATGCTTTATGTTCTAACTCAAGAGGCAAGTGACAAGCTTTTCCATAAACCATTTTGTATAGAGACATACCCATAGGATTTTTATAAGTTGTTCTATAGGCCCAAAGTGCATCATCAAGTTTCTTAGAGCAATTCTTTCGGGGCCTATTGACAGTTTTTTGTAATATTAATTTTATTTCTCTATTGCTAAGTTCAACTTGACCACTAGATTGAGGATGATAGGGTGATGCAATTCTATGGTTGACATCATATTTAGCAAGCAATTTATGGAAAGCACCATGAATAAAATGTGAACCACCATCAGTCATTAAATATCTAGGGACTCCAAACCTTGGGAAGATAACTTCTTTAAGCATTTTAATGGAGGTGTTATGATCAGCACTGCTAGTTGGAATAGCTTCTACCCACTTAGTGACATAATCAACATCAACCAAAATATGTGTATACCCATTAGAGGAAGGAAAAGGTCCCATATAATCATAGCCCCAAACATCAAATGGTTCAATAACAAGTGAATAATTCATAGGCATTTCCTAACGCTTACCTATATTACCGATTCTTTGGCATTCATCACAAGATAAGACAAACTTACGGGCATCTTTTAAAAGAGTAGGCCAATAAAAAATAGATTGTAATACCTTGTGCGCAGTTCTATCTCCTGGATGATGTCCTCCATAATCTTCGGAGTGACATTTCCGTAGGATTTGTTCTTGTTCATGCTCAGGTATACAATGTCTAATAATACCATCTACTCCTTCTTTATAAAGATATGGGTCATCCCAAAAGTAATGTCTTAAGTCATAGAAGATTTTTTTTTCTTTTGTTGGTATGTGAAACTAGATGGTATAAATTTAGCAACGATATAATTAGCATAGTCAGCATACCAAGGAGTATTATGAGAAGCATTTATTACAGCTAGTTGTTCATCAGGAAAGTTGTCATCAAAAGGTAGTGGGTCATCAAGAATATTTTCTAACCTAGACAAGTTATCAGCTACGGGGTTCTCAACTCCTTTCCTATCAGTAATATGCAAGTCAAATTCTTGTAGCAAGAGAACCCACCTAATGAGTCTAGGTTTAGCATCGTTCTTTTCCATAAGATATTTAATAGTAGCATGATTGGTGTGAACAATTACTTTGGAATCAACAATGTAAGATCTGAATTTATCACAAGCAAACACAACTGCTAAAATTCATTCTCAGTAGTAGCATAATTTCTTTGAGCATTGTCTAGAGTTTTACTAGCATAATGGATAACATTTAATTTCTTATCAACTATTTGTCCTAGAACAGCACCGACAGCATAATCACTAGCATCACAGATAATTTCAAAAGGCAAGTTCCAATCAGGTGGTTAAACAATAGGTGCAGAAGTCAAGGCTTTCTTAAGTGTTTCAAAGGCTTCTACACAATCATCATCAAAAACAAATGGAACATCCTTTTGCAAAAGATTAGCAAGAGGCCTAGAAATTTTAGACAAGTCTTTAATAAACCTCCTATAAAAACCAGCATGACCAAGGAAACTATGAATAGCTTTAATGTCTTTAGGACATGGCGTTTTCTCAATTGCATCAACTTTAGCTTTATCCACCTCAATACCTCGCTCAGAAATTTTCTGCCCCAAGACAATACCTTCATTCACCATAAAGTGGCACTTCTCCCAATTCAAGACAAGATTAGTTTGTTCACATCTCTGCAAAACTCGATCAAGGTTGCTTAAGCAATCGTCAAAAGAAGTTCTATAAACGGAGAAATCATCCATGAAAACCTCAACAATCTTTTCACAAAAGTCAGAGAATATAGCATTCATACATCTTTGAAAGGTAGCAGGTGCATTACATAAACCAAAAGGCATACGTCTATAAGCATAAGTTCCATAAGAGCAAGTAAAGGTGGTTTTCTCTTGATCAGGTTGTGAAATGGGTATTTGAGAGAAACCAGAATATCCATCAAGAAAACAAAAGTGTCTGTGCTTTTACAATCCTTCTAACATTTGATCAATGAAAGGCAGAGGGTAATGATCTTTTCTAGTAGCTTTGTTTAATTTTCTAAAATCAATTACCATTCTATAGCCAGTCACTATTCTTTGTGGGATAAGTTCATTTTTATCATTAGGAACAACAGTAATACCTCCTTTCTTAGGGACACAGTGAACAGGACTTACCCATCTACTATCAGCTATAGGATAAATTATACCTGCTTCTAGAAGCTTTAGTATTTCAGTTCTTACCACTTCCTTCATCTTAGGATTTAATCGTCGTTGGTGATCAACAACGGGTTTAGCATCGGGCTCCATAATAATCTTGTGCTGACAGAGAGTGGGACTAATGCCCTTAAGATCATCAAGAGGATATCCAATAGCAGAATGGTGTTTCCTCAGAATTTTTAATAATCTCTCTTCTTCGTGTTCTGAAAGGGTAGCACTAATAATAACAATATATATCTTTTTCTCATCAAGATAAGCATACTTTAGAGTGTTAGGAAATTGCTTTAATTCAAACACAGGATCACCTTTAGGTGGAGAAGGACCTCCTAGAGCTTCAATAGGCAAATTGTGTTTAAGGATAGGTTGTTGTTCAAAGAATATTTTATCTATTTCATTTCTTTCACAAAACTGCATATCATTTTCATGGTCTAGAAAATATTGTTCTAGTGGATCAGTAGGAGGTACGGTAATAGAAGCAAGACCAATTATTTCATCCTTACTAGATAATTTTTATTATGAGGTTGTCTACGAAACTTAGAGAAATTAAACTCATGAGACACATCACCAAAATTAACACAGACTGTTTCTTTCTCACATTCTATCTTAGCATTGATAGTGTTCATGAAAGGTCTACCAAAAATTATGGGACAAAAGTCATCTTGTGGGGATCCAAGAACTAGAAAATCAGTAGGGTATTTTATTTTCCCACACAAGACTTCAACATCTATAACAATCCCAAGCGGTGTGGATGTGTCTCTGTTAGCAAGTTTAATAGTGACATCTATGTCTTCTATTTAAGCAGGTGCTATATTATTCATAATTTCTTGGTATAAGGTAAAAGGAATAGCACTCACACTAGCACCCAAATCACATAAACCATGATAGCAATGATCTCCTATTCTAATTGAGACAACATGCATGCCAACAATAAGCTTGTTCTTATCTTTAGTGTTTGGTTTGGCAATTCTAGCAACTTCATCACAGAAGTAAATAACATGCCCATCAATATTTTCGACCAAGAGATCTTTAACCATAGCACTGGGTTCTACTTTAAATTGTTCAGAGGGTTTAGGTGCTTTAATATTACTTTTGCGAACCACTGGTGACACCTTAGCATATTCCTTTATCGTAACAGGGAAATGTGGGTTTTCAATATAAGCAGTAGGAACTACTCGATCAACATTGTAAATGATAGTTTCATCTTTAACTATAACCGGTTCTTTAATTTCTTCTTTAATAGGGGGATGATATTTAAACCACTTCTCCTTGGGGAGATCAACATGAGTAGCAAATGATTCACAAAAAGATGCTACTATCTCAGAGTCAAGTCCATATTTACTACTAAACTTGTGAAAAGCATCGGTATTCATAAAAGATTTAACACAATCAAACTCAAGCTTAATACCTGTCTCTTTACCTTCGTCGAGTTCCCAATCTTCAGAGTTGTATTTAATTCTTTCTAAAAGATCCCACCTAAATTCAATAGTTTTCTTCATAAAAGAACCAGCACAAGAAGTATCGAGCATGGATTGATCACTACGAGAAAGCCGAGCATAAAAATTCTGGATAATAATTTCTCTTGAGAGATCATGATTGGGGCATGAATATAACATTGACTTCAGCCTCCCCCAAGCTAGAGTGATACTTTCTCCTTCACAAGGCCAAAAATTATATATATAATTCTGATCATGATGAACTAGATGCATAGGATAAAACTTTTGGTGAAATTCCAATTTCATTCGATTCCAATTCCAAGCTCCAATATCATCGCATAACCTATACCATGTCAGTGCTTCCCCCCCCCCCCCCCCCCAAGGATAAAGGGAAAACCTTCTTATTAACTTCATCTCCGGGTAGACCTGCAAGCTTAAACAATCCATAAATTTCATCCACATGTATCAAATGCATATCGGGATGCTTTGTTCCGTCTCCTCCATAAGGATTAGCTTGCGGTTGCTCTAGCATACCCGAAGGAATTTCATAACTAATATTTTCAGTACGTGCAGTAGGTTGAAGGGCAACTCTTTTTGTTTCTGGTTGAGGTGAAGATACCCCGAACAAACCCCTCAAAGGATTGTTTTCCATAGTAACAAGTGATAGTAAATTTCAGCACGTAGTATAAGTTTTTCCTTACCAGTTTCCACTTACCAAGAGCGCTTCACTCCCCGGCAACGGCACCAGAAAAGAGTCTTGATGACCCACAAGTATAGGGAATCAATCGTAGTCCTTCCTATAAGTAAGAGTGTCGAACCCAATGAGGAGCAGAAGGAAATGACAAGCGGTTTTTAGCAAGGTAATTTCTGCAAGCACTGAAACTGTCGGTAACAGGTAGTTTGATAGCAAGATACTTTGTAACAAGTAGCAAAAGTAACAATAAGTGCAGCAAGGTAGTCCAATACTTTTGGTGGCAAAGGACAGGCCAGAACGGTCTCAGATAATAAGTAAAACATTCTTGAGGACACACGGGAATTTCATCTAGTCACTTTCATCATGTTGGTTTAATTCGTGTTCGCTACTTTGATAATTTGATATGTGGGTGGACCGGTGCTTGGGTGATGTTCTTACTTGAACAAACCTCCCACTTAAGATTAACCCCCTCGCAAGTGTCCGCTACTACGAAAGAAGAATTAAGATAACAATCTAACCATAGCATTAAATATATGGATCCAAATCAGCCCCTCTTGTAGAATAGCATAAAAACTAGGGTTTAAGCTTCTGTCACCCTAGCAACCCATCATCTAATAACTACTCCACAATGCATTCCCTTAGGCCCAAAGATGGTGAAGTGTCATGTAGTCGACGTTCACATAACACCACTAAGGGAATCACAACATACATATCATCAAAATATCGAACGAATATCAAATTCACATGATTACTTGCAACATGACTTCTCCCGTGGCCTCAAGAACAAGGGCAACTACTCACAAATAATATTCATGCTCAAGATCAGAGGGATATTAAATAGCATAATGGATCTGAACATATGATCTTCCACCAAATAAACCATCTAGCATCAACTACAAGATGTAATCAACACTACTAGTCACCCACAGGTACCAACCTGAGGTTTTGATACAAAGATTGCACACAAGAGATGAAATAGGGTTTGAGATGAGATGGTTCTGTTGAAGATTTTGATGAAGATTGGCCTCCCAAAGATGAGAGGGTTGTTGGTGATGATGATGGCTTCGATTTCCCCCTCCCGGAGGGAATTTCTCCCGGTGGAATCGCTCCGTCGGAGGGCAAAAGTGCTCCTGCTCAAGTTCCGCCACGAGATGGCGGCACACCATCCCGAAAGTCCTCTCCTTATTTATTTTTCTAGGTCAAAAGACCTTATGTACCAGAAGATGGGCATCGGAGGTGGGCCGAGGAGCCCACTACCCACTAGGGTGCACCTGGACGGGGTGGCGCACCCTGGTGCCTAGTGGGCACCTGGGTGGGCCCCTCCGGTAGTTCTTTTATCTAGTATTTTTTATTTATTCCAAAATAAATCTCCGTAAAATTTCAGCTCATTTGGAGATGTGCAAAATAGGTATCTCTGACATAGCTTTTTCAGGTCCAGAATTCCAGCTGCCGGTATTCTCCCTCTTTGCGTAAACCTTGCATTTTATGAGAGAAAAGGCATTAGAATTACTCCACAAAGTATTATATTGCATAAAAACACTATAAATAACAGTAGAAAAACATGATGCAAAATGGACGTATCAGACGCGAGGGCTGGCAATCGATCCACTCACCCACCAGTCCAGCACCCATCTCCCGCCACCGGAGATGGGCATCTACAACTCGCTGCGAATGTCCTGATGGTGGCCAGCCGGATATGTTGCTCCATGCCCGATTGTCGGAGCTTCGCGGTAGAGGGAGTGCCGAGCTCAGGCGACCACCATCGCTGCAGGGATGTTGCTGCACGGGAGACCGAGGGCTTAGGGGCTCAGGGGTGCTCAGTTACGACGAGGCGCAAGGTAAGTATTGCTGCTGTGCCCAACGAGGCGGCAGTGGTAGGGAGCACCGGTCGCGACTGCGATGCGAGGGCCGCTGACAGGCATGCTCATGGAGGGTAGCAATAAATCTCCATCACAGAAGGTGATGTAGCACAAGGAGCTATCTTTGGGAGGGACGGAGAAACATAGGTGCTCCATTTTACCTATTGCAGTATTTCCATTGCTTGCCTCTAATGCTCTACATGTTCAAGTAGTAACACCAATCAATTTTCAATCAACAGAATGCACAACCAGTAAACTGTACATGACAATTAGTTTGCATATTTTTTCATGGCAACTTTTCATATTTTTTACTACAAAATAACAATGGGAAAATTATAATGTGTTACCATGGCAAATTATGTTGATGTCTCCCTGGTGAATTAAGTTGTGTTTGCCATGGCATCTTCATTTTTTTCCATGGCAACTTAATTTTCAACCCATGACAATTAGTAGTTTTTTCCTGTTTTGTCACATGGTGGCTTAAGATAGCATTGGGGTTGATTTATGTTGATTTTTTAATTGAAGTAGGCGCCTCGTGCAGCTACTGTGAGCAAAGAAATAGTTTGAATTAGTCTCATGGCAAATGCAATTCTAGATCCATGCAAATTATGTAGCATGGCAAAAATTATGTTCTTAGCAAATTTTGCAGAACCATGGCATTTCTTTGTTTTCTCTACATAATGGCAAATTTGTATAAGTTTTTGTTCTTCTCCTTCAGAAAAATATGTAGAACACATTGTTCTATATCATGGCATTTGCCATGACCTATATAGATTTCTAAAACTTACCATGTCAATTTGTACTATATTTTTCTCCTATATTGCCATCATGTGTACTACTCACATGGCAAAACATAAAATTTTGTCTGTCTACAATTGCCATTGCAAATTTACAGTAACAATGTTTTTACAGCTACCCTACTCATGTGACCCCTCTTTCCAAATCCTATAATTTTTTCATGTCACCAATACATTTTTTTCCCTCATTTCTCATGACCTATATAGCTTTATCTTAAAACAAACTTGCCATTTCTATTTGTACTGTGTTTTTTGCTATATTGTCATCATGGGTCCTTATACTCACATGGCAAAAGTTAAAATTTTATCTCCTCTAAAATTGCCATTGCAAATTTACGATAACAACATTTTTGAAAAGTAGTATGTATGATCCCTTTTTCAAATTCAATACTTTTACCATGTCACCAATACATATTTTCCTCATTTATCATGACCTATATAGATTTTTCTTTAAAAAAACTTACCATGTCTATTTGTCCTTTGTTATTTATATATTGACAACATGTGTACTACTCACATGGAAAAACTTACAATTCTGTTACACATTGCCATGGCAAATTTAAGATAACAACATTTCTTAAAGTAGCGCGCGTGACCTTCTTTCCAAAAGCTATACATTTGGCATGTCACCCATAGATTATTTGTTTCCGCATTTTTCGTGATCCATAGAAAAAAATTTAAAAGTTGCCATGTCTCTGTTTGTACACTTGTTTTCCCTAAATTTGCCATCATTTTAGATAACACTAATTATAACTTTTTTTTGTAATTGTGTACTACTTACATGGCTAATTTTAGAAATTTTCCAAATGGCAAACTTTTTAGAATTATTTTCATAAATCATGAAAATGTCTTTGTTTTTTTCGCATGTTTTCTTCTATGTATGTTTTATATAGTTTCAGTACATATATAATGGCAAATTAAGTATCACAAGGATGGCAACTATTTTTCATGGCATTTCACTATGCATGAATTTTTTAGTACTACTAGACCACGGAAATTATTTGTATATAACATGGCAATTAATTTATAGACACCATGGCAATAATTACTGCACATACTCACTCTTTTCCGGTTTAGAGGGCTTGGCGCACTTTTTTCTTTGTTTTAAAGGGCTCATCTCCATCTTCTTTTGAGATTCCAAGGCGAACTAAATCTTTGCATGCAAGAATTAAAAAGGAACTCAGCAATGCATGTAATGTTACTAGTCATCTAGTGGTCAAGCATGCATGCACTGCAATTAATCCAAATTAATGCACCAGTTTAATTTGGGTAGTTTTGTAAAATACGAGATAAATTCTTCCACTCATCATCTGCCTTGGTTGGTGAGATTTCTGATTTGAGCCCTGTAAACTGAAAAGTAGGGAGTACCATTGTGAATTTTCTGTTTTTGTATATAGCATAAAGTTTTTGGACATTTTTCATTGTCTATTCTCGAAATAAACTGCAGGAGGGGTGAGAGGGTAGTGGTGCTTGCAAATACTCCCTCCATTCCTAAAAGTAAGGCGTATTTTGTTTCCTTAAGACATGCATTTGATCAAAAAGCGGACCAATTCAACATGCATTTTGTTTCATTATATGACATGAAATTTGTCACTAGATTCATATTGAAAAGTACTTTGTTATGATTGTGATTTTGTAACACATACATCAAATATTAAAAAAGTAATTGTTGGTCAAAGTCTTGTCTTAACAAAATAAAACACGCCTTATTCATCGGAACGGAGGTAGTATTTCTCACAGATCAGGCCTTGAGGGAGAAGAGATCAGGCACAAACTAATTTTACATGGGCAAATCTCCCTCTTTTCCAATGGCAATGGGTTTTTGTGGGGAGTGAGTTACCTCATGGCTGCATTTTTCAGGGATTATTTAGTTTTACCATTGGATCCATGAGAGACGTGATGCAGGGTAGGAAGGAAGCCGTGGATTTGGGTGCTTTTTGCCAAGGAAGAAGGCTTGGAGAGAGAAGGGGGTGGTTAGGCCAACTCCAGCGCGTGACCTCGTCCTGTCCGGATGTGTCTGTTTGGGGCAAAACATGGCCCAACACTAAATCCCAAACGGATAAAGTCGTCCGCACTTGTCCGTTTTGGTCCGGCCCAACCCCAAACCTGGCTCAAATTTGAGCGACAAATGCGTCTATGCGGACACAAACGGACGCTCTCGTTGCTTGCCACCGTCCGCTGCGTCCGCCAGCTGGCCCACAAATCAGTGGGACTGCCTCGAATCCCTCTGGACGCGATAGCTGTCGCGCTCGCCAGCTCCGCCGGTCGCGATGCCGCCGCCCCGCCGCCGCCCGCCCGCTCCGCGCTCACGCCGCCGCCGCTCTGCTCCCGCGCCGCCACCGCTCACCCGCTCTGCTCCCACGCAGACCGCCCGCTCCGCTCCCGCGCTGCCGCAGCGCCGCAGTCGCCCGCCCGCTCCGCTCCCGCGCCGCCGCGGTCCCCGCGCTCCGCCGTCCTGGCCCTCGTGGCCGTGGCCGCGCCGTTCCTCTGTGTTACCGGCCAGGTACGTGTCCTCGCCGTTCCTCTGCGTCGCCGGCAGGTACGCGTCCTCGCCGTCCTGGCCCTCGTGGCCGCCGCCGCGCCGTTCCTCTGCATCGCCGGATCTTCTGCCGTTCGCGGTGGCTGCGGCGCCGGCGCGGTGCGACGTTGGGCATGGAGATTGGTGTACGACGAGGCGGCGCGGCCGGTGTACGAGGAGGAAGCGTGCGGGGTCGAGGCAGGACCAGGCTGCTGCAGCCACGGCAAGGCGGGGCGGCTCTCGGCAAGGCGGGGTGGAGCTAGCGAGGCGGGACGTCCGTTTGGGGTCCAAACCACTCATGCGCGTTGGGCGTAGATGCTCCTGACGACCGTCCGCCCCCCGGACATCCGCCCCAATTGCACCCCAAACGGACAGAAACAGACCTTCGTTTGGTGTCGTGCGCTGGAGTTGGCCTTACACGGATCGGCACAGCCGCACGGACTCGCTTTTGTGGCTGTTTGGCAGCGAGAACAAAAGCTTTTCCTTTGGGACCGTAGAAGAAGCAGCGTTGCAGCAGGACCTTTTTATCCGTGGCCTCCCCGCAGATAGAAAGGAGACCGGTCGATCCCGGTGATTCTTTTGTCTGCGAAAGAGTAAAACGGGCAGCCTTTCCCTTTGTTTTGCTGTCCTTTGTACTCCTATTTCCCATGCTCAAAGTCTGCAGCGCCTGTGTTGTGTTTGTACCGCTGTCTCCAAGTGTGTTCATCGCAAAAAGAAGGAGAGGTGCCCAGTTGGTCGACGCAGTATCAACTTCGAACTCCGGCAAAAACCAAACTAAGATGCATAAATGTCCCGCCCATTTCTTCACAAATTGGCAAAGGTTGGGTCATCAAACTTGCTAAGGTCAATTCCAACGCGCCGAAAACGAATGTGGAATTGGTCCACTTTTTGTCTGTTTAGATTAATCAGGCGGACGCTAATTCGGCTGGCATATTTCCGATTTAGGTGTTTAAATTTTTTTAATCCATATAAAACATTAAAAATATAAACTTAGTATTTAAAATGTCGACGAAAGTCCACTTACATTAATTTAAACTTAAAAATGAAAATCAAAACTTTTAAAAAGCAGCCCGGCAGCCCGCAACCCAAGGCGTCGTCGTCCTTATCGACGAACGTCGGCGCCTCCATCAACGGGAAGGCTTGCTGGTAGTCCGCCAGCGCCACCGCCTGCTGCACGCCACCGGCTGCTACTGCCGCACTGCCATCACTAACGCTTTGCCGCCTGTCACTCGGCCTCCAATGCCTGGCGCTCGGCCTCCAGGACGTGTTGCTCAGCCTCTTCGTCGGCCGTGCCCAGCCAAACCAGCGTGTACGACACATAGACCTGGACGGTGCTCGTCCATGCCTAGGACTGCACGCCGGATGCTGGTAGTGCGTTGGCCTCAACGCCGGCCGCGAGCGGTGCTGGTGGCGGTGGAGGCGTGTTGGCCTCAATGCCGGACGAAGAATATGACAGGGCCTCCGCCAGGCCCGGTCACCGGGCGAGCTCCTGGAGCTCCGACTCCTTGTAGGCCCGCCTGTTGGCCTTCTCTAGCCATCGGCGAGCGGCACGGAAGCCGATGGCCGCCGCATCGGTGCTCGCCGAGGAGGCGATGAAGAAGTAGACCAAGAAAGCGGCGCCGAGGAGGCGGTGAAGAAGATGACCAAGAAAGCGGCTCCGGTGCCTCGTCCTCGTCCGGCGACTCGGGCACCATCTCCGGCCACCCCCATGGCCACTACTCTGGCACGTTCGGCCACCGCTGCCTGCAACAAGGGTCGTGGACGCCAAGTGGTTGATGAAATACCTTCAAGGTAAAAAAATGCATTTTTCATTTCGGCTGATACATTGTGCAGTGATTGCTTGCGGTCGATGGTTGATGGACTTTTTTGTTATTATCGTAGTGCGAAGATGAACGCGGCCGAATTCTTGTCATCTTTGGAGACGTCACATGTGCTTGGGCTTCAAGATCTCAACTATGATTCGGTGTTTGATCACCAATGGGGTGAAGGGGAAGCCAAGACCGAGGAGGTCGCCGAAGAGGAAGAGATTGAAGATCCCATGGAGACCGAGACCCAACCAAGCTCCAATCGACAAACAAAAAGGACTCAGAACTACTCGTGGGATGAAGATGTTGCTTTGTGCTATGCTTGGATAAACATCTCCCTTGATGCAATGGTTGGAACAGACCAATTAAGGGAAAACTTTGTTTTTGTCACTCTAGCTTTTAACCAATTTACTTATGGCACTCTAGAATTTGACATTTCACTTTTGCCACTCTTAGTTTTGGACAATACATCACAATTGCCATTCCGTGGCAAAAGCAATAATTTAAAGTGACAATTGTGATACATTATCAAAACCTAAGAGTGGCAAAATTGAAATGAAAAGTTATTGCTTTTGCCATGGAATGACATTTATGATGTATTTTCAAAACTAAGAGTGACAAAAGTGATATGTCAAATTATAGAGTGGCATAAGCAAAGTAGGCAAAAGCTAGAGTGGCAAAAACAAAGTTTTCCCACCAATCAAAGGAACATTTTTTGGGAGAATCACCGACTACTACAACAACTCTGTGGATGTCACATCAAGCCATACCCAAGGCTCTCTTGGGCATCATTGGGGTACCATCCAAGATCAATGCAACCGATGGTCTGGTTGTATTGATCAAGTGAATCATGCACCACTGAGCGGTGTGGCGGTCACGGAGTATGGCCCTATCAACCATGATTTTTTTCAAGCAACGAAACAAGAAGTTCAACCACACGCCCTTCTCACTATACCATTGCTACAAGGAACTTTGCATGAATGAGAAGTGGAGTAGCATAAATGATGAGACCACTCCAAAGAGATCAAGGTTGATTATATCCCATTGAGAATGATGATGAGGAGGATGAAGATGCCAACAAGAGCCCAGATGGCAACAAGATTGCAAAAGAGAGAAATGGAAGAGGATCATTCGGTGGCACATACAAAGAGGAGCTTGTGGCCATGATTGATGTGACGACCCCGGCTTAATTGTGCACAAACCATACACGCAAATGCACATGATCAAGCCTAAGGACTCACTTGAAGATATCACAACACAAATCTAAAACATAAATAAAGTCATACAAGCTTTATATTACAAGCCAGGGCCTCGAGGGCTCGAATACATAGCTCGATGGCATACAAGTGTCAGCGGAAGCATCAGATATCTGAGTACAGATATAAAACAGAAACAGAGATAAGCCTTTAAGAAGACGGGGTAAAACAAAACACTACGATCGAAAGGCGTAGGCCTCCTTCCTGGGACCCTCCAAACCTACTCCTGGTCGTCGGTCGGCTCCTCGTAGTAGTACTCGCCGGGAGGGTAGTAGTAGTAGTTGTCGGCGGGGGCAGCTGGCTCAGGGGCTCCGACATCTGGTTACATCAAACGGATATGGGGAGAAAAAGAAAGCAAAGCAACCGTGAGTACTCATCCGAAGTACTCAGCAAGCAAGGATCTACACTACATATGCAACATTATCAAAGGAGGCTGTATATGTGGACTGGGCTGCAGAAATGCCAGAATAGAGGGGAAAGCCTAGCCCTATCGAAGGCTAGCATCTTCAGCGGTCTTGCAGCATTAGAAGAGTGCAGATTAGCATAATGTAAAGTAGTAGTAGTATCATCAACCTCGCCCAGAGATCCTTTCTCGACTCCTTGTAAGAAAGCAATCCCAGAGCCATATTATCCAGTTATCATCTCAAGTGACCAGTTCTAGTTGTACCGATCGGGATACAACTCGGAGTGTCCATTACTGTAGGACAGGCTATCGATAGATTGTTTCTTCCCTGCAGGGGTGCACCAACTTACCCACCACGCTCGCTTAACTCCGGCCGGACACACTTTTCTGGGTCATGCCCGGCCTCGGCCAAACGATACACCGCAACCCGACCAAATACTTAACAGAGAGGTCAGCACGCCGGACTAACCTATGCGCCCAGGGGTCTTTGGCCTTCGCCCCAGGGACTCCTGCGCGTTACGTGCACCGCCGGTGAGCAGACCTACCAACCCCTTAATACAAGTGCGGTTGCGTTCCCAGTCCAACCTAGCATGTGCCGCTCCTCGCTGACGTCAATTAAGCTTCGGCTGAAATATACGACGCAGAACGCCCATACTATGCCCACGTGATGGTTAGTGCTATCGGACCAGAGGCCCCTCAGATCAAATATCCAAACCGTTAGTGGATTAGGAGCGCGCGGTAACGAGCAGAGACTCACGATCGATGTGACCCCGTCGCCCCGTCTCGAGGACTTGCGACAAGGGCTAAGAATGCCCGGCCACGCCTCGTATTCATCTCTCGGGCACCCTCCAGGTCAACCCGACTCCATATCTCTCGCAATTAAGCTCGCGCGGGTACCCCTCAGGGCCGACCCGTCTTTAGTAACAAGGTTCAGTGTAAAGTCATAGTAACAATAGTAACCGTGTGTCTAACACCAAGGGGAACCCTGAGGAATCACCCTTGATGGAATTCCACCTAATGCTATCATCAAGGTGAACGAAGGAGGAATCACCCTCGAGGTCCACACTTGAGAAGTTGCACGACGACATCGTTATCGGGGGTGGTGTAGGAGGAATCACCCTCGCTGACCACGACCGATTAACTGACCTACAAGGTTATCATCAGAAGTGCTGACGAGGTATCACCCTCGGCACTCGATAGTAACCCAGTAGTGTTGAGCAACTAAGGGGGAAGTGATGTGCGGTGCCGGGGCCTGGTCTTCGATCCCGTTGATCGGGTCTTCTGATAATCCAGCGGGGCAGTTGGGATAAAGTGGGGTCTCTGATGGGTCTCTACCCAACCTATACTAAACAGTTTAGAATAAGCAGGTAGGTAAAAATAGCAGGTTACAAAAAATAGGCTATGCAGCAGAAATAGGATAACAGTAGCAGCAGTAACTTCTAATGCAAGCATAAGAGAGAAGAGAATAGGCGATATCGATATGCTCAAAAGAGGGGTGCTTGCCTGGAAGCTCTGCGGCAAGTGTCTGGTCGTCAGGGGCATAGTCATACTCCGGAGCTGCGTCTGCCACGTAGGACGCCGGCACCGGAATCTCTCCGACGAGCCCTCCGCGGCGGCAACTTCGCAGGAGAGGCTCGGTTTTCACCTATGGGGGTCCATTTGCACCGCGGCCGGTCGCGTTCGAGAGCCAGCAAGCCCGCACGTCGATCGGTGCCACCGGTTGGACGCGGGGGTGGCCGGAACATCGTCGGCGACGACGGGTGGTGGAGGAGCTCTCGGGCGCGTCACGGGCTAGCGGTAACGATGCGCTTTCGCGGGCATTTTTGGTCGTGCTCGGGCGAGAGTTCGATGCCGCGTCGATCTAAGCTACTAGCGTGGGCTGTGGCGGTCAGAGGTGACGGCTACGGTGAGCTCGGGCGGCGGCCGGAGTACGGGCCCGGGCAAAAGCGTAGCTAGAGGCGTCGGGGAGCTGTGTGCGTGCGCGCGTTCGGCTTCTAGGAGCTCCAGAAGCTCGGTAGCGAGCTCAGACATGAGCTGCGGCGACAGAGGCCACGACGGTGAGGTTCACGGTGGCGGCGAGCACGGCCGCGGCGGGGATCAGAGCTAGAGGGCGCCACAGCTAGCCAGAAGAGGGGAGAAGAAGCGCAGCTCACCTAGGAGGCACAAGGAGGCCCGGCGACAGTTTTGTAGCAGCAGGGCCGCGGGGTTCGTCGGAGCAGGTGCGACGACCGGAGAAGGGGAAGACGGCGATGGCGGTGATGCGGCAGTTCCCAGCGTCGATCTGGGGGCGGAGAAGATGGGGACGAGCCCAGCGAAGCTGCTGGACTCCCAAGCGCAGCTCGAGGTGGCCGGTGGTCGTGGAGACGATGAAAGGCGACGGCGATGCACTCGGCCAGAGTGGGGAAAAGAGAGGGAGCGAGCGATGGAGAGGGAGGGAGAGTGGATATGGATGAAGGGGAGGCCGAGGGGGAGGTCCTGTAGCGACGCGGGGCGGCTAGCGGGTGCGGTGGCGACGGCGAGCGGCGTCGGGCGCGCACGCGCGTGGTGACACGGGGAGGAGGGAGATGACTGCGCGCGGGGCAGGCTGGGCTGGCTGGGCCTGCCACTGTGCACTAAGGCCCAGTCAGTCCAGGCCATTTTCTTTTCTTTTTATTTCCTTTTTTGTTTTATGTTTTTATTTCTGTTTTGCTAATTGTTTAGCCTCTAAACTACTTTGGTAAAATGTGAGACTTGGTCCAAATATTACAGTGCAATATTACCTTTCTCCAAAAACTTGTTTGGGTAAAATACAATTTCATTTGCAGATTGGATTATTTAAAATGGATTAACATGTGTTGTTTGACTACTGTTTTAGGTTGTTAGAGTCAGTTAAGTATTTTAGCTGATGTTGTTTTCCTAAACATAATTAGAAATAGATTATTTACTATTTAATGAACATTTTAGTTTCTGATTTGAACAACTTTTATTTTTCACTTGAATTTGAATAGAACTCAGAGAAGAAGTTTGAAATGAGTTGCTCATCCACTGTGATCAAGAGTCGCAATGATGATGACTTGGCATGTTTAAGAGGTGATCACTGTAGTTGATACATGGGGGTGTTACAAATCTCCTCCACTACAAGAAATCTCGTCCCGAGATTTAAGTGGGGAAGTGAAGGGTATCTTCGGGGGAACCGTCCCTTGTAGGGTCGATTATCTGGTGGACAATTCAGGAAATGTGGTAGAAGTATCTCTTGAGTTGAAACTTAGGAAAACATCGAGATCAAAGTATGAAGGTTCAATAAGATGTTTCAAGCGAATGGACAAAGGTTCGGTACCTAAACAGAGTGTGAGAAGGGGGTTCAGAGCATCGGCGATAGATCATCTCTCGGAGGGTGGCTCGTGATGACACACAAAACCAAGGGCATAGGATACTTCGGAATCAAGGTTGTACAGGAGAGTCAGGTTCCGATCCTGTGGAACTGTGGAGGGGTGTCGATTAGGGAGAACGGTGGCATCTTACCGGTCACGACAACAATGTATGTCAGAGAATAGCCTGTCAGTTATGTCGGCGACAACATTGGTACCAAGGGCGAGGGACGAAGAGAACAATTTTCCTGCTCGTTGAATGAGGCGGACCAATAGGCAAAGTTCTCGTCCATCGGGGGTTACCGGAATGTCATCAACAATAGTAACAGGGTCACACTGACAAGGGTGTTCATCGAGGTGTTTTATAAGCAGGGAATTATTTCTGCTAATACCATATAGTTCACAGGAAAGGTTAAACAAACCAATGGAAAGGAAAATGAAATTATCGGATTAAACAAATCAATGGAAAGGAAAATGTGTTTTCTCATAAGAACTAGGAGCATATCCTTCCCAAGGAAAGGTGGATCTTGATATACATGATAGGACAGCAAGTTCAAAAAGAGTTTAGTTAAAGGGGCGAGGGAAGATTCATGATATTACCCATACAACGGTGTTTGGATAATTGATCGAGAAACATTTGGCAATGTTCATGTTGGTGTTCGGAATACCACAGTCATGCTTCGAGGCAGCAATGATATGGTGTCAAGTAAAGATTGGGTTCGAAGATCTCAAGAGATACCGCGAAACAATTCCAAGGTTATCTCAGAGAACTCAACCAGGTCTGTGTTGGGAGAAGTCAAGATGTCATCGATGATATCACAAATCATCGAGGAGCAGTGATGGTATTTCTAGCCATGAATTCATTTGACATCTCTGAAGAAGCCAAAGTGTTGATGGTAATCATGACAAATTTTGTCGAGAGACTCCATGAAGATGCCATCGAGCAGCAACGACATCAAGCAAAAGAAGGATGAAGTGAAAGGCTATGAGAACCACGGATTCGACACAAGCTCGAAGTCAAGCTTGTTGTTCGAGGTGAAATGATATGTTGAGGAAGATCGATGTAAGCTTCGCTCATCGTCGGAAGTTGCTCCGGGCATAAGGACCAAGTAGCACAGTTAAAAGTTGGCACGATAAAAATATAGCCGATCAGGCTAGGAATGATGTGATGGAGTATTAAACTTCCCAGTAACAAGTACTAGGGGTAATACCGGAAGGTAAATCGGAGTAGAGGTTGGACGGGTGAAATAATCTACAAAAGACAAGTAATTTTAACTTGTCCGAGAAATGGGATCAAAGAAGAACAATCATGGTCGGAACCACGATTGCAAAGAATCAAAGCAAAGCACAAGATGAATTTTTATCAAGGGATTATTAATTTTACGAGCAGCTTCCATGATAAGTGCTACATCGGGTCCATGGGCATGAACACAAAGGTTCAAGGTCGACTCCCACTTATCCAATGTATAAACTTTTCATGCACTTCTCGTCTTTAGTGAAGTCGTAATGTTGAAAATTTAACTGGCGTAACACCAGTAGAGTATGACCCGTAGAAGTTTCTGGGTTCTCACAGATGGCAGAAGCATAGATACAACCCATCGGGACAATTTTACGAATCCATACAACCATCAACCAAAACAAGGGATGCAAGTTCGAAAACAGAGTATCAAAGTCAAAGCAGATGATACAATTTACCGGAGGTACTAAATACCAAGGGAAGAGCTCATAAGATGTTTGAATATGAAGGATATTGTCGGATATTAATCCAACAAAAGATCAGGTAGACGTCAAAGGATCTGGCGTGAGTAGCGGTACTCAACCAGAAGAAGAAGAAATGCAAGGCATCGGTTTGTGGAAACATCTGAATAATTTGATGCTTAAATTCAAAGAAATTTGATTTCTAGATCGGTGTATCAGAATCAGATGCTCCGATCGAAGATGGAAAGGTTGAACAGACTTAGAGGCACACCGATCGAATCTTGATTGGGCAAGAACCAGCTCATATCCGGATTGATGTCTGAGCCGGAAAGAAAATTCCTAAGGATTATTTGATAATAGTAAGCAGTCACATACATAATGAATCAAGGGACTCAAAATGATGGCGACCAAGGAGGCCGATGGGATTACTAGATGTATGGAATTAACCATAATGAAAGCAGGTAAGAATTTCAAGAGCAATAGGCTATAGGGGATTTTCGGGAGATCAGATAGCATTTCCAAGTATTTTGGAAAGCACAAGAACAACTGGGGATGAACGGACCCCGGGTAAGTATGAGAATTTATTCGTAGGTGTGTTCAGGCGGAAAGGAACTGCAAGGTAGTAGGTTCAGAGAATTCTCGAAATGTCGGATAGTATTTCGATATGTCGGATAGAACCCGAGAGTTACTGGGACGAATGTATGAACGACAGTTGTAAGTGGTTATCCATCGGAGTTTATCGGTGGTCAGGAACTGCAAAGCAGTGGGCACAGGGTCTCGGAAAACATCGAGAAGTATCTTCAGAGTCTTCTGATGTAGCAGACGATCATCTGTGGTGAAGGGCTCTCTGGGATGAAGTGGTTACGAGAACCTAATGTTAGAGTCAGCAAAATCTTTAACCCGAATAGAAGGGGGATCAGAGTCCCAGAGTATAGATGAGGAATAAAAGATCCTAACACCACCCAGTTAGCGACGTGGGCCCGTAAGCCACACAGCCAAGTTAGTAAAACAGTTTTCAGTTACTAGACTCAATTTTGGCCAAAGAGTTGGAAAGGGGGATCCTGCAGGTAGTGTGCTCTGATACCAACCTGTGACAACCCCAGCTTGATCGTGCACTAACCATACACGCAAATGCACACGATCAAGCCTAAGAACTCACTTGAAGATATCACAACACAACTCTAAAACATAAATAAAGTCATACAAGCTTTATATTACAAGCCAGGGCCTCGAGGGCTTGAATACATAGGTCGATGGCATACAAGTGTCAGCGAAAGCATCAGATATCTGAGTACAGATATAAAACATAAACAGGGATAAGCCTTTAAGAAGGCGGGGTAAAACAAAACACTACGATCGAAAGGCGCAGGCCTCCTGCCTGGGACCCTCCGAACCTACTCCTGGTCGTCGGTCGGCTCCTCATAGTAGTACTCGCCGGGAGGGTAGTAGTAGTAGCCGTCAGTAGGGGCAGCTGGCTCAGGGGCTCTGACATCTGGTTACATCAAACGGATATGGGGAGAAAAAGAAAGCAAAGCAACCGTGAGTACTCATCCGAAGTACTTAGCAAGCAAGGATCTACACTACATATGCAACATTATCAAAGGAGGCTGTATATATGGACTGGGCTGCAGAAATGCCAGAATAGAGGGGAAAGCCTAGCCCTATCGAAGGCTAGCATCTTCAACGGTCTTGCAGCATTAGAAGAGTGCAGATTAGCATAATGTAAAGTAGTAGTAGTAGTATCATCAACCTCGTCCAGAGATCCTTTCTCGACTCCCTGCGAGAAAGCAATCCCAGAGCCATACTATCCAGTTATCATCTCAAGTGTCTAGTTCTAGTTGTACCGATCGGGATACAACTCCGAGTGTCCGTTACCGTAGGACAGGCTATCGATAGATTGTTTCTTCCCTGCAGGGGTGCACCAACTTACCCACCACGCTCGCTTAACTTTGGCCGGACACACTTTTCTGGGTCATGCCCGGCCTCGGCCAAACGATACGCCGTAACCCGACCGAATACTTAACAGAGAGGTCAGCACGCCGGACTAACCTATGCGCCCAGGGGTCTTGGGCCTTCGCCCCGGGGACTCCTGCGTGTTACGTGCACCGCCCGTGAGCAGACCTAGCAATCTCTTAATACAAGTGCGGTTGCGTTCCCAGTCCAACCCAGCGTGTGCCGCTCCTCGCTGACATCAATTAAGCTTCGGCTGATGTATACAACGCAGAACGCCCATACTATGCCCACGTGATGGTTAGTGCTATCGGACCAGAGGCCCCTCGGATCAAATATCCAAACCGTTAGTGGATTAGGAGCACGCGGTAACGAGCAGAGACTCACGATCGATGTGACCCCGTCGCCCCGTCTCGAGGACTTGCGGCAAGGGCTAAGAATGCCCGGCCACGCCTCGTATTCATCTCTCGGGCACCCTCCAGGTCAACCCGACTCCACATCTCTTGCAATTAAGGTCGCGCGGGTACCCCTCAGGGCCGACCCATCTTTAGTAACATGGTTCAGTGTAAAGTCATAGCAACATTAGTAACCGTGTGTCTAACACCAAGGGGAACCCTGAGGAATCACCCTCGATGGAATTCCACCTGATGTTATCGTCAAGGTGAACGAAGGAGGAATCACCCTCGAGGTCCACACTTGAGAAGTTGCACGACGACGTCGTTATCGGGGGTGGTGTAGGAGGAATCACCCTCGCTGACCACGACTGATTAACTGACCGACAAGGTTATCATCAGAAGTGCTGACGAGGTATCACCCTCGGCACTCGATAGTAACCCAGTAGTGTCGAGCAACTAAGGGGGAAGTGATGTGCGGTGCCGGGGCCTGGTCTTCGATCCTGTTGATCGGGTCTTCTGATAATCCAGCGGGGCAGTCGGGATAAAGTGGGGTCTCTGATGGGTCTCTACCCAACCTATACTAAACAGTTTAGGATAAGCAGGTAGGTAACAATAGCAGGTTACAAAAAACAGACTATGCAGCAGAAATAGAATAACAGTAGCAGCAGTAACTTCTAATGCAAGCATAAGAGAGAAGAGAATAGGCGATATCGATATGCTCAAAAGGGGGGTGCTTGCCTGGAAGCTCTGCGGCAAGTATCTGGTCGTCAGGGGCGTAGTCGTACTCCGGAGCTGCGTCTGCCTCGGGGACTACGTCGGTGTCGGGGTCTAACGAGAGAGAAGAGGGGAAGGAAACAAATAAATACACAGCAAACAATGCAACACAAAGCATGCTATGCCTAAGATGCAGTGCAGGGTCGCCTAAAGATATATCTAAGTCATTTTAGTCATTTTAGGATTTAAGTAGGATTTATTAACTGGTGGATGTGCACTATTCATATACCAGAATCAGGCTAAAAGTTACGGGTTCTCCTACGTAGGGGGTTCCGACATGGAAACAGACGACACGATCAGATTTGTCTTGTTGTTCCGAGCAACTTTCATGTATTAAGTTTGTCGATCAGAGCTACGGTTTATTTTCTACGAATTTTCAAAGTTTTAAACTATTTTCTGAAATTCTGGAATTAACTAAAATAACAGAAAGAAATATACTGCATCAGCATGATGTCAGCACTGCATCAGCCAGTCAACTGAGCTGCTGAGTGGTCAAACTAACAGGTGGGGCCCATCTGTCAGCCTCTGTGGGTATAACAGTGAGTTAATTTAAACTAACAGAGTTAATTAACTAGGTGGGGCCCATCTGTCAGTGTCTTAGCTAATTAGTGTTTTAACTTAATTAAGTGCAATTAGTCGCTAACTAAAGTGCTGACACGGGGGACCCACACGTCAGTGGCAGTGGGCGCCACGTCAGCTCGTTGACCTGGTCAACTGGGTCCGTGGGACCCAGTTGCCAGTGGCTCAGGGTGGCCCATCGGTCAGTCCACGTAGGACGCCGGTGCCGGAACCTCTCCGGCGAGCCCTCCGTGGCGGCAACTTCGCCGGAGCGGCTCGGGTTTCGCCTATGAGGGTCCATTTGGACCGCGGCCGGTCGCGTTCGAGAGCCAGCAAGCCCGCGCGTCGATCGGTGCCACCGGTTGGACGCGGGGGTGGCCGGAACATCGCCGGCGACGACGGGTGGCGGAGGAGCTCTCGGGCGCGTCACGGGCTAGCGGCTACGGTGCGCTTTCGCGGGCATTTTCGGTCGTGCTCGGGCGAGAGTTCGATGCCGCGTCGATCTAAGCTACTAGCGTGGGCTGTGGCGGTCAGAGGTGACGGCTACGATGAGCTCGGGCGGCGGCCGGAGTACGGGCCCGGGCGAAAGTGTAGCTAGAGGCGTCGGGGAGCTGTGTGCGTTCGCGCGTTCGGCTTCTAGGAGCTCCAGGAGCTCGGTAGCGAGCTCAGACATGAGCTGCGGCGACAGAGGCCACGACGGTGAGGTTCGCGGCAGCGGCGAGCACGGCCGCGGCGGGGATCAGAGCTAGAGGGCGCCACGGCTAGCTAGAAGAGGGGAGAAGAAGTGCAGCTCACCTAGGAGGCACAAGGAGGCCCGGCGACAGTTTTGTAGCAGCAGGGCCGCGGGGTTCGTCGGAGCAGGTGCGGCGACCGGAGAAGGGGAAGACGGCGATGGCAGCGATGCGGCAGTTCCCGGCGTCGATCTGGGGACGGAGAAGATGGGGACGAGCCCGGCGAAGCTGCTGGACTCCCAAGCGCAGCTCGAGGTGGCCGGTGGCCGCGGAGACGACGAAGGGCGACGGCGACGCGCTCGGCCAGAGTGGGGAAAAGAGAGGGAGCGAGCGATGGAGAGGGTGGGAGATTGGATAGGGATGAAGGGGAGGCCGAGGGGGAGGTCCTTATCCTCTCGGCGGCGCTGTAACGACGCGGGGCGGCTAGCGGGTGCGGTGGCGACGGCGAGCGGCGTCGGGCGCGCGCGCGCGTGGTGACACGGGGAGGAGGGAGACGACTGCGCGCGGGGCAGGCTGGGCTGGCTGGGCCTGCCACTGTGCACTAAGGCCCAGTCAGTCCAGACCTTTATCTTTTCTTTTTATTTCCTTTTCTGTTTTATGTTTTTATTTCTGTTTTGCTAATTGTTTAGCCTCTAAACTACTTTGGTAAAATGTGAGACTTAGTCCAAATATTACAGTGTAACATTACCTGCCTCCAAAAACTTGTTTGGGTAAAATACAATTTCATTTGCAGATTGGGTTATTTAAAATGGATTAACATGTGTTGTTTGACTACTGTTTTAGGTTGTTAGAGTTAGTTAAGTATTTTAGGTGATGTTGTTTTCCTAAACATAATTAGAAATAGATTATTTACTATTTAATGAACATTTTAGTTTCTGATTTGAACAACTTTTATTTTTCACTTGAATTTGAATAGAACTCAGAGAAGAAGTTTGAAATGAGTTGCTTATCCACTGTGATCAAGAGTCGCAATGATGATGACTTGGCATGTTTAAGAGGTGATCACTGTAGTTGATATATGGGGGTGTTACAATTGAGGCCAATAAAGTCTTGGCGGTCGAACACAAGGAAGAGAAGGCGACGAGATGGAATGAGCTCAAGTTGTTGGAGGACGAGAAATGAAAATCGAAGTTGGCAACCGAAGAGAGGAACTTGAAAGCGGAGGAGCGTAGGCTTGCACTCGACAAGGAGAGGCTTCGGAATGGAGAGAAAGCCGAAGACCGTGCTATCATGTTCATGAATCCAACCACAGTGGATGATACTGCAAAGAAATTTTTGGAGCTCACTCGCCGGGAAATCTTGACCCAAACGGAGGTGTCTCTTCGGAATGGTGGTGCTGGTGGCGGCAGCCGTGTGGACGGTGGTGGTGGCAGCTGTGTGGACGGTGGCGGTCATGTGGATGCTAGTGGTGGTGGTCATGTGTATGGGGGTGGTGATGGGGGTGGCTGTGTATATGCGGGGGAGGGGGTGATGGTGGCGGTGATTTCTTTGACGAGGATGACGTTTGAGTTTGTACATGCCTTTGGTTGGGCTCGATCCGTGACATAAACATGTTATGTTCTGGTGATTTTGGATCAAACTTGATCGATGTGATGCGTTTTGGATGAACTATCCATGTTAAATTTGAATATCTCGATCCGTGAAACCATATGCTTGCTAACAGTTTATATGTTATGCATGTTTATTTTAAAATATTTGAATGATTGATGATATAATGTGTAATTGTTTGAAGTTCATGCGGCTAGGTTAAAAGAATTGAGGAAAAAAAATACTCCTCTAAATATAGGGGGTCGGCTAGAGTTGCCCTTAGCTATATATTTGCATCAACCATTCATATGTGTATTCCCACAGCTATTGTATACACTCATCTAAAGCTCGACAAGACAAAACCATATAACAACGTCACAAGTGGTATTGTGAAATTGTTGATCTCCATGTAACATAAACCGGTCTTCTATCTAGTGCCGGCAGCTTGTCTCCATGTACAGTTTAGCAGGTGAAATCAACAGCCCAGGCTTGCCTCCTCCGCCTATGGGCTGGGTTGCGTTGTCGGTAGACGGTTCTTTCTCGAGTCAGGATGGTCGTGCTTCGATTGGCATGGTGCTTCGCAGGGAGAACGGATCGATGATTTTTGCGGCATATAGGTGCATTTTTCATTGTAATGATGTCCTGGAAGCGGAAATCCATGCTATTATGCAGGGTATGGCCTTCAGCATTCGAACAGCCCACTGATTGTTCAATCAGATTCTTTAAATGCTCTGGCCATTCTCTCGAGCGACAATCTCTTCAGGTCGGCCTATGATCATCTAGCTACTGAGATTAAAACTCATATGATAGTCAGGAAGTATGTTTCTTTAAAAGTTAGTAGATATCAAAATAGGGTAGCACATCAATTGGCACACTATAGCTGCACTGAAGCTTGTACCACGGTATGGTTGAATTCGATTCCTCTGTGGTGTGAGAATTTGTTGTCTCGTGATTGTAACCCTTCCGTTGTGGAATAAAACTTCCTTTCTCCCCGCGAAAAAGAAAAAAGAAAAAAGCTCAGGCCTGCCAATTTGTAACACAGAAAAAATTTCTTTTTATGGTTTTTGAAGTGTGGAATGTGATATATTGATATGTAAACGGATAATTGCGTCATGGGTTCACGATCTAATGCAAAAATCCTGCTTTTTAGATACTCTTGATCTTTGTAAAATACATGATGATGATGATGCTAGAACATCTCAGACTCTCAGTGGCTCCAAGCCTCCAACTTGGTGAGGTATAGCCAAAAAAATATTATGGGATGTGCCTGATTATATACACCGGAGCGACGCGAGGAGACGTGCCGGTGCAGGTGTAACCCACGGCTCGGCTCGCCCGGCTGGCTCTCTCCTCTCTCCTCTGACACCGGCAGGCGAGCGGTTACAGCCTTTTTACCAACCCAGATTCTTCATTTGCTCCTACGCCGGCACTTCTTTTCCTGCTTCTACTACGTGACGTACAATCATCAATCGACAAATACGCTGCATCGACTGTGAAACAGAAAAATGGCACCGTCACAACGGAGCAATTCCGCATCGTGCGTGCGTACCGCGCCCTCCAACACCTTCCAGGGAGAGGCCATCGCCCGCTCGAAGACGTACTGGTTGTTGAATATATGTGTCGTGCATATTGTGTATTGGTCTCACTTTTTAGTTTTTTTTATAGTTGAGGTCGTGGTCCACCGTTGTACATTATATATATATGCGATTGCACCTGAGTAATACATTGTGCAATTCTCATATCATACATGATATCAGTTTTTTAGGTTACGACCTCGCTTCCGCCCTGCCGCCGCCGCCGCGCGTCTCCTTCGCGCCGCCGCCGCCCGCGCCCCTGTCGCGCCAGCCGCCGCCGCTCCCTCCCTCCTCCCCGCCGCCGCGCTACACCCGCATGCTGCCCGCGCCACCATCGCCCCCCTGCCGTCGCCGCGCCACCCGCAGCTAACCCTAGCGCCGCCGTTGTCCACTCCTCTCGCCGCCGCCGCTTTCCCTATGCCGCCGCTGCACCCCACTCCCCTCTGCTGCCGCCCGCTCCACTAGCCGCCGCCGCCATCGAAACCCTAACCCGAACCCTAGCCGACCCTAGCCGCACCACCCCTCCATTGTCATGTCGTCCGTCACCTCGTCCGGCTCCACCATCAACTCCAACCCGTTCGCCGACGCCAAACCTCCCGACGTCACCGACATCCGCAACCTCAACATCTACGAGTGGGTTCCGGTTCGTCTCTCCCAGACGGACTCCTCCTGCTACGCGTGGAAGACATACTTCTCCCTCGTGTTCCGGGAGTACCACCTCATCGACCATGTGGACGGCTCCGTCGATTCCAGCCTCGTCCCCGACTTCCATGACTGTTCCACCATCGACGCCACGCTCATCCGGTGGTTCTTCCTCACCATCTCGCCGGACCTGTTTCAGACGGTCGTGCAGGACGGTGACGACGCCCACGCCGGGTGGACCAAGCTGAACGGGCTCTTCACCGACAATCGTCTTCAACGTCGCGTTTTTTTGCAGCAAGAGTTTTTTGGGTGCCACCAGGACAACTCCTCCGTCGACGACTATTGTCGCCGCCTCAAGACTCTCGCTGACGAGCTCCGTGATATTGGCGCGAAGATTGACGATGATCTCCTCCTCAGCACGCTCACCGCCGGCCTCAACGAGGATTTCGGCAACGCCGCAGCGAACCTCACCCTCATCCCCGAGCCCTCCTTCGCCAAGTTCGTTGCGTACCTCCGGCTGGAGGAGCGGCGGATGAAGCAGGTGAAGGCGCGGGCCATCCACACCGCTCTCGCCGCCGGCACCACCCGCGGCGGGCCCCCGCTGCCCCGGCTGCGCCCCCTCAGCCGCGCCACCCGGCGCCCTACCCGCCGCCGCAGCAGCAGCCGCCGCTGCTGCCTTTCCCGCCGCCCCCGTACGGGGCCCCCGCCCCTCCCGCGCCACCCGCCGAAACGCGCCGCGGAGGCCGGCGTGGCGGCCAGCAGCAGCCGCAGGCCGCGGGCGCGCCGCGTCAGCAGCAGCAGCTCCAGGTGCCTCCTCCGTGGGCCGCCGGGTACAACCCGTGGACCGGTGTTGTTCATGCGTACACCATGCCGGTCCCACGGGCCCCTGCGCCGACTCTTCCCGTGCCGCGTCCGCCGGCGCATCAGGCGTACTACGCGGTGCCGCAGCCCTATGGAGGGTACCCACCGCCGCAGCTGAATGGCAGTTACGGCTTCCCGATGGCGTCTCCGTCACCTTCGCCGGCGCTGCCACCGGCGCCTTGGGATCCGGCGCTTCTCGCCGCGCTGCACACCGCCCCTACGCCGAACAACTACACTGGCGGCGGTGATTGGTACATGGACACCGCGGCCACGGCTCACATGTTTGCTCATCCTGGTAATCTTGCCTCCTTCACTCCCGTCACCACCGACCGCCGCATCATTGTCGGCGACGGTTCCACCCTTCCCATTACACACATCGGGCACACTTCTTTTCCTTCTAATTCTATGCCTTTATCTTTGTCTAACATACTTGTGTCTCCTCATCTTATTAAGAATGTTATTTCCGTTCGTTGTTTCACTCGTGAAAATCTTGTTACTGTTGAATTTGACGAGCTTGGTTTTTGTGTCAAGGACTCTCGAACCAAGATGGTACTGCGCTGATGTGACAGCCCCGACGAGCTCTATCCGGTGCATTCGCCTTCATCCGCCACCACCGCACCGGTTGCTCTCTCCGCTGGCGTTGATCTCTGGCACGCTCGTCTGGGTCATCCCAACCCCGTCACTCTTCGCCTTATTCTTAGGAGTTTCAGTTTCGGTAGTAATAAGATAGAGGATCACACTTGTCATGCTTGTCGTGTCGGCAAACATGTTCGTCTTCCATTTAATAACTCCACCACCATTGCCTCTTTTCCTTTTCAGTTGATTCATAGCGATGTGTGGACCTCTCCAGTTCCTAGTAATTCGGGCTTTTTATATTATCTGGTTATCCTTGATGATTATTCTCATTATGTGTGGACTTTTTCTTTGCGACGAAAGTCGGATGCACTCTCCACTTTGACGGCTTTTTACTCCTATGTCAGCATGCAGTTTGGGCGTCCCATTCTTGCTCTTCAGACTGACAATGGAAAAGAGTTCGACAATCTTGCTTTCCGCACCTTTTTGTCGCACCATGGCACAATTTTTTGTCTCACATGCCCGTATACTTCACAGCAGAACGGTCGAGCCAAACGCGTCCTTCGCACTCTAAATGACTGCGTTCGCACGCTCCTGTTTCATGCTAACGTGCCGCCTCGCTTCTGGCCGGACGCACTTGCTACCGCATCACTTCTCCTTAACCTCCGACCCTGTCGCCCGCGGTGGAATTACGCACCTCATCACCTCCTATTTGGTACGCCACCGTCTTATGATGGTCTGTGTATCTTTGGGTGTCTTTGTTATCCTAGCACCGCCGACACTGCTCCTCATAAACTTGCACCACGTTCTGTTGCATGCATCTTCATCGGCTACCCTTCTAACTCCAAGGGCTATCGGTGCTACGATCCCGTCTCCCACCGTGTGTTCACCTCCCAGCACGTTTACTTTGATGAGCATGTGTTTCCATTTTAGCAGGTAATCCTGGCTGTCCCTCCCGCCACTGATGACGTGGGAGCCTCGACGCCTCTTCCAGGGCGCTCGCGCGCCGCTCTTGGCCCACCCCCTGGCTTTGAGGCACGTCACCCGCCGGCACCTTTCGGCCCGCTGCCCCCGACCGCAGCGCCCTCTTTGCCCGCTGCCCCAGCGCCCGCGGCTCTAGCGCCCCTCCGACCGAGGCCCCGGCGCCCGCAGCTCCGGCACCCTCTTCACCGGTGACTGCGGACTCACCACCCGCGGTCGGTCCGGTCACTCGCGCCCGTACGGGCGTTTTTCGCCCGAGCTCGCACTATGCTTCGGACGAGTACGTTCACGCGGCATTCACCACTACGCCGTCGTCGTTGCCATCCTCCGTTCGAGCCGCTCTTCGTGACCCGCTCTGGATGGCTGCGATGCAAGAGGAGTTTGATGCCTTGCTGCGCAACCGGACGTGGCAGCTTGTTCCCCGTCCCCGGCACGCTAATGTGATTACCGGGAAGTGGGTCTTCAAACACAAGCTCCGTCCTGATGGTACCCTTGACCGCTATAAAGCGCGCTGCGTTGTTCGTGGTTTCCGGCAACGTGCTGGCTTCGACTTCACCGACACCTTCGCTCCGGTTGTCAAGCCCGGGACGATTCGCATGGTTCTCCACCTTGCGGTCTCCCGTGCCTGGCCGGTGCAGCAGATGGACGTCTCCAACGCCTACCTTCACGGTCATCTCGAGGAGCAGGTCTTCTACCAGCAGCCCACGGGGTTCGTTGATCCAGCACATCCCGACCACGTGTGTCTGCTCTCGCGGTCCTTGTACGGACTCAAGCAGGCCCCTCGCGCTTGGTACCAGCGCATCGCGGCGTTTCTGCACCAGCTCGGGTTTCGCTCTACCCGCTCGGACGCATCGCTCTTCGTCTATCACCAGGGCTCCGACACGGCATACCTGCTTCTTTATGTCGACGACATCATCCTGATGGCATGTACAGCTGGTCTTC
The DNA here is from genome assembly GCA_011799875.1 of Thinopyrum elongatum. Classification (NCBI taxonomy): domain Eukaryota; kingdom Viridiplantae; phylum Streptophyta; class Magnoliopsida; order Poales; family Poaceae; genus Thinopyrum; species Thinopyrum elongatum. The sequence goes on along the minus strand of CM022301.1, from coordinate 68,795,379 downwards.
TCAGTTAGCTCACTGCCCGTCTTCGCGCTGAGTTTGCCATCAAGGACTTGTGTCCTTTGCACTACTTCCTCGGTGTTGAGGTGGTGCGACGTCCGATGGCTTCTTTCTTCACCAGCGGAAGTACGCTCATGAGCTCCTAGATCGCGTTGGCATGCTTAACTGCAAGCCCGCTGCTACGCCTGTTGATGCGAAGGCCAAACTCTCTGCCACGGATGGTTCTCCTGTTTCGGATGCTGCCTTTTACCGGTCTATTGTTGGGGCTCTTCAGTACCTCACTCTGACTCGACCGGAGATCCAGTATGCCATCCAGCAGGTGTGTCTTCACATGCATGCTCCTCGGGACGTTCATTGGGCCGCTGTCAAGCGGATTCTCCGCTATGTTTGTGGCACTATGGACCTCGGCGTCACGCTTCATGCCTCCACCGACACTGTCCTCACCGCCTACTCCGATGCCGACTGGGCGGGCTGCCCCGACACTCGTCGCTCCACCTCGGGCTACTGTGTCTTCCTTGGACCCTCGCTCATCTCGTGGTCGTCCAAGAGGCAGCCTACGGTCTCTCGCTCCAGTGCTGAGGCTGAGTATCGTGCTGTGGCCAACGTCGTCGCCGAGTGTTCGTGGCTTCGCCAGCTGCTTCAGGAGCTCTCATGTCCTGTCGACCGTGCTACTGTGGTCTACTACGACAACGTCTCAGCGGTCTACCTCTCCGCCAACCCGGTTCATCATCATCGGACCAAGCATATTGAGTTAGATATTCATTTTGTTTGGGAACAGGTGGCTCTTGGCCATATTCGTGTTCTACACATTCCTACTTCCCAAAAATTTGCAGATATCATGACCAAGGGCTTGCCTACGGCGTCATTTGAGGAGTTCCGGTCCAGTCTTTGCATCAGCAATGTGATGTCTACTACGCAACCTTCTTCTTGCAGACTCGTGTTGGGCCTTCAAGCGCAGAGTTTTGTAGGACAGTAGCAAATTTCCCTCAAGTGGATGACCTAAAGTTTATCAATCCGTGGGAGGCGTAGGATGAACATGGTCTCTCTCAAACAATCCTGCAACCAAATAACAAAGAGTCTCTTGTGTCCCCAACACACCCAATACAATGATAAATTGTATAGGTGCACTAGTTCGGCGAAGAGATGGTGATACAAGTGCAATATGGATGATAGATATAGGTTTTTGTAATCTGAAAATATAAAAACAGCAAGGTAGCAAGTAACAAAAGTGAGCGAAAACGGTATTGCAATGCTTCGAAACAAGGCCTAGGATTCATACTTTCACTAGTGCAAGTTCTCTCAACAATGATAACATAATTAGATCATATAACAATCCATCAACGTGCAACAAAGAGTCACTCCAAAGTCACTAATAGCGGAGAACAAACGAAGAGATTATTGTAGGGTACGAAACCACCTCAAAGTTATTCTTTCTGATCGATCTATTGGGCTATTCCTATAAGTGTCACAAACAGTTCTAGAGTTCGTACTAAAATAACACCTTAAGACACACATCAACCAAAACCCTAATGTCACCTAGATACTCCAATGTCACCACAAGTATCCGCGGGTTTGATTATACGATATGCATCACACAATCTCAGATTCATCTATTCAAACCAACACAAAGAACTCTAAAGAGTGCCCCAAAGTTTCTACCGGAGAGTCAAGACGAAAACGTGTGCCAACCCCTATGCATAAGTTCACAAGGTCACAGAACCTGCAAGTTGATCACCAAAACATACATCAAGTGGATCACGTGAATATCCCATTGTCACCACAGATAAACACATGCAAGACATACATCAAGTGTTCTCAAATCCTTAAAGACTCAATCCGATAAGATAACTTCAAAGGGAAAACTCAATTCATTACAAGAAGGTAGAGGGGGAGAAACATCATAGGATCCAACTATAATAGCAAAGCTCACGGTACATCAAGATCGTGCCAAATCAAGAACACGAGAGAGAGAGATCAAACACATAGCTACTGGTACATACCCTCAGCCCCGAGGGTGAACTACTCCCTCCTCATCATGGAGACCACCGGGATGATGAAGATGGCCACCGGTGATGATTTCCCCCTCCGGCAGGGTGCCGAAACAGGGTCCCGATTGGTTTTTGGTGGCTACAGAGGCTTGCGGCGGCGGAACTCCTGATCTAGGTTTCTTTTCAGGGGTTTCTGTATTTATAGGAATTTTCGGCGGCGGTTTCACGTTAGGGGGGTCCACGAGTCAACCACAAGGACGGAGGGCACGCCCGGGGGGGTAGGGCGCGCCCTCCACCCTTGTGGAGGCCTCGTGGCTCTTCTGGCCCAACTCTTTTGCTTCGGGGGCTTCTTCTGGTCCATAAAAAAATCACCGTAAATTTTCAACTCAATTGGACTCCGTTTGAAATTCCTTTTCTGCGAAACTCAAAAATAAGGAAAAAACAGAAACTAGCACTAGGCTCTAGGTTAATAGGTTAGTCCCAAAAATTATATAAAATAGCATATAAATGCATATAAAACATCCAAAATAGATAATATAATAGCATGAAACAATAAAAAATTATAGATACGTTGAAGACGTATCACAATGGTGCCACTTCGACTGCCGGGGGGGGGGTGTTGAATATATGTGTTGTGCATATTGTGTATTGGGCCCACCTCCTAGTTTCCTTGTATAGTTGAGGTCGTGGTCCACCATTGTATATCATATATACGTGCGATTGCACCTGAGTAATACATTGTGCAATTCTCATATCATACACTAGTGTTGTACGTAGTATATATGCATGTCGTTCATGTGCTTCCCAAGCTCCCCAAAGTAACCTTGCCCAGCTCCGTACTTTACTTACGCAACAAGTAGGTGCCAACTAATGCAGTTTAATTATTAATCTGTCATTAAATGAAGCGGGCGCCTTTGTGGTGTGGTGAGAGGAGGGGACACCATGGGATTTGGTGGGCCCAGACGGCCGCCACCTCACTTGAAAATTTCCTCTTCTTCGAAATTAAAGAAGACTCCACTTCTATTTTTAGCAGTGGAAGGAATTTGGTTTCAACTCAAATATATATGAAAAGCGAATGTATTAGTAGCCCAAGCCAAAACAAAAGCTTTGAGAGAGAGAGAGAGAGTGGAGAGGAGGCGAGGAGAGAGAGAGAGAGAGAGAGAGAGAGAGAGAGAGAGCGAGCGTGGAGGTGCTCCTCCTCTCTCACTCCCTCACACGCCACCACCGGCTTACAGCACCCCATGTTGTCCCCTCTAGCCTCCGCCTACGACAACCTCGACAAGGGGTCATCTCACGCATCCACCCTCGATATTCTTTGCGACCTGCTTTTTCACGTTGCATGCTTCAACAACATCATCGGGTCGGAAAGTAGGCGATTAAGTGGGTCGGGTTCTAACTTTGTACAATTAAACAAATACAGCTCTATTGCCTTACACTGTTTTTTGGCATTCATATATCATAATTTGTTGTCTAAAGACTTACGGATGTTATGGGTTTGTAAGACTTATTGAATGTGGTTGATATGAATCCAACTCCAGCAATTGGCACATTTTGTCGTCATCACATGTTGTCTGTATGTTTTATGTTGTCCCTACTGAACTTGCTCGCTAATGATGGATACAAGGGCGCAATACCAGTTCTCTTATAAGTGTGTTGCTTGAGTGTTTCTTTTATTGATATTAACATCTATTTAATATTATGCTTATGGTGTTTCTAGAAAATATGCACTTATAATATCTACTTCACTTTACAAGCACTAATGCTTGACTACAATGATGACGATCATCATGCTACCAGTGATACTATGTCTATCACTGTCACGATAGTCAAATTTGATCATTTTCTTTCATTCAACCTCATTACACCACTCTAAGTAGTGTCAAATAATTTCTTGAGATAGGCCACAAAGAGCGAAATACTTAATGTCAAACAAAAATGCAGAGAAAAAGAAATTGTTGGCTATACTCCCGTCGGCAAAGGTCTTTGTCAAAATATAAATACAAGCCGACTGGCACTATGACAAGCTAGATGTGATCTATGCCACGAGACATTCTACACCGACATACATTGCTATGCCGCTAGTTCATTTGACATTGTTCTATATGCACACAGAGTGCAATGTCCAATACTTCCATCAAAACACTGCTCAGCGTTCGAAATTTAGCACAATCCAAACGCACCATGTATATTACGATGAAATTAAACTCAAAATATGCAATTCATGTTCAATCTGTAATACATATATCAATAATAGCAATATTCTGTTCATTATAAGATACCATTGATCAATGCATTCATTAAACATATAAAGAGGATTATTAGTTTTCTTCGCAACTTAGCCACAACCATTAAGGAAGTCCATAAGTCGACATACAAGCGTGTCATGTTACAAAATATGATGGTCAAGTTCCTATGATACCAAGTGTTCAATCGCTCGGAGTATTATGGAAGAGACCAAGTCTTCAATCACCATAACAAATGTGTCAGCCATGTTATGAACAAAAGCGGACACCATAACATCTTAGATCAACTTTTAGACTTGCTACTTCCTGCCATTTGTCCCTGCAAAGGAACTCATGTGTTTTAGCAATATCAGACAAGATAAATTTTCATTTTTTTTTTAGTTGCCATTGAGTCCAAAAAACTAAAATAATAGTACTCTCTATTCCAAACTATAGTGCATGTAAAGTTTTGAGGCATATTCCGGAATGTAGTGCGCATGAGGGCCTTTGGACGAAGATAGCCCTCCGCTGGATCACAACAGCACCCACGTGCGTGATAGTCTGAGCAGACAAGGGGCAATTCCAGTAAAAAAAAAGTGCCAACTCATGTCTTGGTATAAGAGCTACAAATAAGGCACACTATAAAAGGGAATGGAGGGAGTAGAAGGTGTACTGCAATGGACTGGCTTGCTCAACAGGAACTTTGCGCCCTTTTGAATTATGTTTCTCTCCCATAGTGTACTTTTATGGTCTCCTCCCATAGTACCCTCTTGAATTATGCAACTCAACATCGGCAAAGGTCTTCTCCCATAGTGCACTTTGTGCCCTTGTTTTGTTTTTAGCATACTCCCTCCGACCACGAATACATGTATGTTTGGCATTCAAAATTTATCCATAAAAGAGTGTACTTTTATCTTCCCAATGCTCTTTAAAGTAGAAAAGAATGATTTTCTCTCATCACACGGTAATCAAGACCAATAACATTTAACACATGGTATCCTCTCTTTCTACATGCACTTAGCTTATTAGGGATGGCGAAATTAAAGAGAAGACAGATGGTGGTTTGCATCTTTCCAATGCATTTTTTACTCTAGTTCATAATCTGTCTTAAAATTTTCATATGTACGCTTATTCGTGGATGGAGGGAGTACATCAATTGCTCCGTGAACCACTTTCCGATGAAGAAGAGCATTCTTTGCAAGTATGCCACACAACATTGCCAAGATAAATAAACAATGTCAAATATAAGTATGTCTTTTTTTGACTAAAAGATCTTAAACATAAAGCCGGCAATCGCAGAAGCGACTGTAATTGTGCAAATAGTTTTGTTAGTGGTTACAAAATATATCCTTATCAGATATTTGCATTTAAAGTTCATCAATCAATAAACAATCATATATTCACGCTTATGGCATGGTAATGTGTGTCTTATTAATAAAATAAAGTTTCAGTTACAAGCCACGTAAATACCGACATTACAGGACTGAAAAGATAGGACAATCCTACGCAAAAAAAACAAGCGCGTGTCCCTCTCCACCAAGAAAAAGGAGACATGTCACCTCTCCACCCGAGCTCGACGTGGCTCAATCGCTGATCTGCAGCTTTACAAACCTTCAAAGTAGTTTGCCTAAAGCAAAACCATCGCCGTTGAAAGAATCAGAACTGGGCAACGTGTCCTCGGACAAGCCATCGGATTCCAAAACTGACATCCCCTTACAACTACGACATTGGAGTAGGAAACAAGAACTGTCAGCTTCACACATTACTTATTTATGGTAGCAAGCTTCGGTTCACGCGTATGGTCATTTGTACTGCGTAATAGCTTCACACACGATGTTTTATGTACGGCACGTGGACAATGGTAGGATCTCACATTACTTATTTATGGAGGGATTTAATCTAACGGTGATTAGCTAGTGTCGTGCATGCATCATCTGAAAAATCGTCTGCTGCGTAGCAATGCTCTTTGTACTAATAACATTATTTGAACAAACATGCAAGCAAATTAGCAAAACAAGTGTCTCAGAAGTCCAAACCCTTTCCCGCCACCCAAGGGTGTCATATTGCCATCCACCTCGTATCCTCGTCATCGCATGCATGTGCGGCCCGCGACTCCATCCACCTTGTCGGTGGTGCCAAAGTACACAGGCGGGTAGAAGAAGATTGTAGACGGGTGCTACGCATCCACGTCAATGTTGCACAAGACGTTGTCGATCCTATCGAGTTGTGGCGACGCCATCGAGCTATGGGACGACAGATAGATAACGGAGGAGATGGGACGGGTTGTGAAAAACCATGGGCACTCAATGGGGTTTTGGGTGGGTCCAAAATATCGGAGTTCTACATGACGGACGTCCGGACTTCTACACACTCCGAATTTAAAACCGGACTGAAGCAGTGGCGAAGCCACACTTAAGCTGGGTAGTCAATTGACTACACAGCTTTTGGCAAAAACTACATACATCAAGTAGAATCTATGCAAAAAATATTACAAATGCATACATATGACTACACAACATTCAATTGACCACACATGATTGGATTCCTGGCACCGCCACTGGACCGAAGGATTTTGAACGTTTGAACCAATGGAGCCCGATACGAAAAATGTCCGAGCCGACCTCAGAGATGCCCTAAGTACAGATACTGTAGATGTATTTTACTCAGATGATAGTACCAACAATAATTTTGGAAAATAGGAAACGGCTTTGGATTCAAATTTACACGCCGACGCCTGGTCAAAAAGAAAAAGACCACCTGCAGCCTAGTAGCCAATGCGCACGCAACCTCTACAGTCTACAGACGACAGGCGCTCCGGCACTACCGTCCAACGAACCACACCAACCCACCGTCATGTCCCTCCGCCGCCTGCTAGGCTTCTCCGCCACCGTCTCCGGCCGCCTCCCCCTCCGCCGCTGCCTCTCCACCGCCGCCGCCGCCCCGCACCCACCATTGCCCCGCCCCCCCTCCACCGCTGCCTCCTCAAACCCGTCGCACCGCCACCACCTTCCCACCGCCGGCGCTTCGCACCCACCATGGCGCCGCCCCCTCTCCACCGCCGCCTCCAAGCACCCGCCGTGGGCCATGATTGACTACAACTCCCTCGTCGACGAATCGTCGGCGGCGCCGGGCGCGTGCTTCGGCCCCGTCGAGCCTCCGCTCGTCTCCCGCATCACCGCCCCGGCGCACCTCCTCAACCCCAGGGAGCGCCCCGCCGCCGGCAGCAGCGTCGTCCAACTCGTCACCGGCCACGTCAACGCCACCAGCGGCGACGGCCACCTCCTCCTCACCTACTACGACATCCTAGGGGAGGGTCCCCGCGAATCCTGGAACGGGAACGCCGCCGACGTCGAGGCCGAGCGCTGCATCTGCAACCCTATCAGCGGCGAGGTGCTCCGCCTCCCGTACCCCGGCGGTCCCTGCGGGTCCAGGAAGAACCTGGTCCACCGCCACATGGGCCTCCTCACCCAACCCGGTGGCGGTTGCAGGCACGGCCCCCCTGACAGGTTCGCCGTCGCCGACATCGTCAGCCAGCGTGACCGCATCGTCGATCGGTTTCTCCCGGAGGTAGGCAGGTGGGATCTGCTTCTTGGCGTACCGTGCCAGCCACCGATCGCGTGGGAGATGGAGATGGACCAAGAGACGGTGGCCTTCGCCGGCCGCCTCTGGTGGGTCGACCTGACCTGCGGCGCCGTCTCCATGGACCCGTTCAGCGACCAGCCGGAGCTCCTCTTCGTCCCGCTGCCGAATGGCACCTCGCTCACCTTCATTCTCATCGAATGCAAAGACTCGAGCGCAGAGGATGTTGCCCGGTTCAGGCGGGAGGTGGCCAAGTACCGGCGCATCGGCGTCAGCGAGGGGAGGCTGCGCTTCGTTGACGCGTCTATTCACGACCCGTTCCTGCTCAGCTCGTACGTGCTCGACGACGAGGGCAGGAGCTGGACGCTGGAGCACCAGGTGGAGCTCAGGAAGGTCTTGGAGGACGGAGGCCACCCGTGCGAAGAGGGGAAGAGGCCGCCGCAGATCGCCGTCATCGACCCACTCAACGCCGACGTCATCTACATCACCGTCGGCGAGCAGAAGCTCATCGTCGCCGTGGACATTTACCAAGGCAAGGTGATTCGGAGCTCTCCGCTTCAAAACCAATACCATTCGCTTGTACCATGCGTTCTTCCACCCTGGCTTGGATCAAGCCAGATCCCTACGGCAGGTAATGGATCACCTTCTTTGTTACGTTTCAGTTTTGCAATATCTTCTTGGAGACTTTGTGCTGTTGTGGATAGAATTTCTTTGCAAGTGTCACAATAGTTGTCTACCTGTGCTGAATTCTTGATTTTCTGTTCTATATTTCTGCTTGTTGTCACAATAGTTATCAGCAAAGTCATACTGTACCTGAACTGTGAAGATTTGATGTTTGGCTAATTGGCTCTCAAGTAAGGAAGGAGATCTGAACTAAAATATTTAATCCCACTTCGACAAAAAAATGTAAATCATGTTAATGTTATGGTAGTGGTAGCAACATATTTAGTTCCAAGTCAACTTATCCCTACGGCAGATAATCGATCACCTTCTTGTTGTAACTGGTACTGAAAGTTTCAGTTTTGCAACTTGGAGGCTTTGTGCTGTTGTGGATAGAATTTCTTTGCACCTCCATTTTTGTTGGTAGGATTGGTGCTATTGATCTGCTTACACTGTCTTACTGTATATAGACACTTCTCTTTTTGGTAGTATGTTCATAGAACAACATATATATGTGTTATTTCAATCATGCTGTGAGTGGAGACTTCCATATTCGGGCAAGTAGCAGCAGTCCCCTTTCGTGACTTGCTGCAAGTGAGGAGGACCATCTAGTGTAAAAGCAGATTACTATGGTTATTTGTTGTTTGTGAATTTCAAATCTACAGTGTTCTGCATTATATATTCATGAATCCATCTCTCATTAATTGATCTGAAATTATTGATTGACAATGTTCATTGTATTTAAAGACAGACATTCTCTAGAGAAATTGAGCTTCTTAAATATTTTGGTGTTGCTGTATGGTGTGTGGTCTAGACATATGCTATCGGTACCGTTTCTGCAGTTTGTTAATAAAGAAATAATCAGTCTAAGGCAGCACACCAATGCTTCTTTTTGCTAATTATGTTCAACAGAACAGAGTTGCAGCTTAGGCACTGGTAATGCATGTTATTTATCCCTTTGCCCACTTAAAGTCAGATTGGTCTTTTCTCTCAATCTAGGAACTGTCTCCATGCCTTCAGAATGGCCGCTAGGCTATAATCAGCGTCGTCCTAGCAACGATTCTTCTGAGAAAGTACTGAAGGTATTTCTTATCAGAGTGGATTTTCTTTTTCAATGCCTATATTTTGTGAAGAAGAATCAGTGGCCCAATTCCTACTATTTCCTCATAGTGAATAAGTGTATAGTTACTTAGTTAGACATGTTTAAGTAATTAGAAGGGCGCAAGGGTGGGCATGGTAACCATAGTGCAACTAAAGTGATTGTTAAGAATGTTTTTTCTCGTAAAGTTTACCCATAGTTTTACATTGAAATCTTGGCGAAAAATTAAGTAGATCAATAGGGTTTCTCCAAAAATCCTAATACTATGGTGTATATGAGATCACTTCTAACATTGTTTAATAGATACTTCTGCTACAACACAAGAGGCTAACATTGAACCATTGTACAGGTTGCAGACGGAAGGTTGGTGCTTGCTTGAAGGATGTGGAAGAATCATCTAAAGGTTTGCTCATTTTACCAGTTTTAGATTTAGTTCAAGTGTGCTCATTGTTTAGTTGTGTTCCGCAGCAAAGGCAAGTGAGTCCGCATACCATGTTCACACTAGAAGCTGAGAAGCTCTGATAAAAACAGAGCAGAGATGGATTCTTATTAATCCTTTTGGTGAACGCAAATTAGAATGTTTTTACTTTACGCATGTTCTTTTGAGTTTGCTTTACGCATGTTGAATACTCGTTACCATCTTTAAAATTATAGTTCTTTTAGTTTATATTTTTTGAGCTGAAAGCTGGAAGGCACTCCCAGAAACCTTACCACTACTTTTCTTTGATTGAAAATGTTTGATTATTGTTGTTGACTATGATTTTGGTTCATTGTGAACTGCAACCCTCATATATTTATGAATCTGTTGTTTTACAATTGATTGGTGTTACTCGCAAATGCTTTTGAAATGGATGTAATTTAGCCTATTAGGCATAGACCCGTCGGGTAGGCTGCAGGTCTGGTTCGAGCCATTGTTACACTCCGAATGCCACCAGCGTCTAGTTGGCTACTCAAATAGGGCTGTGTTTTGTCAACTTAACCTCGAAATAAATTGATTCAGGAAAGGAACCTTTGAACCTTTTGGAGTGGCCTAGTAGCATTGGAGATCTCATGTTCCTTCTGTACCCATTTCTAAGACCTCTGGATCCGCCGTTATCCACTTGAAAATTCAGGTAAAGGTTTGTCATTTCCTTAATTGAGTAAAGCAAGAGCTGAATTCTTTGAGTGCCCAAGGATTGGATTCTTTCATTCACATATTATACCACCTAGGAAAGCAAAAAATAAATAAAAATCACTTAGAGCAACTCTAGCAGAGTCGGGATATTGACAACCTCCATAACGCGTATGGAGTGTGCTCCATATTATTATGGAGGCCAGCAAGGCAAAGCACAAACTCGGGGTCTCCATATTGGCAGCCTCCATTTTTTTTTTTCTGCTTTTTTTTTGGGTTGCATCAACTGAATAGTCACACATTTGATTCGAGGGATTAAAAAACTAATTTGAGTAAACATGGCATTACAAAGTTCCTACATATGGGGGAAAGTTGATTAGCGTCATTTTGATATCATAGGTTCAAAATTTGTCGAGTTTGAGCGACTCTAGCATGATTTTGAGCCACACCATGTCGATGGTTGCATATGTGGCGAGTCCACTCATCCTCTAGGTGCGGCGGTGTGATGGTCCGACGACCTTCTCCTTGTCTCATTCCTGCCAGCGGTCGTCGATGTCGTGGACGGCTTTATCAAGGGGGCAAGGTCCGATATGACATGGTTCATCTCGGCGAATGTCACCATCTCCATGTCAAATTTGCGCCGTCTAAGGCGGCGGGGAGCAGGTGGTGGCCGACATGAGCTGCGTGGGTGAGGCCTCTCTTGCCCATACGGGATCTACACGCCGTGCTCGATATCCCAAACAATGGTGTGTGTTCTGGGATCTCAATCCAGCCACTCATTGAGGGCGGGATCCCCCTGTGCGGCCTCCAGCGCGGCACAACAATCCCACTCCTCCTTGCGATGAGGGCGGTCATGTCATGCGCTTCCTCATCCAGGATCTCCTCCTGCTCCTCCTCATCCTCCTCCTCAGAGAATAGTACCCAATCTGGCCGCAGGGGAAGCGACTTGGCGAGGACCCGGGGAGGGGGGGAGTGAAGGCTTTGGGTGGCCATCAAGGAAGAGAAGGTTGTGGACGGTGGGGATATGAGCTAGGCCGGATATGCCGATGGGTTTTATAGTCGCGGGTGGCGGGCGACTGAAAAAGTGGCGGCAAACGTGGTGGGAACTGCCGCAGGCAGTTGGCATGCGGCAATTAAATGACCCACTTCTCGGTGCCATGAGCATCTGTCTGTCTGCGCCATTGGCAGGGAAAGGAGATGAGCCGTGCGGGAAGCTGAGGAGGGACCTCCCGCGTGAGCGGTTGGCGGATGAAGTGCCCTCCAAACCAACGCCCCACAACATCCAAATATGGAGGCGTAAGGGCTCGATTTGGAGAGCCATCCATAACCTATGGCGATCCGGGGGCATACAAGTGGTTATTATCTTGATCAGGCTGATATGGCCACTCTGCTAGAGTTGCACTTATATACTTGAAACATCTCGGAATATTTGCACAAAACTACGGATTTGCTAAACATGAGTTGCCGTGAAGTCATTGGCGATTAGGTCGGTGGCAGCGGGGAGTCAACGATAGAGGACGGGGAAGATGGTGATAGCGGAATCCGCCAACGTAAAAAAAAAATCGCGCAAGTGAGGTTTAGCCGGTCCTTTTGGGAATGTATATCATTTTTTTTTGAATGATTTATAGGCGCGTGCTACGCGTCGGTTCTGTCACGATCTAGCGTCGAGCGTTGTCTTTCACTTTTGCCACTTTTGCAACATAGATTCAGTTGCAGAATTCACTTTTGCAACATAGGTTGTGTTGCAGATTTTTTTGCAATAGAGGTTGTGTTGCAGCTTTTTTTTTCGACAGAAGTTATGTTACAGAATTTTTTTCGTCCGCGTCGTCGCACCATCGTGTTGGCACCGCAACATTCCACATGTTTCAGAAACATGAACAATGTTGCAAAAATCTGAGACTTGAGGTGCATGGATTGGTCCGACACGTGGTTCGCTCTCGACGCGGCGGATGCGAGGCTTAGAATCGACCGGATGATTCTAATAATTTCCCTTTAAACATTGCTCACCGCGCGGCAGCTGTGTAGATCATTTTCTTTGTCTGGTTAGATGATTAGTACTAAGTGAAGCTGAATAAAGAGGTACTTTTGAGTATTTTTGTAAAGGAATCCCAGCCCAACCCGGTGAAGATGGATTGCTCTATCGCTAATCTGATGTTTCGTTTTGCTCAAATTTTTTTTTTGATGTTTCGTAACCCTTTTCCCTTTTTCTTTTCTTTGAGAAAAGTGTAACCTATTTGGAGTCCTAGCCAAACCGAGGCGCCGCCGCCGCCGCCGCCGTTCTCATCATCCTGTGCCCGATCCTAAGACTCGAAGCAAGGCATCCGCCGGCGCCGCCATGTACCTGAGCCCATGTAGCCTCTCGGCCGAGCCGTCGGAGAACCCCGTCGCTCTGCCGGAGTCGATCCACCACACTGTCTGCGATGATGAGGAAGGTATCCAGGGGAAGGAGGAGGGGAGGAGGGAAGAGGAAGAGGAGGAGGAGAATGTGATGGAGGAGATCGAGAAGGAGGGTAAGCGTAAGCGGAAGGAGGAGAAGGGGAAGAAGGAGAAGAAAAGGCACAAGGGCAAGGCAGGCGGGATTCTGACAAACAAGCTCTTCTCAGAGCTCGCCATCTCTGAGCTCACTGCCAAGGCCATCAGAGAGATGAACCACACTCACCTCACCCAGATTCAAGCTAGATCAATACCACACCTGATTCTAGGGAGCGATGTGCTCGGCTCAGCCAGGACTGGCTCAGGGAAGACGCTAGCTTTCCTCATACCCGCGATCGAGCTGCTACGCAAGGCGCGCTTCACAACGAAGAACGGAACCAGGGTTATCGTAGTTTGCCCGACAAGGGAGCTCGCTATGCAGACGCACAATGTCGCCAAGGAGCTAATGAAGTATCATTCGCAAACTCTTGGATATGTGATTGGTGGCACTAACATGAGAAGCGAGGCCAACCAGCTCGTGGAAGGGATCAATTTGTTGGTCGCGACGCCGGGCATGCTTTTGGACCATCTGAGAAGTACCGGTGGTTTCAACTACAAAGGGCTACAATGCCTTATAATCGATGAAGCTGATCGCATACTTGAGCAGAATTTGAGGAGGACATGAAACAAATTTTCAAACGCCTCCCTCGGGACAGACAAACTATTCTCTTTTCTGCCACACAGACTAAAAGGGTTGAAGATTTTGCAAACCTTACGTTTGGGAAAAATGAAGAAAGGCAACGAAAACTTGTTTATGTTGGAGTTGATGATTCTGAATTGAAGCCTACGGTTGAGGGCTTGCAGCAGGGCTACTGTGTCATTCCAAGCGAGGAAAGGTTTCTGGTTCTGTATGCTTTCCTGAGAAGGATGCAGCTGAAGCAGAAGGTGAAGGTCATGCTGTTCTTTTCATCATGTAGCTCAGTCAAATTCCACGACAGAATTGCTAAATTTCCTTGGGATAGAGTGTTACGATATCCATGGGCAACTGAAGCAGCAGAAACGCACTAGTACATTCTTCCGATTTTCCAAGGAGGAAAAGGGCATCTTATTATGCATTAACGTTGCAGCACGTGGGCTTGATATTCCTGATGTGGACTACATTGTGCAATTCGATCCTCCAGATGAGCCAAAGGACTACATTCACAGAGTTGGTCGTACTGCCCGAGGTGATAAAGGCGAAGGACGTGCATTGTTGTTCTTGCTACCAGAAGAAATGAAGTTGCTCATTTACCTACGGGCGTCCAATATTTCTCTGACTGAATATACGTTCAGTGAGAAACATGTACCAAAACTGCAACCTCAACTTGAGAAGATTGTTGTGGAGAATTACTTCCTAAAGCAGTCAGCGAAGGAAGCCTACAGGTCCTACCTTTTGGCATACAACTCACACTCTATGAAGGACATTTTTGGTGTCCATCAACTTGATCTCATGAAAGTTGCAGCATCTTTCTGTTTTAGTAGCCCTCCTAAAGTGAATCTGAACCTGGAGAGTAGTGCATCGAAACACCGAAAGATAAGGAAAGTGGACGGCGGAAAGAGGCATGGAATTAGCCCTTGAAACCCGTATGGAAGGAGAGGCGGCGATGACCGAAGGCAGTTTGCAAGATTCTAGTAAGGATATATCAGGGGGTTTAAGATCAGATGCTGAAGTCACCATCTTTAATTCTTCTGTTTTTGGTAGATCTCTAGATATTACGTTTGGATGTGATTTATGTTAAGTAGTTTCAGAAAAACCGAGACTGATTTATGTTGTTTGGATTCTTAAAACAAGCCTGGTTATTACATTTGTTTTGCGGGTACATTGATGTTTATCTTATGACTTGTGTTGCAACAGGCTCTGCTTGATAGATGAAATCACGACTCTATAATCTAATCTGCACAATGACAATGATTCCGATTCTTTATTTTAGGCACATGTACCAAAAAAATATAAAATGTTCCAAGAGGTTGTATAGTTCTCGGGTAGCTGAACTGATTTGCCACTAGCTTTACAATTTACTAGTACATAACTGTCTCTTGTTCAATGTGTTCTGGCCGAACGCACTGTGTGAGGTTTAATATTTTGTTATCGGTGATGTTTTCTTGCTGATTCTTGAAGTATCTACAGTTTGTCAGGCTGGGGACTGAAGACAGGAAGAAGAGGCAACATTCAGCTATCTAAGGGAGGATCCCGACACCAGACGACGCACACAAGTCATCATTATCTTGCTAATGCAACTCAGTTATATGCTATTCTCATACTCTATTTTACAACCTGGTAATGCAACTAGCTTTATATATAAGCTGAACTGTTGCTGATGAAGGTGAAGGGACTAACTAATTTCCCTAGAGCAGTTAGCTGTAGTTCTGTTGTAGCGGTGCTGTCTTCTTCAGTTATCCCTGGACACTTTGCCCTAGTAGTTGTTAGCTGGAGCCATTGCAGCCCCATCTACAGACGACAGAGGAGGCGAACAAGAAAGCGACTCTGCGCTTCGTTTTCCGCCGGCCAGATCCAGCCTCTCTCCCCGTCGGGCGGCTCGTCGCTGTCGGGTGGGAAGGTGTTGGTCTGGCCGGACGGACTGGTGTACAGTAGGTTAATTCCTAGCCTAGTTTGTTTGCTTTTCGGGGTGTCCTCCGCCGGCGTTGATGCAGCGCCATGGTCTGGTGGCGTTGGCGGCGGTGGAGCCCGTGAATAAATGGGCTCGAGATCGTCCTCCGGCACGGCTTCTGGCTGCGGCAGGCGGAGGATCTGGAGGCCCAGTCGTCCGGGCGAGGTTGACGCGACGGCGGCGACGACCTCGAGGCGACCTTTTGTGCTCCGGTTCCGCCGTCGCGACGACGGCTGCTTCGACGCCGTTGCGGAACCGCGGAGCTTCTTCGGTGTACAGGAGCGGGCCGTCATGCATCTGCTCCATGGGTGATGGTGGCAGTCTCCAGGTCATGGCTTGTCCGGTGCTGGGATGGTGTTGGACGGCGAGCAGGTCCGGCGGTCGGTTTCTTCGACGGCGTCGAAGTTCCACGGCGGATTTGGGATCGGAGAGGTCCAGGGGATTCCCTTGGCCCACGAGCCACAGAGCCAAGCTTCCCGCCGGTGACGACGGGACTCTTCCGTGGTCCATGAAGCACGTTTGGTGCGAGGGGGCCTCTCTGTTCTGCGGCGATCCCTGGCTGTTGCTGCGGCAGCGGCCGGGACCGGTGGTGCGCGAGGAGATGGGCAGGGACCTCCAAGGAGCTTTATGCTATTTTCTTTGTTTGGGGGTGCTTTCTGCAAAAGCGCTGGTCCAACTGTGTTTCTGGTGTGTTCTGGTCGCGTACGTGTCCTGTAACACTGTTTTTCATCTATGAATATATGTAACACTGTTTTTCATCTATGAATATATGACGCGTGTGCTTTTAAAAAAAAAGTAGTTGTTAGCTTTGAATGTGCCTTCTTTATTGGGCATCAAAATGATTGTTCATCAGAGAATGAATCTAAAGGACGTGGCTGGGGCGCTGGGCTCTGGAGGCAAAAAAAATTAAAAAAAATCGGTGGTAAACTATTTAACCATTAGCTCTAGAGCCATGCAGCTCCGATGAGCATCCATGAGACCAAATTGACACAACAGTCATGAACGGAGGCGCACACATTTGAACAAATGAACACTACATCACACATGATCTTACTATGTTTTATTGATTAATATATTTTCTTATAAATCCCTTCCAGGATTGAAAGTAAATCAGTACAACCTCAGCAGCTCATGTGTAGAACTTGATATATATAAAACATTGGAGCGATACAAATGACAAGAAGCTACTTCTGTTCAGGAAGGTTAGTTTAGACACCCCATCATGAGGGTTGCATCAGCCATCTCTCCCTGTTCCAAATTGAAAGGATTTCATGATATGATATCAAGCACACTGATGTTTTTGACAAAGATCAACATCTCTTGCATCTCTCTTACTATTGTAGTCTAGTGGTAGTGGTGTTGTATTCTAAGATATCCCTGGACTGGATACCTAGCCTGGCCCCTGTTGCTGTCGCATGCCAGCACATCATCCATTGTCGTAGCATCGGCCCTATTACAGTACAACTCATCGCCTGAGATCGCGTTGGCAGCAGAACGGCATCCCAATGTTGCCACTGCAACATACCCCAATTGAGAGAAAAAAGATAAAACATAGTGCTTTGCTATATGAGCCACGTTGTGCTTGAGAGTCTCATGTTGCAAAACCGGTTGGGTCTGTCACAACATGAGCCATCTTGTGCTCGACGCTCATGTTACAAACCGATTGGACCAGTCCACAACATGAGTCATGTTGCGTTTGAGAGTCTGCAACATGACCCATGTTGCAAGCTTGTTGGGTCAGTCCTTGTGGGGCCATGGGCGTGTGGGAGAGAGTTAGGCTGTGCGTAGTCGGATCAAGCTTGGATCCGACGGCCGTGGAGGCGATAAGCGCCGTGTGTTATCGGTCAGGTGAGTGTGTTTCTTAAAAAAAAAGATGTATCCAAACTTGGCCGTGGGTTTTGCTCAAACCGCCTCCTGTTTCCAGCCAAAGTACGCCGTCCAGTTGGCGACATCACCGCCTGTGGAACGGGACTAGGAGAGACACGACGCAATACCAGCCGTTCGTTCTCCCATCGGACGGTCCACAGGGGCCCGATCACCCGCGAAACGGACGCCGAACGGAGACGTGGCAGCGACAAATTCCTCAAACACCCCCGCACCTTACCTATTTCTCTCTCCACCCCCTCGCGGTTCGCACCCCACGCAACCCTACGTCCTCGCCGCCGCCACCTCCAGACCCTCTCCCGCGCCCCAGCTTCCGCCGCCGCCGCCCTCCGTCTCCGGCGATCGACATACAGGAGTAACTAGGTCTCCCCCGGAGAGCCCCCGGCGTCAACCATGTCGACGATCCTCGCGAGGCCCGAGAGCGCCCTGAAGAGGGCGGAGGAGTTGATCCACGTCGGGCAGAAGCAGGCGGCGCTGCAGGCGCTGCACGACCTCATCACGTCGAAAAGATGCAGGTCATGGCAGAAGCCTCTCGAGAAGGTCATGATGAGGTACGTGGAGCTGTGCGTGGATCTGAGGAAGGGCAGGTTCGCCAAGGACGGCCTCATTCAGTACTCCAGAATCGTCTGCCAGCAGCAACTCAACAATGTGTCGTCTCTGGAGGAGGTCGTAAAGCACTTCATGCATCTGTCCAGCAAGAAAGCCGAGGAAGCCGCCATGAATCACCAGGCACAGGCTCTGGATGTCCATGACCTGGAAGCACCGGAGGACCTGATGCTCAGCTACGTCGGCGGGAAGGACCGGCCCGACACCCCGTGGCTCAAGTTCCTGTGGGAGACGTACAGGACGGTGCTGGAGGTGCTGGGGAACAACTCCAAGCTTGAAGCGCTGTATGCCATGGCTGCGCACAAGGCCTTTCAGTTTTGCAAGCAGTACAAAAGGTCCACCGAGTTTCGTCGGCTGTGTGAGATGATCAGGAACCATCTTGTAAATCTGAACAGATCATATCGAGATCGTCCTGATCTGACTGCCCCGGAGAGCTGCCAGTTGTTCCTTGACACCAGGGTTGAGCAGCTGAAGGTTGCTGCAGAGCTTTCCCTGTCCCAGGAAGCCTTCCGATCTGTGGAGGATATTCATGGCTTGATGAGCATGGTTCAGAGGACTCCAAAACCATCAGTCCTGGCCGTGTATTATGCCAAGCTGACTGAGATATTCTGGACGTCTGAGAGTTACTACTTGTATCATGCATATGCATGGCTGGAGCTCTTCAATTTGCACAAGAGTCACAATAAGAATTTAACTCGGAAGGATCTGCAGTTACTGGCGTCTTCTGCTTTGCTCGCTGCGCTCTCTGTTACACCATATTATGACCATAAGTCTGGTGTATCTCATCTGGGGCTTGAAAATGAAAAGGAGCGCAGCTCGCGTATGGCCAACCTTCTAAATTTCTCCTTTGACTCCAAGCGTGAGAACAGAGAAAAGGTTTGCCTTCCAAGTGTTCTCAGTTTAAGATAATTTTGCATAATAATATAATTATTTGTTTTTTTGCTAAATCTTGTATGTGTTTACTTTTCAGGTTTCAAGAACATCTCTTCTTTCTGAGTTGGCTGCCAGAGGTGTGGTTTCATGTGCTTCCCAAGAAGTGCAAGATCTTTACAACCTTATGGAGCATGAGTTCCATCCTCTGGATCTAGCATCGAAAGTGCAGCCTCTGCTTTCCAAGATTTCTACCATCGGAGGAAAGCTTTCAGCTGCACCTTTAGTTCCAGAGATTCAGTTATCGCAGTACCAACCTGCATTGGAAAAGTTCACTACACTGAGGGTGCTGCAGCAGGTCCTATGCTATGACCCATTAGCGATAATATGTGCACATTTTTTTGTTGCCAATATGTATTCACTTTATCCTAAAACATATTTCTCAACTCTCTTTTTAATCATTTTCAGGCATCTCGTGTTTTCCATTCGATGAGAATTGATACACTCTCTAGAATGATCCCCTTCTTTGACTTCAATGTCGTGGAGAAGATCGCTGTTGATGCCGTCAAGCACAGTTTTATTGCGATGAAAGTTGACCATTTGTCTGGAGCTGTGCGTTTCGGCAACACGGAGACAGAATCTGATGTGCCTGGTGCTACTCATCTTATTGGTGTCCTCGCTGATTCCCTAAACAAAGTAAGCAGTCTTGTTCATCCCCCTGTGCATGAGCCATACAAACTCTGTGAAGACTCGATTAGTCTCGCTGGAGTGGTGGAGAAAGAACATCAAAGGCTTCTCGCAAGGAAATCATTCATTGAAAAACGTAAAGAAGATGATGAGCGTCAGATATTGGAAAAGGAAAAAGCAGAGGAGGCAAAGAGATTGAGCATTCAGAAGAAATCCGCAGACGAGGAAAGGGAGAGGCTTTTGAAGGAACGGAGGCTCAGGGAGCAGCAGAGGATCCGTCAAGAAATAGAGGACAGAAAGCAGAGGGAAATAGAAAATTCAAGACAAAACGTAACAAAACAAGGCGCCATGGAGTTTGTATCGCGGCACCTAGGTTATAGAATGTCGCGTCAGGGGATGGAGAAGAGGCTGGAGAAGCTAGCAAAGAGAATGGGTCACTTGGAGAGGGCAAGACGGCAGGAGGAAGCGCCACTGATCGAGGAGGCCTTTCGAAAACGCGTCGAGGAAGAGAAGCTCCTCCACGAGCAAGAGCTGCTGAGAGAGACTGAGCTCAGCGAGCAACGCCACGCGGGTGACTGGCTGGAGAAGAAGAGGCTCTCTCGATTGTTGGAGCATAAGAATGCTTTCCAGGAAAGAGTTGTCCAACGCCGAGAAGCCGAGTTTCTTAGCCTGACAAAAGAGAGGGAGGAAAGGATCAACCAGTTGATCTCTTCAAGAAGGCTTGAACGCGACACTGCACGGAAACTGACGTATTATCTGAAGATGGAGGAACAGCGGATCCAAAGAGCGCGTGAGGAAGAGGAAGAGCGGATCCGAAGGGCGCGTGAGGAAGAGGAGCAACGGATCCAAAGGGAACGCGAAGAGGAAGAGAGGAAGAGGAGGGAAGAAGCTCCTCCGGCACGATGTAATAACCCCTGGCGTCGTAGATCAGGGCCACCGGCAAACTCTTATTCGTCCGGCAGCTGGAGGCACTGAAGCTGCCAGCTGCCCTGAAATTTTAGAAGCATGGACTTCTGATTTCTAGCTAGGCCTCCTTTGCAACTTTGCACCATTAATTTCGAGGTCATTTTTGATCTCTTCAGAATCATGCACACTGCTTCATGCATACATTACGTGTTGCTATTTGTTACGGTATTTGAGTATATGCTGTTAGTATTAATTAATGCGAGTAAAACCAAAGATATGCCTGTGAGTTTTGCTGTCGAATGGAGTGATTCGAGATATCTGAGTTCTGCGTTGGTCATCAACTCTGGAGATAGGAACGTGTGTAGTACATATCGAAATATCCAAAACATCTTATAATTCAGAACGTAGGTAGTAATTAGGAGTGCCCTTGCAGCTGTTGTTGTGTGTATAGTCACCTCTTCAAACTGAAATCACAGATCACTTGTATCGATATTGAGATAGGAACGTGTGTACAAAAGGCCGGTAAAATTGACACCACCAAATGGAGGTTTTTCTTTTCTTTTTTGGGACACAATTCGCATTCCGTCACTAGTATGGTCGGAAATAGCCTCCCTGTTACCAATACTGACCGTGTGGTGTATTGTGGCTAAATGGATCAACTGTACAAACAAATACGGTATATTTTTCTAAACTGAATAAAATGTTACTAGTGGCATATATCTTTTAACTGCATATCACTAGTACTTGGCAAAGCTAGTGGCGACTAGACAAAATCACACCCACTAGTAGTTGCATGTCTAGAGACGCGCAGTTGCGCTCCAAACATCACTGCTATTTGTGTTAATAGTGGTGTGGGAGCGAAACGCGTTATCAGTGGCGCAATACTAGTGACGTGTATCATGCGCGTAAGTTTTCTCGCACGTCGCAAGTAAGTTTTTTTTGTACTAGCTATAACATGAAATTCATATATCAAAAATCATTAGAGTATGATGAAAAATATGATGTAGTGTCAGATATTATACAAGACTAAATTAAACATGTAATATTTAGATAATATAGTATTTCTCTATCGGAAACTGTTTGTGGGGGCGATGACCCCCATGGCTCTTGCGGTACATCATCTGCCACGGGGAACGCCCAACCATGGGTCTGGGGTAGAGGAGCCCGCGACGGACATCCACCATTGGGTGGGGCAGCCCATGGCCACAACCAAATGGGACAAGGAGAGCTCTCGTAGCAGGGAGCTTGGCATGTCGACCTTGTTTGGGTGCGAGCGGAGCAAAGAGGGACTGCCCACAACGATCAACTCCAGTCGGTGAGGTCCACCGAGCAGACAACGTCGTCTGTGGGGGTGCTCGGCAGAGTGGACGAGGAGCTCATGGTCGTGACCAGCTGGACCGAGGAGCCCCGGTCGGCCAATGTACTGGTGGACCGCGATGGGGTCGACAGGATCCTCGTTGTGGTCGAGGGGAACCTGGTCGTCTTTATCGACATGTGTGAGGCCAAGTCAATGTTTCCCACATGTAGGAAGGCTAGATAAACAACGTCGGGGTTGAATGGAACAACGCTTGGCTTCATCGGGCTTCTTAAAGCCAAGGTTGATCTCGATGTCCTTGAGGGGCCTAGGCTGACCTCGCCATCCTTGAGGAATCCTAGCTAGGTCTGCCTCTCACCTGACCCGTGTCTAGGTACCGAGGAGCAAACTCATCGATGTGTCCTTCCAGCCACCGCAAGTCCATGATATGTTCGCGATCTCAATGCCACGATGGAGCATGGGCTGCACACGAGGGTCCATCGGGTGCAAGGAGACGTGGCGGATGACTCGTGCTCACTGGTCCACTGCACCCAAACCAGAACACGAACCCGAACCCGAACCCAAAGAGCACCAAATGGCTTGATGATGAACTTGTTGGTCATCTCCTGACCTTGCCGAGGGTGAACCCCCTCGTGAGTAATCTTCCCTCTCTCAAATAGTTATTCTGCTTCATGTGGAGACACTGACTGGTTAAAAATTTAGAAGCAAATTTGATGATCTAGATCACTAGATGCTTAGGACCTAAAAGGGTTTGTGGTTGCTCTTGAAATAGTTGAGCACAATCAAAACTATTTACTTACCTTATGAAAGATCATGGATGTCGCCTAGAGGGGGGGGGGTGAATAGGCGCTTTAAAATAATTACGGTTTAGGCTTGAACAAATGCGGAATAAACCTAGCGGTTAATTTGTCAAGCACAAAACCTACAACAACTAGGCTCACCTAAGTGCACCAACAACTTATGCTAATCAAGATAAACAACTAAGTGATAGCAAGATATATGACATGAAACAATATGGCTATCACAAAGTAAAGTGCATAAGTGAAGGGCTCGGGTAAGAGATAACCGAGGCACGCGAAGACGACGATGTATCCCGAAGTTCACACCCTTGCAGATGCTAATCTTCGTTTGGAGCGGTGTGGAGGCACAATGCTCCCCAAGAAGCCACTAGGGCCACCGTAATCTCCTCACGCCCTCGCACAATGCAAGATGTCGTGATTCCACTAAGGGACCCTTGAGGGCGGTCACCGAACCCGTACAAATGGCAACCCTTGGGGGCGGTCACCGAACCCGTCAAATTGCTCGGGGTGATCTCCACAACCTAATTGGAGACCCCGATGCTTGCCCGGAGCTTTACACCACAATGATTGAGCTCCGAACACCACCAACCATCTAGGGCACCAAGGCACCCAAGAGGAACAAGCTCAAGGGTACCAAGCACCCAAGAGTAATAAGCTTCTCAACTTGAAACTTCCACGTATCACCGTGAAGAACTCAAACCGATGCACCAAATGCAATGGCAAGGGCATACGGGGTGCCCAAGTCCATCACTCTCAAATCCCACCAAAGCAACGAAAGCTATGGAGGAAAAAGAGAGGAAGAACAAGAAGGAGAACACCAAGAATTCCAAGATCTAGATTCAAGGGGTTCCCCTCACATAGAGGAGAAAGTGATTGGCGGAAATATGGATCTAGATCTCCTCTCTCTTTTCCCCAAAAACTAGCAAGAATCCATGGAGGGATTGAGAGATAGCAAGCTCGAAGAAGGTCAACAATGGGGGAAGAACACGAGCTTAAAGGATAAGGATCATTGGGGAAGAAGACCCCCTTTTATAGGTGGGGAAAAATCCAACCGTTATGCTCACAGCCCGCACAGAGCGGTACTACCGCTCATGGGAGCGGTACTACCGCTAGGGCGGTGGAAGCCCTTTGAAAAACAAAAGCGAGGAGGCAAAAGGCCAATAGAACCACTGGAGCGGTACTACCGCTCGTCCTCACGGTACTACCGCTAGGGGTAGCGATACTACCGCTAAGGGTAGCGGTACTACTGCTTGCGAGCGGTACTAAAAAAACACATCCGGGCTACCACCGCTAGACTTAATACGAGATTTTTGTCCGGAGCGGAAGTAGCCACGGTAGTAGCCGCGGTAGTACCGCTCTGGAGCGGTAGTAAAAAATTACATCCGCCCCAAGCGGTAGTAGCCGCGGTAGTACCGCTGCAGCCTTTTAAGGACACCAAAACTGCCACAACTTCTGCAAACGGATTCCGAATTCAACGAAACCAAGTTTGTTGGAAAGCTAACGACATGGGCTAACACAATCTTGATAGAAATAACAATAAGAAGCAAATGAGAAAAGGCCCATAAGAAAATGGTGAGAACCCTTCCTCGAATAAGACCGGTAAAACCTCCAACACCGAAAACGCAATAGAAGAAGCATATGAAATCCGTTTTCGATGTACTAGAGCTTGTCACGAAGATAACCACAAGCTCTAAAACCTCAAAAAGAGAAAATACAAATATGAATCAAGAAAGATGATGCAAGGATGCAATAGTTTGAGCTCTCGACGAACGATACGATCAAGCTACTCACACTACTGGAATCTGGGTCTTTGCCATCTGTCAGCTCTTTGCCGTCTGCCAGCTGATGGCAAAGAGGCTCTTTGCCGTCTGTCTTCTCAAAGCAGACGGCAAAGAACCAGCTGATGGCAAACAGGGTCTTTGCCATCTGCCAGCTCTTTGTCGTCTGCCAGCAGACGGCAAAGAGTTCTTTGCCATCTGCCAGAAGACGGCAAAGTCCAAAGTGGACCCCACGGGGGTACTGCACTGGGTAGGTCACACGGGCCACTTCTTTGTCTTTGCCGTCTGCCAGCAGACGGCAACCCTCTTTGCCTTCTGCTGGCAGACGGCAAAGAGGTAAGAGGGGCCCACAGTTTCACGGCGGTGGCGGTCTAACGGTCATCCTCTTTGCCGTCTGCTGGCGGACGACAAAGAATTCTTTGCCGTCTGCCAGCAGACGGCAAAGAGAAAAAAACAAAAAAAAAAACAGACGGCAATGCGGGGGGTTAATTTGGCCCCCCGCGCGCGCGCCCTCCTCCACATCTCTTTCTCCCGCCTCCCCACCCTCTGCCTCCCGCGCAGGCCGCCGCCCCCCTCCCACGAAGGCCGCCGCCGCCCACATCAACCGCGCTGCCGCCCCCACCTCCTCCAGCCCCCGCCGCCGCCCCTTTCCCATCCAACCCCCAGCCGCCGTCCCCCCTCCCCTCCTACCGCCGCCCCCCCTCCACTCCCTCCTCCCACGCCGCCCCCCTCCTCCCTCCCCCACCGCCGCCCCCTCCCTCCCTCCTCCACCGCCGCCCCCTCCCCCATTCCACCACCGTGGCCCCCTCCCTCTCACACCGGCGCCCCCTCCCCCTCCACTGCCGCTGCCCCCTCCCTCCTCCTCCCCCTCCCCACTGCCGTGCCCCCTCCTCCCCTCCCCCTCCTTCCACAGCCGCGCCCCCTCCCTCCTCCACTTACCGTGCCCCCTCCCTCTCCTCCCCCTCCTCCACTGGCGCTGCCCCTCCCTCCTCCTCCCCCTCCTCACCACCGCCGCCCCTCCTCCACCACCGCCGCACCAGCTCCTCTTGCCCTCTGCCCCCTCTGCCCAGCCCACGGTGAGCATCGGTCCCTCTTTGTTCTTATTTTTTTTGCATGTATGGATTTAGGAGTTGATGGATCTGTGGATGGAGGATAGATTGATGTAAGGATGGAGGATAGATGGATGTATGTATACAGGGGCGGTGCCAGCAATCTATGGATGTATGTATATTTGATTTGAACAATTTGTAGTTGTTATATGGATTGCAGATGGATGTATGCGTGTGTAGAATGTATGGATGGAAAGATGGATGAATGCTATATAGATGTATGGGTGGATTATTGTATGGATTTGCTCTGTTCCGGTCGTTGTGTCGATGGCTGGAGTTCAGTGCGGTGCAGTCGTTCATGGGTCGCGAGGAGAGAAAATAAGGAAAAGAATCTCCGCGGGGTCGAGGGTCGAGGGTCGTCGAGGGGTCGAGGGGTCGAGTGGTCGAGGGATGACTTTCATTCTGATGGTGCTTTTTTGAAAGAGAGAGGTGAGGAGAGATGAGAT
The DNA here is from genome assembly GCA_011799875.1 of Thinopyrum elongatum. Lineage (NCBI taxonomy): Eukaryota > Viridiplantae > Streptophyta > Magnoliopsida > Poales > Poaceae > Thinopyrum > Thinopyrum elongatum. The sequence goes on along the minus strand of CM022301.1, from coordinate 68,769,265 downwards.
GCTCTTGAAGGAAGGATAACGGCTGTTCGTAGGTGGTCGGTCTTCTCGTCCTCCCCCTCTGTGACCTTCGTAAAGCAGGGGGAGGACGAAAAGACCGACCGTTACCGACGGTCGAAATAACATGAGAGATGAGAGATGTTATAAGAGGAAAGACACCGGCTGTTGTTGTAGGTGGTCGTTGCTCCTCATCTCTTGCTATGAGACCTTGGTAATGCAGCAAGGGATGGGAGTAACGACCGTCACCGACGTCAAAATAAACAGGCAAGGAGTGCCCCACCATACATATATACCACCACTTAGAGGTGAGAGTTGTTGAAGGGAGCATCGACGGAATGAAAGTCAACCCGACACCCCGACCCGACACCCCGTCATATATTTGTGAATTATGAGTTAGGTCATATATTTTCTGATTTAATGTGCAGTTCTTTCGTTGCCGCGGGGTCTGGTGTTCGACGACTCCCCGTGCGTTCGACGAGCTCCGCCTCTGCGTTCGTGGGGGACACAAATGACATCTCCTCCTCCCCTTCATTTGCTTGTTTCGGTCTTCATGCCGATGAAACTTGCTAGCTGGTAGTGTCAATCATCAGTATGCTTCTTTTTCTTCTTCTAGTCTATTTAGGTCAAAAATGGCCTATTAAAACTAGGTTAGATCTAAAATGACACAAGAAAGCCTAAGAAAAGAAGAAAAGGAAAGAGAAGAAAAATTATGCTTCTTTTTCTTTTCTTGTTCTTCAACTTTCTTCTTTCCCATTTTGCAGATTTGCTTCAGATCACGAAGCTTGCGGGAGTCTACTCTTCTCGTTGTCCTTCCTTTTTGTTTGATTTTGTAGGAGAACATTTGAAAATTGCTACATATATATGTATGGATGGATGGGCTATATTGTATATGGCCTTTTGCTTATTGTTGGTATGTTGGACTTTTCATTTGGGTATATATGTGTTGGATGATGATATATGTGTTTGGATATGTTGGATGATCCATATGGCAGGGATAGTTTGGCTATATGTACTTGTTGAAATATTTTGAAATGAATATATATATATATATATTAATATATATCTATAATATATGGAAATTGATTGAATTTAAGAAAAAACAGGGGCTATATAGCCAATTTGCCGTTTGCTGGCAGACGGCAAGGGCTTTGCCGTTGCTGGCAGAAGGCAAAGGGCTTTGCCGTCTGCTGGCAGACGGAACAAATTGGCCACGTGGCAGCACGCTGTTCACCGGTCTGCCTATTTGGCCTCTTTGCGTCTGCCAGCAGACGGCAAAGGAGCAGGGTCTTGCCATCTGCCGGCAGACGCAAAGGAAGAGGCTCTTTGCCGTCTGCCGGCAGATGGCAAGAAGGAAAGCTCTTTGCCGTCTGCTGGCAAACGGCAAAGAGCGCCGTTAGCACCCTAAACAGGAGGCTGTACACCTTGTGTTTGGGACCGAACTATGGTGCCCACGTTGAGGAGGGCCTAACGGCGCCTCTGTTGCGTGTTTGCAGTCGTTCGGCGACCCGCCAGCCTAAGCTTGTTCACGCTTCCCGCTATGTGTTGTCTGTTCCTCCCACTTAATCTCTGTGTCCATGTGTCTAAAAACCTTCCTTCCTTCGTTCTCTCTCGCCAGTCCGCAGTGAGCATTAACTTTTTTTTCGCCCCCCCCCGCTGTTACCCTTTTTTCCTTCTTTTTTTTTTCTCTTCCCCCCCTCTTCCCCCTTCTTCCCCCCTGCTTTCCGCTGTTTTTTCCACCTTTACTATTTTCACCCCCCCCCGTGCATTCATGGCCTCCTCCCCCTCCTCCACCACCGCCGCCCCCCTCCTCCACCACCGCCGCACCAGCTCCTCCTTGCCCTCTGCCCCCTCTGCCCAGCCCACGGTGAGCATCGGTCCCCTCTTTGTTCTTATTTTTTTTTTGCATGTATGGATTTAGGAGTTGATGGATCTGTGGATGGATGGATAGATTGATGTAAGGATGGATGGATAGATGGATGTATGTATACAGGGGCGGTGCCAGCAATCTATGGATGGATGTATGTATATGTGATTTTTAACAATTTGTAGTTGTTATATGGATTGCTAGATGGATGTATGCTGTGTAGATGTATGGATGGAAAGATGGATGAATGCTATATAGATGTATGGGTGGATTTATGTATGGATTTTCATTTAAAAAAATAGTGTCTTTTTATTCCGTTAGGTTAGATGTTGTTGATTATATTGTTCTGCGGTGCTTATGTTGGATTGTTTTTCATGTGCAGGGATCTTCTCTTCACCTCCAGGAGCACTGTCGGTCCCGTTGCCGTTGTCATCGTCGTTCGACTACCGCCTCTACGGTCTAAGGGTGAGCTCGACTGTCATCTCCTCCCTGACCTTCCCCTATTTGCTCTGTTCCGGTCGTTGTGTCGATGGCTGGAGTTCAGTGCGGTGCAGTCGTACAAGAAGGAGAACACCAAGATTCCAAGATCTAGATTCAAGGGGTTCCCTCCCATAGAGGAGAAAGTGATTGCGGAATATGGATCTAGACTCCTCTCTCTTTTCCCCAAAAACTAGCAAGAATCCATGGAGGGATTGAGAGATAGCAAGCTCAAAGAAGGTCACAATGGGGGAAGAACACGAGCTTAAAGGATAAGGATCATTGGGGAGAAGACCCCCTTTTATGGTGGGGAAAAATCCAACCGTTATGCTCACAGCCCGCACAGAGCGTACTACCGCTCATGGGAGCGGAACTACCGCTAGGGCGGTGGAAGCCCTTTGAAAAAACAAAAGCGAGGAGGCAAAAGCCAATAGAACCACTGGAGCGGTACTACCGCTCGTCCTCACGGTACACCGCTAGGGGTAGCGATACTACCGCTAAGTTCGTTACTACTTGCTTGCGAGCGGTACTAAAAAAACACATCCGGGCTACCACCGCTAGACTTAATACGAGATTTTTGTCCGGAGCGGAAGTACCCACGGTAGTAGCCGCGGTAGTACCGCTTGAGGCGGTAGTAAAAAATACACATCCGCCCCAAGCGTAGTAGCGCGGTGTACCGCTGCAGCCTTTTAGGACAACCAAAACTGCCACAACACTTCTGCAAACGGATTCCAATTCAACGAAAACCAAGTTTGTTGGAAAGCTAACGACTGGGCTAACACAATCTTGATAGAAATAACAATAGAAGCAAATGAGAAAAGGCCCATAAGAAAATGGTGAGAACCCTTCCTCGATAGACCGCCGGTAAAACCTCCAACAACCGAAAACGCAATAGAAGAAGCATATGAAATCCGTTTTCGATGTACTAGAGCTTGTCACGAAGATAACCACAAGCTCTAAAACCTCAAAAAGAAAAAACAAATATGAATCAAGAAAGATGATGCAAGGATGCAATAGTTTGAGCTCTCGACGAACGATACGATCAGCTACTCACACTACTGGAATCTGGGTCTTTGCCATCTGTCAGCTCTTGCCGTTCTGCCAGCTGATGGCAAAGAGTCCTTTGCCGTTGTCTTCTCAAAGCAGACGGCAAAGAACCAGCTGATGGCAAACAGGGTCTTTGCCATCTGCCAGCTCTTTTCGTCTGCCAGCAGACGGCAAAGAGTTTTCTTTGCCACCTGCCAAGAACGGCAAAGTCCAAAGTGGACCCCACGGGGGTACTGCACTGGGTAGGTCACACGGGCCACTTTCTTGTCTTGCCGTCTGCCAGCAACGGCAACCCTCTTTTGCCTTCTGCTGGCAGACGGCAAAGAGGGTAAGAGGCCCACAGTTTCACGGCGGTGGCGGTCTAACGGTCATCCTCTTTGCCGTCTGCTGGCGGACGACAAAGAATTCTTTGCCGTCTGCCAGCAGACGGCAAAGAGAAAAAAACAAAAAAAAAAACAGACGGCAATGCGGGGGGTTTATTTGGCCCCCCGCGCGCGCGCCCCCTCCACATCTCTTTCTTCCCTCCCTCCCCACCCTCTCCTCCCGCGCAGGCCGCCGCCGCCGCCTCCCCACAAATCCCACGGTCCGCCGCCTCCCCCTCCCCTCCTCTGTCCGACTCCCCCCCCTCCTCCCCCCCCCCTCCTCCTCCCCCTTCCCCTCCACCCCCCTCCCCTTCCCCACTCCCCCTCCACCCCCTCCTTCCCCCCGTCCTCCCTCTCTCCCCCCACTCCTCCTCCCCCTCCTCCCCCCTCCTCCCCTCCCTCCACGCCCTCCGCCTCCCCCTCTCCTCCCGTCCGCGTCCCCCTCCTCTCGGCCAACGCGAATCCCCCATCCCCCCCCTTTTGCCCCGCGACTCCCTCTCCCACCCCCGTTGCGCCTCTCCCTCCCCCTTCTTCTTCGCACCATGTCCTCCTCCCCACTCTTCCCTTGCTGTCCTCTTCCCCCATCCTGCCTCCTCCCCCTCCTCCACATTGCTCGTCATTCCCCATACCGCGGGCGCCCTCGCCCCTCCTCGGCCCCTGCCCACTCGTCTTCTCCCGGTGACCGGTCCGTCCTCCGTGCCCGTCCTCAGCTCCGCCTGGAGCAGACCGGTCTCCCCTGGCCCTCCCCTCTCCTCCATTCCTCAACCCGTGGCGGACGTGATGGGGGAGCCCCGTGGCCCTCCTCCTCCCCCTCCTCCCACCCTCGCTCCCCGGCGCCCTCCCCCCCCACCGCACCCGCGCGCACCAGCTCCTCCTTGCCCCTCTGCCCCCTCTTGCCCAGCCCACGGTGAGCATCGGTCCCCTCTTTGTTCTTATTTTTTTTTTGCATGTATGGATTTAGGAGTTGATGGATCTGTGGATGGATGGATAGATTGATGTAAGGATGTGAATGATAGATGTATGTATACAGGGGCGGTGCCGCAATCTATGGATGGATGTGTATTATGTGATTTTGAACAATTTGTAGTTGTTATATGGATTGCTAGATGGATGTATGCTGTGTGATGTATGGATGGAAAGATGGATGAATGCTATATAGATGTATGGGGGATTTATGTATGGATTTGCTCTGTTCCGGTCGTTGTGTCGATGGCTGGAGTCAGTGCGGTGCAGTCGTTCATGGGTCGTCGAGGAGAGAAAATAAGGAAAAGAATCTCCGAGGGGTCGAGGGTCGAGGGTCGTCGAGGGGTCGAGGGGTCGAGTGGTCGAGGGATGACTTTCATTCTGATGGTGCTTCCTTTTGAAAGAGATGAGAGTGAGAGATGAGATGCTCTTGAAGGAAGGATACCGGCTGTTCGTAGGTGGTCGGTCTTTCTCGTCCTCCCCCTCTGTGACCTTCGTAAAGCAGGGGGAGGACGAAAAGACCGACCGTCACCGACGGTCGAAATAACATTGAGAGATGAGAGATGTTATAAGAGGAAAGACACCGGCTGTTGTCGTAGGTGGTCGTTGCTCCTCATCTCTTGCTATGAGACCTTGGTAATGCAGCAAGGGATGGGAGTAACGACCGTCACCGACGGTCAAAATAAACAGGCAAGGAGTGCCCCACCATACATATATACCACCACTTGAGAGGTGAGAGTTGTTGAAGGGAGCATCGACGGAATGAAAGTCAACCCGACACCCCGACCCGACACCCCGTCATATATTTGTGAATTATGAGTTAGGTCATATATTTTCTGATTTAAATGTGCAGTTCTTTCGTTGCTGCGAGGGTCTGGTGTTCGACGACCTCCCCGTGCGTTCGACGAGCTCCGCCTCTGCGTTCGTGGGTGAGCACAAATGACATCTCCTCCTCCCCCCTTCATTTGCTCTGTTTCGGTCTTCATGCCGATGAAACTTGCTAGCTGTAGGTGTCAATCATCAGTATGCTTCTTTTTCTTCTTCTAGTCTATTTAGGTCAAAAATGGCCTATTTAACTAGGTTAGATCTAAAATGACACAAGTAAGCAATAAGAAGAAGAAAAGGAAAGAGAAGAAAAATTATGCTTCTTTTTCTTCTTCTTGTTCTTCTAACTTTCTTCTTTCCCATTTTGCAGATTTGCTTCAGATCACGGAAGCTTGCGTTGGAGTCTACTCTTCTCGTTGTCCTTCCTTTTTGTTTTGATTTTGTAGGATGAACAATTTGAAACTTGCTACATATATATGTATGGATGGATGGTGGCTATATTGTATATGGACCTTTTGCTTAATTGTTGGATATGTTGGACTTTTCATTTGGTGTATATATGTGTTGGATGATGATATATGTGTTGGATATGTTGGATGATCCATATGGCAGGGATATGTTGGCTATATGTACTTGTTGAAATATTTTGAAATGAATATATATATATATATATATATATATATATATATATCTGTGAAATTGATTGAATTTAAGAAAAAACAGGGGCTATATAGCCAATTTGCCGTCTGCTGGCAGACGGCAAAGGGCTTTGCCGTCTGCTGGCAGACGGCAAAGGGCTTTGCCGTCTGCTGGCAGACGGCAAATTGGCCACGTGGCAGCACGCTGTTCACCTGGTCTGGCCTATTTGGCCTCTTTGCCGTCTGCCAGCAGACGGCAAAGGAGCAGGGTCTTTGCCATCTGCCGGCAGACGGCAAAGGAGCAGGCTCTTTGCCGTCTGCCGGCAGATGGCAAAGAAGGAAAGCTCTTTGCCGTCTGCTGGCAAACGGCAAAGAGCGCCGTTAGCCCCCTAACGGGGCTGTCACCTTTTTTGTGCCGTCCACAAGCTTTGCCGTCTGCTAGCAGACGGCAAAGAACTTTCCTTCTTTGCCGTCCGCCAGCAGACGGCAAAGCGGCCTTTACCGGCATCGGCTTTGCCGGAGTGTTTGCCGTCTGCTGGTGGACGGCAAAGCCTTTGCCGTCCGCCAACAGTGCCTTTGCCGTCTGCTTTGGCAGACGGCAAAGCAGCTGATTCCAGTAGTGTCACTTGAGAGCCCCCCCTTGATAGTACGGCTATCGATCCTATAACCCGGTCTCCAAACTATCACCATGAGACCGGTAAAATAGAAAACCTATCAAGGGCAAACCTTTGCCTTGCACGAGGTCCACTTGAGCTAGATGATGACGATCTTGACTCCCTCAAGTTGGACCACCTTTTGTGATTGCGTTGGCTCGATGAAGGCTAGTTGATTGCTCCCCCATACTCCACTATGGGTGAGTCACTCTTCGGGACACCTTTACAAGTCCATTCTCACCACAATGGAGGGCAAGCTACAAGCATGATTTCTTCGTGATGCTCCACTTGAACTTGCACAACACAACCTTGATTTGATGTCATCCTCCATGGGTTGTATGTGATCTTGCTCTTGACACAAACCCATGGAAGCAAACCTAACCCCACATAGAACTCTCACAAAGACCATGGGTTAGTACACAAAGCGCATTGGACAATGCTTACCAAACTGTGAGATCACTTGATCCCACTCGGTGTATCTTCTACGCTTTGTATGAAATCTTCTCTCTTCATAAAGATGATGTCTTGAAGATACACATGAATGTTCACACAATCTTCTTCTTTAAGACATGCTAGCAAATAGCTCAACACTCACTAGACCAATCTTTGGATAGATCCTTGGATACCACCTTGGTTAACACATAAACTCCTTGAAACGAACAAATGGACTTCAAGAAATCCTATGGACAAATTCTACGAATATAACTCAACACAACCATTAGTCCATAGAGATTGTCATCAATTACCAAAACCAAACATGGGGGCATCGCATGTTCTTTCAATCTCCCCCATTTTGGTAATTGATGACAATCACTTTCAAGAGAGTTTATATAATGAATTAAGCATCACCATGCAAAGCAACAACTAATAATGCATGAGCATGAGATGCAAAAGCTTAGGAACAAAACCAAAGCAAGAAGAGATAGCTCTAAACTTGTCCACACAACTCTCTAAACTTCTCCCCCATTGGCATCGATTGCCAAAATGGGCGAAAAGCTTAGAAGGCCAATATAATATGTGTTCCTCCATAAATTGTGTATTTCTCAAAATATGAGTGGAATACAATATATATATCCAATGATGAATAGTTGGAGGAAGACAAACTATATTGAGGATCCAAAGATTGCAAAGGGATGATATGGCACAAAGGCATACCAAGAATGAAATTAGCAATCAAAAGATACCAACTGAAACAATCCGGCAATGGATCCTACAAGCCACATGGATACAAGATATTATGATATGAGCGAAGGAGTGTTCTAAAGAACATAGAGAAGCTCCCCATGATTTGTGCAATATTTAGTTTTGTATTTGGGTACAACATGCACAAAGTAGGATCATCACTCCCCCAAAATCAATAGAAACACACAACAAGTGCAAGTGAGCATATAGGAAACTAAGCCTAGCACTTGCAACAAACACATGGTTGAGCAACATGTAAAAGAGGCAACTTAGGAATAGGCTCAACCAAAACCGATGTGTGTGAGTCAAGGCAATGCACTTGAGAAGACTAATGTACGGATGAGCATTAAGCATCAATATAGTCTTGAATGAATGAGATACACGGTGCAAGGCCTGTCATTCCCACACACAACTAGCAAATGGGTTCACAAGCTCACTAATAAGCATATAAAGAACCTATGCTTGTGACAACCCGTGGTGAAGATATAAAAGGAAGCTTCGTTAAGAGAAGGGATACCAATTGAATTGGCAAAAGCCTCATCATGACAAGCAAGAGGAAAACAATCTTCACCACAAAAGAGTGCAACAAGATGCAAAGATATAAGATCCGCACTCAAGACAAATCCTTTCAAGGAGCCACCTAGGAAATACAAAAGGAAAGAAAAGTGGACGTGAAAGAATAAGGATATCCACTAAAGATGTAACTTCTCTCAAGTGTATAAGATTCTAGGTAGATGAAAATCATGATGATATCAATCCACAAAGAAGGATGCACACAAGAAATGGTTACTCAAGGAAAGAATAGGATACCCAAATGGAAGTCATAAAATATACTGATAAGATCTTTGCTTGAAAAGCATATAGCGCATGGCTTAATATTATCTTATAATATATAAATGAGTTTCAACCAAATGAACATCAAAGACATCACAACTATCAACAAGAGATCATTGTTGAGATGCTTTGAGAAGGGAAACAAGTATCACCAGAACTAATCAAGAAATTCATGCCATGATGCAACCTACACAAGGTTGTATGTAAGAAATGTATGCATGAAGTAGATACTTGTTACCGAGATAGCATTGGAAGGATGTAGTAGATACCAATTGAAGGTAGATAGTAGTACATTGATTATCCTAGCTTGACTCCAATAAGCACATGGTGACACCACCTTCCTTGTGAGTGATCCAAGCATCCAATGTATCTCTAATTGCTCCTAGAATAATCAACACAAACAAAATGGTACCCAAACTCATTGGGACCAAAGAGTTAGAAACACCAATACATAGGACAAACTCCACATAATTATGTGCACATAGATATGAAAATGAATTTCATGCACATCTCATCCAATTTGAGACTTGGTGGAGTTTCCCTTATATATTGGGTCAAAGAAAGAAAGCATGCCAAAGAAAATACAAGAAATAAATATGCATGCTCAAGACTTTCAAGAACCGACACCAAATGAAAAGGAAATACCAAGGAAAAAGGATACCAAATGGAGAAAACATCACTTGGAAGATATCAATAAAAGATACATCAAGGAATGAGATATCCATTGATACACACAAAAAGAAAGATATCGAATTCCCAAAAGAGAGGATGGTTCCAAACAAACCAAGCCCTCTACAAAGTTTCATGATGGCACAAAGTACCAAAAGGAAACGGCTTTCCTTCCACCAACACACACTTGATAAGGATCACAAAATGAGTGTTCTATAGACAATAGGATAGCTCCCCCAAGAGTTGTGCATTATAGAGAATTTGCATTTGAATACAAAATGCACAAGATGGGATCACCACTTTCACCATATCTAGAAAAACACTTAGACAAGATCAAGAAAACAACAAGATCCACAAGTGGCATGGAAGACAACGGGAGTTGACACAATCCTTGGCAAGAGATAGGGCAAATAAAATCAAAAGCCAATGTAAAGATGATCAATAAATTCTACCACACATAAGTGAGTACCAATTGTCAAAAGACAAGAAGTATTTGGAAATAATTCCCGGTGGTAGATAACAAGGATATCCAACATCATCTTCACAACAAACACAAGCAAATTGCAACTTGTAGAGCTAACATGTCACCTCGGAACAAGATAATTTACAATATCAATTCTAAGTGGCAATATCTCAAAATTACACATTTTCTAGGTTTGTAATATGCACATAGCACATTACTCCCCCATAATGTGATACCAAATAAACCTTAACAAGAGGCAATAAAGAGGATCCAACAAGAGATAATTAATGGAGTATTTAGAATTTGAATTTCTCATGAGAAGACATACCACATAGCGACTAGATAATCTTGTAATATCAATACTAGATGGTATTCCTCATGTACACACATTTTATAGGATTGTGAGGTGCACAAAGCACATCACTCCCCCACAATGGGATATTCCATTAATCTCTCACAAGAGCCAACTAAGATACAAACAAGATGCACAAAGGCTCAACGTACGACACACATGTACATGATGTGCAAACCAACACACACATACTTGATTGCTCAAGATAAGCAAGTTGGAAGCACAACATATACAAACACATGCAAGGTACAAAACCAAAACATGCAAAGGGGCTAGTAACTTTCAATGTAAACAATTTAAGTACAAGTTACCGCAAGGAGGCACATTGGATATAAGATAGAACTTGATAACCCGATTGACTTGGATTGAGACAATAAGAATGATGAAGTCCCCTTAATTCTTCATAATGTAGCCAAGACTCCAATGACCTCCAACAACACCTATTGATCAAGTTTGAGCTAGTTGGTCCCCAACCAAGTTGGGTCCTAAGAGGTTAGTCACAATAGGCTTGGCTACCCAAATGTTTCTTTTCTTGACACCACTTTGAGTACCAACAAATTTGGCAAACACATTGCCAACCTTATCCTTCCCAAGAGAATAGATATCATCAATTAGAATAGGGTTGGATAAGGTACCATTCGTGCATGAAGAAGCGACGTGACCTTTCTCACGACATAGATAGCAACGTCTACTCTTCACTTTCTTCTCACTTGATTTCCCAACTTGAGAAGCATTAGCTTGAGTCTTCTTGGGAAGAGGCCTTTCTTCAACTTGAGGTTGAGCATGGGAATGAACTTGCGGCCGCTTCCCTTGTTGCTTGTCGCTAATGGCCTTCTTCTTCAATGGGCAAGATCTAACATGATGCCCTTCAATTTTGCACTTGAAGCAAATAATCTTGGTCGAATTCCTGACTTGTTTTTGGCCCTTCTTCTTGTTCATCTTGGACTTCTTCTTCTTAATGGGGTTGAATCCAAGTCCACCTTTGTCATTGGGGGATTTTTGCACACTCAAGATATTGTTGAGTGTGGACTTCCCTTCATGACTCTTTCCCAAGTCTTTCTTCAAGCAAGTGACTTGGGCCTTGAGCTCTTTGATTTCCTCTACATGGTTAGTATCAACACAAGTACTAGAGGAAGTATAAGCTTCATCGTTAGAGCAACAAGGCAAGGAAAGAAATTCATCACAAGATGTACCAATGTTATGCATAGATGAATTACAAGGACTAGCACATGACAGTATAGCATTTTGACTAGAGGTAGTGCTAGTATCCACATGAGGTTCACTAGATGTTACCTTAGTAGTCATAACCTCATGAGCTAACTTTAGCACATTATGGGATGCTAGAAGATCATCATGAGAGCTAGAAAGCTTTTCATGACTTCCTTCCAATTTCCCATAATTGCTAGATAGCAATGCAAGTTGAGCCCTTAGCTCAACATTCTCCTTCAAAATAGATGCTTCACAAGAAATAGAGTTAGTAGCACAAGCATCATCAACAATAGCAAGAGGAGAAGGCAACTTGGCAAGCTCTTTTGAATATGAAGCTTTAAGTTGTGCATGAGACTCGGTGAGTTTGATGAGCTCACTCTTAATGACCCTTGATCCATTTTCGAGGTGCCCAAAGTCCTGAAGGAGTTTAGCATGCGCAACTTCAAGCTTCTCATTTTTAGTTTCAAAATCATTGGCCACCTCAAGAGCTCTATCATGAGATTCCTTCACTCTAGATAATTCTAGAGCAAAACTCTCCTCAAGAGATTCCTTGGTGGTTTGTTCAAGTTCAAGAGCTTGAGAGAGGTGCGCAATCTCATTAGCGTAACCACGCTCATGACCTTCCATTTTCTCAATGGTGACCTCATGCTCCTCGAGATGAGATTCCAACTCCTTAATGTATTTCTTGCACTCAATGGCAATGGACATTATTTCCATGAAGTTGGAACGAGTAATTTTATTTTTATGAACAGCTTTAAAAAATATTTCCCCCTTAATTTTTAAGTAGGCAACATTATCATTCTCTTCATCATTATCAACATCATCATCATTCTTATCATCATTAATATCATCACAAGATATATTGGGATTCAAAGTGGGAGATACCTTTGAAGCCTTAGCCATAAGGCAAAATGCAATAGATGATGATGTAGGATCCCTTGAAGCACCATTCAAGACCACATCTTGTTCCATGGGGTGTTGTGTTTCCTCTACATTGTTAGCACAACAATTCGAGGAAATATATGCATTGTTATCATGGCAACAAGACATAGCAATCATATCATCATGAGATTTAGTCAAGCAATTTCTACATGATATGCAAGGACTATCAACACAAGCATGTGAGACATTTGGAGTGCTCGAAGTGATAAAGTCCAAAGATGGATCATTGCAATAAGATAGTGATGAGGGATCATCAACAATAAGAAAACTATCATCATTGCAATGACCAACACTACTCACCATAGCATTACCTTGTGGCAAACCACATGTAGGTGAAGTAGAAGAAGTTGAGAAGACAACACGGCCAGAGGTGGAGGGAGAGCAATCATCCCCACAAAACTTGGACACACCATATTTATCTTGAAGCTTTGTCCACAACTCATGAGCATCCCGGAACGGCATGAGTTGAAATATAACTACATTGCTCAAAGCATCGAAAAGCACATTAGAAGCTTGAGCATTGAGATAAGAGTTTTTCTCATCCTCTAAAGATAATCTTTGGGAATCCTTCGGAGGAGAAAAACCCATATCTACAATTCGCTCTAAATTTGGGTCCATGACCCTAAAGATATTAAGCATGCGAATAACCCAAACATCAAAATTTGTGCCATCGAAACTAAGAGTGTCAGAGAATCCTAAACCCCTAGTCGACATCTTTACTCTCTAGGCGGTTAAGCCTAAAAATAAGAGACGAGGCTCTGATACCAATTGAAAGATCATGGATGTCGCCTAGAGGGGGGGTGAATAGGCGCTTTAAAATAATTACGGTTTAGGCTTGAACAAATGCGGAATAAACCTAGAGGTTAATTTGTCAAGCACAAAACCTACAACAACTAGGCTCACCTAAGTGCACCAACAACTTATGCTAAGCAAGATAAACAACTAAGTGATAGCAAGATATATGACATGAAACAATATGGATATCACAAAGTAAAGTGCATAAGTAAAGGGCTCGGGTAAGAGATAACCGAGGCACGCGGAGACGATGATGTATACCGAAGTTCACACCCTTGCAGATGCTAATCTCCGTTTGGAGCGGTGTGGAGGCACAATGCTCCCCAAGAAGCCACTAGGGCCACCGTAATCTCCTCACGCCCTCGCACAATGCAAGATGCCGTGATTCCACTAAGGGACCCTTGACGGCGGTCACCGAACCCGTACAAATGGCAACCCTTGGGGGCGGTCACCGAACCCGTCAAATTGCACGGGGTGATCTCCACAACCTAATTGGAGACCCCGACGCTTGCCCGGAGCTTTACACCACAATGATTGAGCTCCGAACACCACCAACCATCTATGGCACCAAGGCACCCAAGAGGAACAAGCTCAAGGGTACCAAGCATCCAAGAGTAATAAGCTTCTCCACTTGAAACTTCCACGTATCACCGTGGAGAACTCAAACCGATGCACCAAATGCAATGGCAAGGGCACACGGAGTGCCCAAGTCCCTCACTCTCAGATCCCACCAAAGCAACGAAAGCTATGGAGGAAAAAGAGAGGAAGAACAAGAAAGAGAACACCAAGAACTTCAAGATCTAGACCCAAGGGGTTCCCCACACATAGAGGAGAATGTGATTGGTGGAAATGTGGATCTAGATCTCCTCTCTCTTTTCCCCAAAATCTAGCAAGAATCCATGGAGGGATTGAGAGATAGCAAGCTCGAAGAAGGTCAACAATGGGGGAAGAACACGAGCTTAAAGGATAAGGATCATTGGGGAAGAAGACCCCCTTTTATAGGTGGGGAAAAATCCAACCGTTATGCTCACAGCCCGCACAGAGCGGTACTACCGCTCATGGGAGCGGTACTACCGCTAGGGCGGTGGAAGCCCTTTGAAAAACAACAGCGAGGAGGCAAAAGGCCAGTAGAAGCGCCGGAGCGGTACTACCGCTCATCCTCATGGTACTACCGCTAGGGGTAGCGGTACTACCGCTAAGGGTAGCGGTACTACTGCTTGCGAGCGGTACTAAAAAAATACAACCGTGCCTACCACCGCTGGACTTAATACGAGATTTTGGTCCGGAGCGGAAGTAGCCACAGTAGTAGCCGTGGTAGTACCACTCTGGAGCGGTAGTAAAAAATTACATCCGCTCCAAGCGGTAGTAGCCACGGTAGTACCGCTGCAGCCTTTTAAGGACACCAAAAGTGCCACAACTCCTGCAAACGGATTCCGAATTCAACGAAACCAAGTTTGTTGGAAAGCTAACGACATGGGCTAACACAATCTTGATAGAAATAACAATAATAAGAAAATGAGAAAAGGCCCATAAGAAAATGGTGAGAACCCTTCCTCGAATAAGACCGGTAAAACCTCCAACACCGAAAACGCAATAGAAGAAGCATATGAAATCCGTTTTTGATGTACTAGAGCTTGTCACGAAGATAACCACAAGCTCTAAAACCTCAAAAAGAGAAAATACAAATAATAATCAAGAAAGATGATGCAATGATGCAATGGTTTGAGCTCTCGACGAATGATACGATCAAGCTACTCACTTGAGAGCCCCCCTTGATAGTACGGCTATCGATCCTATAACCCGGTCTCCAAACTATCACCATGAGACCGGTAAAATAGAAAACTTATCAAGGGAAAACCTTTGCCTTGCACAAAGTCCACTTGAGCTAGATGATGACGATCTTGACTCCCTCAAGTTGGACCACCTTTCGTGATTGCGTTGGCTCGATGAAGGCTAGTTGATTGCTCCCCCATACTCCACTATGGGTGGGTCACTCTTCGGCACACCTTCACAAGTCCATTGTCACCACAATGGACGGCAAGCTACAAGCATGATTTCTTTGTGATGCTCCACTTGAATTTGCACAACACAACCTTGATTTGATGTCATTCTCCATGGGTTGTATGTGATCTTCCTCTTTACGCAAGCCCATGGAAGCAAACCTAACCCCACATAGAACTCTCACAAAGACCATGGGTTAGTACACAAAGCGCAATGGACAATGCGTACCAAACCGTGAGATCACTTGATCCCACTCGGTGTATCTTCTACGCTTTGTGTGAAATCTTCTCTCTTCATAAAGATGATGTCTTGAAGATACACATAAATGTTCACACAATCTTCTTCTTCAAGACATGCTAGCAAATAGCTCAACACTCACTAGACCAATCTTTGGATAGATCCTTGGATACCACCTTGGTCAACACATAAACTCCTTGAAACCAACAAATGGACTTCAAGAAAAGCCTATGGACAAATTCTACGAATATAACTCAACGCAACCATTAGTCCATAGAGATTGTCATCAATTACTAAAACCAAACATGGGGGAACCGCATGTTCTTTCACCTTAGTTTTCCAATATATATCATGTTTGGTACTCTCTAGATCGTAAGGCCACTCATATATGCCGATTTAATATTTCTAATCAAGTTAGATGATCAAAAGAGTTTGTTGTTCTGCTTGTTGTGGTAGAAGGTGAGAAAATTTGATACTTGCCACCGTTGATACTTATTGTGTTTTCCACTGTTAATACTGAACCACTATTGTAGTATACCTACTCAACATAAGTTTCAATCAAATTTATATATTTTAGATTTTACTATTCTTGTATCCTCGATTTCGGCTAACTGAGATACTTATACCCATATACTTTCCTCACCAAGCCGAGAAAATCGACATGCGGGTCATTGAGTATTTTGGGAACATAAGTTATGTGGGCAGGCAGAGAAGGTATAGCCATTTTGTGTTGCCTGAAACACTTGTAGATGTTCATTGTTTTTTTTTGTAATAGCTAAATGATGGTATGCATGAGCTGATTATGCTGTTCTATTTTCGAGACTCTATATGCCTATCAGCTACAAGTGAAGCGTGCCGAGAGCAAAGCGAGGCTCTATCAGGAATTCGTTTTTATACTAAACTTCTATATTTAAAACTTACTTTAATCATAATTAGTATTAATGAGTATAAGTTTTGTTAGTTAGATGTCATGTTTAACTACAAAACATTGTTGCTATAAATTAATTATAGTGTTCCTTGTTATAGAACCGTCATTGAAATTTCTATCTCTACTAAATTTAAAACTATATGAAGTAAAAAAGTTATCTTTAAATTAAAATTTGATAACTTATATAGTGTATGTATGTATGTATGTATGTATGTATGTATGTATGTATGTATGTATGTATGTATGTGTGTGTGTACAATTGGTATCATTAAATATCACAGTAGAGATCTCTAAAATATATACTCTAAGAAATATATTAATAATGGCTTCTAGTGTATTATTAGATAGTTATATTTATAGAAGCTTCTAGAGGATAACATAAACCATTTGCAAGTGTGTCTTTGCAAGTTGGGATAAGTGATAAGTTGACAAAGTGTGCATGCTCTATACATGGTATTGAAATAGTGTTTCTTATAGTCATTAGCATGGACACAAAAAATGCCATTGATTATTCTCTTGTCTACATATGACTTGAGAGAGACTAGTAGCCCAACTAAACTCACCTTTCTGGTCAATCAGATTGGCTTATTCATATGTGGTACACAATATTGGTCATGGACTTCCCTCTAAACATAATCCGCAACAAAAGGAATATAAGCACATACATAGCGGTGGAAAAAGAATCATTCACATCAGAAGCCATGTCGTCGAAGAGGTCATCAGCATGGAGAAAGTAGTCATCATTGGGGAGAAGTCGTGTGCAACCACATTGGAGAAGAATTAAGCAGTCGCGCGAGAGTGCTCCCTGCTCAAAAACATGACAACTCTTCTCTCATACAGGATCACAAGAGGCGGGGTTTTGAAGGTTTATGCTCTACTTATAGCGGTGGAGTGGGAAAGACATAGATGACATAAAGCTCTTGAATCGGGAGGCAGGCGCATGGGTGTGGTGTCGAGTGGCTGATCTACTACGACAAAAATTTCATCTGCCACTAGCGAAAAAAGATTCAACATCATTCTCGCTTGATTAAAATAAGACAACGCGTACACATGTCATAGGTCCTAGCTTAGCTCGCTCACAAAACACAACGACGCATGTGGTCGTTCGAGGAGGAGGCATGCTTGTATGTGTTCTCTTCTAAAAAATTTAGAAGTGGGTGAAGGAACCAACTTTATATATATGTTGGTTCAACATACCCTCCACATCCGGGATCGGATTAAACTTTTCACACTTCCTTGTCATGCATGAATGAGACACATCTGCCTCTGGTGTTTTCCTAGAAAATATTGGAAATAATGAACGGGCTCTCAATCATTCCAAAACAACCCTCTCTTAGGTGCTCCTCTTCCACTAGAGCTATGTATCACCTACTACGAAGCATACTTGTGGCTCGCCTCTGGCGCGGGGGCTACTCGGCCAACCCAGTAATGTAGCAGGGGACGCGTTTTTCTCTTTCTGTGTGGTTTCTTTATCAGTTTTTCACTATTTGCAGTGTTTCTTTTATTCTCTTTCTTCGGTTTTCACCGAGTTTTTTGGGGTTTCTTCGGTTTCTTTTTTTTCTTTAGTACATGTCTACATTTTTTGTACACATTGTACATTTTTCGTATACACGAAGGACATTTCTATATACCTTTATCCTTTTTCAAATACATGCTTATTTAAATATATGATTTGATGTCCACTTTTCATACCCTATAGATCAAATATTTTGTTTTATGGAAGAAAAACAAAAGGATTTAGTTCATATTCATGAAGTCCTTGATTTTGGGCTGAGCTGGATTTGAACCAGCGTAGACATTGTCAACAAATTTACAGTCCGTCCCCATCAACCACTCGGGCATCGACCTACGAAGAATTTATTCTAGGGAATTTTACATTTTTATACATCTTACACATTTTTTATACATGTTTATTTTTTTCAAATACATTATTACAAAAATTCAAATACATTTTTTATGAAATATTGAATGCATGTTAAAAATTCCAAATACATGTTGAATTTTTTTTGGAATGATATTAAGCCTTTTTTTAATTATGTGGACATTTTTATATTGTATAAACATTTGTTTATAATTTCACAAACATGTTTTTGAAATGTATGTACATTTTTATAAATGTAATGTAAATTTTTGAATGGTGCAAAACATTTTTAGTATTACACGGACATCTTTTTTTCACATTGCACAACATTTTTTAAAAATGGCACATACATTTTTTTGAAAATGCACGGGTGTTTTTGAACCATCACAAACATCTTTTTGTATTGTATAATATTTTTCTAAAAACTGAGTCAACATTTGTTTTACACTGCCTGAACATCTTTTAAATGCGTGATGAACACTTCAAAAAATTAAATTAATATTTTTAAATATATATGTTTAGTATTTTATAAGTATAAATAAAAAAATGTTTGTGATGTCATCATGCCGTCAAGCTGCTGAATGGCTACTGGGCCGGCCCACTAACCGGCTACAGTCTCGCACAAGGGAGACATAGCCGCGCCCTCCTCTTCCACCCCTTTTTTTGCGGGGGTCCACCTCTTGCATCCTCCGGCACTTTGATTTGATTCCTGATATATGGCCTCTCTGAATATGATGTGAGCAGATCTAAGAAAGAAGAGGATGGTCAATCCAGCATAAGGTTTATTCGAGAAAAAGAAAAGAAGAACAAGGTCATGTTTCTCTCTTGTGCACACAATCGAACTTGTGCCCTGCCCACCTATTGATGTTATATTTGTGCTACTGTAAACATGATACGTACACGATGGAATCATGGAAGCAAGGTGTTATTTTTTTTTCCTCTGCTATTTTTGCTGTAAATCAGTTGAGTTACCATGACTGCCATGCCGCTTCGAGTAAATGTCTCATTTTATCCGAAAAACGATGATTAGTATACGGTTGCTTCAATGGTCAGTGAATAGTGATTCTATACATAGGTGCTCCGAGACTTCTCTGAATTTTATCTTGTTATTTCTTACCTTTGATCTCCCCTTCAGTCTGACTAATATATATTACATTCAATGGAGGAGAAGAATACCATGATCCAGCAACAATTTTGGAGGCCAAAGCCAGAGTAAATTTGTGCCAAGAGGTTCAAATTTTCGATCTTGAAAACTGAAACTAAGAATGATCAGTTGTAGCACTGGATGCAATTAATTTCTGGTTATGGTCGACGTAGTATCAGATTAGAGCTCCTGCAACCGACCATTAAATCTCAGATTTTCCTAAGATTAGAAGAAGGCTTGCATCATCAACCTGGGCCTGCATATCTAGCTGCTGTTAGCGTGTCCTTTTCATCGTACTACATGCTTAGCGATGCAACTTCACTAATTATATTCCAAGTAACAGCATTTATGGGGATTCTCTATGGCTAATTATTTCCTCTGTAGATGCATCTGTGCCTGTGGGAACATTCTTCCAGCACTTCGCCACAGCTACCTACAGAGCATCCCCGTGCTAACAACCAACCAACCGTTCAGCTATTCTCCAACCATCATCACTACACACACACACACAAAAAAAAGGTACTCTGAAAAACTTGCTAAGTACTAGTTAAATTCCGGCTGAATCACAAAAAAGTAGTTGAATTCCGGCTGAATCACAAAAAATGTATGGTGCCAAATTAAAAACTTGCTAAGGAGTTAAATTCCGGTTGAATCGTCTAGTCAAGTTTTAAAGAACACACCAGCCGACCACCCTGACCCGGACCCAAACAACTTTTCTCTCCCACCAGGGCTACACGCCCAGAAATTTCATGGCTACAGATACAATAACCACCGTGAACATCCAGGTGAATTGCATGCAGCCGTGGATCGATGTACTACAGGGCAAACATGTGAATGCGTCCTCTTCCTATCCATGATCCATCTGCCAGTCTGTCCCCAGCAGACCCAATTTACTCCTCCCATCACCACCCCAACCACCCAACTGCGAGCTCCTTCATTGCGCCACCGCCGGCCATGCATGGCTACCTTCCCCACCACCTTCCTCTATCCTCTCGCATCACATGGCCAGTCCAGTGCACAGCTGACCATCCATTCAATGCTACGCAGCTTTCCAGCAGCTATATAACACGCCGGCCGGCTGCAGACATTGGAGACCCAAGCTTCTTCTTCAGTAGTAAGCTCGTAGCCAGCCAGCCAGCCATGGGGAGAAAGGGGAGTGGAGTGATGGGGAGCAAAGCTGTGGCGCTCGCGCTGCTGCTCTGCCTGAGCAGCGCGGCGGTGGGCGCGTGGGCGAGGCCCGTCGCTAACAAGGGGAAGCACGCCGCCGACGAGAAGTTCCTGTTGCTGAAGAAGCACTTCGGCAAGGGACTTGGAGGTCGCCTTGGGAAGGGTGTTGGGCTCGGTGGAGGTGGCGGTGGCGGTGGCGGCTACGGTGGTGGAGGAGGGCTCGGTGGTGGTGGCGGTGGCGGCTACGGTGGTGGTGGAGGGCTAGGTGGTGGCGCTGGCCATGGTGTCGGTGGAGGTCTTGGTGGTGGGTTTGGCAAAGGAGGAGGGCTTGGCGGCGGGTTTGGCAAGGGTGGTGGACTTGGCGGGGGTATCGGTAAAGGTGGTGGTCTTGGTGGTGGAATAGGCCATGGCATTGGTGGTGGTATCGGCAAAGGCGGCGGTCTTGGTGGTGGAATAGGCCATGGCATTGGCGGTGGTATCGGCAAAGGTGGCGGTCTTGGTGGTGGTATCGGCAAAGGTGGAGGCCTTGGCGGTGGTTTTGGTAAAGGTGGAGGCCTTGGCGGAGGCATTGGTAAAGGTGGTGGTCTTGGTGGTGGAATAGGCCATGGCATCGGCGGTGGTTTTGGCAAAGGCGGAGGACTTGGCGGCGGCATCGGCAAAGGCGGAGGACTCGGTGGTGGATTTGGTAAGGGTGGAGGTCTTGGCGGCGGCATCGGCAAAGGTGGCGGTCTTGGTGGAGGAATAGGCCACGACATTGGCGGTGGTTTTGGTAATGGTGGAGGTCTTGGCGGTGGCATCGGCAAAGGTGGAGGACTCGGTGGTGGATTTGGTAAGGGTGGAGGTCTTGGCGGCGGCATCGGCAAAGGTGGCGGTCTTGGTGGAGGAGTAGGCCACGGCATCGGCGGTGGTTTTGGTAAAGGCGGTGGTCTTGGCGGCGGCATCGGCAACGGTGGAGGACTCGGTGGTGGTGCCGGTGGCGGGTATGGCAATGGTGGTGGTCTCGGAAATGGCGGCGGGCTCGGAGGCGGCATTGGCCATGGGCTCGGTGGTGGCATCGGAAAGGGTGGGGGTCTCGGTGGCGGTTTTGGCAAAGGTGGTGGACTAGGGGGCGGCTTTGGCGGTGGAGGCGGCGGAGGTGGTGGCGGCGGCGGCGGGTTTGGCAGAGGCTTTGGCAAGGGAGGCGGGTTCGGTTTTGGGATGGGCAAAGGAGGCGGCGGCGGGATCGGCGGCGGCCACTGATGTTCTAGTATGTACGTTTGGCTCAGCTCTGTTCTGCTGAGCGCCGTTGGTCATCATAGTATTCTGTCGATGTGAGCAGTACGTGTGATGAAACATATTTTCCCTTGTAGAAACTCACTACTAGTATTTTCTTGTGTCTCGTTCTGTTCTCTTTGGGAGAGATATTGTCGCGCATGTACGTTGGTGATGGTAATATATGAGTATCTTATATGTCTTGGTCCATGCCAGTGTTTGTTCCAGTGGTTTGAAATATAAATTAGGTCCAAGTAAATAAGAAGTGTTTAAACTTCAGAAGCTACCTGCAAGTGTTCAAAGTTCAGGATGTTCACCCCCGCAAAAAAAAATAAAAAAAAATCAGGATGTTCAGAAGAAGAGCAAGCATAGCAAAGCAGAGGAACGGTAAGAAGGAAGGACATGCGATGCAAAAGCTTTCGGCAGCTGCTCAACCGGCTGACGGCCTGAAATCTTTGCTCGCTCAGTGTCCAGACTCCAGAACTCCAGATTGTGTGTAGTTTGCGCCTAAGAGTGCTCAACATGTAAAACAGTGTTTAATCACTATAAACCAAACTTGGGCACGTGTTACTCGGTATAAAGTGCAGTGCGAGGGTGGATTGGGAGGCAAAGCTATGGAAAATCTTGTACCAATCAATTTACTGCATCCATCCTTGTCCAGTGCTCCAGTGCCCCCTCGTCTGGCTGATAATCCGGTTTCGGGTTGCTGACTAGCTGGTGTTTGCATTTGGTCCTTCTTGAGTAGGGCATTTTGAAGACTGAGCTTCATGGAAGCCTTTATTTTGAAACATTCAAAATTCAAAATTTTCAGTTTCACAGAATTCTAAAAAAAATACGCATATATGCAAGGATGTAATGTGTGTGTGTGAAAAAATTTAGGATGAAATACCTTGAATTGCGGGCTGCAAAAAAAAAACATAGACTTTAAGGATGAACAGTACGTATGATAAAAAGCCTCAGATTTGTCCTTTTTGTGTAGTTCTCATTTTAATGAATTTTGACCTGAAAATTTGCACATATGTTCATTATGTGTCTAGGTATATGCATAATTTTTTAAGAATTTTTTAAAACGAATTTTTTTGAATTTTGAACTTTTCAAATTAAGATCTCCATGAAGCTCGGTCTATGTTTGACATTTTTGCTTCTGCTTGTGTTTTTTCTTTAATATAAAAAGACAAAAGTATACTTTTCGTTCCTCAATTCTTGACGGAGTCTAGATTTGGTCCCTCAACTCTAAAACCGGACAAACTGCAACCTTAACTTCTGAAACCGGACAAGATTCATCCCTGGTCACGGTTTTGACTGGTTTTGGTGCTGTCCCACCACGGTTTTGACCGTGCCGACTTACATCACGTACTTTTTTCCAAGTCCGCGAAATGTTTTCAAATTCGGGTACTTTTTTTTAAATACGTTACATTTTAAAATTTTGTGTACTTTTTTCAAATCCTCGTACTTTTTCCCAAGTTCATGTACTTTTTCAAATCTGAGCACTTTTTTAAATTCATGTAGTTTTTTCAAATTCATGCAATTTTTAAAAATTGACGTACCTTTTCATACTCACGTACATTTTTTTAGAAAGAGTTCATGAATTTGAAAAATTTATGCGAACTTGAAAAAAGTACGCGGATTTGGATTTTTTTTACGCAAAAATATGTGGATTTGAAAAATTATGTCAACTTAAAACAAGTAGGTGAATTTCAAACAAAGTTCAGGGATCATAAAAGGAACACGAATTTGAAAAAAATACACGGACTTTGAAAAGTATGCGGATTTGAAATAAGTATGTGAATTTCAAAAACAGTTCATGGCTTTGAAAAAAATACTTGGATTTGATAAAATTACACAAACTTGGGAAAAATACACGGAGTTGAAAAAAGTACGCAAATGTTAAAAAAATCACAGATTTGAAAAAAGTATGCAAATTTCAATATAGTTCACTGATTTGAAAAGGTATGTTCATTTTTTTTAAATACGCGACCTTGAAAAAACTACACAGATTTGTAAAGTGTATATGAATTTCAAAAAGTTCACGGATATAAAAATATTACGCGAATTTGAGTGAGCATCGGTCAAAACCGGGGTGAGTCAGCACCAAAACCGGTCAAAACCGAGACCAGGGACGAACTTTGTCCGGTTTTGGTAATTGAGGGTGCAAGTTGTCCGGTTTTGAAGTTGAGAGACCAAATCTAGACTTCATCAAGAATTGAGAGACAAAAAATATACTTTTCTCATAGAAAAATATACACGCGATCCTGATACTTTAGAATACGCATATTACGGTGACTAAGTACGACCGGCGGTGATTATATGGTTACGGTTCACCTATAGCTAACACTAAAAAAAGCTAATACTTGTCAAACCGTCCACATGATGAATAATGCTACCTCTAGTCCGTATGTGTCCCACCTGCCAATGGCCATAAGAAAAAATAATGAAAATATACAATTTTAACACAGTACAGACGCAGACGCTTATATATACACACATACATTCATCCTCATGAACACACGCACACCCTACCCCTATGAGCACCTCCAAAAGACTGAGTCGGCACATTATCTTGAGATTGATGAAGTCGTCACAGACATCTTCGTAGTCGACAGGAATGTCTCCTCCTACTGAACGCATATCGCCAGAAGGCCTGAAATAAATCTAGGACAATACGAGCATCAATGTAAAGTTTAGGACTTGAACTCTGGTGGACTGGGATACTACTTTCCACATAACCATTCAACCACAGGTTGATTCGCAGGAAATACAATTTTACACCGGCGAGGAAAGACATATTATATATACTCCCAACACTAATTATTACTAGTAGAATGCCCATGCGTTGCTACGGGCTACAATGCATATACTTTAGGAAGCATCTCTGGTCTGAACTCCTAATCTAATTATGCCCCTCAATCTAGTATGTTACACCTACTGCTTTTTTTAAATGTACTCTTTTGTTATTTTGGTTGTTGGTATATCATGAAGAAAATTTTGAGCCACAAAATAAAATTCACTAATTAGACATGCAAGACATTGGTATAAAGAATGATTGCTTACATAATTTTTGGAACATGTGCTGACACACATATCCATTTAAAAAAAGAACAATATTTATATTTAAAAAATCCGAGAGTTTGTACAATTCGTGAATGTATGCGGTTAATATGTAATTGTGAAGAAAAAAAGGTCTATAGGAAGCTCGCTTTGTGCTCTCAGGGTGGTGGCGGTTGGGTTGATCCATCTATGCTTGTCCGGCCGTCTGCTGCAGCACTCATCCCATGATGTAAATAATGCATGGACATGAAGATGATGGTATGAGGGACATTGATCATGTGAAGACTCTTCCCGCAACTGCCTCTCGACCGGACCGACCCTGAGGCACGCTCCTTGGGCACCTCCTCTGAGGACGCATGGCGGCGACCGGATCAACCCTGCGGCGTGTCGTTGTTTCAAAGAATCAACCCGGTAGTGCAATAGGCAGCGGATCATCATTGAGGGGGAGGGGTTCGGAAGGAGGACGAACTTTTTTCTGTTTGTTTCTTTTTTGTTTTTGCGCGAGGCAAGGGAGGTGGGTTTTCTTGTCCGCATGAGGAGGTGTGGTGGTGGATGAGTTTTTTCGTGGGGGGTCAAGGGGAGTTGTGTTGGACGTACCACGTATAGTCCCCAACTCCCATTTAATAGTAGAGACATGGCTGAAAAAACTTTCTATTATTAGCTATGTGCATCCCTAATTAAGTGTCTAACTAATTAATTAATTGCATTAACGGCTCGATTCTAAATTGATTTGTCATGAAAAAACCATACTTAAACGGACTTAATTAATTGCACATGTAAATAATTATTTGGCTAATTAATTGCATTATGACTTGATTCACAAACTGATTTGGTGATTGGTTTCCAAATTATTTTTTTCTTTTGTTCTTTTTGCTTGAGGCAAGGGAGGTGGGTTTTCTTGTGCGTGTGGGGAGGTAGGAGCGGATGGGTTTTTCGTAAGGGGATCTAGGGTTTAATAGTAATGATAAATTTGAAAAAACTTCCTACTATTAATTATCCGAATCCCTAACTATGTGTCCGATTAATTATCTAATTACATTAATGGCTTGATTTCATAATTAATTTGGTGCAAAAAAATCCATACTTAAACGGACATAATTAATTGCATGCGTAATTAATTGCATTAATGACTTGATTTCCAAATTGATTCGGTGCTTAGTTTCCAAATTGTTTTGCATTATTGACAAGTGATACCTTTCATAATTAATGTGATCCTCCATTTAAGGCTCGATAATACTTTCCATAGTTAATGTGATACTCATGTCCGAAGAACAATACTCTTCATAATTAACGTGATGCTTTCGTTTAACACTTGATGATACTTTTTATAATTATCGCGATCCTCCTCTCCAAATAATAGTACTATTTATAATTAAAGTGATCCTACTTTCAAACGCTCGACAATATTTTCCATATTTAACAAGAATCCTCTTGTCCAAATAATGATACTCTTCATAATTAATGTGATCCTTCTGTCTAAAGGATGATGCTATTCATATTAGTATGATCCTCCCGTCCAACGCTCGATTATACTTTCCAAATTAAATAGACATATTAACCGTCTGCCTAATTAACACACATAATTAACTGGTCTGGCTAAATAATTGCATGCAAGTGTGGGCAAAGCACGAATTGGACAAGAGATAAATGAGATGAATTTTGGGCACTAATGGATGTGTGCGAAATCAAACCAAACCAAACAATGTACGAACCTACCATCACGACCGCGAACTCCCACTTTAGGAGTATAGACTAGTAGAATGCCCGTGCGTTGCTATGGGCTACAATGCATATACTTTAGGAAGCATCTCTGGTCTGAACTCCTAATCCAGTTATGCCCCTCAATCTAGTATTACACCTACTACTTTTTTAAATGTTTTTGTTATTTTGGTTGTTAGTATATCATGAAGAAAATTTTGAGCTACAAAATAAAATTCACTAATTAGGCATGCATGACCTTGGTATCAAGAATGATTGCTTCCATAATTTTTGGAACGTGTGCTGACACACATATCCATTTAAAAAAAGAACAATATTTATATTAACAAAAATGCGAGAGTTTGTACAATTCGTTAATGTATGCGGTGAACATGTAATTGTGAAAAAAAAAAAAAAGGTCTATAGGAAGCACGTTTTGTGCTCTCAGGGTGGCGGCGGCTGGGTTGATCCATCTTGTTCGTCTGGCTGTCCGCTGCAGCACTCGTCCAACGATGTAAATAATGCATGGATAGGAAGATGATGGTACGAGGAACATCGATCATGTGAAGACTCTTTCTGCAATTGCCTCTCGATCGGACCGACCCTCATGCACGCTCCTTGGGCACCTCCTCCGAGAGCGCAAGGCGGCGACCAGATCAACCCTGAGGCGTGTCGTTGTTTCAGAGGATGTTAGCCCGGCAATGTGGTAGGCGACGGATCATCATTGAGGGGGAGGGGTTCGGGAGGAGGATGTTCTTTTCCCCCTTTTTTGCGCGAGGCATGGGAGGTGGGTTTTCTTGTGCGTATGAGGAGGTGGTGTCAGATGGGTTTTTC
Source organism: Thinopyrum elongatum (assembly GCA_011799875.1). Lineage (NCBI taxonomy): Eukaryota > Viridiplantae > Streptophyta > Magnoliopsida > Poales > Poaceae > Thinopyrum > Thinopyrum elongatum. The sequence goes on along the minus strand of CM022301.1, from coordinate 68,741,824 downwards.
GTAGGGGGGATCAAGGGGAGTTGAGTTGGGCGTACCACGTATAGTCCCCAACTCCCATTTAATAGTAGAGACATGCTGAATAAACTTCCTATAATTAGTTATGTGCATTCCTAATTAAGTGTCAGGCTAATTAATTAATTGAATTAATGGCTCAATTCTAGACTTGATTTGCCACGAAAAAACTACCTACTTAAACAGATGTAATTAATTGCACATATAATTAATTATCTGGTTAATTAATTGCATTATGACTTGATTCCTAAACTGATTTGGTGATTGGTTTCCAAATTATTACTTTTCTTTTTTCTTTTTGCTTGAGGCAAGGGACGTGGGTTTTCTTGTGCGTGTGGGAGGTGGGAGCAGATGAGTTTTTTCGTAAGGGGATCTAGGGTTTAATAGTAATGATAAATTTGGAAAATTTCCTACTATTAATTATCTGCATCCCTAATTATGTGTTTGGTTAATTATCTAATTACATTAATGGCTTGATTTCATACTTAATTTGGTGCAAAAAATCCATACTTAAATGGACATAATGAATTGCATGCGTAATTAATTGCATTAATGGCTTGATTTCCAAATTGATTCGGTGCTTGGTTTCAAAATTGTTTTGCATTATTGACTAGTGATACCTTTCATAATTAATGTGATCCTCCCATTTAAGGCTCGATAATACTTTCCATAGTTAATGTGATACTCATGTCCGAATAACAATACTCTTCATAATTAACATGATGCTTTCGTTTAACACTCGATGATACTTTTTATAATTATCGCGATCCTCCTGTCCAAATAATAATACTCTTTATAATTAAAGTGATCCAACTTTCAAACGCTCGACAATATTATCCATAATTAACATGATCCTCTTGCCCAAATAATGATACTCTTCATAATTAATGTGATCCTTCTGTCCAAAGAATGATACTCTTCATATTAGTGTTGGAAATATGTCCTAGAGGCAATAATAAATTGGTTATCATCATATTTCCTTGTTCATGATAATCGTTTATTATCCATGCTAGAATTATATTGATCGGAAACTTAGATACATGTGTGGATACATAGACAACGTGTCCCTAGTGAGCCCCTACTAGACTAGTTCGTTGATCAAAGATGGTTAAGGTTTCCTAACCATAGACATGAGTTGTCATTTGATAACGGGATCACATCATTAGGAGAATGATGTGATGGACAAGACCGAACCGTAAGCATAGCATTTGATCGTATTAGTTTATTGCTACTGCTTTCTTCATGTCAAGTATCTGTTCCTAAAACCATGAGATCATGCAACTCCCTGACACCAGAGGAATACCTTGTGTGTATCAAACGTCGCAACGTAACTGGGTGACTATAAAGATGCTCTACAGGTATCTCCGAGGGTGTCTGTTGAGTTGGCATGGATCAAGACTGGGATTTGTCACTCCGTGTGACGGAGAGGTATCTCAGGGCCCACTCGGTAATACAACATCACAACAGGCTTGCAAGCAATGTGACTAAGGAGTTAGTCACGGGATCCTGTATTACGGAACAAGTAAAGAGACTTGCCGGTAACGAGATTGAATTAGGTATGTAGATACCGACGATCGAATCTCGGGCAAGTAACATACCGCTAGACAAAGGGAACTGCATACGGGATTGATTGAATCCTTGGCATCGTGGTTCGACCGATAAAGATCTTCGTGGAATATGTGGGAACCAATATGGGCATCCAGGTCCCGCTATTGGTTATTGACCGGAGAGGTGTCTCGCTCATGTCCACATGATTCTCGAACCCGTAGGGTCCGCACGCTTAACGTTCGGTGACGCTAGAGTAGTATTGCGATATTCACATTGGTGACCGAATGTTGTTTGGAGTACAAGATGAGATCCCGGATGTCACGAGGAGCTCCGGAATGGTCTGGAGGTAAAGATTTATATATGGTAAGTCATATTTTGGCTACCGAAAAAGTTTTGGGTTTTACCGATATTGTACCGGGAAGCTTCCGGAAGCTTCTGGAAGGTTCTAGAAGGTTCCAAAGGGTTCCGGAGGAATCCGGAAGGGTCCCTCCAGCACCTAGGGCTTGCATGGGCTGTAGGGGGGCATCCTAGCCTTATTGGGCCAGGGGCACCAGCCCCAAAGAGGCCCATGCGCCTAGGGGAAGGGAAACCCTAAGGGGGAGGGCCCTCCACTTGACTTGGAGGGCACTCCTCCCCCTTGGACGCCTCTCCTCCTTGGAGGAGGGGCTAGGGCTGGGCCCCCATGCCTCCCACATCCATATATATAGTGGGGAGGGGCGTGGGGGGGGGGGGAGGGGGCTGGGCACACCAATTCCCACGCCCTGGAGGCAGCCCTACCTCTCCCATTACTCCGTTTTCTCTTCAGATCGCATCTACGGTAGTGCTTGGCGAAGCCCTGCTGGGATTGCTCCACCACCATCTCCACCACGCCGTCGTGCTAGTTGAGATCCCATTTACTTCTCCTCTCTCTCTCTCTTGCTGGATCAAGAAGGAGGAGACGTCATCGAGCCGCACGTGTGCTGAACGCGGAGGTGCCGTCCGTTCGGCACTTGATCGGGAGTGCATGAACGGATCATGATTATATCGCGAAGACGTTCGACTACATCAACCACATTTCTTAACGCTTCCGCTTAGCGATCTACAAGGTTATGTAGATCCAATCTCTCCTCTCGTAGATGTTCATCTCCTAGATTGGTCTTGGTGAGTGTAGGAAAATTTTGTTTCCCATGCAACATTCCCCAACAGTGGCATCATGTGCCAAGTCTATGCGTAGATGACATCACGAGTAGAACACAAAGGAGTTTGTGATCATTGATATTCGGATTGCTTCCTTGGTCTTATTTTGATTCAGCGGTATTGTGGGATGAAGCGGCCCGGACCAACTTTACATGTCCACGTACATGAGACCGGTTCCATCGACTGACATGCAACTAGTTGCATAAAGATGGCTGGCGGGTGTCTGTCTCTCCCACCTTAGTTGAATTGGATTCGACAAAGGCGGTCCTTGTAAAAGGTTGAATAGCAATTTGCATATCACCGTTGTGGCTTTACGTAGGTAAGAATCGTTCTTGCTAGATACCCATAGTAGCCACGTAAAACATGGAACAACAATTAGAGGACGTCTAACTTGTTTTTGCAGGGTATGTTTGCTACTTCTTGAGCTTGCATTGGTTTTTCCCTTGAAGAAGAAAGGGTGATGCAGCAAAGTAGAGATAAGTATTTCCCTCAGTTAGAGAACCAAGGTATCAATCCAGTAGAAGGGACAAGCAAGTCTCCAATCTATGCACCTGCACAAACAATCAAACACTTGCACTCAACACGATAAAGGGGTTGTCAATCCCTTCACGGTCAATTGCAATGGTGAGATCTGATAGAGATAGGTATAAGATTGCTAAAACGTAAAACAAAATAAAAGTAAATAAATTACAGCAAGGTATTTTTGGTATATAGATCTGAAAATATATGATGGAAAATAGACCCGGCGGCCATAGGTTTCACTAGAGGCTTCTCTCTTGAAGGCAAATAATACGGTGGGTGAACAAATTACTATCGAGCAATTGATAGAAAAGCGCAAAGTTATGACGATATCCAAGGAAATGATTATGCATATAGGCATCATGTCTGTGTCAAGTAGACAGAAACGATTTTGCATCTACTACTATTACTCCACACATCGACCGCTATCCAGCATGCATCTAGAGCATTAAGTTCATAAAGAACGGAGTAACGCCTTAAGTAAGATGACATGATGTAGAGGGATAAACTCAAGCAATATGATGAAAACCCCATCTTTTTATCCTTGATGGCAACAATACAATACGTGCCTCGCTACCCCTACTATGTCACTGGGTGAGGACACCGCAAGAGTGAACCCAAAAGTAAGCACCTCTCCCATTGCAAGAAATACCAATCTAGTTGGCCAAAACAAACCGATAATTCGAAGAGAAATACAAAGATATCAAATCATGCATATAAGAATTCAGAGGAGATTCAAATAATATTCATAGATAATCTGATCATAAATCCACAGTTCATCGGATCTCGACAAACACACCGCAAAAGAATATTACATCGGATAGAACTCCAAGAACATTGAGGAGAACATGGTATTGAAGATCATAGAGAGAGAAGAAGCCATCTAGCTACTAGCTATGGACCCGTAAGTCTGAGGTAAACTACTAACGCTTCATCGGAAGGGCAATAGGGTTGATGTAGATGCCCTCCGGCAGATCGCCGGAAAAGGCCCCAAGATGGGATCTCACAGGAACAGAAGGTTGCGGCGGCGGAAAAGTATTTTCGTGGATGCCTCTGTTGATAATGGAGTATTTGAGGATTTATAGAACTCAGAGGAAGGTCGGTGCACTCCCGAGGGGCCCACAAGCTAGGGGGGCGCCCCCCCAGGGCGCGCCCTGAGGGCTTGTGGAGCCCTCGGGACTCTTCTGACTTGGACTCCAAGTTCCATGGATGTCTTCTGGTCCAGAAAAAATCATTGTAAACTTTTATTCCGTTTGGACTCCGTTTGATATTCCTTTTTTCTGTAAAACTCAAAAACAAGGAAAAAACAGAAACTGGCACTGGGCTCTAGGTTAATAGTTAGTCCCAAAAATAATATAAAATAGCATATAAATGCATATAAAACATCCAAAACAGATAATATAATAGCATGGAACAATAAAAAATTATAGATACGTTGGAGACGTATCAAGCATCCCCAAGCTTAATTCCTGCTCGTCCTCGAATAGGTAAATGATAAAAATAAATTTTTTGATGTGGAATGCTACATAACATATTTATCCATGTAATTTTATTTATTGTGGCATGAATATTCAGATCCATAAGAATCAAAACAAAAGTTTAATATTGACATAAAAACAATAATACTTCAAGCATACTAATAAAGCAATCATGTCTTCTCAAAATAACATGGCCAAAGAAAGTTATCCCTACAAAATCATATAGTCTGGCTATGCTCCATCTTTGTCACATAAAGTATTAAATCATGCACAACCTCGATGACAAGCCAAGCAATTGTTTCATACTTTTGATGTTCTCAAACTTTTTCAACTTTCACGCAATACATGAGCGTGAGCCATGGATATAACACTATAGGTGGAATAGAATATGGTGGTTGTGGAGAAGACAAAAAGAAGGAGATAGTCTCACATCAACTAGGCGTATCAACGGGCTATGGAGATGCCCATCAATACATATCAATGTGAGTGAGTAGGGATTGCCATGCAACGGATGCACTAGAGCTATAAGTGTATGAAAGCTCAAAAAGAAACTAAGTGGGTGTGCATCCAACTCGCTTGCTCACGAAGACCTAGGGCAATTTGAGAAAGCCCATCATTGGAATGTACAAGCCAAGTTCTATAACAAAAATTTCCCACTAGTATATGAAAGTGGCAAAATATGAGACTCTCTATCATGAAGATCATGGTGCTACTTTGAAGCACAAGTGTGGAAAAAGGATAGTAGCATTGCCCCTTCTCTCTTTTCTCACGCTTCATCGAAAGGGTAATATGATTGATGTGGATAGTAGCATCTACTTTGAAGGCTTCATCGAAAGGATAGTAGCATCTACTTTGAAGGCTTGTGGATAGTAGCATTGCCCCTTCTCTCTTTTCTCACGCTTCATCGAAAGGATAGTAGCATCTACTTTGAAGGCTTGTGGAGCCCTCGGGACTCTTCTGACTTGGACTCCAAGTTCCGTGGATGTCTTCTGGTCCAAGAAAAATCATCGTAATATTTTATTCCGTTTGGACTCCGTTTGATATTCCTTTTCTGTAAAACTCAAAAACAAGGAAAAAACAGAAACTGGCACTGGGCTCTAGGTTAATAGGTTAGTCCCAAAAATAATATAAAATAGCATATTAATGCATATAAAACATCCAAAACAGATAATATAATAGCATGGAACAATAAAAAATTACAGATACATTGGAGATGTATCAATGTTGTGATATGATATGGCCAAAGACATGATGAGATATATTTGATGTATGAGATGATCATGTTTGTATAGATTATCACGTCTTGCATGTCGATGAATACGGCAACCGGCAGGAGCCATAGGGTTGTCTTTAATTTTTGTATGACCTGTGTGTCAATCATTAAGCGCTATGTAATGCTTTACTTTATCGCTAAGCGGTAGCAATAGTTGTAGAAGCCTGGTTGGCGTGACAACCCCGATGGCAACACGATGATGGAGATCATGGTGTCATGCCGGTGACGATGGAGATCATGCCAGTGCTTTGGAGATGGAGATCAAAAGCACAAGATGATGGCCATATCATGTCACTTATGATTTGCATGTGATGTTAATCCTTTTATGCATCTTATTTTTCTTAGGACGACGGTAGCATTATAAGGTGATCCCTCACTAAAATTTCAAGATAAAATAGTGTTCTCCCCAAGTGTGCACCATTGCGAAAGTTCGTCGTTTCGAAGCACCACGTGATGATCGAGTGTGATAGACTCTACGTTCACATACAACGGGTGCAAGCCAGTTTTGCACATGCGAAGCACTTGGGTTGAACTTGATGAGCCTAGCATGTACAGACATGGCCTCGGAACACAAGAGACCGAAAGGTTGAGCATGAGTCATATAGTAGATATGATCAACATGGAGATGTTCACCATTGAAACCACCTCATCTCACGTGATGATCGGACTTGGGTTGGTGAATTTGGATCATGTTACACTCGGACAACCGGAGGGATGTTGATTTGAGTGGGAGTTCTTAAGTAATATGATTAGTTGAACTCATTACCATGAACATAGTCTAATTTGTCTTTGCAAATTATGTTGTAGATGAATAGCTCGTGCTATAGCTCCCTGTTTTAATATGTTCCTAGAGAAAGACTAAGTTGAAAGATATTGTAAGCAATTATGCGACTAGGTCCGTAGTCCGAGGATTGCCCTCACTGCTACACAGAAGGCTTATGTCCTTGATGCACCGCTCGGTGTACCAACCCCTCTAGCGTCGTCTGTGGAGGTTGTGAACATCTGGCAGACACGTTCTGATGACTACATGATAGTTTAGTGCGCCATGCTTTACGGCTTAGAATCGGGGCTCCAAAGGCGTTTTGAACGCCATGGAACATATGAGATTTTCCAAGAGCTGAAATTGGCATTTCAGGCTCATGCCCGTGTTGAGAGGTATGAGACCTCTGACAAGTTCTTTGCCTACAAGATGGAGGATAATAGCTCAGCTAGTGAGCATGTGCTCAGAATGTCTAAGTGCTACAATCGCTTGAATCAAGTGGGAGTTACTCTTCCAGATAAGATAGTGATTGACAGAGTTCTCCAGTCACTATCACCAAGCTACTAGAGCTTCGTGATGAACTATAACATGCAAGGGATGGAGATGATCCCAGAGTTGTTCGCAGTACTTAAGGCCGCGAAGGTAGAAATCAAGAAGGAGCATCAAGTGTTGATGGTTAACAAGACAACTGGTTTCAAGAAGGGCAAGGGCAAGAAGGGAAACTTCATGAATGGCAAGCCAGTTGCCGCTTCAGTGAAGAAACCCAAGGTTGAACCCAAACCCGAGACTAAGTGCTTCTATTGTAAGGGGAACGGTCACTGGTAGCAGAACTACCCCAATAGATAAGAAGGTTGGCAACTTCAATAGTAGTATATTTGATATATGTGTTATTGATGTGTACCTTACTAGTACTCCTAGTAGCACCTGGGTATTAGATACCGGTTCAGTTGCTAATATTGGTAACTCGAAACAAAAGCTACGAAATAAACGGAGACTAGCTAAGGGCGAGGTGACGATGTGTGTTGGAAGTGTTTCCGAGGTTGATGTGATCACCATCGCACGCTCCCTCTACCTTCGGGATTAGTGTTGAACCTAGATAAATGTTATTTGGTGTCTGGGTTGAGCATGAACATGATTAGATCGTGTTTATTGCAATACGGTTATTCATTTAAGTCAGAGAGTAATGGTTATTCTGTTTACATGAATAATACCTTCTATGGTCTTGCACCCAATGTGAATGGTTTATTGAATCTTGATCGTAGTGATGCACATGTTAATAACATTGATGCCAAAAGATGTAGAGTTGATAATGATAGTACCACTTTCTTGTGGCACTGCCGCTTAGGTCATATTGGTGTAAAGTGCATGAAGAAACTCCATGCTGATGGACTTTTGGAGTCACTTGTTTTTGAATCACTTGACACATGCGAACCATGCCTCATTGGCAAGATGACTAAACCCCATTTTCCGGAACAATGGAATGGGCAAGTGACTTGCTGGAAATCGTACATGCTGATGTGTGCGGTCCGATGAGTGTTGACGCGTGCGGTGGATATCGTTATTTCCTCACCTTCACCAATGAGTAGATATGGGTATGTTTACTTAATGAAGCATAAGTCTGAAACGCTTGAAAGGTTCAAGCAATTTCAGAGTGAAGTTGAGAATCATCGTAACAAGAAGATTAAATTCCTACGATCTGATCGAGGGGGAGAATATCTGAGTTATGAGTTTGGCATTCACTTAAGACAATGTGGAATTGTTTCACAGTTGACGCCACCTGGAACACCATAGTGTAATGGTGTGCCCGAACATCGTAATCGTACCTTATTGGATATGGTGCGTTCTATGATGTCTCTTGACGATCTACCACTATCGTTTTGGGGTTATGCATTAGAGACAACTACATTCACTTTAAATAGGGCACCATCTAAATCCGTTGAGATGACACCGTATGAATTATGGTTTGGCAAGAAACCTAAGTTGTCGTTTCTTTAGGTTTGGGGCTGCGACACTTATGTGAAAAGGCTTCAGCCTGATAAGCTCGAACCCAAAGCGGATAAATGCGTCTTCATAGGATACCCAAAAGAGACGCCTGGGTATACCTTCTATCTCAGATCCGAAGGCAAAGTATTTGTCGCTAAGAACAGGTCCTTTCTCGAGAAAGAGTTTCTCTCGAAAGAATTGAGTGGGAGGAAGATAGAACTTGATGAGGTTATTGAACCTTTACTTCAACCAGAGAGTAGCGCAACATAGAAAGATGTTTCTGTGGCACCTACGTCAGTTGAAGAGGAAGCTAATGATGATGATCATGAAGCTTCGGATCAAGTTACTATCAAACCTCATAGGTCGACAAGGGTATGTACAACTCCTGAGTGGTACAGTAACCATGTCTTAGAGGTCATGTTGTTGGACAACGGTGAACCTACAAGCTATGGAGAAGCGATGGTGGGCCCGGATTCCGACAAATGGTTAGAGGCCATGAAATCCAAGATGGGATCCATGTATGAAAAAAAGTATGGACTTTGGAAGTATTACCTGAAGGGCGAAAGGCCATTTAGAATAAATGGATTCTCAAGAAAAAGACGGACGCGGACGGTAAAATCACCGTCCATAAAGCTCGGCTTGTGGCAAAGGGGTTTTCACAAGTTCAAGGAGTTGACTACAATGAGACTTTCTCACCCGTAGCGATGCTTAAGTCCGTCGGAATCATGTTGGCAATAGCTACATTTTTCGATTATGAAATCTGGCAGATGGATGTCAAAACAGCGTTCCTTAACGGTTTCCTTAAGGAAGAGTTGTATATGATGCTACCGGAAGGTTTTGTCGATCCATAGAATGCTGACAAAGTTTGCAAGCTCCAGCGATCCATTTATGGACTGGTGCAAGCATCTCGGAGTTGGACCTTTCGCTTTGATGAGGTGATCAAAGTGTTTGGGTTTATACAAGTTTACGGAGAAGCTTGTATTTGCAAGAAAGTGAGTGGGAGCACTACAACATTTCTGATAAGTATATGTGGATGACATATTGTTGATCGGGAATGATGTAGAATTTCTGGAAAGCATAAAGGGTTGTTTGAAAGGAGTTTTTCAAAGGAAGACCTGGGTAAAACTGCTTACATATTGGGCATCAAGATCTATAGAGATAGATCAAGACGCCTGATAAGACCTTCACAGAGCACATACCTTGACATGATTTTGAAGAAGTTCATAATGGATCAGTCCAAGAAGGGGTTCTTGCCTGAGTTGTAAGGTGTGAAGTTGAGTAAGACTCAAAGCTCGACCACGGCAGAAGAAAGAGAAAGGACAAAGGTCGTCCCCTATGCCTTAGTCATAGGCTCTATACGATATGCCATGCTGTGTACCGCACCTGATGTGTGCCTTGCCACGTGTCTGGCAAGGGGGTACAAAAGTGATCCAGGAGTTGATCACTAGACAACGGTCAAAATTATTCTTAAAGGAATAAGGAAATGTTTCTCGGCTGTGGAGGTGATAAAGAGTTCGGCGTAAAGGGTTAGGTCGATGCAAGCTTTGACACCAATCCAGATGACTCTAAGTAGCAAAATGGATACATATAGTGGAGTAGCCATTTGGAATAGCTCCAAGTGGAGCGTGCTAGCAGCATCTACAATATGACATAGAGATTTGCGAAGTACACGCGGATCTGAATGTTGCAGACCCGTTGACTAAAACCTCTCTCACAAGCAAAACATGATCAAACCCCAGAACTCATTGGGTGTTAATCACATGGCGATGTGAACTAGATTATTGACTCTAGTGCAAGTGGGAGACTATTGGAAATATGTCCTAGAGGCAATAATAAATATGTTATTATCATATTTCCTTGTTCATGATAATCGTTTATTATCCATGCTAGAATTGTATTGATCGGAAAGTGAGATACATGTGTGGATACATAGACAACAACGTGTCCCTAGTGAGCCTCTACTAGACTAGCTCGTTGATCAAAGATGGTCAAGGTTTCCTAACCATAGACATGAGTTGTCATTTGATAACGGGATCACATCATTAGGATAATGATGTGATGGACAAGACCCAACCATAAGCATAGCATTTGATGGTATTATTTTATTGCTACTGCTTTCTTCATGTCAAGTATCTGTTCCTAAGACCATGAGATCATGCAACTCCCTGACACCGGAGGAATACCTTGTGTATCAAACGTCTCAACGTAACTGCGTGACTATAAAGATGCTCTACAAGTATCTTCGAGGGTGTCTGTTGAGTTGGCATGGATCAACACTGGGATTTGTCAATCCATGTGACGGAGAGGTACGTCAGGGCCCACTCGGTAATACAACGTCACAACAGGCTTGCAAGCAATGTGACTAAGGAGTTAGTCACGTGATCTTGTATTACGGAACGAGTAAAGAGACTTGCCGGTAACGAGATTGAACTAGGTATGGAGATACCGACGATCGAATCTCGGGCAAGTAACATACCGCTAGACAAAGGGAGCTGCATACGGGATTGTTTGAATCCTTGGCATTGTGGTTCGACTGATAAAGATCTTCGTGGAATATGTGAGAACCAATATGGGCATCCAGGTCCCGCTATTGGTTATTGGCCGGAGAGGTGTCTCGGTCATGTCCACATGATTCTCGAACCCATAGGGTCTGCATGCTTAACGTTCGGTGACGCTAGAGTAGTATTGGGATATTCATGTTGGTGATCGAATGTTGTTTGGAGTACAAGATGAGATCCCGAACGTCACAAAGAGCTCCGGAATGGTCCGGAGGTAAAGATTTATATATGGGAAGTCATATTTTGGCTACCGAAAAAGTTTCAGATTTTACCAGTATTGTACCAGGAAGCTTTCAGAAGGTTCTAGAAGGTTCTAGAGGGTTCCGGAGGAGTCCGAAAGGGTCCCTCCAGCACCTAGGGCGTGCATGGGCTGTAGGGAGGCGTCCTAGCCTTATTGGGCCAGGGACACCAGCCCCAAAGAGGCCCATGCGCCTAGGGGAAGGGAAACCCTAAGGGGAAGGGCCCTCCATTTGACTTGGAGGGCACTCCTCCCCCTTGGACGCCTCCCCTCCTTGGAGGAGGGGCTAGGGCTGCGCCCCCAGGCCTCCCACACCCCTATATATAGTGGGGAGGGGCGTGGGGGTCTGGGCACACAAATTCCCATGCCCTGGAGGCAGCCCTACCTCTCCCATTACTCCGTTTTCTCCTCAGATCGCATCTACGATAGTGCTTGGCGAAGCCCTGCTGGAATTGCTCCACCACCATCTCCACCACGTCGTCATGCTGGTTGAGATCCCATCTACTTCTCCTCTCTCTCTTGCTGGATCAAGAAGGAGGAGACGTCATCGAGCCGCACGTGTGCTGAACGTGGAGGTGTCGTTCGTTCGGCACTTGATCAAGAGTTCGTAGACGGATCGTGATTGGATCGCGAAGAAGTTCGACTACATCAACCGCATTTCTTAACGCTTCCGCTTAGTTATCTACAAGGGTATGTAGATCCAATCTCTCCTCTCGTAGATGTTCATCTCCTAGATTGGTCTTGGTGAGCGTAGGAAAATTTTGTTTCCCATGCAACGTTCCCCAACAGTTAGTATGATCGTCCTATCGAACACTCGATTATACTTTCCAAATTAAATAGACATATTGACTGTCTGCCTAATTAACACACATAATTAACTTGTCTGGCTAAATAATTGCATGCAAGTGTGGGCAAAGCAGCAATTGGGCAAGAGATAAATGAGATGAATTTTGGGCATTCATGGATGCGTGCGAAATCAAATCAAACCAAACGATGTACGATCCTACCATCATGACTATGAACTCCCCCTTTAGGGCTAGAGACTAGTAGAATGCCCGTGCATTGCTATGGGATACAATGCAAATACTTTAGGAAGCATCTCTGGTCTGAACTCCTAATCCAGTTATGCCCCTCAATCTAGTATGTCACACCTACTACTTTTTTTAAATGTACTATTTTGTTATTTTGGTTGTTAGTTTATCATGAAGAAAATTTTGAGCTACAAAATAAAATTCACTAATTAGACATGCATGACCTTGGTATCAAGAATGATTGCTTCCATTATTTTTGGAACGTGTTCTGACACGCATATCCATTTAAAGAAAGAACAAGATTTATATTAGCAAAAATCTAAGAGTTTGTACAATTCATGAATGTATGCGATTAACATGTAATTGTGAAAACAAAAAAAAGGTCTATAGGAAGCTTGCTTTGTGCTCTCAGGGTGGTGACGGCTGGGTTGATCCATCTATGTTCGTCTGGCTGTCCGCTGCAGCACTCATCCCATGATGTAAATAATGCATGGATAGGAAGATGATGGTACGAGGGACATTGATCATGTGAAGAATCTTCCTACAATTGCCTCTCGACCGGACCGACCCTTAGGCACGCTCCTTGGGCAACTCCTCTAAGGGCGCATGACGGCGACTGAATCAACCCTGAGGCGTGTGTTTGTTTCAAAGGATGTCAGCCCGACAGTGTGGTAGGCGGCGGATCATCGTTGAGGGGGAGGGGTTCGGGAGGAGGACGTTCTTTTTCCTGTTTTTTTTGCGTGAGGCAAGGGAGATGGGTTTTCTTGTGCATATTGGAGGTGCTGGCGGATGGGTTTTTCGTAGGGGTGATCAAGGGGAGTTGAGTTGGACGTACCACGTATAGTCCCCAGCTCCCATTTAATAGTAGAGACATGGCTAAAAAAACTTCCTATTATTAGTTATTTGCATCCCTAATTAAGTGTCTGACTAATTAATTTATTGAATTAATGGCTCGATTCTAAACTTGATTTGTCACGAAAAAAACCTACTTAAATGGACGTAATTAATTGTTGCACCCCGGCTTAGAGAACCGGTTTACCAGTGTTTCCAACCCAGAGATCATGTCTTCTGGAAACACACAACAACTTTGGACAGAACATAGCTGAACTTTTATTGATAATAGTCGAGTACAAGCTTATATATTACATGATCATCGAGGCCAAAAGCACATCTAGTGCTACGATAATATCTACATTATTTATCTAACATATCAGGGCCTCGGTATTACTGCGGGATACTACAGCGGAAGACTACTACGTAGCGGAACAGGAAAGTAACTCCATCCACAGGGACACTGCCAAGGACACGTCCTAGGCATCGCAACACGGACATCGAGACCTCTGTCTCAGTCTTCTCCTGCATCTGGCATGATACGCCAGGTGAGTACTTTGAATGTACTCGCAAGCACATGACAACCAAATATGCAGAAAATGATAGCATGGCATTGAGCATGTTAAAACTTAAGTGATGCACTTACTGTCACCAACTTACTCATATCCGGGTTGTCTCACAACCCTCAGAATACTCGACCTCGACGAGTATTTCTGCTTATAAGACAAGTTCTTTCATCATTACTATATCTATTATGGTTATCATGGTTGATCACCTAGAGAGGTCTGGACGGGCTGTCCAATTCCGTGGACGCGGCTATTCGAATAGATTTTACACTCTGCAGAGGTTGCACACTTTACCCACACTATGGAGCACTGACCTCGTGATCCCATTCGGGTGGACCAGCATTGCTCCAACGAAACCTGCCTGACTCATGACTCTTTCATCGTACCACCGGCAATCACACTCCCCCGGAGTCAAGCCTTGGGTGGCCCCGTGTCACCTCGTGACACCTGCCACCGTCGTGGCCTAACTAAACTGTCCCAAACGGGGACGCCGGCAAACAATTCAACTGGGCTCACAGGGTTATCGCCGTCTACCTGATCAGGGCAGCACGCACGCATAACCCTCCCTCTTTGGAGGTACCGGTGAAAGAGCACCGAGCCAGACCAAGTCAAGGCCGTCCCATACCGGTAAATGTGGCTGCACGGGTAAGCCCGGACAGGTGACTCTTGATCAACCAACTAAGTTTCCACTTAGCAAGCAAGGTTAATCATCATATCAATTTGAATTATCAACATAAGGCATTTGAATAAATTACTTGAATTATCAATGATAATTTGAATGCAAGAAATGAATATGAATTATGCAATGCTATGAAATGCTTCATAATATGGATGTCTTGGCTTGCCTTGCTTTGTTGGGTTGCCTGAAAACTCTTGGTCTTCAAAGTTGCCAAAGTTCCCTTCTGAAAATGATTCAAAATAGTGATTTAAAATAACACATAGCACTGTTTTAATTACCAGAAAGTCTGTGAGTTCTGGAAAAATACCAAACTTTACCAGCAACTAAAGGAGATCAATACCCACCAAATGCAAAAATAATCAATGGATTTGGACTGAGGGTTAAAAAGTTATAGCTGGTCCAAGTTTCTGGTCAAAGTTGGAATTAAAATGAAAAATAGAAAAACTAACAAAACGCCACGTCGAAGGCGTAAAGGGAGGGTGCGCCTCCACTTACCCCTTCGCGCGCGCGCCCACAGTGGCTGATAAGTGGGGCCGGCTCGGCCTAAACAGAGAGGGAAGAGAGAGAAACAGAGTGTGGTGGCTCACCGGCGATAGGGGCCGCGGCGGAGCTGGGAGTTGACGGAGATGGGTCGGGCGTGAAGAGACGAGCCTCCCTGTACCCGTAGCTTAGCCGGAGATGGCCGGACGGAGTCGCTCCCTTCCTCTCCGACGGGTGACAGCTACGGGACTCGTCGGCGGTCGCGATTCCGGCAGCGATTCGCTCGGGCAAGACGTCGAGGAGCGCCAGTGGAATGCACTGAGCTCGTGGGTGCAATCAGGCAGAGCTGGGGGTGACTGGGGAGTGCTAGCGTTGAAAGGGGATCGGGCGGCGGAGCTGCTGCCGGAGCTGAGGGAGACAAGCTCCCGGCCCTCCTTGGGCGCTCTGGAGGTGGATGAGGGAGGTGGTGGAGAGGTGGTGAAGCGAGGAGGGGCAGGGCAGGGCTATTTATAGCCGAACAGAGGTGCTCGGCGAGCTCTCTGGACGCGGCTCAAAGCGAGCCACGTCGCCGGCGAAGTACGCCTTGCTGGCTGGCCGCTTGCGGGCGAGAAGACTTGAGCGAGCAGGGGCATTCAATGTGGGAGAAGACAACACAGGGAGGAAGACGACAGGGAGGTCTCCACTGTGACCGCACAAGTCTCACAGTGCGGCGATGGCGTGGCGGCCGGTGAGGGCATCTTCGGCGAGGAGGAGGGTTCTGGAGGGGCTGCGTGTCGACCAGGGGCGATGTCGACATGCCTACTCGCTCGGATGAGACCCGAGTCTGGCGCAGCGCAGAGCGCGGCGACAGGCATGCCAGCGCCGTGCTCACCATGGTGCTTGGCATGAGGAGACCACACAAGCCTGGCAAAACATGTCCAGCATGTCGCCCTTCGATCCCTCAGGTCACCTACAGCCTTGGTTTGGCTTGGTTCACGCAGAGATGAGAGGTAAGATCATCAACTGTCTCTGACAGCAAACTTGTGGAGATTCTAGAGAAGAAATGAGGTGGAGATTGAGCCAAAGAAGGTGTCTGGAGTGATCCTTGTTGGAAGGACTCCAAACTGGCCAGGTTTGAGGTGGTTTGGATAAGTTTTGAGGGTAGTTCATGTGTAAGTAGCAAATCTGGACCAAAATCTGAAAGTTGGAGTACTGCTCACATAGAAGATCTTCAGATGCTGAAACTTGGTGGAGGAAGGTTGTTTGTAGGTGTCCTCATGCTGTAAAAATTTGAGAGCAATTGGATAATCCTAGCATACACTTCCTTCAGAAAGGTCCAGACTGACCAGGAGCTAAAATGAATTATTTTGCAAAGTATATGGAATATTTTTGGATATTGGAGCAAGATATAGTCCAAGGTATTTTTAAGAATTATTTGAGAATTTTCTGAGCATCCCAACTATAGGTTGCTTCATAACCCATAGTAATGCCCTAAATTCTCAAATAAAAGAAAAGGGTTTTTGAAGATGATTCAAATTGGGATTTGGGTCCTTGGGGTGCTTGACAGGGTTTTGACATGGCGATGAGGTTTGGGATCACTTTGGAGAAGATTCAAGAATGACCAAGACCAAGTGAAAAATTCAAAACCCATTCAAATTTCAAATAAAGCCAAGAAAAGTTTAAAAAGAAAAAGTTGCCAAAATCAGGCTGTCACATTAATTGCACATGTAATTAATTATCTGGCTAATTAATTGCACATGTAATTAAATATCTGGCGAATTAATTGCATTATGACTTGATTCCCAAACTGATTTGGTGATTGGTTTCCAAATTATTTTTTTCTTTTATCTTGAGGCAAGGGAGGTGTGTTTTCTTGTGGGTGTGTGGAGGTGGGAGCGGATGGGTTTTTTTCGTAAAGGGATCTAGGGTTTAATAGTAATGTTAAATTTGAAAAACTTCTACTATTAATTATCTGCATCCCTAATTATGTGTCTTGTTAATTATCTAATTACATTAATGGCTTGATTTCATACTTATTTGGTGCAAAAAATTCATACTTAAACTGACATAATTAATTGCATGCGTAATTAATTGTATTAATGGCTTGATTTCCAAATTGATTATGTGCTTGGTTTCCAAATTGTTTTGCATTATTGACTAGTGATACCTTTCATAATTAATGTGATCCTCCCATTTAAGGCTTGATAATACTTTCCGTAGTTAATGTGATACTCATGTCCAAAGAACAATACTCTTCGTAATTAACGTGATCCTTTCGTTCAACACTCGATGACACTTTTTATAATTATCATGATCCTACTGTCCAAATAATAATACTCTTTATAATTAAAGTGATCCTACTTTCAAACGCTCGACAATATTTTCCATAATTAACATGATCCTCTTGTCCAAATAATGCTACTCTTCATAGTTAATGTGATCCTTCTGTCCAAAGAATGATACTCTTTATATTAGTATGATCCTCATGTCCAACACTCGCTTATACTTTCCAAATTAAATAGACATATTAACTGTATTCCTCATTAACACACATAATTAACTGGTCTGGCTAACTAATTGCATGCAACTGTGGGCAAAGCAGGAATTGGACAAGAGATAAATGAGATGAATTTTGGGCATTAATTGAAGCGTGCAAAATCAAACCAAACCAAACAATGTATGAACCTACCATCACGACCGCGATCTCCCCCTTTAGGAGTAGAGACTAGTAGAATGCCCGTGGGTTGCTATGGGCTACAATGCAAATACTTTAGGAAGCATCTCTGGGCTGAACTCCTAATCCAGTTATGCCCCTCAATCTAGTATGTTACACCTACTACTTTTTTTAAATTTACTCTTTTGTTGTTTTGGTTGTTGGTATCTCATGAAGTTAAGTTTGGCTATGAAATAAAATTCACTAATTAGGCATGCAAGACATTGGTATAAAGAATGATTGCTTACATAATTTTTGGAACGTGTTCTGACACACATATCCATTTAAAAGAGAACAATATTTATATTAAAAATCCGAGAGTTTGTACAATTCGTGAATGTATGCGTTTAACATGTAATTGTGAAAGAAAAAGGTCTATAGTAAGCTCGCTTTATGCACTCAGGGTGGTGGCGGCTGGGTTGATCCATCTATGCTCGGCCGGCCGTCTGCTGCAGCACTCGTCCCATGATGTAAATAATGCATGGATATGAATATGATGGTACGAGGGACATCGATCATGTTAAGACTCTTCCCGCAACTGCCTCTTGACCGGATCGACCCTGAGGCACGCTCCTTGGGCACCTCCTCTGAGGACGCATGACAGTGACCAGATCAACTCTGTGGCGTGTCGTTGTTTCAAAGGATGTCATCCCGGCGGTGCAATAGGCAGCGGATCATCGTTGAGGGGGAGGGGCTCGGAAGGAGGACGATTTTTTTCTTTTTTATACGTGAGGCAAGGGAGGTGGGTTCTCTTGTGCGTATGAGGAGATGGTGGTGGATGGGTTTTTTCGTAGGGTGGGAGGGGGTCAAGGGGAGTTGTGTCCCCAACTCCTATTTAATAGTAGAGACATGGCTGAAAAAAGTTCCTATTTTTAGTTATCTGCATCCCTAATCAAGTGTCTATCTAATTAATTAGTTGCATTAATGGCTCGATTCTAAAATTGATTTGTCACAAAAAAAACCTACTTAAACGGACTTAATTAATTGCACATGTAAATAATTAACAGGCTAATTAATTGCATTATGACTTGATTCCCAAACTTATTTGGCGATTTGTTTCCAAATTATTTTTTTGTTTTTTTTGTTTTTGCTTGAGGCAAGGGAGGTGGGTTTTCTTGTGCGTGTGGGGAGGTGGCAGCGGTTGGGTTTTTTCATAAGGGAATCTAGGGTTTAATAGTAATGATAAATTTGAAAAAAACTTCTTACTATTAATTATGTGCATCCCTAATGATCTGTCTGGTTAATTATCTAATTACATTAATGGCTTGATTGCATACCTAATTTGGTGCAAAAAAAATCCATACTTAAACGCACATAATTAATTGCATTAATGGCTTGATTTCCAAATTCATTCGGTGCTTTGTTTCCAAATTGTTTTGCATTATTGACTAGTGATACCTTTCATAATTAATGTGATCCTCCCATTTAAGGCTCGATAATACTTTCCATAGTTAATGAGATACTCATGTTCAAATAACAATACTCTTCATAATTAACGTGATCCTTCCGTTCAACACTCGATGATACTTTTTATAATTATCGTGATCCTTCTGTCCAAATAATAATACTCTTTATAATTAAAGTGGTCCTACTTTCAAACGCTCGACAATATTTTCCATAATTAACATGATCCTCTTGTCCAAATAATGATACTCTTCATAATTAATGTGATCTTTATGTCCAAAGAATGATACTCTTGATATTAGTATGATCCTCCCGTCCAATGCTCGATTATACTTTCCAAATTAAATATACATATTAACTGTCTACCTAATTAACACATATAATTAACTGGTCTGGCTAAATAATTGCATGCAAGTGTGGGCAAAGCAGGAATTGGGCAAGAGATAAATGAGATGAATTTTGGGCATTAATGGATGCGTGCGAAATCAAACCAAACCAAACGATGTATGAACCTACCATCACGACCATGAACTGCCACTTTAGGAGTAGAGACTAGTAGAATGCCCATGCATTGCTATGAGCTATAATGCATATACTTTAGGAAGCATCTTTGGTCTAAACTCCTAATCCAGTTATGCCGCTCAATCTAGTATGTTACACCTACTACTTTTTTTAAATGTACTCTTTTGTTATTTTGGTTGTTAGTATATTATGAAGAAAATTTTGAGCTACAAAATGAAATTTACTAATTAGACATGCATGACCTTGGTATCAAGAATGATTGCTTCCATATTTTTTGGAACGTGTGCTGACACACATATCCATTTAAAAAAAGAACAATATTTATTTTAACAAAACTCCGAGAGTTTGTACAATTTGTGAATGTATGCCATTAACATGTAATTGTGGAAAAAAGTCTATAGGAAGCTCGCTTTGTGCTCTCAGGGTGGTGGCGGTTGGGTTGATCCATCTATGTTCGTCTGGCTGTCCGCTGTTGCACTCGTCCAATGATGTAAATAATGCATGGATAGGAAGATGATGGTACGAGGGACATTGATCATGTGAAGACTCTTCCTGCAATTGCCTCTCGACTAGACCGACCCTCAGGCATGCTCCTTGGGCACCTCCTTCACTACAAAAAAACACACTTCCATGATGATACGTGTTTGTCACAGTAGGTCACGTTTTCTGTCATGCATGTACATCCATGACGAGTTTATGACAGAATCAAGATAATCATACATGTGCTGTCGTAGAAGTGTTCCATGACAATACTCAAATTACCATCACGGAAGTGTCAACTTCCATGACGATAATCGGCGCGTCATGGAAGTGGTTTCATCAAGGGTAACCCACACGTGGCATCCACTGTAATGGGTCACCGTTAAGCTATTGGTTCTGGTTTTGGATCCGAAAACCCGTTAATAGCCCGGACCAATGGCGATTTTCCACCTGTAAAATTCTCATTGGACGAAGGAACCACGTGTCAGCTCCTCGGCATGACAGATGTCAGCTGTCCAATGCACATGAGGCACCTATGATACGTCGACACATGGCAAGGCCCAAAAGTGGCCCATTTAGGTTAAAAGGCTGGGCCTGTCAAAGTAAGCAGGCCGGCCCATTACCGGCCTGCTTGCGTCTGGCCCATTCACAACCACGACCCATACAAGTTACGCAAAATCGGCCCGTCAAAGGCCTATTATAGATTTGACACCATCCCGGGCCATCATTAGATCCAGCCTGTTAACAGCCCGCTATGTCTTTGGGCTCAATTGCGGCCCGAGTTTCTTTCCGCCTGTTAGCAGCCCATTAAAGAGATGGCCAATATACCCACAGGCACGTCTTTCGGCCTTTTGTCGGCCCAATCGGTACTTGCACTACTGAAATCAGCTTCTTTGCCGTCCGCCACGGTGGACGGCAAAGGCATAGATCATGGACGGCAAACCTCTTTACCGTCCGCCAGCAGACGGCAAAATGTCCGGATGAACACGTGCCAGCAAAGGCCTTCTTTGCCGTCCGCTTCCTGGAAACGGACGGCAAAGGATTGTGCTGTCCGCCTCTGGTGGCCAGCAGACGGCAAAGATCATGGACGGCAGTGAGGTGGGGTGAGGGCCATTAGGGGTTAACGGCGTGCTTTGCCGTCAGCCAGCGGACGGCAAAGAGGCTAACGTCTTTGCCGTCCGCTGGCAGACGGCAAAGTGCTCAAACATGCCTGTCTCAGGAATCATAGGTAGCTGCCACGTAGCATGTTTGCTGTCAGCTAGCTGACGGCAAAGAACTTTGCCGTCAGCTAGCTGACGGCAAAGAGCCTGTACAGCCCTGTTTTTAATTTAATTCATTCAATTTGACAGCAATTCGCAGATATACATATATACACAACAAGCATATCCAACACACTAGTTTCATCATATATACATACATAACCAACACATATATAGTTCCATCCTTACATATTACAAAAGTTTCACATTGTTCATCCAACACCATTATCCATCCATCCATATAACAAGTTCCAACCATGCAAGTTCATTGATACAAAATAAAAGCACAAATGGAAAAGAAGCACTCCATCCATGCAAGCTTCCGTGAATTAAATCAAATCTGCAAAATGATAAACAAGATGTTAGAAGAAGAAGAATAAAATGAAGAAGAAGAACAAGACTATAAGAAGTAAGCATACTTAAGTAAAATGGAGCTAACCTAGAAGAAAATGAAGAAGAAGAAGAAGAAGAAGAAGAAGAAGAAGAAGAAGACTAGAAGAATACTAGAAGAAGACTAGAAGAATAAGAAGAAGAAGAAGAAGAAGAAGAAGAAGAAGAAGAAGAAGACTATAAGCTTATTATGTAAACTTGGTCATTTTGTGCTAACATAAGTAATTTTGGAGTTAACCTATAGGAAAGTAAGCATAGTAGAGATAACTTAGCATATTAGAGCTAACATAGGTAACTAAGCATATTAGAGCTAACATAGGTAACTAAGCATATTAGAGCTAACTTAGAGCTAACTTATGTCATTTCGGAGGAAACATAGCAAAGTATATATAGATCATTTTGGAGATCAAACATACCTGACATAGTTCAGTTCTCATTGTTCTTCTCCTTCTCCTTCCTCAGCCTGATGCGCCAAGAGCGGCGAGGCGGTGGAGGCAGTGGGATGTAGTCTTCTACCACAATTGGCGTGGTCATGTCGCCCAGCTGTGGGATCGCCGGCGCCACCACCGGCGCGAGGTCATTGTCAGGCACCACCACCATCGCGAGGCCATCTTCAGGCAGGACAGGCACGACCATCGCTAGGTCATCCTCAGCCACCACCATCGCTAGGTCATCCTCAGCCTGATGCCCACTCTGCTCCTCTTCTTCCCCACTCCAGTCCGGATCATCCTCCTTGCTGTTGCTTTTGCTACAGCCAGAATCGCTGTTGCTTTTGCTACAGCCAGAATCGCTGCTGCTTTGGCTATAGCCAGTGTCGCTGCTGCTGCTCCCATTGCCTGTCCAAATGCAACAATGACCGTTAACAATCGATGCGAGACAAAGCCAAATGTAGAGGAATAAGAAGAGGCAGAACGTACTGGCATCATCGTCGTCAGCGTAGCGCATGCGACACATAGTCGCGTTGAACACCTTCACGATGAGCATGGTGGCGTCATCGTCGTACCTGAAGAGAAGGAAGTACCCCTGCCGCAGGTCGTAGAAATGGTAGAACTTCTCCCAGCCACGACACAGGTACATGTGGCCCTCCTTGATCACCAACTCCACGTCCCACAGCCTGCGAAACCCGCTGCCGGCCTGTCGCAACTTCACATTATTTGGCGGATCTTCACCCAGCATGTTCATAAAAGTGTCAGGCAGCCTCTGCAGTTTGGGACAATGAGTGATGTAGCAAACAACAGAGTTATCATAATGAGATGGGTGAAGGGGAGATCTCTCCTTTTATATACCTGCCTCGTGGATGATACTGAAGTCCCAAGTATGATACTGAAGAACTCGAAAGCATCCAACTCGTACTCCGGTGTGGCAGAGCGGAGTCTGCGGTGGCGGCTTCCCCCCATCTCTGATAAGCAGCAGAAGATAATCAACTACACCAAGTTATCATTTCTCATTCAAAAAACAATGCACTTGTGGACATATGATGGCTCTAGTTGAATTTATTAGTAGCACTAGTCGTCAAAAATGTTGACTTTAGTTGAATTTCATATAATAACTATTTTAACTTCTTTGGGTCAGCAAACTAGGCAACTAGCTAGCAGTATAAAAACATTCAACTAAAGAAAAGAAAGAAACTGCAAAACATGGCGGAACCCTAAATAAGAAAGTATAAAAATGTGTCTTTTTCTTCTTCTTCCCCTCTTCTTCTTTTTTCCTCTTTTTCCTTTTCTTCTTCTTCCTCTTCTTCTTCTTCTTCTTCTTCTTCTTCTTCTTCTTCTTCTTCTTCTTCTTCTTCTTCTTCTTCTTCTTCTTCTTCTTCTTCTTCTTCTTCTTCTTCTTTTTCTTATTCTTTTTCTCCTCCTCTTCCTCTTCTTCCTTTCCCTTTCCCTCTTCTTCTTTTCCTTCTTTTCCTTTTTTCTTTTTCCTTTTTTTCCTTCTTCTTTTCTAATATGTAAACTATCTAAAACTATTTATTATCTAAAACTATATCTAAAGAATTGGCGGGGGGAGGTTTTATGGTGATATGTTCTTTCTATGGTGACATGTTCTATGGTGCCCTTGAAGCCTGACAATGCTATCTGGAAGTTTCACAAAACTTTCACAACATTCAACCAGTGCAGCAATATTTGCAGATTCAATATCTTCTTCTTCTTCTTCCTCTTCTCCTTTTTCCTCTTCTTCTTCTTCTTCTTCTTTTCTTCTTCTTCTTCTTCTCCTCCTCTTCCTCCCTCCTCCTCCTCCTCTTCCTCTTCTTCTTCTTCTTCTTCTTCTTCTTCTTCTTCTTCTTCTTCTTCTTCTTCTTCTTCTTCTTCTTCTTCTTTCTTCTTCTCCCTCCTCTTCCTCCCTCCTCCTCCTCCTTCTACTCTTCTTCTTCTAAACTAAAACTAAAACTAATCTAAAATAAACTAAACTAAAAATAAAACTAAAACTAAACTGAAACTAAAACTAAAGTAAAACTATAACTAAAACAGAGAACTAAATTAACTAAAGAAAACTAAAAAAACTAAACTAAAAAAGGGGGGAAAGATCACTCACCCTGCAGGCAGGGGATCGCCGGTGGAGGGGAGGCGGCGGCCCGGTGGAGGGGGAGGCCCGCGGCGGGTGGGGGTGCGGCGGCCCCGTGGAGGGGAGGCCGCGGCGGGTGGGGCGGCGGCGGCCCGGTGGAGGGGGAGGCCGCGGCGGGTGGGGGCGGCGTCGGCCCGTGTGGAGGAGGCCGCGTCGAGACGGGCGGGGACGTCCACTCAGTAGGATGTAGCGGTGCGGCTGGACGTCCGTCAGTTCTCGGCTTTGCCTCTTTTAATTGTTTCTTCTGGGTTATTTTCTACTTTTCGGCTTTTCTTCGGCTTTTTGTTTGTCGACTGTTCAAGGTGTTTCGGCGGTTTTGTGGGGCGAGGGGTGTCGGCGGGTGGTGGGGGCGACGGTGGTCTCGTCGGGGAGAGAGGGACAGAAAAAGAGAGAGAGGGAAGGAGGGGTGGGGATCCGTTAGTTAGGTTATCTCTTTGCCGTCCGCCCCCCTTTGTCGTCCGCTTTTTTTCTCTTTGCCGTCCGCTAGCAGACGGCAAAGAGGGGGCCGTTAGTTTTTTTCTAAGCAGCTCGTTAGTGGGGCCCACCTCTCTCTTTGCCGTCCGCCAACTGACGCCAAAGATTCTTTGCCGTCCGCTAGCCGACAGCAAAGAACTGGCTGATGGCAAAGACCTTCTTTGCCATCAGCCAGTTCTTTGCCGTCCGTTTTTCGTAAGCGGACGGCAAAGACCTTCTTTGCCGTCAGCCAGCAGAAGGCAAAGAAGTGGCAGACGGCAAAGAAGTGGATTCCAGTAGTGTTGGGGTCGATTTCTAGCATGTTTTGCCTTTCGGCCTGTTAACAGCCCGCATAACAGTTGGGCCTTTGACAGTCCCACCTGACTTTTGGTCCATTAGCGGCCTATTCTCCACGGCAAAATTCCAGCCCGACCCGAGTTTCGGCCTGTTAAAAGCCTATGTTGTACATTGGGCCACTATTGGCCCAAAACGCTTTAGGCCTCTTTATGACCCAAGATGGAAATGGGCCGAGACAAAAATGACGCTTATTTTGGCCCGCTAAAGGCCCGCGGGCCGTCTCCATTACTAAGGCCCTATTGAGCTTTCGGTCTGTTAAAGACCTGGTAAGAGCCCTTTTTACAGTGGGCCCACATTCGAAGACGAAATCCACTATTTCTAATGGGCCGAGTTGAATGGGCCATTTGGGCCCACATAGATTAGGATGCATTAACTAATTAGTTGACAAGCCCATTTAAGGCCCGCTTTGACTACCCACGTTTGTTCTTTTGGATGGTGTCCAGGTAATGTTTGGGCGTGTTGGCCACCGTTTCAACGATAGCATATACAAAGAATTATCCTACTCTACACTATACTCTCTCAAAAACCTACACTATACAATAAAGAGATTAAAGCATAGAAACGAAGAATAATCCTACAGTATACAATAAAGAAATTACAACATATTACATCCACTGGGCATCTAGTTCGCCACCAGTGATAATAAAGCGTACACAAATAGCAAATTACATACACTGGGCAAATAAAGCTCATACATCATGGACGCGCATCAACACAACTTACCATTTGAACTATAGTCTCTTCGGAAAATATGATTGGTTGGATTCAGATAGCACAAATTTCAGTCTGCAAAATCTCCAACTCCTTTGTGGTTACCTCAATGTCTTGTTTCATTTTTTTGACTCGTGCATCTGATATTTGCACCTCCAATCTCAACTTGTTGATTACATGTTGAGACTCATATGAACATTGTCTTGCCACCTCTAGTTGATGCTCTAGAACATCAGCACATTCCAATTACAATCCATAATCATTTGGTAACGGCCATGCTGCACTGCTCTGAGATCGTTGTGTTGATGTCACTTCATCCTGAAATGTTTCTGTAAGTACACATGACAAGGGCAAAAATATAGTTACAACAGTGAAGCGAGCAAGACAGACTATCTTGTACATGGCAAAACATGACTAACAATAATGTACATGTCCTGAAGCATAAGTAGGTGATATTTTAAAAATTATAAAAATGGTTGTCTGTGCAGCCCGCGTACAGAGATCTCCTCGTAGCTCACCAAAGGAGCATGATGTTGGGGCCAAATCCAAAACACAGACAGGTCACAAATTTATATATATCTTATGTTAAGCAAGCAGTTAGCCATTCTGTAGCTCGGATTAACTAGTTGGAATATTGTGTGCCATGTTCCAAAAGAGTCTTAGGGAGCATAATGAACTGCAGAGGGATTCATACAAACCAACTACAGCAAGCAAAACTATTGAATCATTAGCCTCGTATAAACTAGATTGTAAGCCTCATGCAGTAATAGTTGGTTTATAGATTCAAAAGCTTCAGGCACACTTCGCCAGAGTAATGAAATGGTAAGGCATTTAATTATGTCAAGTAATAGTTATAACCCTACATCAGGCATCATTGTTTGGGCATCTCATTAACTGAGGACAAATAAAGCAATTGAAAAGAGCAATTTAACTATGCCTGAAGCAAACAAGCAATTGAACTATTGAGTTGGCAGCATGCATACATGCACGCCTCAATAACATCCTTGGCCTAGCTACATTTGAATCAACTGATGTATCATCTATATAATGGAACAAGTAATGTAACATTGTTTGCCCCCTATGAAGTATGTCGACTAGTATGTAATCAAGATCCTTGTAATGATAGGGAGGCTAATGATGTGAACATGCGTTTGGTTATGGCATTTATAGTAGTGAGTGGAGGGAGTATTAATCAGTGGCCCAATGACTGGGTTACAGGTGAAGAACCCTTTGCAAGCACAATGGCAGACAAATAGGATGTCCTGGTAACTATAATACAGTGACTTGCTATAACTGGTTGTACAGGCTCAGCGCTGCTCCTCCTTCTCTTGCAAGGCTCCTTCTTAACATCTAGTACATGGAAATCCTGAATCTTTGCTTGATTGCACCCCCTCTGCAAGGTGACACAAACTAGTTACTGGTATCCTTACATGGAAGATAAATATGCATACTTTCCAGTCTCTGAACAACACCAAAGATGAGTTTATAACAACATGACACAACATAATGAAACATGCCACATCTCTTGCACACACCCAAATGAGCATTTACTATGTGTCGCTATGTAAAAACTAGGCGTACCTTCGAACTGGACCTCCAGGTACTCTAGGAGAGCCTAGTTTAGTGTACAGGCAAACCTTTATGTCACCTATGAGTTATACAAGCCCCCACTACAGCAGCCCTTAGTGTTTAAATCGTTGACACACTCTATTAGGTCAAGAACAACAAGTAATCAAAGCAAACAGTTCTAGTATGGCTGGCTGATAGAAACAAGCAATTGAACACATGTTGAGAAAATCTTGCACAACACTGAATTACATATCAAGAAAACAAGCATAGAAGGAGGCTTAAAGACCATCACTTGACAGACCAGATTTAGGAGGCATTTAAACATCATGTGCAACGTATGAACTAACATAAACATTGCATATTTCAGATTCTATAATGAAATGCACATGTATTAGGTTATGCCATGTATGATGCCTAAATCTACACTATAGCAGGAATGAGTGATTCATCATTGCACGCAGAATGGAATTGCAGGTTAAGGGCCAGTTCTATTCCACCTTGTGAGAGCTTATTGTCAAAATAAGCCATAAAATGTGTAAAGAACTCATTTTTGAGTTAATGGGCATGGGCTTAACTTATTTCCACCACCAATTCCTTCACAATGAGAAAAAGCTTTGGGGGGGGGGGGGTGCTTCCCATGGAAGCTCACTTAAAATTGAAGGGAAGGGGAATAGCGAAATGACTCTGTTGTGTGCCTATATTACACTCAAAATGCCACTGCTCACGCCTGCATCACACCTGACCCCAAGTAAAAACAATCACGCAAGCATTCATTGCTCTGTCCGCTCGCATCTCCTCTCCCCTTTCCCTTGACCTCAATCCCCTGCCTGCAGCGCTAGGGTTCAGCAAGCGAGCCGCCGCCACGGGTCCCATCAGGCCTGCTCCTCAACGATGCTCTTTCCATCTAGGCTACATGGCTGGTGGGTAGGCCCCCATCTCCCCGGCTGCTCCTCCCTCTGGCGTCGCCCCTCACTCTCATCGTCTCTAGCAGCTGCTCCACTGTGGTCCGTCCAACGCTCTACTCCGGCGGTCGCCGCACAACTACGGCCGACGCCCCACTCCGGCAGAAGGCACCTCGTTCCGCCTCCCCTCTTATTAGGCCATGGCCTTGAGGCGCTGTTGCGGGATGAGCTCATCCAACAAGGTGAGGATCTCCTCTGATTTTTTGCTAAATTTTCTTTCTGCTCTGCTATATGATGAATTGGTATGAGCTGCTGCTGCTATATGATGAATTGGTATGAGCTGCTGCTGCTGTATGCTGAATTGCTATGAGCTGCTGCTACTATATGATGGATTGCTATGAGTTGCTACTGCTATATGATGAATTACTATGAGCTGCTGCTGCTATATGATGAATTGCGATGAGCTGTAGCTGCTGCTGCTATATGATGAATTGCGATGAGCTGCAGCTGCTGCTGTATGATGGATTGCTATGAGCTGCTGCCGCTGCTATGTGAGGCTTTCAGGTGGTGCTACTATATGATAATAACCAGCCACTTGGATCATGGAATTTTGTTAAATCATGGTTCTTCATTTAAATTTAGGTAATGGGTTCTTCATTTAAATTTAGGCAATGGGCTTTATTTGGAAGACATTGACCAAAATAGATTGTGCCAAGTAGATGGTATCTTTGTATTTGCATTTTGACCAAATAATGATGGTCTGTTTTCCTATCATTTTAGTTACTGCAATGGGTTCAATTCATGATGTTTGCAAGTCAAATTAATTTCTATATGGGCAGCAAAATGACAAAATATAATTCAATCTAGACTTTTCACTGATCATACCACAGATAAGCTGAAAAAGCAGGCAATGAAAAGAACTGGTTGGCTTATTATCTGGAGCTTATATTCAAAGGAGCTTATTTTCTTAGGATAACTACAAATAAATGTCCCTCAGAACCCTGGCCAACATCATTGACATACAAATAACATGTCAGGATGATTGCAATGGAGTGACCTACCATACCACGCTGTATAGGCTCACCACTGCCCCTCCTTTTTTTGTGACGTTCCATGAAAATCCCACATACATCTTGTACTAAGAAATCTTGTACTTTTTCATTGTAGCACCCAATCTGCAAGTTGACATGGCTAATTAGAGATATCTATACATGATAATGCATTGCATATCCTAGCAAAGCACACTGGCAGGCACACAACAATACAAGAGAGAGACGCACTTACAAGATCATAGCAATGCCTCAGTACAGGATCTTGGTTGGCCAAGGTGTTAGATCCAGAAGAAACATCGTACTTGTAGCTCTTGCCAGCTCCATAACATATAACAGTGATCTGTTAGTATATTTGAAGTACATCTGGCAGGTGATGCTGGGCGGGTTTAAAGGTGACAGTACCTCGGCCGCGGCGGGTGATTGGCATCGTGGAAACTGGTGGGAATCAGGTTAGAAACCTCAAGGGTGATGACGCTGCGCTGGCTGTCTGGGTCCGGTAAGGAGATCTAGGACCGTGGAGGAGGGTGTTCGTGAAGCGGCTCCAGTAGGGTGGAATACGGTGTGGACGAAGCGGATCTGAGGCCGTGGACGAGGGCGCCGGTGAAGCTGCTCTGGTGGTTGTGTTGAGGATGTTGTCGACGATGCGGATCTGCGGCCGTGGACGAGAGCGTCAGAAGCTGCTCCGGTAGGTTGGATGAGGGTGTCGATGAAGCAGATCTGAGGCTGTGGACTTGGGCGTTGGCAGAGCGGCTCCGGTAGGGTTGAGAATGGTATCGGGGAAGCTGCTCCGGTAGGGTTGAGAATGGTGTCGGTGAAGCGGCTCTGGTAGGGTTGAGGACGGTGGTAACGAAGAGGATTAGAGGTCGTTGATGGGTGCGTCGGTGGGGCGGCTCCGGGGGTGTGGACGCAGCGGCTCTGGTATACGAAGGAGCCACTGCAGATGCGCTGCGATTGACGAGAGGACTGGCGATGCAGATCTGGCGTCGTGGACAAGGCCGACACTGAATGGGCTGTGGTACAATGGTGGATGAGCAGTCTACTATTTCTAGGGGAGGTGGGAGGGGTAGATGCGGCCGCAGAAGCAGATCCGGCGAGATGGATGACACCGGCAGTGAATGGGCTCTGGTACGCTGGAGGATGAGTAGTCTAGGGTTTCGAGAGGGAAGGGGTAGAATGGCCGATGAAGTACGGACGACGTGATGTTAGATGCTCTAGTGCTGTGGAGTAGTCATTTTTGCGGGAGGGGAGAGGAAATGGGGGTGCCATGTGGTCAGGGGAACCGAAAGTTACCAAAGCAACCCCGACCTATTATGTTAATGAGGGCCATATTATTCTCTGTGCACCAAGGACAAAAGGGGAATTTCGCATGCTACAGACTTGGTCACGGAAATTTTAGAAGGGGGCGGGAGATTTTGTCGCCCGCGGGATCGTTCGTATCCAGTTTCAACTAATTTTGGACAGTGCTAGCGGGAAGGTCATGAGAGACTGTGTACATAGGGCACACATCAGCAGTTAATAACTGGTATGAAGTCCAGCCCAGAAAAAAAAAGACAATAACTCAGGATGATGCACCGATAACTTTTTACGATCACACGGGCGTGGCCAATCGTACGGGTGTAGAGGCGCGTTCACAAAAAAGGATCAAACGCTCAGCCTATGTATTTCTCGTGTAAATATATAATTTAGTGCCATTGGTTATTTATTTTAAACCCAATGCATTGACGTGTTAATTTTAATTATATTGCACAGTAACAAATGGATAATATAGATGCACAAAAGAAAGGGATATTGTAGTCCACTACTTAAAAGTGTTACTCATATGATTAAATGGCCTCCATTTCATAAATTGCAGTACCCGTTGAATTCATATATGAATATTACATATATTACTTGATAATAGAACCTTAAATCATCCAAGGCAAATGGATTTGAATGCAAAACTAACAATGGTACATGTACATGGTGACTACAATGGTTGTTTGAAGAAATATCACTATAACTTTGGCATCCATGATTGAAAAAGACCATTTGAAAAAAATGCGATATGTGAGTGTCCAATCTTTATAGCGTTGAATCGATATTGTATCTTTGGCCACGATATGAAGTAGATATTGATTATGTTCAAGCGATGCACGGCCACGATCGCTAGATAGTGACACGTGAATGAATTCTGCAATCTCTCTCACACACATACATATCTCATTTCTCCATGGGCATCTGAATCACACACGCGCACTTCATGTATTTCTCTCCCTACATCAAGGTTAGAATTTGTCTTTCTACCCCATCCTACAAGTCTCTCACACAAAAACACACACGCTCTCTCTGTCAAACATGTCCGCCCCTTTAATTCCGCCCATCCACCGCCACTCATGTCTCAAAGTATAACTATGTCTCGCACACATATCCGCAAGGTTAAATCGAGTCCCGGAACAATATGAATACATACAATGGGTTTCCAGCAAAGCACCTTTTCTTTGAGATATTGCTCTCACACACACACTCACCCGTGCACACATTGTTTCTCTCTTCATTTTTTCTGGCACTTGCATGCACACCGCTTATTTATCTCCGTGATGCTTTAAGTATGCCTCACACACATGCTATCTACCTATCCCTTAATATAGATATGTAACACACAAACTCCTTCTCCCTATCTCTAAGTGTCACTGGCACCCCCCCACACACACACTTCCCGACACCGAAGGAGTAGGGTGGCACCTCGATCTTGATATTAATCTATCTAATGGATTCTCTCTCAAACACACACACACACACACACCTGCTAGTTGTGCCTCGGTGCCTACCGTGCGCACACTCTCGATACATCTTTCTCTCCCTCCCCCCTCACCCCCAACAACAATGACAGCAGAAGGGTGACACCTCGATCTTGATCTTAATCTATCCATTGGCTTCTCTCTCAAACACACACACACACACACACACACACACACACTCTCGCTAGTTGTGTCTCTGTGCCTCGCTCACACACACTCGATACGTCTTTCTCTCTGTAGCCCCCCTCGATATGTAGATTTCTCGCGTGCGCACAACTGTAGTGACGATGATGCTGAACCCAGTGTGCCTTGTTTTTACGGGCCTCATGTGATAGTGTTCACCCTGTTTTCTATTAATTAACAAGGCAACCTTTTCTTTGTTACTACCTCCTTCCATCTATATATAGGGCCTAATGTGTTTATCGAGGCTAACTTTGACCAAATGTTAGAGCAATAATACATGACATGCAAGTTACACAAAGCATACCATCAAATTCGTACGTGAAAGGAGCTTCCAATGATATAAGTTTCACATTATACATCTCACTAGCAATGTGCCCGTGCGTTGCAACGGATCCAATGTAGAATAATACATATTCACAAATTTGAAAGAAAACAGTCTAGTTTTGATATACATATATCACTAAAAATATCTTCTTATCTTTCACTCAAAATATATTCCTTGTGCTATTTTGATGAGGTAAGGGAGGAATGTGGTTGGTTTCAAGATACTAAGGGGCTTTCTATAAATTGGAGCAAAGAAGTGAGATATTGTTGCAAAAGGCCACAACTTACATCACAATCGTTAGATGCAGATCTTATGGTCAGAAATGACGGACGGTAGACACACCATCATCACCAACTGAGTCTTTTATAGGAGTAGAGATGTACTATTAATCTTATCAACAGTCAAAGGCGGTCTTGAAAAATGCATTAGGCCCTATATAGATGGAAGGAGGGAGTAGTGAATTTGAGATCATTCGGGGCAAACATAAAATATATCACTTCAAACCAATTATTGCAGTAACTATATAAAAATAAATATATTTCTTGCATCGTCCACAAAGAATATCTAGTGGACTGGTTAGCGCCGGATGCTCGCAACGCGATGACTTGAGTTCGAAATCTGTCTTAAACTTTTGATTTTTATATTTTTTAATATATAATTCTTTCGCTACTGTACTGGCAGTGGAACCCACAGAGTACTTAGAATACAAGATTAAGGATTGATTTGTTTGTTTTTAACTTGCTGTATGAATCTGTAGCCACCCTGCAAGTCATGTACACTGTACATGCAATTAACTTTTTATCTTTGAGAATCATACACGCAATTAACTCAAATGGATTGGATGTGACTATTATTTCCAGCATAAGAGCATCTCCAACGGCAACTGGCAAATTTCCTCCCGCTTCCGTCCGCGGAGGACGACATCCAACGCCAGCAGCATACATTTTCACAACTCTAACCAACCAGAGGAAATTCGCAAACACGGACTGATTTCATATAAGCATGAAGGATTTCGTATAAAAAAGCCGGATATTCATATAAACATGACGGATTTCATTATATTTACATGAACTAAGCGGTGCTAATCCGGCTCCCGTGGTATAATTAATACCTAATCTAAATAGCCGCCAGCGGATCCCTTTGTCTTCCTCATGTCCAGTAGACACTTGCGGGGTCACTGAAGGTCCTCACAAGAGACGAAGCAGCCAAGAGACCACCTATAAATGCAGTCGTCGCCTCGGCGGTGGCCTTCATGGGACCAAAGCGGCGGCGGCCTCCCATGTTCTACTTCTCCTCGATGATGGCTGCGGACACGGAGAAGCTGGCCACCGACTCGTCGCTCTTTGCGCACCCGGCTTCGTCTTTGCCTGCATGGTGCTGCCGCAGGCACGGGAGGCGCGGGCACAGACACGGGAGGCGCGACCACCGCAGACATGGGAGGCATGGTACAACGCGATAGCGATGACACCCGTGTTGTCGTGCTCGCCGTCGTGCCGGCATGGAGCCACTCGACACTCCTCATCGAGCTGAACTGGAGCGGCGGGTTGCTGAACCACGCGCCGGCTTGGGGCGGCAACTGGCTCCGTCGGGCCAGGCGAGGTAGGTGAAGCACCGAGTGGCCTCGCTCGTATCCGGAGGGCTCAGCGGGCCACCCAACCTGCTAGTATGCCGCAGAACGGCTCCTCGGAAGCCATCGAAAGAGTGGAGAAAATGGTGAAGGAGGAGATGGGGGAGAGGCGGAGGGGTGCGATTCTTGCCCGCCGTCTGGCCTCGTTTAAATAGAGGGTGGACGGTACGAGCTTGGCTGGCGTCTGGCCTCGTTTAAACTGAGGGCGGACGGGAGGAGCTTGGTCGGTGTTGCGTTTAATTCCGGCCCACGCATGAATGGACGTGTGGACGTAGTAGATTTCTCGGTTTGCATGCGGGTTTAATGGAGGCGAGGAGGCATGTTCTTCTGGGCGTGCAGCGGGGCGGCGCAGTACTATTTGATTTGACAGCTACTAGTAAAATAGGACGGTAAAAATAAATTGAAAAATGGATGGTAAACTAGTAGTAAACCAGGACAGTTCCCGATACGGCTTTAATGCAGACGAGGGAGAGGGTAGCGGTTCCCGAAATGTTGAACAACCAATGATGCATCCTCCTTCAATTAGTCCGAGGGAAGTAGGGAGGAGGACACGGAAAGGAGGCAACACGATGTGAATGCAACGCAATTTGCACTCATATAAAGGCGCCCCTCCATTCCAATGCATCCACCACATTGTACGCACCTACGCACCTACACTAAGTGCAACAGTGCTCACTTCAGACCCATGGCGGCGATGCGATCGACCGGCCAGCGGCTGTGCCAGATGGTCCACGACGCCGGCCTATGGCATGGCACCGAGGACCATCTCCAGAGGGTGTTGGCGACCGGCTGGTTCATGGCCATCGTCGAAGCCAGCTAGGACTCTTAGTTGGACAAGATGATCGTTGCCACCATCAACAAGTTCACCATCGTGAAGAAGCTAGCGGATGACATCGCCGTACTCCTCCAGCTTGTGCACCCAGGCTCCTCATTGCCTGCCACCCTAATCGGCCTCTACGGTGACAAACTCTTTCAAGCACTGGTGGCCCTGCGACTGCTCGCCGACGCAACGAAGAATGTCCACCTCGAGGTCGCGCTTGCCGCTAGGCGCCTCGCCCTACAAGAATTCATCAACCTACAGATCCACGTGTACGAGAAAGTCGTGTACATAGGCATCTACAAGGCCGGTGAGGACGCTACGGCATTGGCCTTCGTCAATTGGCTGGAAGCCTTGGACGCCTTTGTTGAGAAGCACCTTGACCTCGCCACAAAAGCCGCCGCTCCTCAGCCGCCGGTTGGTGGCCCGGTGCACTGAGTCGAGGAGGAGGAGGTCGTTGATGAATGCATCTTTCTTCTTGCCTCCAGTAATCACCACTGCGATCGCGTCGTTGTGGCCTTAATTCTTATTGTACTATTGCATTGTCGTTCCAATCGATAAAGACATGTGTGATCCCTTTGCTCACATTTGACATCAATTATATGCACCACTGTAACTAGTACTCCCTCTGTCAATTTATTAGTTATGCTTACCTTTTGCATCAACTTCGTAATTTATGTACGATGCTTGACCCCACCTAAGCTCTACTCGTAAATTCAAAAGCTGAGACCGAACTTATAAATTCAAAACTACTCGTGCAGCACGCCTGTCACCTTCGCAAGTTCAAAACGAGAAACTGGAACACGTACATGAAGCATGTCCCTTCCTCGTCGCATACCACACTGTCGTTCTGCCCCCCCGGTCAATGCACATTGGCTAGGCTTTATATCACTACGACATGTGGGACCGCATGTGACCAAACCGACGATGCACCAACCTAGCTACTACTACTGTACCCTGCTTATCGGGCGGGAAAAGCCCCGCCCTAGCATTTCCAATCGTTATTTCTATCTATGGATCATGCCAAGGAGCAGAACCAAATGTTATAATTTATACATGTTTAAAAGGAAAAGGCCTCCCACGTTCACGTCGCACCCTGTCGGATCAGGGCTCCACAGACCCAAAGAAGGTTCGAACTCTGGGGCGTGTGCGAAGAACTCAACCTATCCAACCAACCAACCCGCCGCCCTACAACCTAGCTCAATGGATGAATGAAGGAGATGGACACGACAGTTTACCAAGGTTCGGGCCACCTTGCGGTGTAACACCCTACTCCTGCTTTGTGGTGGATTTGCCTCACGAGGGGCTGTGGATGACTAGTACAAGGGATGAACAAGCTCGCGAGGTCTGCTCTTGTCCGGGTTGAATCGATCCCCCTCTATGGTGGTGGCTAGCCTATACTTATAGCGGCCTCGGTCCTCTTCCTCCAAAACGAAGGCAGGAAGGGATCCCACAATGGCCAATTTGAAAGGGGACAAGTAGTACATCTTATCCTGACAAAAGGTGGTCTTCGCCTGCAAAGCTTCTGGTCGTGACGCCGCGGTGGGCTCGGCAATGACATCCGTCCTGCTGTCCTGGCGGTCTTGGTCTTGTTGCACTGGAATGGAAACCTTTGCCTGATTCCTCGGGAACCCACGCCTGTGCTTGCCTCCTTAGCACCAAAGAGGAAATTGTCCTCTCTGCGCTCGCTGGCACCCGCCTGGCATTGGTCGTCATGGCTTGCGTCACCGCAACCTCGTGAGGTTGGATACCTGCATAGAAATCTACGCTCCTCAGGAGGCAGCCTAGGAAGGCCGCTCCCTCAAGAGGTCTTGGCACTGTCTGCCTCGTGAGGCTTGGCCCCTCGCGAGGGTCTTGTCTTGTTGGTGTTGAAATTGGGCCGTACCAGGCCATCGATGGAGCCACGCCGTGGGCCACAGGCAGGCAAGTCTAGGTACCCTGGTTCCCAGAACACCGACAGTAGCCCCCGGGCCTAAGGCGCGCTCGGACTTGGCTTCGAGGCGAAGCAAAAAGGCAAGGGCGAAGCGCCGCGGGCCCCAATTGCCTGCGGACCGAGCCTACGCGTGGCGCTTGATGGGACGAGGGCGTCTCCACTTCCCCACGCCACCTCAGCAACCGCACGACTTGACAACTACCTGGTGCATGCAGATCAGCCATCATTGCTCGAAACATGAGGGGCCGGTGGTTAGCCTTCCTCCCGCAATAAACGGAAGAGGGGGCAGAGCCCCCAGCTCGTTTTCATCTTCTTGCTTCTTGCTTCTCCTTCTCCTTCGTTTCGCAACCTTGCCAGAGCGTTCATGGTGCCAGTGAGGAGATTTTCTGCTGCGGAGAAGGGAAAGGCCCCCAGGGAAGGGCCAGGCTCGCCGCCGCCAAAGAGGGGCCGTGGCCGCCCCCGTAAGTATGCCGCGACACCAGTGATGGCTCCTTGAGAGCGTGGGCGCACTCCCTCGAAGGTCGCCGCCTCTGGCAGTCGCGGGGGTGCTCCCTCCAGTGGCGGAAGCTACCGCGGCCGGGGCAGCCGCAACGAAGAGGGAAGGCACGCGGTAGCCATCTGGCCACCGCGCCCGCGATCCCACTCGGCCGACGCGTCCCCGGAGTTCCTGGTATGGGCAGAGAGGCCCGTAGGCGTCTGGTTCCAGCTCCCACGCTTCTTTGCGGGCGCGCTGCCGGTCGGGGGACCTGGCGGCCTCTGGCTGCAAGCCGATGGTTGCTGCAGCAAGGCCTCTTGGGTGGAGGTCGAGGTCACCCCCGCCGGCAATGTGTACCTGAATCGCGGGTGCCAGCCGTTCGCCCGCGCACGCGCCCTGTAGCGGAGGTGTACCCTCCACTTCAGGCACGACAGCGCCGCGACTCTACGTCAGGGCCTTCGGGGAAGAGGCAGGCGCCTAGGGTGCTGCCCGGAGAGCGACAGCTACGACGATGACATCCACCCCTCCGACGATAGTGGCCGGAGGGGCGGCACCATCTTTGGTGGTGAGCTTGCCCTTGGCGATGGCCGCGACGCCTCCGACGGCAGTGGCTCCTCTTCTGGGGAGAGCATGAGCGACGGCGACTACGACGAGCCGCCACGCCACCGAGCTTGGACCAGGGAAGGAGATGAGCTGCCTCGCCGCCGCGCCCCAGTGAAGCAGGAGGAGGACTCTGACTGAGCGTGGGCGTGGCTGGAGCCGGGACTCAAGAGCCGCGGTGGTCGCGCGGCCTTTTTGCTTCTTTTCTTTTGCCTTCATCAAGAAGTAGAGAGCCCTGTGGGGGCATGTAATGAACCATGGCGCTTGCGCTGCTATTTTATCATTTTTATATTGCATCCTGATATCCGTGTTGCTGCTCATTGACGGGTTTTTGCTGATCGTGATTGAGGTGATTTAGCTTAGTGTGCTTGTAGTAGATTCCCATGCCGCGGGGGCGTGCTTCTTCGGAGCCTCCTGCGCGCCCAGGGTTTCCTTTTTGAGGATTCGGCGGTTCTCAGGCCTCAGGAGGCAGCCGATGGCCGCGGGGTTAGAGGACCTCTGGTGGTGCCATTCCCCATGCGAGCCCCCGAGCGTGGGTCACTGGTACGCCGCGTCGCGATGCCCGGAGGCACGGACTCAGGAGGGCGTGCGTGCCCGTTAGCTCGTTTGAGGGCGTCACGCGAGGATTAAGATGCCAAAGGCCAAGATACCAAGGCTTTGGCGAGGTGCGTTCGCGGGCGGGCCCAAGCGTACACACCGTGCCCAGCCACCATGCGCGAGATGCGTGAGGAAGAGCGACGGGCAACTGCCACTCTCCCTAAAACGAGGCCTGAAAGAGCGAGTGCTGCAAGGAGAAAAATTCCCAACCCTTTCAAATAAGGACGGAAGAACTTCAAATTTCATTCCAAGAAGTGGCAAATCAACTACAGAAAGCAAGCAAGAGAACAGCCGGGTCCAACACCTAGACTAGTCTTCTAGTCTTCCCGCCAGCACGGAGCATGGGGCCTCCACTAGGACGTGGGTGGGAGCCCCCGTGAGGCCCAGGGGTGGCACTCAGGAGACTCCAGGGCATGTACAGCCCCACTCATTATTACGTGAGAGTGTCACGGGTGGAGACTTGAGAGGCGCATGGCCTTGTTCATGGATAGAACTTCCGGAGGTGCTGGATGTTCCAGGCATTCTGGATGGGGACCCCGTCCTACGTCTCCAGGCATGCAGCGCCAGGCCTGGAGACACGGGTGATCCTGAATGGGCCCTCCCACATGGGTGAGAGCTTGTGAAGCCCCTCCCTGGAGAGCACCTGCCTCAGGACGAGGTCACCCACCTCAAGGGTCTTGGAGCGGAAGCTACGGCAGTGATACCACCGCAGCGCCTGCTGGTACCTCACGGCATGGAGCTAGGCTTGGCGGCGGCCCTCCTCGTCAAATGCCAAGACCCGCGGGGAGCGATGTCAGACCTCATGCGGGAGGACCGCCTCAGCCCCGTAGGCGAGGAAGAATCGGTTCTCGCCGGTGGGCTTAGTCGTGGTGGTGCGGATGGACCACAGCACGGACTGAAGCTCATCGAGCCAACCCCTGCCACAGGCCTTGAGTTTCTTCTTGAAGCTCCTTGTCTTGAGGCCCCTCAGGAACTCCACGTTGGCGCGTTCGGCCTGGCCATTGCTCCGCGGGTGCGCCACTGAAGCGTAGCATATCTACATTCCAAGGTTAGCACAATATGTTTTGAAGAGGTTGCTCGTGAACTGAGAGCCATTGTCAGTGATGATACGATTGGGGACCCTGAAGCGGCTCGCGAGGCCCTTGATGAACTTGACGACCGAGCCCGCCGGGATGGTGCACATGGGCTCCACCTCCGCCCACTTGGTGAACTTGTCGATGGCGACGTAGAGGTAGTGGTAGCCCCCAGCCGCTCGGGGAAACGGGCCCAAGATATCCAGCCCCCAGACTGCGAACAGCCACAAGAGCGGAATGGTCTGGAGGCCCTGGGCAGGCTGGTGGATCTATTTGGTGTGGAATTGGCAGGCTTCACAGGATCTCACCAGCTTGGTGGCATCGTTGAGCGTCGTGGGCCAATAGAAACCGTTGCGGAACGCCTTAGCCACGAGGGTGTGCGACAAAGAGTGATGCCCACAATCCCCGCCATGGATATCAGCCAGCAGCTCGCATCCCTGCTCCTTGGAGATGCATCGCAGCGAAGTGTCGTTTGGGCGCCTTCGGTAGAGCTTGCCATCCTACAAGCAGTAGGCGGTGGCCTGGCGGGCCACGCGTTCTGCGTCTTCCTCCTTCTCTGGCAAGGTGCCTTGGAGCAGGTACGCCTTGAACTCCTCGGTCCAGCACCCCTCTTGAGGTTCAAGGGCCAGGAGCAGGCAGGCTCCGGAGGTTGGACCACAGGCTGGGGCGCCCGAGGAGGGGGCCAAGGGCAGTTCCTCCTGGAGCAACGTCGAGCCCGCAACGGAGGGGCCGCCGATGTCTTGAAGAACCGCTCCTCGAAGACGCCAGGCTTCTGGGGGTCGCGCCGCGACGCTCTCTTGGCGATGTCGTCCGCCTCCTTGTTCGTGCCACGCGGGACGTGCTGCAACTCCGAACCCAAGAACCGTTTTTCAATTTTGTGTACCTCCTCCATGTATGCCTCCTTGTGCTCGTCCTTGGGCGTGTACTCCTTGTTGGAGAAGTTGACGAGGAGGTGAGAGTCACCCTTGATGGTGAGGCGCTTGATCCCCAGGCCTGCCGCGGCCCTGAGGCCTGCGATCAGGCCTTCGTATTCCACCATGTTGTTGGAGACCTTCTCGCCATGCTGGAAGCAGAGCTGCACAGCGTAGTAGAGCTTGTCCTGGGTAGGCGAGATGAGCACGACTCCAGCCCCCGCGCCCCGGCGTGCGAACGCACCGTCAAAGTACATGACCCAGCCATCGTGTGCCTCATCTCCGGGTGTGAGGGAGCGGTCTTCACCCTCCCCTCGATCAGGGGCGTCAGTCCATTCCGCCATAAAGTCAGCGAGGGCCGCGCCCTTGATGACCCTAGTGGTGCTGAACTCCAGCTGGAACGCCTGTAGCTCGATGTTCCACTCGGCAACCCTCCCCGCAGCATTGGGGCTGCGGAGTACCTTATCCAGGGGGTACGCGGAGACGACCTTGATGGGGTGGCCTTGGAAGTAGTGCCGGTGTTTCCTGGAGGTGACGAGGAGTGCGAGCAAGAGCTTTTGCGGCATGGGGTAGCACGCGTGCGTCGCGCAGCACTGTGCTGATGAAGTACACAGGATGCTCGATGAGGGAAGAGGTGTCGATGGCGTCCGGCCCTGCCTGAGGCATGGGGGCCTCAGGAGCCTCGCCTTCCATCGGGGTAATCGAGGCCTTAGGAGCGCCGTCCTGAGGCGGCAACGGCGTGGTTGAAGACGGGGTGCCACGCCGCGCACCTGCGCCCGCGCGCTCTTCCCGGACCGCCACGAGTGCCGTGCTGGCCGAGTGGGGTGTGGCAGCCAGGTAAAGCACCAGGGGCTCAAGAGGTCGAGGCACCACCATCACCGGAGGGCTGGTGAGGTACCTCTTGAGGTCTTGAAAGGCTTCCTCAGCCTCCGGAGTCCATTCGAACGGGCCCTTCTTCTTCATCAACTTGAAAAACGGGAGGGCGCGCTCACCGAGCTTGGAGATGAAACGCCCCAGCGAGGTCACGCAGCCCGCGAGCTTCTGCATTTCCTTGAGGGTCTGTGGCGGGCTCATTCTTTCTTTTGCCTTGATCTTCTCTGGGTTAGCCTCGATTCCCCTGTGTGACACCAAGAAACCCAGGAGCTTGCCGGACGGGACGCCAAACACGCACTTCTCCGGATTGAGCCGTAGGTTCACTCTGCATAAGTTGGTAAATGTTTCCTCCAGATCTTTGATGAGGGTTCTCGCTTCCTGTGACTTGACCACTATGTCGTCAACGTACGCCTCGGCATTCCTCCCGAGCTGCTTGCCGAGGACGATGTGCATCAATCGCTGGAAGGTCGCGCCGGCGTTGCATAACCCGAACGGCATGCAGGTGTAGCAGTACACTCCGCACGGGGAAAGGAAGGCTGTCTTCTCGATGTCTTGCACCGCCATCTTGATCTGGTGGTAGCCCGAGAAGGCGTTCAGGAAACACAGCAAGTCGCACTCGGCGGTGGAGTGAACGATCTTGTCGATGCGCGGAAGAGGGAAAGGGTCTTGAGGGCAAGCTTTGTTGAGGCTCATGAAGTCGATGCACATGCGCTCCTTTCCCCCCTTCTTGGGGACAATGACCGGGTTGGCCAGCCAATCCGGATGCCACACTTCCCAGTTGACGCCGGCTTCTTGCAACTTGTGGACCTCCTGGACAATGAACGATTGCTTCTCTGGGGCTTGCCACCGCGCCTTTTGTTTCACCGGGCGCGCGTCGCGGCACACCATCAGGTGGTGCTCAATCACGTCCCGCGGGACGCCAACCAGGTCCGTCGCCTCGCATGCAAACACATCCTTGTTCGCACGGAGGAAGCCGACCAGCGCTTCTTCTTGGTCTGGTGGGAGGCCGGCGCCTATGGTGAAGGTGAGGCTTGAGCCCCCGTCGTCGACCCGCACCTGCTTCGTCTCAGCCCGGTCCTGAGAGAACAGCTACTTCTTCTTCGCGGGCGCGGGCGCGGCCTATGGGGTCTCCGGAGCACCCTCCGCGCCCGACCGCGCGGCCGCCGCGGCTTTGAAAGCGAGCTTGAGGGCTAGGAGTGCATCCTTGGTGTCTCCCACC
Organism: Thinopyrum elongatum; assembly: GCA_011799875.1. Taxonomy (NCBI): domain Eukaryota; kingdom Viridiplantae; phylum Streptophyta; class Magnoliopsida; order Poales; family Poaceae; genus Thinopyrum; species Thinopyrum elongatum. The sequence goes on along the minus strand of CM022301.1, from coordinate 68,698,932 downwards.
ACAGTAAGGATGCCGCTGCTCCCATGCATCTTGATGACATTGTAGCCGGGGTGCGTCGCCGCCATAGACTTGGCAAGGGGCGGATACGCAAGGATGGCTTTGTACGGGAGGCTGATGCGGGCGACGTCAAAGTCGATGAGCTCGGTGCGGTAGTTGCGGCACGTGCCGAAGGTGACGGGGAGGTGGATCTGCCCCAAGGGAATGATGGAGCCGCCGAGCACCCCTGAAAAGGGCCTGGTGGGGGCGAGCCGGTCGTAAGGCACCTGGAGCAGGTCGAAGGCTTCCACGGAGAGGATGTTGAGGCCAGCGCCACCGTCGATGAGGGTTCTGGTGACCGCGATACTACTGATGGTGGGTGTGCACAGCAAGGGGAGCACGCCTGTGCCGACCGTAGTCTTGGGGTGATCCCTGGAGTCGAAGGTGATGTCGGTCTCAGGTGCCGCCCGGCCCGAAGGAGCCTCCCGCCATGGCTGGGCGGCCCCCATCTGCCGGAAGAATTGCTTGACGTGGCGGCTTGAGGCCGGTGCCTGCGACCCACCGAGGATGGCCGCAACGACATGGGGCGCCGGTGCCGCGAAGCGCGCGATGAACTGACTACACAGCTCCTCCCAGGAGGCCACTGACAACTTCGGCAGGCTAAGCATCCCGAAACGCGGCACGCCCATGAGAGCCATGGGCAGCCAGTTCGCCATGACCTTCTCATCGCAGCCTGCCACCTCAATGCTTAGCTCGTACAGGCGAAGGAACTCCACGAGGTTCCCCAGGTCGTCGTACCGCGGGGGTAGCGTCGGCCTGAAATTCGGCGGCCACCGCACCTGCTGTAAGGCGGGGGAGAAGGCCCGGTGGCCCATCGCGGCTTTGAGCATGCACAACGGCTCAGCGGGCGGGGCGGCATCAGCCATGGGAGGCATGCGGTGTGAGCGGCGCGTGGCTGATGAGAGGGGTACAGGTTCGACACGCCCCTACCTGGCGCGCCAAATGTCGGATTCAGGGATCCGCAGATCCAAAGAAGGTTCGAACTCTGGGGCGTGTGCGAAGAACTCAACCTATCCAACCAACCAACCCGCCACCCTACAGCCTAGCTCGATGGATGAAGGAAGGAGATGGACACGGCAGTTTACCCAGGTTCGGGCCACCTTGCGGTGTAAGGCCCTACTCCTACTTTGTGGTGGATTTGCCTCACGAGGGGCTGTGGATGAACTAGTACAAGGGATGAACAAGCTCGCGAGGTCTGCTCTTGTCTGGGTTGAATCGACCCCCCTCTATGGTGGTGGCTAGCCTATACTTATAGCGGCCTCGGTCCTCTTCCTCCAAAACGAAGGCGGGAAGGGATCCCACAATGGCCAATTTGAAAGGGGACAAGTAGTACATGTTATCCTGACGAAAGGTGGTCTTCGCCTGCAAAGCTTTTGGTCGTGACGCCGCGGTGGGCTCGGCGATGACATCCGTCCTGCCATCCTGGCGGTCTTGGTCTCGTTGCACTGGAATGGAAACCTTTGCCTGATTCCTCAGGAACGCACGCCTGTGCTTGCCTCCTTAGCACCAAAGAGGAAATTGTCCTCTCTGCGCCCGCTGGCGCCCGCCTGGCCTTGGTCATCATGGCTTGCGTCACCGCATCCTCGTGAGGTTGGATACCTGCATAGAAATCTCCGCTCCTCAGGAGGTAGCCTGGGGAGGCCGCTCCCTTAGGAGGTCTTGGCGCTGTCTGCCTCGCGAGGGTCTTGTCTTGTTGGTGTTGAAACTGGGCCATACCAGGCCATCGATGGAGCCACGCCGTGGGCCGCAGGCAGGCAAGTCTCGGTACCCTGGTTCCCAGAACGCCGACACACCCCCACATGCCCGGGAATCGGGAGTACTCCACGGTCCATCCGGCATGCCACATAGCTATGGAAGGCGTGTTGCCTAGCATTTTCACTTCCATGTGGGACCGTAGTTGAGCAAACCGACCATCGGCAAACCGCATCCCACCCGCCGCGTTGGAAAACATAAACAAGGAGGGGAAGATCTAGCTGTAGCACTGAAGCCAAGAAATTTGGTGTCAGATGGGACTCATTGATAGAGTAGGAGCACTCCGTACTACTCCTACTACGAAGTTTGTACTACTACTACCACCACTATACAACTAGGTACGTGCATAGCACAACATCGTAGGAACAAAAAAGGGGAAGATCTTGTTTTGGGTGATTTATCTTGTTTTTTAGTCAACGTAGTATGAATAATATGATGTGGGGGGCACCCATGAAGCCACGTGGCATGTCTGGAGGTCTTATTGAGAGCTTCTTGTGTGGATCGATCACACTGTCATGTTGCTCGTTCGAGAAGAACATGTATGGGTTCAATTAGGTTATAGTAGATCCGAATCGCAGCCACCTTGACCATTGGATCAACGTCAATCAACGATTTATATCGTGTACGTGCAAATACACACATTGAATGTAGAAAAATAATGAATATATAATTTATAATGCATAATACAACATATTGGATTTCTCTAAAGTCAAACTTTGTATACTTTAAACAAGTTTGTAGGAAAAAGTATTAACATATACTCCACCAAATATATATCATTTCACTCATCATTGCTTTTATTTCCACATCATGTAAATTTGTTAGTGTAAATGCTCATATTGTTTTCACCAAATTTGGTCAAGCTTTATAAAATTTGGCTGCAGTCAAAGCTATGTGCGGAGTAAATTACAAACGGAGGGAGTGGAATAGATATAGATATAACTATACAGATAAAAATATAGTAATATAGTCTATATATAGATAAGGCTACTACTTTTTTTCTAGGTTAGAACTCGTGTTGTTGTGCACACATTGTTTTACTTCGCTATAATTTATATTTGCGGGGTGTGTAGGACTACCGCCTTGTTCAGATCCTATACCAGCAACCCTACCATTATCCTTAATTAATTCATATTGGCAATTAAGATTGCATTATCTTAGTTCTAGCCGATTCTTCGGTTGCTTGGAGGAATTCTATGTCGTTATTCAGGTTGATTTTGTGCATACGAAAAGATCATCGATCATCAAAGATTGGTTTAGTAACGATTGTCGATTTGTATCACCGGGTACGATATAACTGTATCGTCAACGTCAAAATCCACCAAATCGATATTTATTCTGACTATCATTGAAAGATTGAGTCCCCATCATAAGACAACCACCTAGACAATTCCTTCCCTCTAACATACACATCAGCACCCATCTCATTATCCAGGTCCATGCCTCCCTCTCTCTCTCTCGAAACACACACACCTCTCCACACGATGCGTGTCTCTTGGTCTCTCTCACATCCCATGAAGAAAAGGCACACCGCCATTCTCTTCTTCATGCTACCCCCGTCTATGTAGTTAGGTCTCCTTGCAACAAACAAGCATTCATCTCTCTCTTTACTATCTCTTTCTACCACATATAACCTTCAACCCCTAGCCAGTCGTGCTGTCGAGGTCTATCCAGCTCTCTCACATGCAAATAGACGTTGTCTGTGGGTCCCTTCATCGCACACACACTATCGCTCTCCCATATCCCCAACCTCATAACCTTGTTGATCCCGACGTTACGCGCACCTCTCTCTCGCTCTTTAACACACACACACGCGCGCACACACACCCTCTCTCTCCCTTTCGGACACTCCTCTCTCTACGACACACACAGTCTTTTGAACACGCATATGCCCCTCTCTCGTTAGGTATCGCTGCCCACGCCCCCCCCCTCTTTGTCACCCAAATATTATCTCTATATCTATCTCTCGCAATAATACATGCATAGTCTAAATTGAAACCAACTACAGAAATGAGCTCCGATTACAAAAATCAAATCCACTCCCAAACAGAATATGAAAATATGGTGAAATCATGCACACAAATGTTTGTTGCATGCATGAATGTCAGTGATATGGATGTACTACTCGTACATCCATACAGACCCATTTCACACAAATTACATTAAACCCTTCTCAAAATATGGTCCACATGTGATGTTTGTTGTACTGCTCCTGCCAGCCTTCCTCCGACACGTTCCAACATATTGTGCTACTTGAGATTCTATTTTTCTCCTTAGACCATGCGAAAGTATGAAAAGGTCACCCCCGCTCCCACTGGTACTGTATCTCGAAGCTCCCATACGGACACTACACCCACCAGAGCACGCAGCCGTTGCCGAAGTGGATGGCGCCGTGGCCTGAGAAGAGGACGGAGTCTCCGACATCGCCGAGGTGGAGCACGCCCTCGACGGCCGCAAGTAGCACGCGCTGACTGGCCACACAGAGGACAGTGTGATCTAGCGGCTCACCCTCGTCGGCCACGAGGGGTAGCTGTGCTCTAGCAGCACGCCCTGGTCAGTCACGAGGAGGTGCATTGCGTCCTCACCGCTCACAATGTGGACGAGCGTGTTCTCCAGCAGCATGCCCGCGAGCATCGCATCATCGCCGCTCTCGACGTGGACGAGAGCACGCCCGCGAATATCGCATCATCGCCGCTCTCAACACAGACAAGCGCGTGCTCCGGTAGCACACCCGCGAACATCGCATCCTCGCCGCTCACAATGTGGATGAGCGCGTTCTCCAGAAGCATGTCCGCGAGCATCACATCATCGCCGCTCTCGACGTGGACGAGAGCATGTCCGTGAACATTGCATCATCGCCGCTCTCGATGTGGACAAGCGCGTGCTCCGGCAGCACGCCCATGAACATTGCATCCTCGCCGCTCAGGCGCACGAGCGTGTGCTCCAACATCACGACCGCGAGCATGGCATCCTCGCGGCTCACAAGGTGGTTGAGCGTGTGCTCCAGACAGTACCCCAGGAGTCGGGATGCGAGCACCGCGCCCACGGCTACAAGGAGTACTGCATGTTTCCCATCGTGGTTTAGGAAAATCACGTGACTCCGCCGCTCCCTGGAGGAGCGCGAGCTCTAGTGGGCGCTCGAGGAGTCCCACGCCGATATGCAGGTGGCGGCGGATGTGCAAGATTATCCTTCGAGCTCTCCTCCTCTTACGAAGACGCCTCCACCACCCCCGTCGTACGTCCTCAGCCTCGGCTCCGGCAGACCTATGGAGTTTAGTTTTATGGAACATTAATATTTGGATTAATGATACCTCTACCAAACTGTGAAGGATCAAGACTAATGCAAAAAAATAAACCTATGACTATCAGGTATAAATAGATGATGTGGCGGCATTGCATGCTGGAGAGTAACGCAAGTATATTTCAATTTATGGATTGCATGCATGAGTAGCTTATGTGGCATGGTTTCTTGGCTAGGAAAGGCTGGAGAAAAATAAGTAGATAATGTGTTTAGAGTGCACTCCACTAAATGGGAGCATGTAAATATCTTTAGAGTGCACTCAACTTTTTTTCAGACTATTAGGTGCACTGGATGCCATGCCATGCCACAAAATGTTAGAAAAAAATCTGCTATAATGTTTTAAAAATCTATTATTATCTTGAAACCAGCCACACCCGCCCCTCACCTCATCAAAAAATCCCGAGGAAAATATCTTGAGTGAAGCATAATTTATTTTTACTGATATATGTATATCAAAACTAGAGTGTTTATATTTCAAGTCCGTGAACAAGTATTATTCTACTACTTTGGATCCATTGCAACGCACGGTCCATCACATTGGTAGTAGTAAGAAACAAATTTCGAGTTTGGCACGAGTTCGTACGGTGAGAGCACCACAAGGCCTGGTGCAGGAGTTACGTTTCCCCTCGGGGCCCACGGGACCGAGCTTCAGTGGCTTAGTGCACCTGCCTTTGAGTCAATGACATGTGGACCCTACAGGTGGCAGGCCCACATGTCATTCTCACAAAGGCAGAGGGGCGGTGGGACCAAGAGGGGTGAGGCGCAGGTCGGGGGACATGTGGTGTCATGGGTTTGAGCGGTGTCATGGGAATCGCGTGTGGCTGTGGTAGAAACTTGATGGTCGCCGCAGTTCAGCTGGCCCACATGTCCTGCACACAAAGGCAGAGGAGCGGTGGGGCCGAGAGGGGTGAGGCGCACATCGGGGGACGTGGTGCCGTGGGTTGGAGCGGCGTTGTGGGAATCCTATGTGGCAGTGGTAGAAACATGATGGTCGTCGTAGTTCAACTTCCATTGACAAGCTGTCATGTCTACTGACACATGCATTGCATACCAATCACTACAAGGTGTAGTAGAGAAAACTAGGCTGATAAATAGCTAATTATAGTCAAGCGGACCTACGCTACTACACTTGTTCCAAAGACATGCACACCAGCGAAATAGTTCGTCTATATCAATGTACACAGGGAGGAATTTTTCTTACAAGAGAGGAAATAGTTCATCCATCTATAATGCCTTGCTGGTGGTGCAGCTTCTTCTTCTTTCTTCTTCTTCTTCTTTCTTCTTCTTCTTTCTTCTTTCTTCTTCTTCTTCATTCTTCTTCTTCTTCTTCTTCTTCTTCTTCTTCTTCTCATTTTCTGTGGGAGACGGCTTCGCAACAAGCTCTTTCGACCTTGCAGCTATCTCGAAACTCACACGGGCATCGAGGGCAGTATATTTTATCCCGCATAGGTCAAGCGATAATTCTCCCATCCAGACGACCTTAATCCCAACATCTCATCACCCTTCTCAAGATTTGTTCCGAGCACAGAATTTCCTACGTCGAATAGGGATGGTGTTTCTTCATCACAATCGTCTACGTGAATTCTGGTTTGTAGGTCAGCGATGTTTTTCAAGTCAAGGTTGTACGGCGCGAGCTTCTGTTTGTCCCCTTCGATGGCTGCCCCACAGAAGTATATGTCCTCCCGAGACATGAAATCGTGGAGCTCACCTGGTATGGAGGGCGCGTGTATGATGTGATACACCAAAACTTCATCTTCGAGGCATAGCTAAAGGACGGCGGTGTGTTGGATCATCCCAGTGGCACGCTCCGTGTTCTCTGCATCGAGACCGATGAACTTCCTCTCCACCTTTTCGAGGGAGTTGGATACATTGTTGATCCACTCCCGAACAACCCTTGGGTGGTCGGTGACGGTGGCAACTATGCTCAAGGAGCCTTCGACGAGGACATGTTTGACGCTAAAAACCTACATAGGGATCTCTTTTGCCATTTGGAACCGCTGTACCGAAGGGCTATGGTTTGGAGAATTAGGATTAAGATGGCTAGTCTAACTGAAGAAGATGATTATTTAGAGGGGCTTAGGAATTACTCCAGGAGTATCTGAAGAGGTTAAAACAATGTGAATCCAGTGGGGTTTGAATGCAAATGAAGGAGAGGTGAAGAAGCCGATGGAAAATCGGTTCCTGATGGAGAAGTAAATGGGAGAAGTGGCATGCAGGCAGTTGATTAGACGGCTAGGTAGACTAACCTGCAAAATGAAAAGGCTATGCGGGTAGCATAGTGAGGAGTGGTACGTGTCCGTGTACGTGCCCATCCTTCTATCGCTACATGTGCCACTGGTTAGTTGAGGTCACTCTTTCGAATCACCGTAGCGAAACATTTTATGATTCCTTTTTATTTCTGCACCCCTCCTGACAGGTGGGACCTACGCAAAACCCACTTGGGTGGACGAACAGATATACAAACATATCCATCTCTTTGCACACAAAAAATGTCTCGTAGCTGGTTCGGATGGATATTGGCGCGTGCCTGCGAGACACAACCTTTTCTGGTTAAGGAATATGCGGTTATCCTAAAATAAGAAAAGGCCCTTCTTCATGCTTCCGCATGCACGAGAATTTGGTTTTGCTCGCAATGTGGATGTTACCTGGAGGATGAAGTGAACCCAGAGGCATGCTAGCACGTGAGTCCTCTTTCCGCTATACAGTACTACTCCGTATGTTACTACTAGTAGTAGTACAACTGTAGTACAGTTGATGGTCAAAATATTATTCATCCGGTCCTCACAGTGAAGTGACAAGACCCTGCGCCCGAGGTGACACTAGTCCAGGCGGCGTGTTCGGGTTACCAAAGTCACCCTCACCTTGTGCACTGTGCAGTCACTGTCACCGCCGCTGTATAGCATGCCTCGCCTCGTCTCCCTCTCCCCTAGCACCACTCCATCTCCATCTCAATCGCACCGGAGATCCTGAGGTCACTCTTCATCTTCTCACTATGCCCCTGCATACCCTCGCCTCGCTCGCCTCCCACAGTACCACTATTCCCTCTCTAGCCGCTCCAGCACCGAGAGCCTTCTCCCTCGTAAATCAAGCCCCAAAAAACCCCACGTTCCAAACTCCACCATGGCCGAAGGCGAACCGCGCAGCATCCAGATGAGCCACGATAGGAGCGATCTCCCCAGTGACATCCTCGACCTCTGTTGTTCGCGTATGGATATGTTGAGCGCCGTACGGCTGGCTGCATGCTCGAGGGACATGCACGCGGCCATCGTCGAAGCGAGGCCTGAGTTTTTCAAGACACCCTGCTTGCTGCTATCTGCTCTTGCGAGATGCACTCACCATGATACGGAGGCGTACATGATGCCCCTCGACTTCATTCCGACCTCCATTAGCCGAAACTTCTTTGCAGGTATGTATTGGGTCACCATACATCATGCCCCTCGACTTCATTCCGATCACCATCGCCGGAAACTTCTTGGCAAGTATGTACTGGTCGGCATGAACTCCCACTGGATGGCTGGCGTCAGAGAAGACCGGAAAAAGTTGGTGCTCATGAACTTCCACACCTCCCATGAGATTATCCTTCCTCTGTTGGATTATGTAGGGTTTTACCGTCGCGATCCAAGTCATCTAGATTACCACGTGAGTTGGACGGACCTTGTTTTGCAGAAGATTGTAATCTGCCAAGTGCCCACACGATATGCGGATTACGCAGACTTCAAGCTAATTGCCTTGTTCGACCGCGGACTCGCCTATCTTTCCGCCGGTGCCTTCTTTAGCTGGAGACAACTCACCTCGCAGTGGATCGTCAAAGCTGATACACACTTCTGTGATACTATTGAACACAATGGCATCATCTACGTGATCGACAAAGCAGATGGCACCACGTATTGCTAGGACGGCGCATGTAAGTTGTTTTCGTCTAATTTTAATGATAACGCCATGACACTGTTTGAACTTTTTGTGATGATTGGCATATCCCTGTTTGAGAAGAATTTGAGTAGAACTATGGCAATGTATTAGAGACGCCGTAAATCAGCTATATTTGGAATGAATTAATTCATGCGATTGTGACCATGTCATTACAGCCAATTTGTACCCTTGAATAATCAAACGGTTAGGAAGATATGGATATTCTCCTTACTTTATAGTAATCTATATACTACTAAATATGAGTGTGTATCAATAGCCATGTTAGTTTCCTCATTTTCATGATGTAGAAACATGCATCACACTGTTGGTTTCATCTAACCATACATTAGGGAAGTAAATGTGCATATGGAGAACACTATATTTGGAAGTAGTGAAATCCTGTAATGCTTACCACGTGTACATACCTATATCGCCCTTCAGCAATCAATGGCTAGAATAATATCCTCACAAGAATTTTGCCCACAGAACATGAGTATATAACAATGCATGGTGTGTTAGTTTCCTTGAAGAATTTATTTGTGAGGACAGAACATGATTACATAACATGCATGGCATGGTAGTTTCCTATGAAGAATCGATTGCGAGATAACATGAGTATAACCATGCATGGCACTTCTATATTTTCGAACCCAATATACATTTCCCTGTATTTTCCTCTCAGTTCCAACAGGGACAGATCAATGCTGTTTCTTGCATTATCCTACTCATACTCTGAACAATGCTGATCTTACATTAACAATGCCTGTCCTTTTTTATATGATGCAGTGTCCCTATAGTTACTGCCCTTTGTAATCACACCACCTTTGCCAAAAACAAAGAAGCACATCTGGTTCCTCGCTCGATCAGACGATGGCAAAATACTAATGATCATTCGATCATTCGCACACATGAGCCGGCAAAGTTATATTGCAAAAACCCCACTGTGTACAAGAACCGTGAAATATGTGAGTCTCCGGAGAATGACGGTTACATCTATGAGCAGGATACCAGCTTGTTCGGGCCTTCAGGATTTTTGAGTTGGAGGCGGGTAAACAGCCTTGGTTCACACTCTCTGTTTCTCGGACTCAATTTTTTGATTAACCAGGAGATCACCATTGGCAAGGACCTTGATGGCAGAGAGGCTCTGTTTGCTAGGGAAAACTATGTCTACATGGCGAGCCCTAGGACTTCGGGAGCAAACTCCCCTGATTGTCAATGATACAACCTGCAGCCAAAAGAAGGTGAGAATGACAAAGGCATCTGGATTAACTTTGATCCTTGGATGTCTCAACTCCGATAGGCAGTGATGTGGTTCAAGCCTTCAGGTTGATAGGTAATTGGGTTGTTGCGTCGAAAGGGTAGAGTCCTGGTGTCTCCGAATCACTGGTGGCTAAAGCGGGGCTTCAAATTATGATGGTGTTGGATCATCCCTTTTCGAATGACTTGTTGTCTTTGCTACTTGTTCTGGATGGGTAGTTCTCTCTTTTGTTATGCAGACTCCTTGTCATTTGGTCATCCTCGTCTATGTCACTCTTACTATGTAATAGTTGCCTCTCTTTAGAATGTCATTCTCGTCTGGATCACGAGAGTCTGAGCGCTGTAGATGGGTGCGTTTTGGTGGTGTAGCAAGACTTCTTATGAACTATCATGTCTTGTTGTTTATGTCAGTAGTAGTCACTAGCCAGTGTTTGAATGTTGTATATATCGTTGTTTCGAACAGTTTATTGTCTCGAACTGTTGGTGGGCTAAATGAGGGCATCACCATTCTCCACTGTTCAGTTTATATATCCTTTTTTCAAGTTATAATTTGAGCTCAGTGTCTTTTCAATGATGTACGCTTGTTTGGGCCAATGTGAGGTGTCGTTGAATATGAGCCGAGTAGTAACGCAATGCCAAGCAGGTCAATTATGACTCTCAGGCCGAGCGCTCCAAAAAAGAAAGAAAAAGGACTCTTAGGCTGACATGTGGGCTCCACCGGTGTTTTTGTGCGCTTGCGCGCCGAGAGCGTATTGGCGCGTGTTCGAAATTCATGCTACCTTTTCATCCCCAATCTCCCGCCCCTCCCCCACCTCTAGAATCTCGATTTGTACTCTAGTGTCCAGTTCCCCCAAATCCCCCTCCTGTACTCCATATACTCAAGCGCACTATCATGTCGCCAGTCAATGCGGATCTCTGAGCCGGAGAACCTGAGGTCCGTCCTGCCTTCGGGCGCTGCATGCTATCGCTCAATAGTGGCATGGCGGCGCTTGATGACTAGTTCGCCGGCAAAGTGCTGATGGTAACCATCAACGGTGACAGGCCTCCTGTCTCGCCGGACGACCTTGTCAAAGCTCTTGGCATTACGCACGGCATCCAAATAAGCGACTTGCTCGTCGAAGTCTATCCGCCACCAGCTGATTTCTTCGTCAGGTTCCGGACAACTTTCGACTGTAGTTGTGTGTTCGAATCTTCCCGGCGTTTGTTCTGCAATAGCGCGCTGGTGAGCTTTGATCGGTGGCACCCAGGATGGGGCTCGGTGCCCTATGAGCTTGAGTTTTTAACAAAGCTTACCTTCCACGGCATGCCTCGACGTGCTTGGAACAGCGAGTCCATGAATGAGCTTATCAACGACCTAGGAGGTGAGCTCGTAAGTATGTTTGTTCCTCCAGACAGCTGGGCTCTGACGGTTATGGCATGGATGAAGAAGCTGTCCACCATACCGAAGGTGATTGGTGTTGAGATACCGGTGCAGGAACCAGGGTTGTACTATTTGTCGCCACCAAGGCCGCCGCAGACCACGTTAGGGATGTAACTGTATCGAGTGTTCATGCATGTCGAAGAAGTGGTCAATCCATCAATCGAAGTCCTGCCTCCGCTGCTGGTGCCAGGGTCCGTCGATGACGTCCATTACAGGAGTCAACGTCAGACTTTCTCTGTGTTGCTCGGAATGATGGATGGCACAGGGCCTACTCCATTGCGCGGCGGAGGCCACTGCTTCTTTGGGAGAAGAGACAGGGCTGGCTGCCTGGATGTGCTCTAATTTGAGGTAACAACTGAATCTTCTCAGATACTAGTTAAATCCGAGCTATCGGTGTGAAGCACTGATGTGCCAGTACATTTGATTGTGACCTGTTATATTTTTGTACCTGAACTTTTTTAGAAAGGGGTGTACATCAACTTAATGTGCTAGCAGAACTTATTGTGTTGTCTGTCTGTTTTCTTTGCAAAACATTCAAGATATTTCCCCATCATTGATAAAGACGATGAACAGTTATGTACGAGTTTGTTGGTTTCAACGTAGCCCTACCCGTAGCGATCCACTGCTTTCACCCTGATTGTGCCGCCTGCGTGAAATTTTTGTATCCAAGTTCAATGTGCTATGATGTTGTATATGATTGTGTCAACTATATAAGTTTTTATTGAGCATCAGCAATGCATATGGCTGAAAGATGTATTGACGAGCATCGACCGATGGGTCTCTCTCCCCCCCCCACACACACATGCACACACACACACGCGCACACACACACAAGTGGGACCTGTTGAATTTTTTCTTCGCTCGTGACAACTTTTAATTAGGTTCCACCGTACTCTAACTTTTTTCTTTAAGTTATACATTTAGCTCAGTGACTTCAAAAAGTTGTACACAAGCCTTGTTTGGGTCTTTTCAGGCGTTGTTGAATGTGGGCTGAGTAGTTATGTAAAGTTGTACTGTACTACTACCCAGGCCTTTTTCGTTGAACATCAGCAATGCAACTGGGCCAACGATTGTACACAAGATCCTAAAATAAGCACAACCTAGCCTATGTTTCTTTTAATAAAATGCATAATTCAGTTCATTTTTTACATAATAAGATTACCAAGCCCAACTTAAGTTTTTTTAATAATATTCCTATCTCAATATTTTTTTATATGAAATGCTCAGTCCAGACCATCATTGTTTTTTCACCCATCTCAGAAAATGGTCCATTTCTAGTAAAATCAAATGGGTTGTAAATTATCAGAAATAATAAATGGGTTGCATGTACGCAATATTATTTTTTCACCCAGGCCAGTAAATAGGTGTATTCAAATAAATAATCAAATGCGATGTAAATTATCATAAATAGTAAATCATCTATTATTATTTTTACCTAGCCCAGGAAATAGATTATTTTTTGAGTCAAAGCCCAGGAAATAGATGTATTGGCCAACAAAATGAAATGGGCTGTAAAACCTAAATAAATGGGCTACATTCCGCCACAGCTTTCGAAGCTGACTTTGTTGGCCCACTAGGATGAAGCCTGCGCAAGGTGTTGTCCATTTAGTGAAAAAAACGATTTAATGGTCTAAAACAAAAAGTCAACAAATTATTCTGACATATGTATTCGTTGGACTGACATGCAACGGCGATCCTGCTTCTTCAATCTCTCATCTAGTTGCTCTTGCTCCAGCCTCCAAAACCATCGTCGGCTGGAGCGCCAACATCTGCCTCCTGTGGCCGGCTGTGGTGCCGCGCAGGCCTCGCCGCCCCACCCTACTCCCAACGGTGGCTAGGTCATACTTGTACTCACCCACACCTTCTGTTATTCTCCGGCGATGGCAGCCTCACCCCGCAGCCGAACCAGTCCCTCGTACTTCCCTCCGCCAGGGACTCCAGTGCCCCTTGTTCCATGACTCCAGATAGTTCCCATCTTAGGCCTCGCCGTTGTCCACCGCCGTGGTCCGCTTGATGATGCGTGGTCAACAACGAGAGCCAACATGGAGTACATCGAGAGTCTGATAGCAGGGAACCACCAGCTACATCTTTGCACGCAAGCTAGTGCCTCCTTATTATGCGGGAATAAACAATTCCTCCCACTGACAGGTTGGACCCACCAACTGCAATCTTCGCACGCAAGGATGTTCCTTCTTATTACGCGAAAAAAAGTTCCCCCCATGACAGCTGGGACCCATGAGCTACATCTTCGCACGGAAGGAAGTGCCTCCTTATTACGCGCAAGAAAAATGATTGCCCCCTTGCTAGCTCGGACCCACCTGATTCGGAGGCTGACTTGTGGGCCTACTAAGTTGACACGTACGCAGGGCTTTGTTATTTTGTTAACTTAGTCAACAAACAATTCTAGCAATAGCGACCATTGGATTAACATCCAATGGTCGCGCTGCTTCTTCAATCTCTGATCTTCTTGCTCCAGCCGCCGAAACCAGTGCCCGCAGGACCGCCTGCTCCTACCTCCCGTGGCCGGCTATCCTGCCACCGCTGGCCATGCCATCCCTCTACTCACCCACACATCCTGTTATTCTCTGGCGTCATCAGCCTCACACCACAACCTAAGCAGTCAACCCTCATACTCCCCACTGCGTGGGCATCCACTTCCGCGTCTTCTCCGGCTCTGCGGCATTCCCTTCCTAGGCCTCGCCATCGTCCATCGCCTTTGGTGCTCTCGGCGCAGTGTGGTCAACGTGGTCAATGAATGACAGCCATTGGAAGACGACTGTACACGGTGACACTGACAGTTGGGACCCACCAGCTATATCTTCGCATTCAAGGAGGTGCCTCCTTATCCTCCCTGACAGCTGGGACCCAGCTGATCGAAGCATACATAGCGTTGTCTGTCTGGTCGCGAACGTGTACGTCCATACTGGTCAAACGGTCTCTCCGCAACGATGAACCGTGGCCGAGCAAGTAGCGGCACGTGTCATAGTAAAGCCCCCGACGTAGCAGTTCAGGCAGTCCCGTCTAAACCGTGTACATGTACGTATAGCCACAGGGCAAAAAATACGGTCATGTACGTACATACGGGCGGGGGTCTCGAATACTCGCGCATACGTACGGCCAGGGCTCGTGTACATGGAGAGGCAACGGACGACAGCAATGGCGTCCTGTTCATCTGCAGCTAGCCGGCTGGGTCGAAACGAAGAAACTGCGTCATGTTCATCGGGAGGCAACGGAATGCGTCGTGTTCATCGGGAGCCAACCGGCTTGGACGGAACAGCCGAAATGGGGCCTGGCGTACCGCAGAACAAAGGAAATGGCCTTCTATTCGACCGCCTACGGTCGAAACGGGATCCTATTCATCGGGAGGGGTGTGGCGTACCGCAAAATGGAGGAAACGGACTTCTGTTGGAGCGACTACAGTCGAAACAGGGCCGTGTTCATCGAGAGGGGTGTGGCGTACCGCAAAACGGGACTCCACGGGCTACTTTTCATCCACCGTCTACTGCCTTGCTCCAGCCTCCACGGGCTACTATTCATCCACCATCGACTTCCTCCAGCCTCCACTTGCTACTGTTCATCCACCTCGCCTTCCTCCTGCCTCCACCATCTACTGTTCATCCAGCCTCCACCGGCTACTGTTCATCCAGCCTCCATGGGGTGCTGTTCATCCACCCCCAACCGGCTGGGGTGTGGAGGCCTCCTCGGGGTCCTGTTCATCCAGCGGCAACTGCCTGCTACCACGAGGTCTTGTTCATCCAACCCCCACAACCAACCAGCTCGACTCACCATGTCTCGACTCGTTCTACGTACCGCGCGCACGGTAGCAATGGTCACTATTCATCGAGATGCAACCCAACACACCGGCTGGCTACATCTCGCATGGGGGCTCCATCGGCTTCAGTAAGCAGCAGCAGCGATCGATCTCTCGGGTTCAGTTAGCAGCAGCAGCAAAGCAATCGCTCAGGTTCAGTCAGCAGCGAAGGAATCACTCGAGTTCAGTTAACGGCCAAGGGATCGATCGCTCGGGTTCTGTAACATAGCCAGTGCGATCGCTCGGGTTCAGTTAGAGCCAACGCCTCGCACACACGAGCATACAAGAGAGAAACGCACAAACCACAGTGCATCGCTCGGCCCCAACCACCCACCGTAACCGGGAACTCCCTGATATTTTCCTCTCCCTCGCTTCTACCATGATTTTTTCCATCATGGACGGCCCAAAGAATGTCATGCAGGTGCGTCTCCGGCCCGCCCAGGACAGAAAGCCCATTTTCTGTCATGATTGTTTGTCATAGAAGTAGGAGCCCACCACATCTATGATGATACGTGGTTTTGTCACAATTATCATCATAGAAGTGTCATAAGCATGACAGAAAAAAATTCGTTCAGCCCATAATGTCACGGATGTGTCTTTTTTTTGTAGTGCTTTGAGGGCGCAAGGCGGTGACCGGATCAACCCTGAGGTGTGTCGTTGTTTCAGAGGATGTCAGCTGATACGTCTCCGTCGTATTTACTTTTCCAAACACTTTTGCTCTTGTTTTGGACTCTAATTTGCATGATTTGAATGAAACTAACCCGAACTGATGTTGTTTTCAACAGAACAACCATGGTGTTGTTTTTGTGCAGAAATAAAAGTTCTCAGAATTGGACAAAACTTTTTGGAGATTTTTTATTGAATAAATGAAAAATATTGGAACCAAGACCTACTGGAGGGGGACCACCCTATGCCAACAAGGCACTAGGGCGTGCCTCCTCCCAGGCATGCCTCCCCCAGGCATGCCCTGGTGGGTGGTGGGGCCCTCATGGCTTCGCTGACCCTAATCTGGATACTATAAATTCCTTTTTCTCAAGAAAAAAATAGGAGAAAAATTTTCATCGTGTTTTACGATACAGAGTAGCCGTCACCTCCTGTTCTTCATCAGGAGGCTAGATCTGGAGTCTATTCTGGGCTCCAGAGACGGGGATTCACCGCCATCGTCATCATTAACCATCCTCCATCACCAATTTCATGATGCTCACAGTCGGGAGTGAGTAATCTCTTCGTAGGCTTGCTGGACGGTGATTAGTTGGATGAGATTCATCATGTAATCGAGTTAGTTTTGTTAGGGCTTGATCCCTAGTATCCACTATGTTCTGAGATTGATGTTGCTACGACTTTGCTATGCTTAATGCTTGTCACTAGGGCCCGAGTGCCATGATATCAGATCTGAACCGTTTATGTTTTCACGAATATATTTGTGTTCTTGATCCTACCATGCAAATAATATGCACCTATTACGTGTTATGATCCGCATACCCCAAGGTGACAATAATTGGGATTTTTTCCGGTGATTACCGTAGTTTGAGGAGTTCATGTATTCACTATGTTTTAATGCTTTTGTCGGTGTACTAAGTATTGGGCCATTAGTACCCCGTACTTGTGCACGGGCAGTTGTAGCCAACCTCGCGGCAAGGCTTGCCGGGAACAGCTCGAGGTCGATTCAAGCCACCAAGGAAATCATCAAGTCAGTGATCTGAGGATCAGCAGATAAGCAAAGCTGGAATCCGAAGGCAAGCCTCCCCAGCAAGATCCTTGCCGGGATGGCCTGTGGAGCCCGGCAAGGGTTGGCGCCCGGCAAGGGTTGGCGCCCGACAAGCCTTGGCGTCCGGCAAGGCTTGGCGCCCGGCAAGGCTTGGCGCCCGGCAAGATTCGGCGCCTGGCGATATTTTGCCACTGTGCCACCGCTTCGGCACAATAACAAGTCTGACATTCTGGGTCCTTCTCTGGATGCGTGGCAACGTGCCAGTGGAGGAGAGCTTAAGCGGTGCTGATGGGATGGCCCCTTTTTCTATCCCCAAGAAAGTGAGGACACCTAAACGGACACCTCACGGTGCATTAAATGCGCTTGTCCTAATCCGTCAGGGGTTAGGTATGATACCCTGTAGCTACTTTACACCTCAATGTATGTACATTTTGCCACTGTGGAGACCCCTTTGAGCATATAAAAGGAGGCCCAAGGCAACTGCTACAGAGGAGGAGAACTTCTGGCCCATTCTGCATGCGTAGCTGCTCTTTGAACGTACTGTTCATTGCGAGCGCTCCTGAAGGCTGGGCTCAAGAACATCAATAAGAACACAAAGCAGGAGTAGGGTTTTACGCTGATCAGCGGCCCGAACCTGGGTAAAAACTTCCCGCGTCGATCATTGGTTCTGCCTTTGCGAATACCTCTCCCCCCGCCGAATCGTAAAGGGGTCTCTCGGGATCCCATAGGTGTCGTACCCCGACATCTTTGGCGCGCCAGGTAGGGGGATCGAGGTTGCGCGAACCTGATCCAGCGGTCGGCGCGTCAGCTTCATCGTCCATGGCGACTTCGCTCCACATACAGAAAGCTAAGTTCTAAAACTTTAATGCTTTTTGTTGATTTGATTTTATCCATGATGATGTTCTTTGCACATAACCTGTGCGCAAAGGAGCACTCTTGAGACATTCTGCGCTCCGGGTTGTTCGGGTCTGCCTAGCAACATCTGTGCAGCCGCGTTTGTTCTTGGAGTGTGAAGCTCTCGAGGAGGCGGCATCCTCGATAGGCTGCTAACTAGGATCCATTCCTAAGCGCCATTGACTAGGACGTGTGCGATCGAGATGCATTCCGGCAAGCGTAGGGGACAAATGTGCAAAAACAAAAACATGTGGAGAAGAGCTCTAAATAAAGTTACGCACAAGTTAAAATGCTTTTAAGATGCTAATTAACTTGTCGTATTTAAACGCAGTTGTGGCCCGGGGGCTGGCAGCGTCCTCTGGACCAATCTTCTCGACGTCGAGAACGACGAAGTTCTCCGCCATAAGCCTTCCTGGCAACAAGCTTGACGGAAGCCAGCGTCGAGAACGATGAAGTCCTCCATCATGAGCTTTCCTGGCAACTCCTTGCCGGAAGCTAGCGTCGAGAATATCAAAGTTCTCCGCAACAGGCCGGCAAGACGGCAGTGAGACATTCACGGTAGACGGCTGCGGCAGCAGGGGTGACTATATGGATCGAGCACCGCACCCGCAGTACCCTATATGGGGAAAGCTCGGGGACTGGCTCCTCGTCGCACAGTGTGGCACTTCCTTTCGGGCACACGACTCATGTTGCCGTCCTGCTCTGTCTGCCCACGCTGCCGGCAAGCCCAAGGCCCGGCAAACTGCAAGCTCTCTTGCGTCATCACCAGCATGCAGTTAAAAGTCAAGAGTAATGGTTACTTCTCGCCGCGTGTGTACCGGTGCATGTTTTTGGGCCTAGCCCAGACAAACACTGTGCGCGTTTGTCCGACCCAGGCCCGGGGGCTCCTGTCGGTGTAGTGAACAGGGGGTGTTCATTACCCCTGGACACGCACCGGCGAGTTGCAGCCCCCAGGCGGGAAGGGCATGGCAGGGGAGCGAGTCTTCCTGGGAGAAGACAACTGGGAACAAGCACAAGACTATCCAAAAAGCATTCGAGTCAATAATTGGAAGGCAGAAGACCAAAGGCCGAAGCCCCAGCAAGATTCTTGCTGGTGAGCCTCGGCAAGATTCTTGCTGGTGAGCCCCGGCAAAATGATCCCGGCAAGCTTGGTCCCGGCAAGATGACCCCGCCAAGCTGCCACCGCTCCAGTGCAGCGACCAAACCTATCAGATGGGTTTTGTCCTCCTGGATGCGTGTCAAGGCACCAACGGCGGGGGGGGGGGGGGAGGGAGATATGAATACCAATTGGCGACGTTCGGAATCGACGCTTGCTGGAGGAAGGGAGATATGAATACCAATTGGCGACGTTCGGAATCGACGCTTGCCGGAGGAAGGACAGTGATAGAAAGCTAAGTCCTAAAAACTCAGAGCAAGTTTTTCTTTTATTACAAAGTTATTTCCTTGGACGATTCCGACTCTTGTATGGAAAATCTGCACGCGAAGGAACCCTTGTTGTAATCGGTCGCGCCCTTATTTTGTTTTGAGCCCGCTCAGCGATTTAAGTGGCTGCACTGAGAATACCAAGGAGTCTTGCTGGCCGATGTGCCTCCAGCAGGCTGCTGAAGTCCCGCACCCAGCGCTCGCGGCAGGTTGCGCGCCGGCAAGTTTTTCAATAAGCGTAGGATGAACTCCATACATAAAGGAATCAGACAAGGAAAATAGCAAGCATGAACCTAAACATAGGCAAATTATATTACATCCATGGGTTGCCGCAATTCTAACATTGAGACTTAATTGTCTTTTACATGGAATGACGATGGCAAGAAAAAGGGGAGCACTCAATCCCTGCGCTGGCCTTCAATCCTTTTGATGGAGTCCACCTTCTCAAGGGTAGGCGCGATGCACTCTTCAAGCGCCTCGACATTTGCGTCCCTTGGCAGGTGGCCGAGCACGTTGGAGAGGTCGATGTCGGGATTGCTGTGCACCACTTTGATGAGCACCTTGCGGAGGACGGCCCGGCAAAGCCGGCGAGTCTCGTTGGCCAATTGGGTCGCCCGGCTAGACTGGAGCACCTTCAACGCATTGATGATGCTTTCAAAGAACATCGTCAACCTGGCACTTGGAGATATTCTTTCCTCGGAAGAATACTTGAAGTTCGACAGGCCCATGGTTGACAGTTCTGTGGTAAGCTTCTCCGCGGTGGCGATGAGACGTCCAGTCCAAATCTCCACTCCCTTCTCGTACTCAGTTTGGGCGGCGGCGGCACTCTTGAGCAGGTTCCTCTCTCCTTGGAGATCCTTGAGTAGAGCCTTCTCACGGGCCCTGCCGGTCTCGAGAGACTTCTGCAGCGTGGTCAGCTTCAGCTCCAGAACCGCAATGCTATCAGCCGCAGAGGAGAGCTGCTTGGTTTTGTCAGACAGGGCAACTTGCATCTCTGCCAAGGAGTGGAGGGTTTTTCCCTGTCACCCTTGAGCGTCGAGAGCTCCTTGCCATGTTCTTTGAGATATGTTTCCAGCTTCTTCACCTTGTCGCTCAGCTCGTTCTTGGCGGCCTCTGCAGCTTCGGCAGCATCGACGGCCTCCTTGAGCTTGCCGGCGTGACTTGCAGTCAGAGCTTCGAGCGCCTCCTTATGTTTTTGCTCCAGCTCCTGGGTCCGCCGCGTGACAAGATTCTCGATATCTTCGTCTTTGCTGCGAAGCTTGGCGGCGAGCGCCTGCTCACGTGCGGTGAGATCTTCCTCTTGAGCATCAAGAGCAACGCGGCGCCCCGTCAGGAGGGCATCTTCGGCAGCAATCCTTTGAGCAGCTTCATCATGCGCCTTCTCCATATCGGATTGCTTCAGGAGGATCTCAGTCCACTACTGGCTCACTTGTTCTCGGCCAGCAACCAACTCTTGGAGGGCCTCGGCGTGCCAAATCTGCATTTGTGCGACGCGCCTTTGAAAATCTGCTTCGGCCGCCTCGACAACTGCCATTCTGGAGTCTGCTTTGTCTTTCCGGGCGCGATGGAGAGCCTGGAGCTTGCGGAAATTCTCGCCCATGGCCTGAAGGAGCTGATCCTCTTCAGATTTGCCGCTGCTAGTGCTTGGGTCGTCAACAACTTCGAGCCCGGCAGCAACAATGATTTCTTCAAAAACTTCTCCTTCAGCTGGTGCCCCAGTGCTTGCCGTCCCCGGCAAGTTGACGAACAGGTTCTCACCAACCTTGAGGTACTTGCTGGATGAGGGGCCTTCAGATGTTGATGGCTGGTCTTCAGTGGCCGCCTCACCAGTGGCAGGGGGCTCTGTGGCCGGTGCAGTGCCTGGCGCTCCTGTGGCAGGAATGCTGTCAGTGTGGTCCTCAGCCTCCCTGTCGCCCCCTTCAGCAGGTTCTTCGGCGGTTTCCTCTTGTGCTGTCTTGGCGGCCTCCCCGTCAAGAGCACCACCAGCCTCGACAGTGTCATCCTTGGTGGCCTCGCTGGTAGCGATCCTGTCTGCTTCGGCAGCGGCATCCCTGGCGGCCTCCTCGATGACAACGTCGACGTCCATGTGTTCCATCACAGGGAACTCGGAAGGACGAAGGAGGAAAAAAGAATAAGATCGAGGTTGAAGTTTGAAGTGACTAAAAAGAGAGATAAGGGAAAAGGAATAACAAGCACTCTGAGGCGATCGAGTACCTGCGTCGAGCTGTTGGGAGGTGGCTTCGCCCCTCCCGGCAACTCCGGTTGCCGGGGGTGGGTTGCCGGAATCTGTGCTTGCCGGCTCCTCCTCAGTTAAGATGGGCTCGTCGGCAGGATCTCTTGCCGGGGACGTGCTTGTGGGCGGAGTGGTCGATGAAGGAGGCACAATGGGGGTGTCTTCCGACAGCTCTCCTTGTTGCCGTTCTTCTCTTGCGAACCCAAAGATATCAGCGGCAAGAATGAAAGCCTCGGCACCCGCCAGCGAAAAAAGAACAATGAACTTACGCTGGGGGCTGTGCTGGGGGCTGCGCTGGGGGCTGCGTTGAGGACTGGACTCCGGGCTGACAATGACGGTTTCTGGCACGCTCGTGGAGCCTGCCGGGGGCTCGTCACCCGTAGAAGTCCTTGACCTCTTCGCCATCCTCTCCAGCAATGTTTCTGTGTCACTGCAGAGACAATATGAACAAGTTAGTAAGATCGATCCAGGATTGGAAGGTAAAAGCTGTGGCAAAGTACTCACTCTTCTTCCTGTCGCTCCGGACTAAAGCCGGAGATGTCGAAGTCGACCTCCGCTGCGACGTCTAAGTGGGGAGGCGGAGGAGGAGTCCTAGGCCGCTTGGCTGTGGCAGGCGCCGGGGCAGCTTCCGGTGCGGTAGTACGAGACCCTCCTGCCGCCCCAGCAGTGGCCGCTGGTGTGGGTCTCGTGCGCCGCGCAGGCTATTGACGAGCCCCCTGCCGCGGTCCAGTCTTGCCGGCCATTTTCTTGCCGGGAGCTTCGCCGCTCGAAGAAGGCTGGCTTGCTGGGATGCCAGATGCAGCCTTCCGAAGAACACGCTTCGTCTTCTTCGGGGGTGGGGGCTCTTCTCGTGTTTGTTCTTCGGCCGTATCCTCGCCGGACGAGCTCTCAGCGGCTGCGCCGCTCTCTTCCCCGGCAACCTTGTCCTCCCCGGCAGGCTTTACTTCCACTACCACCTCTGCGTCGCTGGCTTCCCACTCTGTGAAGCCGACGCTGCCGGCCTCCACGACAAGATTTGCCTCCTCCACCCTAGTAGCAATGTAAGCTACTTCTTGGTCGGTGGTGGCTCGGATGAAATCTGACTCTTGCGGGACAGGCCTCTTCGTCAAGTTGTCAAAAAACTTCTGCGCTTCCTCCTCGGATGGCTCGGCCCATGTCGGGTCAAGGCCGTGGGCATTGAACATCGGCATGAAGGCGATGATTGACCCCAAGGCAGAATTGTTGCACAAGGGGACAATCCTTGCCGGCAGCCGGTGCTTGTCTTCGCGCTGGAATAATTTTTGACGGAGAGCGCCAAGCTGCATAGCGGTCAGATTGTTGTTCAGCCCGGGGCGCAATCTCATGATATCTGCCGCGTTCTTGTATTCCCAAGCTGGCCTTCCCCTGTTCTGCAGAGGGGCGATGCGGCGGCGGAGAAAGTCGAAGCCGATCATCTCCATCGTCAGTCCAGCAGCCTTCAGGCGAAGGATTCTAGTGGTGGCGATTGTGAGCCTCTCGTCCTCCGTTGCGGGATCGCTCCAATCCTTGCCGCGGACCACCTTCTGTTGCCGGGGATGACAAAACAGATGGGGATCTGCTTCCTGGATCCAGCACCATTCAGCCCACCACTCGTCCCACTTTTTGCGGTAAACTCCTTCTGGGTATATTTCCTTATTCCAAGCCCTTGGAATCCAGGCAATAGAACCAGAGAGGGCCTCTCCTTTTTGGATGCGAGGGAAGAAGTAATGGCGAAAAAGAGCAGAATTGGGAATCACACCGACAAAATTTTCACAGAGATGGGCAAAGATGGACATGCAAAGTACTGCATTCGGCGTGAAATCGAGAAGACGAAAGCCGTATGTGTACATGATATCATTGAAGAAGTCAGAAAAGGGGGGACAGACCCGCATTAGAAATATGCAGTGAAGAAAGGGTATCTGTCCGATCCACCTTTGGAATAGGCACCTGGGATTACGCGTGTGGCGGGGTGAGCTTGCGTCCCTTTCGCCCACATGCACTTGTATCACCCCTTCAGAGCTTCAGCATCGAGCGATGGAGGGAAGACGATGAGCCTCTTCTGCATCTTCGCCAGTTTGCTCTCCGGAACGTCGGCTTTCGCCTCCTTGCCCTTGCCTTTGCTGGCCTTGGGCGGCATGGCGGCTGTGAGGATGGAAGCTGGGGGTGGAGCGAGCGTGGAAGCAGCGGGCGGAAGAGGAAAAGGCTTCGCTCTGAGCTCGAGAGGAGGAAGGCAATGGCGATGGCCAGATTGAGAAGAAGAGGGGGTAAATAGGCTTGTGCCTCTGTGACTTCTCCTTTTTATGGGGAAGGAGCGGGGCCGCCTCTTTTATTCCCCAATGTGAATGCGCCTCTATAGGCGCGAGGCAGTTGCAGCCTCTTGGGCACGCTTCCCACGTCGCGCGCCCCGTGCGTGTAGTGGGGGGCACAGTAAAACGAGATATTTACAAGCAGTTAATTCCCTGCCACGCGTGCCCGTGCACTGTTTGGGCCTAGCCCAACAACGCCTCGCACTCGTGTATGGCCTAGGCCCGGGGGCTCCTGTCGGTGTACTAAGTATTGGGCCATTAGTACCCCGTACTTGTGCACGGGCAGTTGTAGCCAACCTCGCGGCAAGGCTTGCCGGGAACAGCTCGAGGTCGATTCAAGCCACCAAGGAAATCATCAAGTCAGAGATCTGAGGATCAGCAGATAAGCAAAGCTGGAATCCGAATGCCAGCCTCCCCGGCAAGATCCGTGCCAGGATGGCCTATGGAGCCCGGCAAGGCTTGGCGCCAGGCAAGGCTTGGCGCCCGGCAAGCCTTGGCGTCCGGCAAGGCTTGGCGCCCGGCAAGATTCGGCGCCTGGCGAGATTTTGCCACTGTGCCACCGCTTCGGCACAGTAACAAGTCTGACATTCTGGGTCCTTCTCTGGATGCGTGGCAATGCGCCAGTGGAGGAGAGCTTAAGCGGTGCTGATGGGATGGCCCCTTTTTCTATCCCCAAGAAAGTGAGGACACCTAAACGGACACCTCACGGTGCATTAAATGCGCTTGTCCTAATCCGTTAGGGGTTAGGTATGATACCCTGTAGCTACTTTACACCTCAATGTATGTACATTTTGCCACTGTGGAGACCCCTTTGAGCATATAAAAGGAGGCCCAAGGCAACTACTAGAGAGGAGGAGAACTTCTGGCCCATTCTGCATGCGTAGCTGCTCTTTGAACATACTGTTAATTGCGAGCGCTCCTGAAGGCTGGGCTCAAGAACATCAATAAGAACACAAAGCAGGAGTAGGGTTTTACGCTGATCAGCGGCCCGAACCTGGGTAAAAACTTCCCGCGTCGATCATTGGTTCTGCTCTTTGCGTATACCTCTCCCCCCGCCGAATCGTAAAGGGGTCTCTCGGGATCCCATAGGTGTCGTACCCCGACAGCTTTGTTCCGGTTCTCTATTAAAAGGAGGCCTTAATATCCCTTAGTTTCCTTATGGACCCCGCTGCCACGGAGGGTAGGACAAAAGATGTCATGCACGTTCTTTTCGATAAGCACCTATGACTACATACGGAATACATGCCAACATTACATTGATGAATTGGAGCTAGTTTTGTGTCGCCCTAGGTTATGACTGTTATATGATGAATATTATCCAACAAAGTCACCGATCCAATGCCTACGAGCTCTTGACATATTGACCTTTGCTAAGTTACTACTGTTGCTGCTACTGTTACAATTGCTACAAAACTAATACTGTTACTGTTACCGCTACTATTGCTATCATTACTATTGCTACCAAATTATCATACTACCGTGCTACTAATCACTTTGCTACAGATATTTAGTTCTCTAGGTGTGGTTGAATTGACAACTCAACTGCTAATACTTACAAATATTCTTTGGCTCCCCTTGTGTCAAATCAATAAATTTGGGTTGAATACTCTACCCTCGAAAACTGTTGTGATCCCCTATACTTGTGGGTTATCAAGACCTTTTTCTGGCGTCGTTGCTAGGGAGCATAGCTATATCTGTTGAGTCACTTGGGATAAATATCTATTGATCACTGTGAAGAATCTTAAGGATGATAGAACCAAGATCGTTCCCTCTAAGATGAGGGGAGGTAAGAACTGTTATCTAGCTCTGCACTTGATTCACCTTCTGTTTTAAGTAAACTTGCAACACCACAACATGCTATTATTTCTGATATATCACAAGTAATTGATGATGCCACTTCTGCTATGCATGATGCTACGAATGATGCTATTGATGATGCTAGTACTTTGCTTGATAATACTGTGCCACTAGGTGAATTTCTTGATGAATAAATTGCTAAAGCAAAAGAAATTGAGAATGCTGAAACTGATGAAATTATTGAAATTGGAAATTATGATTCACCTATTGGAACTAGTGCTCCTAGATATGAATTGCCTGAAATACCTGAGGGTTATGTTATGGATGGAGGGGTAGCTAGAGACTTTCTTGCTTGAAAGGATAGAGATGATCTTAAGAAGTTACTATGCAAGCTGAAAGAAAAATCTGTAAATGCTAGAATGAAATATGATCCTATGTTTACTACTTCACCTATTTTTATTACTGATAAGGATTATGAATTCTCTGTCGATCCTGAGTTAATTACTTTGGTTGAATCTGATCCTTTCCATGGCTATGTGATGTCTACTACACAACTTGTTCTTGTAGACTCGTGTTGGGCCTCCAAGCGCAGAGTTTTGTAGGACAGTAGCAAATTTCCCTCAAGTGGATGACCTAAGGTTTATCAATCCGTGGGAGGCATAGGATGAAGATGGTCTCTCTCAAACAACCCTGCAACCAAATAATAAAAAGTCTCTTGTGTCCCCAAAATACCAAATACAATAGTAATTTGTATAGGTGCACTAGTTCGGCAAAGAGATGGTGATACAAGCGTAGTAATGATAGTAGATATTGATTTTTGTAATAGGAACAATAAAAACAGCAAGGTAGCAATTGATAAAACGGAGCACAAACGGTATTGCAATGCTTGAAAATGAGGCCTAGGGTCCGTACTTTCGCTAGTGCAATCTCTCAACAATGCTAATAAAATTGGATCATATAACCATCCCTAAACATGCGATGAAGAATCACTCCAAAGTTCCTATCTAGCGGAGAACATAAGAAGAAATTGTTTGTAGGGTACGAAACCACCTTAAAGCTATTCTTTCCGATCAATCCATCCTAGAGTTCGTACTAAAATAACACCAAGCTATTCTTTCTAATCGATCTAACCAAGATTTCATACTAAAATAACACCATATGATACACATCAATCGACTCTAATGTCACCTAGATACTCCAATGTCACCGCGAGTATTCGTGAGTTGATTATATGATATGCATCAAACAATTTCAGATTCATAATACTCAATCCAACACAAAGAACCTCAAAGAGTGCCCCAAGGTGTCTATCAGAGAAACAAAGACGAGAACGTGCATCAACCCCTATGCATAGATTACCCCAATGTCACCTCGGGAATCCGCGAGTTGAGTGCCAAAACACATATCAAGTGAATCAATATGATACCCATCACCACGGGTATTCATAGCAAGATATACATCAAGTGCTCTCAAATCCATAAAAGTATTCAATCCGATAAAATGAAATCTCAAAGGGAAAACTCAATTCACAACAAGATAGAGAGGGGAAAACACCATATGATCCAACTATATTAACAAAGCCCGCGATACATCAAGATCGTGACATCTCAAGAACACGAGAGAGAGAGATTAAACACATAGCTACTGGTACAAACCCTAAGCCCCGAGGGTGGACTACTCCCTCTTCATCATGGTGGCCGCTGGGAAGATGAAGATGGCCATCGGTGATGATTTCCCCCTCCGACAGGGTGCCTGAACAGGGTCTAGATTGGTTTTTCGTGGCTACAGAGGCTTGCGGTGGCGGAACTTCTGATCTAGGGTTATTTCTGATGGTTTCTCTATTTATAGGATTTTTCAGCGTTGGAATCACGCAAAGATGGGACTCGAGGTGAGCACAACCCACCTGCACATGGGTTGGGCTCCAGGCGCGCCCTGATGGGTTGTGCCCTCCTCGTGGCTCTTCTGACCCTCCCATGAAGCTTCTAGTGCCTCTTTTGTTCCAAAAAAATCGTCAAAAAGTTTCATATCATTTGGAGAACTTTCATTTCTGCACAAAAAATAACACCATGGTAGTGCTGCTGAAAACAGCGTCAGTCTGGGTTAGTTCCATGCAAATCATACCAAAACCATATAAAATTGTTGTAAACATGGCATGAATACTTCATAAATTATAGATACGTTTGGGACGTATCAGCATCCCCAAGCTTAATTCCTACTCGTCCTTGAGTAGGTAAATGATAAAAGAAATAATTTATGAAGTGTGAATGCTAGCAAAGTGCATAAGTTTGATCAATGATAATTTCAGTCACTTTTCCTAGCATCATAACATCAATTCTTTCTCATAAAACTTCTCATGTTAAAGTAGCAACCAATTCACATGTTAAGGTTCAAACAATGAATTCTCTTGAAACTCAACAACCTATGTTCTCAGTCACCAAGCAATTGCAATTCACTTATTCAACAAAGTCTAAGTAAGAGCTCCACATACTCAATCATCATATAGTCTTCTATGATTGCTAGTACTCGAAGAATATTCTTAGACCAAATGGCATCCATCGAACACAGAGAAAGATAGGGGCTTAATGTTTCGCCTCCCAACTCATTTATCATAGAGATAATTGTCAACAATAATAAATCATGATCAAATATATTTGACTGGCCATATGTGCCTAGATATTTCCCCACCACATGATGCTTGCCAACTAGAGGATAATTGAGGTTGAAATGAGAATGCATACTATCGGCTCTTGCATAAAAGTAAATACTGAAAAGTAAAAGTTAGGACCTTCCCAGAGGGAAGCAGAGGTTGTCATGCGCTTTTTGGTTTTGTATGCACAATCCCTTAATGCAAAAGAATGTCACATTATATTTCCCCTTAAGATAGAAACCTTTATTATGCAGTCCGTCACTTTTATTACTTTGCCATCACAAGTTCGTACAATGCTCAATTTTCTCTTACACTAAATGATCAAACACATTTAGAAGCAATTTTTATTGCCTTTTTGCACCGATGACAACTTACTTGAAGGATTTTATTCAATCCATAGGTAGGTATGGTGGACACTCATTGCAAGAAACTGGGTTTAAGGGTTTTTGGATGCACAAGTAGTATCTCTACTTAGTACAAATTTTTGGCTAGCAAAAGATCCTAAGCAAACACCACATGTTGGAGGATCCATAACAATATAACTTCTATGCAAATATACCCAAACATAACTCATTACGTTGTTTTCCTTGTCCAACTTCAACTAATTTGCTCAAGTTTGAAAATATTTAATGGGTATTCACAATCATAGAAGATGTCCAAGATAATATATTTGCATGTGAAAGTTCTCTACCTTATACTAATCATTCATGACTTGCTTGTATGACAAATATTGTGATTGTCAAGCTTCAAAAGATTTAACTTTCTAAACCCAATGTGAAGCTACTACTAGTCATGATATGAACATATAATTTCAACTTCATGATATTCAATTCATTCAACAATTTACTCATAGGATATAAGTGAAGCACAAGAGTAAATGATAAGCTACTCCAAAAAGATATAAGTGAAGTTCAAGCGAGTAGTTAAGTAAATGGGTAGCTATTTGAGCACTCTCTCAAATTTAAAAACTTTCAGATCTAAGTATTTTACTAAAACAGAAAACAAAACAAAATAAAATTACATTCCAAAAAATAGCACAACCATGTGAAGAAGCAAATTTTTTGGCTCAACCGAGGCTAACCGATAATTGTTGATGAAGAAAGGTGGGATGCCTACCGGGGCGTCCCCAAGCTTAGATGCTTGAGACTTCTTGGAATATTATCTTGGGATGCCTTGGGCATCCCCAAGCTTGAGCTTTTGTGTCTCCTTAATTCCTTTTATATCACGGTTCCCCTAAATCTTAAAAAATTCATCCACACAAACTCAACAAGAACTCGTGAGATACGTTACTATAAATCAATGCAATAACCTTATCATTCTCTACTGTAGCATATTTAATACTTTCATCCTTAAATAGGATCATTAAACAAGCAAACATATGCAAACAATGCAAACATAACAGCAATCTGTCTAAACAGTATAGTCTGTAAAGAGTGCAATTTTACTCACACTTCCCTAACTCCAAAAATTATTAAAATTTACCAAACTGTAGAAAATTTATCATAGATTATTTTACAAATCATTTCAACATTTTATCACATTCTTACTTTTCTCAAGAATTCACGCAATAGCGTGCAACTTTCTGTTTTCAAACAGCCACACATAGACTTGCAAAATAAGCATGGCAGAGGCTATACTTGACATTTTTATTGAAGTAAAAGATGAAAAAAATTATTCTAAATAACAGCAAGCAAATACTAATAAAATAAAATGACGCTCCAAGCAAAACACATATCATGTGACAAATAAAAATGTAGCTCCAAGTGAGGTTACCGATAATGTTGAAGACGAAAGAGGGGATGCCTTCCGGGGCATCCCCAAGCTTAGTTGCTTGGATCTTCCTTGAATATTACCTTGGGGTGCCTTGGTAATCCCCAAGCTTAGGGTCTTGTCACTCCTTATTCTCCTCATATCGATATCTCACAGAAAACTTGAAAACTTCAAGCACACAAAACTTAACGGAACTTCGTGAGATGGGTTAGTATGATAAAGACAAATCATTCACTTTGGTACTGTCAAGATAAGATTCATAATTGTTATCACACAATTCCTACTGTATTCTACAATTTCCACAATTTATATTAAGCAATATAATCCACAGAAACCATAAAACAAGCAAACTATGCATTGCAAACAGAATCTGTCAAAAACAGAACAGTATGTAAAGATCTGAATTATAGTCATAATTATATAACTCCAAAAATTCTAAAAAATAGGACAACATAGAAAATTTGTATACCCATCAACTGTAAAAAAATCAGAATTGTTTGACGCTCCAATGAACTTAAAAATTCTGTTACTGGAAGAAAAAGTTTCTGTTTTTGCACAGAATCAAGTCAACTATCATCGACACTATCCCAAAGGCTTTACTTGGCACTTTATTGAAACAAAAGCTATAAAACAT
This sequence comes from Thinopyrum elongatum, assembly GCA_011799875.1. Taxonomy (NCBI): domain Eukaryota; kingdom Viridiplantae; phylum Streptophyta; class Magnoliopsida; order Poales; family Poaceae; genus Thinopyrum; species Thinopyrum elongatum. The sequence goes on along the minus strand of CM022301.1, from coordinate 68,668,038 downwards.
GATTAATACAGTAGCCTAATCATGTGAACACACAAAAACAGTAGGTAAAAATGTTGGGTTGTCTCCCAACAAGCGCTTTTCTTTAATGCCTTTTAGCTAGGCATGAAGATTTCAATGATGCTCGCATAAAAGATAAGAATGGAAACACAAAGAGAGCATGATGAAGCATATGACTAGCACATTTAAATCTAACCCACTTCCTATGCATAGGGATTTTGTGAGCAAACAACTTATGGTAACAAGAATCAACTAGCATAGGAAGGCAAAACAAGCATAACTTCAAAACTTTCAACATAAAGAGAGGAAACTTGATATTATTGAGATATGTAGAAGCATATGTTCCTCTCTCATAATAATTTTCAGTAGCATCATGAATGAATTCAACAATATAACTATCACATAAATCATTCTTTTCATGATCCAGAAGCATAGAAATTTTCTTACTCTCCACATAAGCAAATTTATTCTCATGAATAATGGTGGGAGCAAACTCAACAAAATAACTATCATGTGATTGGAAATTAAAATCATGATGAAAAGTTTCATGGTTATTACTCTTTATAGCATACATGTCATCACCATAATCATCATAGATAGCAACTTTGTTATCAAAATCAATTCAAACCTCTTTCGAAATAGTGGATTCATCACTAAATAAAGTCATGACCTCTCCAAATCCACTTTTATAATTATAATCATCATAGATAGGAGGCATGCTTTCATCATAATAAATATTCTCATCAAAACTTGGGGGACAAAAAATATCATCTTCATCAAACATAGCATCCCCAAGCTTATGGCTTTGCATTTCATTAACATCATGGATATTCAAAGAATTTGTACTAGAAACATTGCAGTCATGCTCATCATTCAAAGATTTTATGTCAAACATTTTATTGAATTCTTCTTCTATCAATTGAGCACAATTTTCTGATCCATCATTTTCAAGAAAGACATGATAAAGTCGAATATATGAGGCCACATCAATTCAATTTTTTTGTAGTTTTCTTTTATAAACCAAACTAGTGATAAAACAAGAAACTAAAAGATTCAATTGCAAGATCTAAAGATATATCTTCAAGCACTCACCTCCCCGGCAACGGCGCCAAAAAAGAGCTTGATGTCTACTACACAACTTGTTCTTGTAGACTCGTGTTGGGCCTTGATACGTCTCCGTCGTATCTACTTTTCCTAACGCTTTTCCTCTTTGTTTTGGACTCTAATTTACATGATTTGAATGAAACTAACCCGGATTGACGCTGTTTTCAGCAGAACTACCATGGTGTTGTTTTTGTGCAGAAATAAAAGTTCTCGGATTGGAACGAAACATTGCGAGGATTTTTTATACAATAAAAGAGAATTACTGGAGCCAAGAACCACCGAAGGCGGGCACCTGGGGGGGCACAACCCACCAGGGCCCGCCCCCCTCCTGGCGCGCCCAGGTGGGTTGTCCCCACCTGGTGGCCCCGCAGACCTCAACCCTGATACTATAAAATCACATTTTCGGAGAAAAAAATCAGGGAGGAAGAATTATCGTGTTTCACGAGATGAGGCTGCCACCACCTCCTGTTCTTCATCGGGAGGCCAGATCTGGAGTCTGTTTGGGGCTCCGGAGAGGGGGATCTTCGATCTTCGTCATCACCAACCCTTCTCCGTCGCCAATTCCATGATGCTCCCCACCGGGAGTGAGTAATTCCTTCGTAGGCTCGCTGGTCGGTGAGGAGTTGGATGAGATTCATCATGTAATCGAGTTAGTTTTGTTAGGGCTTGATCCCTAGTATCCATTATGTTCCGAGATTGATGTTGCTATGACTTTGCCAAGCTTAATGCTTGTCACTTTGGGCCCGGGTGCCATGATTTCAGATCTGAACCGTTTGTGTTATCACCATTATATCTATGTTCTAGATCTGATCTTGCAAGTTATAGTCACCTACTACGTGTTATGATCCTACAACCCCGGAGTGACAGAAGTCTGGACACTTCCCGGTGATGACCATAGTTTGAGCAGTTCATGTATTCACTATGTGTTAATGCTTTGTTCTGGTTCTCTATTAAAAGGAGGCCCTAATATTCCTTAGTTTCCAATAGGACGCTGCTGCCATGGGAGGGTAGGACAAAAGATGTCATGCAAGTTCTTTCCATAAGCCTGTATGACTATTTACGGAATACATGCCTACATTATATTTATGAACTGGAGCTAGTGCCGTATCGCCCTAGGTTATGACTGTTATATGATGAATATCATCCAACGGATTCACCGATCCAATGCCTACGAATTTCTCTTATATTGTTCTTGCTAAGTTACCACTGCTACTGTTACTAATGCTATTGCTACTACTATCAAAACTATCATACTACTTTGCTACTGATCACTTTGCTACAGATAATTAATCTCCAGGTGTGGTTGAATTGATAACTCAGCTGCTAATACTTGCAAATATTCTTTGGCTCCCCTTGTGTCGAATCAATAAATTTGGGTTGAATACTCTACCCTCGAAAACTGTTGCGGTCCCCTATACTTGTGGGTTATCAAGACCTTTTTCTGGCGCCGTTGCCAGGGAGCAAAGCTATATTTGTTGAGTCACTTGGGATTATTATCAAATTATCACTATGAAGAATCTTAAGGATGCTAAGACTAAGATTTTTCCCTCTAAGACGAGGGGAGGTAAGGAACTGCCATCTAGCTCTGCACTTGATTCACCTTCTGTTATAAGTAGACTTGCAACACCACCACATGCTATTAATCCTGATATGTCGCAAGTTATTGATGATGCTACTTCTGCTATGAATGATACTCATGATGATGCTAGTACCCTGCTTGATGATAATGTGCCACTAGGTGAATTTCTTGATGACAACTTGCTAGAACCAAAGCTTTTGAGAATGCTGAAACTGATGAAATTATTGAAACTGATGAAGAGCTTGAAACTGAAAATCTTGAAACACCTATTAGATCTAGTTCTCCTAGATATGAATTGCCTAAGATACCGGAAGGTTATGTTATGGATGAGGAGACAACTAGAGACTTTTTTGCTTACAATGATAGGGATGATCTTAAGAAATTATTATGCAAACTGAAAGAAAAATCTTTGAATGCTAGAATGAAATGTGATCCTAAGTTTGCTACTTCACCTATCTTTGTTAATGATAAGGATTATGAATTCTTTGTCGACCTAGAGTTGATTACTTTGGTTGAATCTGATCCTTTTCATGGTTATGAAACTAAAACTGTTGTGGCACACCTTACTAAGTTGAATGACATAGCCACCCTTTTTGCTCATGATGAGAAAAATCGCTATTATTATATTCTCAAATTACTTCCGTTCTCATTAAAGGGTGATGCTAAGACTTCGTATAATACTCTTGCTCCTGGTTGTGTGCGTAGTCCCCAGGATATGATTTACTACTTCTCTGAAAAATATTTTCCTGCTCATAAGAAACAAGATGCCTTACAGGAAATATTTAACTTCATGCAAATTGAAGAAGAGAGTCTCCCGCAAGCTTGGGGGAGGCTTCTCCAATTGCTTAATGCTTTGCTTGATCATCCTCTTAAGAAAAATAAAATACTTGATATCTTTTATAATGGACTAACCGATGCTTCTAGGGATTTCCTAGATAGTTGTGCTGGTTATGTTTTCAGGGAACAAACTGTTGAACAAGCTGAAGAACTATTGAATAACTTATTGAAAAATTATGATGATTGGACTCTTCCTGAACCACCGCTTAAACCTACTCCGAAGAAGAGGGGTATCTTATATCTCAGTCCCGAAGATATGCAAGAGGCAAAGAAATCTATGAAAGAAAAAGGTATTAAAGCTGAGGATGTCAAAAATTCACCTCCTATTGAAGAAATACATGGGCTTGAGACACCACCACCACCTAAGGTGGTAAAGGTAAATTCTATAATGAAATTCAATGACAATGACAATCCTTATAATATGCATCCTACTCAATGCCTTTATGAGTTTGATAATTACATTAGAAAGCAAGATCACTTCAATGCAAATGTTATGAAACAATTGAAATACAATTCTGATATGATTGCTCGCTTGAGTGACTTGTTGTTTAGAATTACCAATGATGTTAGAGGTGTAGGAAAACATGCCTCTATGGTTCAAACTCAACTAGAACAAGTTGCTAAATCTCAAAGAGAATTGCTTGATGAAATGAATAATAATATCAATGATCACGCTGTTAGGGTAATGACTAGAGGAGGTAGAATGACTCAGGAACCACATTACATTGAGGGACACCCAAAAATAATTGAACAAGACTCTCAAAGAGATAACACTTTTACACCTAGTGCTTCTAAAAAGAAAAAGAAGAAGAAAAATGATAGGACTTTGCATGCCTCTAGTTAACCTGAAATAGAAAAACCTCCTGATAATGATAACGATGTTTCTATTTCTGATGTTGAAACTCAATCTGGTAATGAACACTCACCTTCTGATAATGAAAAAGATAATGATGAGGTTCATGAAGACACTCAAACAAATAATAAAGAACCAGACAATGATGTTGAAATAGAACCAGCTGTTGATCTTGATAACCCACAATCCAAGAATAAAAGATATGATAAAAGAGACTTTGTTGCTAGAAAACATGGTAAGGAAAGAGAACCATGGTTCAAAAACCCATGCCCTTTCCACCTAAATCAACTAAGAAGGATGATGAAGAATTTGAAAGCTTTGCTGAAATGATTAGACCAGTCTTTTTGCGTACCCGCTTGATTGATATCTTAAAAATGGCCCCTTATGCAAAGTAAATGAAAGACATCATCACCAACAAGAGAAAAATACCGGAAGCTGAAATCTCCACCATGCTTGCTAATTATTCTTTTAAGGATGGAGTACCTAAAAAACTTGGAGATCCGGGAATACCAACTATACCTTGCTCCATCAAAACAAATTATGTGAAAACTTCTTTATGTGATTTAGGAGGTGGTGTTAGTATTATGCCTTTCTCTTTATATAAAAGAATTGATTTGAATAAACTCACACCTACCAAGATATCTTTGCAAATGGCTGACAAATTAACTGCCATACCTATCGGTATTTGTGAGGATGTGCCCGTTGTTGTTGCAAACGTTACTATCTTAACTGACTTTGTTATACTTGAGATGCCCGAGGACGACAACATGTCGATTATCCTTGGTAGACCCTTTTTGAATACTGCAGGGGCTGTTATTGATTGCAATAAAAGCAAGGTCACTTTTCATATCAATGGTAATGAGCATACGGTGCACTTTCCGAAGAAACAATTCCAAGTGAATGGTATTAATGTTATTGAAAAATCTCCGACAATCACTATTGTAAGTTTTCAACTACCTCTACCTATTGCCAAAAAGAAATATGAAATGCTTATTGTTGGGGACATTCATATCCCCGTTGAGGTAAGTTAGTGTTTTACGAAAGTTCTTCGGTTTCATGCTAATCGAAAGTGGTTGTTAATAAGACTTGATCAACCTTGTTAATGGATCATTTTTGAGAGGTATGAAGTTGATGAATTTAGTAAGCACTACCTTCTGTCTTTACCTTTTATTTTCTATTTTTCTTATTTAAATAAAATAAAATGCCATGTTTTGTCTGTTTTCTGAATTTCCCGTGCAATAAAAAAATGACCCAAAAATAAAAGTTCTCAGAATGCTCTGAAAATCTGATACAATTTTTTTCTGAATATTTCTGAATATTTGATGCAAATAACATCAGAGGGGGGTGCACCAGGTGGGCACAACCCACCTGGGTGCGCCAGCACCCCCAAGCGTGCCCTGGTGGGTTGTGGTCCCTACGTGGCCCCCCTCACTTATCTCTTTAGCTCATGTCACCACCTACCTCCAGAAAAAAATAACCATTGCTCTCCCTCTCATGTTCTTGCTCTCAAACCCGTGGATTTCGATCTCTTTGCTTGAAGCTCCGTTTCCAAAATTGTTTTGGGGGATTGCTACTTGGTATGTGACTCCTCCATTGGTCCAATTAGTTTTTGCTTTAGTGGTTTATATTTTGAATAATTAGTTACTCTTGGTGCTGTTGTTGATGAGCTTGCATGTTGAATTCTTAGAGTTCTAAGTAGTTTGAACGCTTGATATGGCCTCTATGCATCCCTATGAGTAGTTGCTATCAATCTTGTGAAGTTTTGTTGACAAAAATTTTGTGACCCAAAATTTTCAGAAAATTGTACGCAGATATGATGAACCTCTTTGGAAGGAGTTCTTCGAGGAGGAGGTCCTCAGAGGCATCTTCTAGTAGCAGCTTTGTTCGTCGGTCTTATGTTGAACCAAGTGAAAATTCCATACGAGATGCCGCCACCAAATCATGTTTATGGACTTGCAACGATTTTATGGTGCGTGTTGGTATTAAAGAAGAATTTGAGCAATATGTTCACAATGCCGAGCTCGATCCCTACATTGCAGATAAGTGCAACCAACACCTCAGCCTCACTGAATCATTTACTAAAGAATTTAAATTCCATCCTCGTGAGTCTAGAGTGTCGTTTAAACTGTATGACTATCCTTTCACTCTACCCTTAGAGACATTTTCTAACTACAGCAAAATTCCATTTTGGGGTTCGTTGGACGAACCACCAAGATCTGAGTATGAGATATTCTTAACTAGCCTTTGCTATGGTGAGACTAGAGGAGCTATGCATGGTAGAATAAAGAGCATTCATTTTCCCTCAATTCAATACTTTGCACTATTTAATGGAAAATGCATTGTAGGCAAACAAGATTGTAGTACACTTTGTGCTCCTGACTTGAGCCTCATACGCACCGCTCTCATCGGTGACAAAAGTTATAACCTTTTAGCGATTGTGGCACGCAGGTTGCAACACAACGCTGGTAGTGGATATTTTTATGGTGGAATTTATGCCACATGTTTAGCAAGGGAGCTGGGTGTTTCACCTTGGCCTTATGACCCCATCCTACCCACACAGTACTTGGACTTTGATGCTATGAAATGTCATAAGATCCTTAGTGGTGAAGCCCATAATTTTACATATAACCTGTTGTTTAATAAAAAGGCCATTGTGGACACCTTTTTGCCTGCGCCTGCTCTCTTTGATGTTCACAGCAAGGGAAGATATTATGTTCTTGAGAGCGAGGCCCGAGTGCATAACACGGAGGTTGTGGCTACGCGGCGGGCTGAGGCGTCAGCACCTAGAGCCTCCGTGAGCTATCACTCCGACCACTATGCAGGCTACTAACAGTGATTACCAAGTTAGGCCAAAAGCCTAAGCTTGGGGGAGTACATGTTTCCACCGACATTACATTCATGATTACACATTTCATTCCAGTTGTCGGTGTCCACACTTTTTCATTGTATCATCCATGTTAGATTTATTTTCTCGCTTTCTTCTTGTGTTTTTCGAAAACTTTGAGAAAATACAAAAATATTTCCTACTTCTTTTCGGTTTTTCTTTCTAGCTTAGTTAGTTGTAGTATTAAAAAGAAAACCCAAAAAGATTTCCTTGTTCTTCTTTTGCTTGTTGGGAGCTTTCCCGTGTAAATAGTTTTTCTCGTTTTTGCTTTCCTTTTCTTTTTATTTGCTTTCTTCCAGAAAAATCAAAAACTCCAAAAATATTTCAGTGTGTTTCTCTAAATTTCTTTTCTGTTTATTGAGTCATACTGAGGAGAAGACCATGATGAAAATGATGAGTGGCTCACATATGCATTATTATTGATCTAACCAAGAGCCCATATTACCTTGTCTTCTCCTTTTGAATAAAATGTTTGCAGATTCCAGCTTAGTCCACGGCACTCTTGCACTATTATTATTTTCATATCATTCGGTCATGCAAGTCAAATGCAGTAATGATGATATTTGATGAACTGGTTGTGGCAGAGAGAACGGGTATGAAATAAACTTGTTCTATTTTTGTAAATATGTTTAACCTAGTATCCATGATTCAGCCTATTATGATCAAACATGTTTGCAATGACAATTAGAGATTATAGTTTCTCATGCCATGCTTAAGTAGCTAGGAGTGGATAATGATTTATCTTGGATGTCAACATTGCGTTAAAATGATTGTGATGTAGTATGATGATATGGTATCCTCCTCTAAATGTTCGAGTGGCTTGACTTGGCACATGTTCATGCATGTAGTTGAATCAAAACCAACATAGCCTCTATGATAATTATGTTCATGGTGTTCATATCGTACTCATGCTAGTATCCAATGTTACTTATGCTTAATGCATGTTCATGACCGTTTTCGCTCTCTAACTGGCCGCTTCTCAACCTAATTGCTAGCCTTCGCCTGTACTAAGCAGAATTACTGCTTGTGCATCAAAATCCTAAAACCCAAGTTATTCCAGACGAGTCCACCATACCTACCTATATGCGGTATTACCCTGCCGTCCTAAGTAAATTTGCATGTGCCACCTCTAAAAACTTCAAATAAATATCCTTTTTTGTGTTCCTGGATTGTTCATAAAGTGACAGGAGGTAGTCAGTATCTTCCATGCTAAGCGGGTTATTCTCATGATGAGTGTTTATTCACTCGTCCTTGCACGAGAGGGGCGGTAATAGGGATTCCCAGTCCCAAATTCAAATTGCAAATAATTAAACAAAACTCCCCCAGGATTGTTATTGGTATGGAAGTTACCCGTGGATTCGGACCAGCCGTGGAGTGTGTTTGTTGGTGGAGGGGGAGTAAACCTTTACTTTTATCGCTTGGGAATGCCACTAATGTGTTTAGCATGGAAGATACCGATAACTAATGGTCGCGAAGTAAACAAGAAGGGTGCATTTCTCAAAAATTCATTTACCTCTATTTTAAAAACTTGAGCTCTGGCACCGCTACAAATCACTGCTTCCCTCTGTGAAGGGACTATCTATTTACTTTTATGTTGTGTCATCACCTTCTCAAATAAGTGCCAGATCCTGAGAGCACTATTGTCATCCTCATGCATTGTGTGTAGCTAATGTTGGGTGCATCATGACTGGATCTTTTCTACCATGAATTACAATGTTTAGTCTCTGCTTGAAATTTGGAGGTGCTCTGCATTTATGTTTTGCGGTCTCAGAAAGGGATAGCGAGATACCATTATTGTTATATTATATCATGGTTGTTTTGACAAAGTGTTGTCATTTGAGATATCTTATTATTGCTCGCTAGTTGATTATGCCATTATATGAGTTAATATAATTTTTAAGAGTTATTGTTGACATGGTTAGTCATGATCTTTGCTGAAAACCTGGGTGCTATTTAAGCATATATATATGAACACAAGAACATAAGAGTTCGTAAAAGTTTTTCTTTATCACTTTCAGTTTATCAACTGAATTGCTTGAGGAAAAGCAAAGGTTTAAGCTTGGGGGAGTTGATACGTCTCCGTCGTATCTACTTTTCCTAACACTTTTCCTCTTGTTTTGGACTCTAATTTGCATGATTTGAATGAAACTAACCCGGACTGACGCTGTTTTCAGCAGAACTACCATGGTGTTGTTTTTGTGCAGAAATAAAAGTTCTCGGATTGGAACGAAACTTTGCGAGGATTTTTTATACAATAAAAGAGAACTACTGGAGCCAAGAACCACTAGAGGGGGCACCTGGGTGGGCACAACCCACCAGGGCGCCCCCCTCCCGGCGCGCCCAGGTGGGTTGTCCCCACCTGGTGGCCCCACAGACCTCAACCTTGATACTATAAAATCACATTTTCGGAGAAAAAAACCATGGAGGAAGAATTATCACGTTTCACGAGACGGAGCCGCCACCACCTCCTGTTCTTCATCGGGAGGCCAGATCTGGAGTCCGTTTGGGGCTCCGGAGAGGGGGATCTTTGATCTTCGCCATCACCAACCCTTCTCCATCACCAATTCCATGATGCTTCCCACCGGGAGTGAGTAATTCCTTTGTAGGCTCGCTGGTCGGTGAGGAGTTGGATGAGATTCATCATGTAATCGAGTTAGTTTTGTTAGGGCTTGATCCCTAGTATCCATTATGTTCTGAGATTGATGTTGCTATGACTTTGCCATGCTTAATGCTTGTCACTTTGGGCCCGGGTGCCATGATTTCAGATCTGAACCGTTTATGTTATCACCATTATATCTATGTTCTAGATCCGATCTTGCAAGTTATAGTCACCTACTACGTGTTATGATCCGGCAACCCCGGAGTGACAGAAGTCGGGACACTTCCCGGTGATGACCGTAGTTTGAGGAGTTCATGTATTCACTATGTGTTAATGCTTTGTTCCGGTTCTCTATTAAAAGGAGGCCTTAATATCCCTTAGTTTCCAATAGGACCCCGCTGCCACGGGAGGGTAGGACAAAAGATGTCATGCAAGTTCTTTCCATAAGCACGTATGACTATTTACAGAATACATGCCTATATTATATTTATGAACTGGAGCTAGTGCCATATCACCCTAGGATATGACTATTATATGATGAATATCATCCAACGAATTCACCGATCCAATGCCTACGAATTTCTCTTATATTGTTCTTGCTAAGTTACCACTGCTACAGTTACTATTGCTGTTGCTACTACTATCAAAACTATCATACTACTTTGCTACTGATCACTTTGCTACAGATAATTAATCTCCAGGTGTGGTTGAATTGACAACTCAGCTGCTAATACTTGCAAATTTTCTTTGGCTCCCCTTGTGTCGAATCAATAAATTTGGGTTGAATACTCTACCCTCGAAAATAGTTGCGATCCCCTATACTTGTGGGTTATCAGGCCTCCAAGCGCAGAGTTTTGTAGGACAGTAGAAAATTTCCCTCAAGTGGATGACCTAAGGTTTATCAATCCGTGGGAGGCGTAGGATGAAGTTGGTCTCTCTCAAACAACCCTGAAACCAAATAATAAAAAGTCTCTTGTGTCCCCAACACACCAAATACAATGGTAATTTATATAGGTGCACTAGTTCGGCGCAGAGATGGTGATACAAGCGTAGTAATGATAGTAGATATTGATTTTTGTACTAGGAACAATAAAAAACAGCAAGGTAGCAATTGATAAAATGGAGCACAAACGGTATTGCAATGCTTGAAAATGAGGCCTAGGGTCCATACTTTCGCTAGTGCAATCTCTCGACAATGCTAATATGATTGGATCATATAACCATCCCTCAACGTGCGATGAAGAATCACTCCAAAGTTCCTATCTAGCGGAGAACATAAGAAGAAATTGTTTGTAGGGTACGAAACCACCTCAAAGCTATTCTTTCCGATCAATCTATCCTAGAGTTCGTACTAAAATAACACCAAGCTGTTCTTTCCGATCGATCTAACCAAGAGTTCGTACTAAAATAACACCATATGATACACATCAACCGACTCTAATATCACCTAGATACTCCAATGTCACCGCGAGTATCCGCGAGTTGATTATACGATATGCATCAAACAATTTCAGATTCATGATACTCAATCAAACACAAAGAACCTCAAAGAGTGTCCCAAGATTTCTATCGGAGAAACATAGACGAGAACATGCATCAACCCCTATGCATAGATTTCCCCAATGTCACCTCGGGAATCCGCGAGTTGAGTGCCAAAACACATATCAAGTGAATCAATATGATACCCCATTATCACCACGGGTATTCATAGCAAGGCATACATCAAGTGCTCTCAAATCCATAAAAATATTCAATCCGATAAAACAAAATCTCAAAGGGGAAACTCAATTCACAACAAGATAGAGAGGGGAAAACACCATATGATCCAACTATATTAACAAAGCCCGTGATACATCAAGATCGTGACATCTCAAGAACACGAGAGAGAGAGAGAGAGATTAAACACATAGCTACTGGTACAAACCCTCAGCCCCGAGGGTGGACTACTCCCTCCTCATCATGGTGGCCGCCGGGATGATGAAGATGGCCACCGGTGATGATTTCCCCCTCCGGCAGGGTGCCGAAACAGGGTCTAAATTGGTTTTTCGTGGCTACAAATGCTTGCGGCGGCGGAAGTTCTGATCTAGGGTTATTTCTGATGGTTTCTCTATTTATAGGATTTTTCAGCGTTGGAATCAAGCGAAGATGGGCCTCGAGGTGAGCACAACCCACCCGCACACGGGTTTGGCTCCAGGCGTGCCTTGGTGGGTTGTGCCCTTCTCGTGGCTCTTCTGACCCTCCCACGAAGCTTCTAGTGCCTCTTTTGTTCCAAAAAAATCGTCAAAAAGTTTCAGCTCATTTGGAGAACTTTCATTTCTGCACAAAAAGTAACACCACGGTAGTTCTGCTGAAAACAGCGTCAGTCCGGGTTATTTCCATGCAAATATACCAAAACCATATAAAATTGTTGTAAACATGGCATGAATACTTCATAAATTATAGATACGTTGGAGACGTATCACTATGAAACTGAAACTGTTGTGGCACATCTCACTAAATTAAATGATATAGCCACCCTATTTGCTCATGAGGAAAAAATTTGTTGTTACTATATTCTCAAGTTATTTTGTTTCTCATTAAAGGATGATGCTAAGACTTGGTATAATACTCTTGCTCTTGGTTGTGTGCGTAGTCCCCAGGATATGATCTATTACTTCTCTGAAAAATATTTTCCTGCTCATAAGAAACAAGCTGCCTTACAGGAAATATTTAACTTTGTGCAAATTGAAGAAGAGAGTCTCCCACAAGCTTGGGGGAGGCTTCTTCAATTAATAAATGCTTTGCCTGATCATCCTCTTAAGAAAAATGAAATACTTGATATCTTTTATAATGGACTAACCGATGCTTCTAGGGACTACCTAGATAGTTGTGCTGGTTGTGTTTTCAGGGAACAAACTATTGAACAAGTGAAGGAATTATTGAATAATATATTGAAGAATGATAATGATTGGACACTTCCTGAACCACCTCTTAAACCCACTCCGAAGAAGAGGGGTATTTTATTTATAAGTCCTGAAGATATGCAAGAAGCAAAGAAATGTATGAAGGAAAAAGGCATTAAAGCTGAAGATGTTAAAATTTTACCATCTATTGAAGAGATACATGGTCTTGACACACCACCATAGGTGGTAGATGTAAATTATTTTATAAATTTTGATGAAGGTGATATTCCTTACAATAAACACCCTAGTCAATGCCTGTATGAGTTTGACAATTACATTATGAAGCAAGATCACTTCAATGCTTATGTTATGAAACAACTAAAACGTAATGTCGATATGATTGATCGCTTGAGTGACTTGTTTAAAATTACAAATGATGTTGAAGGTGTAGGAAAACATGCTTCTATGGTTCAAACCCAGTTAGAACAAGCTGCTAAATCTCAAGGTGAATTGCTCAATGAAATGAATAATAATATGAATGATCATGCTATTAGAGTAATGACTAGAGGAGGTAAAATGACCCAGGAGCCACTTTATCCTAAAGGGCACCCTAAAAGAATTTAACAAGATTCTCAAACAATCAATATTGATGCACCTAGTCCGTCTAAAAAGAAAAGGAAAAAGAAAAATGATAGGACTTTGCATACTTCTAATGAACCTGAGATAGAAAAACCTTCTGAGGATAATAATGATGTCTCTATTTCTGATATTGAAACATAGTCTGGTAATGAACTTCACCTAGTGATAATGAAAATGATAATAATGATGCTCATGTACATGCTCAACCAAATAATGATCATACTACCGTGCTACTATGAGCTTTACATATATTGACCTTTGGTAAGTTACTACTTTTGCTGCTACTGTTACAATTGCTACGAAACTACTACTGTTATCATTACCGCTACTATTGCTACCAAATTATCATACTACCGTGCTACTAGTCACTTTGCTATAGATATTTAGTTCTCCAGGTGTGGTTGAATTGACAACTCAACTGCTAATACTTACAAATATTCTTTGGCTCCCCTTGTGTCGAATCAATAAATTTGGGTTGAATACTCAACCCTCGAAAACTGTTGCGATCCCCTATACTTGTGGGTTATCATCAGCCCGGTAGTGTGGTAGGCGGTGGATCATCGTTGAGGGGGAGGGGTTCGGGAGGAGGATGTTCTTTTCCCCTTTTTTGCGTGAGGCAAGGGAGGTGGGTTTTCTTGTGCGTATGACGAGGTGGTGGCGGATGGTTTTTTCGTAGGGGGGATCAAGGGGAGTTGAGTTGGACGTACCATGTATAGTCCCCAACTCCCATTTAATAGTAGAGACATGGTTGAAAAAACTTCCTATCTCTACTCCTAATGGAGCAGTAGGTAGGATTGCGTCCACGATTTTTTTCATCCGGTTTTTTTTTCGACTGGTTTTTTCGTCCCCCTCCCACCACCACTCTCCACGCCAGTTTATTTTTCTCTCCACTGTTACTTTTAGCAAAGCAGCACTTTCCTAACGTACAAAAAATCATGGACTAAGCTTTCCTAACTTATCTAAATAAACCAATCTCTCTTATTAATGCAATTTATTTTAGGAAACAAATAACAGATTTTCTGGAAACAAATAATGGATTTAAAGGAAATTAACATGTAAATCATGACAAATAAACCAAATCATGACAAATAATGGATTCTCCTAATGGGGCAGTCCGTACGTCGTTCGTTCTTACACGGCCTACCATCGATCGATCGAAAGAAACAATCCCTGATGGAAGGAAATCACCCCCTCCATCGATTTTCACCATTTTTGGAATGAGATATGCGGTTTAAGACTTCTTAGCGATTCTTTCCAACTCTGCTTCTACCTCTCCTTCCAGCCCTGCTCCTTCTCACGTCTACCGATCCAATCTGCTCCTTCCCTCCCTTCTCATCCTCTTCCAGCTGGTTGCCGGCCCGCCTTCCCTTTTCCTCTATGTCCCACTCCCCCTTCCACTCTGCGTCCTGCTTTTCGCCATGGACAAGATCCATCTGTGTGGGTGTGGGTAGAGAGCTAACATCTAGAGGATAGCCAGCTCCCAGACGACAACATGCTCAGGACGGCGTGGTCTACGCGCTTGACCATAGAGACAACCTCGAGGGCGTCAGCGGCTATGCGGACGAGGGCTTGCTCATGGAGGGCGGCTTCCAACTGGTCCACGATGTGCTAGTGGATGCCGGTGTCCACGCGAGGGCGGATGGCTCGCAGAGGGCGGCGTCCACCCACACGATGGTCTTCTCACGGAGGGCGAGGTTCACATCTGGATAAACAACGTTTCAGACGACAATGGCCTCACAGAGGGTAGCATCATCCCGACAACGGCGTGTGGCGGAGTGTGGCGTCCGCCCGGATGACGGCGGTGACAACATGGCTAACAACAACAGCCACCAGGCACTCCCAGACAATGGGGCACCATCCTCACTGACGGCGGCATGATAACCCACAAGTATAGGGGATCGCAACAGTTTTCGAGGGTAGAGTATTCAACCCAAATTTATAGATTCGACACAAGGGGAGCAAAAGAATATTTGTAAGTATTAGAAGTTGAGTTGTCAATTCAAGCACACCTAGAGATTAAATATCTGCAGCAAGGTGATCAGTAGCATAGTAGTATGATAGTTTGATAGCTGTGGTAACGGTAATAGTAGTAACAGTAATGGTAGTACTAGTAATTTTGTAGCAGTTGTAACAGTAGCAGTAACAATAGTAACTTAGCAAGAACAATATGTGAAAAACTCATAGGCATTGGATCGGTGATTTCGTTGGATAATATTCATCATATAACAGTCATAACCTAGGGCGACATAGAATTAGCTCCAGTTCATAAATATAATGTAGGCATGTATTCCATAAATAGTCACACGTGCTTATGGAAAAGAATTGCATGACATCTTTTGTCCTACCCTCCCGTGGCAGCAGGGTCCATAAGGAAACTAAGGGATATTAATGCCTCCTTTTAATAGAGAACCGGAACAAAGCATTAGCACATAATGAATACATGAACTCCTTAAACTACGGTAACCACCGGAAAGAATCCCAATTATTTTCACCTTGGGGTATCCAGATCATAACACGTAGCAAGTGCATATAACTTGCAAGATCAGATCATGAACATAGATATAATGGTCAAAACATAAACAGTTCAGACCTGAAATCATGGCACTCGGGCCCTAGTGACAAGCATTAAGCATAGCAAAGTCATAGCAACATCAATCTCAGAACATAGTGGATACTAGGGATCAAGCCCTAACAAAACTAACTCGATTACATGATGAATCTCATCCAACTCCTCACTGACCAGCGAGCCTACGAAGGAATTACTCACTCCCGACGGTGAGCATCATGGAATTGGTGATGGAGGATGGTTAATGATGACGAAGACCGAAGATCCCCCTCTCCGGAGCCCCGAACGGGCTCCAGATTTGGCCTCCCGATGAAGAACAGGAGTTGGCGGCGGCTCCGTATCGTAAACACGATGAAACTTCCTCTCCTATTTTTTTCTGGAAAAATAGGATTTTATAGCGTCGGAGTTAGGGTCAGCGGAGCCCCGTAGGCCCCACTACCCACCAGGGTGCGCTAGAGGGGGGTGGCGCGCCCTGGTGCCTAGTGGGCAGCTGGGGGCCCCCCCTCCAGTGGGTCTTTGTTCCAGTATTTTTTATTTATTCCAAAATAATTCTGCAAAAAGTTACGTCCAATTTCGAGAACTTTTATTTCTGCACAAAAACAACACCATGGTAGTTCTACTGAAAACAGCATCAGTCCAGGTTAGTTTCATTCAAGTCATGCAAATTGGAGTCCAAAACAAGAGCAAAAGCATTAGGAAAATTAGATACGATGGAGATGTATCAACTCCCCCAAGCTTACCATTGCTTGTCCGCAAGCAATTCAGTTGACAAACTGAAAGTGATAAAGAAAAACTTTTACGAACTCTTATGTTCTTGTGTTCATATATATATATATATATATTCTTAAATAGCACCCAGGTTTTCAGCAAAGATCACAACTAACCATGCAAGGAATAACTCTTAGAAATTATATTCACTCATATCAATCACATAATCAACTAGCGAGAAATAATAAAATATTTCAAATGCCAACACTTTGTCAAAACAATCATGATATAATATGACAATAATGGTATCTCGCTAGCCCTTTCTAAGACCGCAAAACATAAATGCAAAGCACCTCCAAAGTTCAAGCAGCGACTAAACATTGTAATTCATGGTGGAAGAGATCCAGTCATGATGCATTCAACATTAACTATACACAATGCATGAGGATGACAATAGTGCTCTCTGGACTGGTGCTTTTTTGAGAAGGTGATGACTCAACATAAAAGTAAAATAACATAAAAGTAAATGGATAGTCGCTTCGTAGAGGGAAGCAGGGATTTACAGAGGTGCCAGAGCTTAAAGTTTAAACCAGAGATAAATATAATTTTGGGAGGCATGCCCTTCCTGTCAATGTTACGACCAAGAGTTTTCAATATCTTCCATGCTAAACACATTAGCGGCGGTTACCAAGCGATAAAAGTAAAATTTACTCCCCCTCCACCAACAAACACAAGCCATGGCTAGCCGAATCCTCGGGTGCCCTCCATACCAACAACAGTCCGGGGGAGTTTTGTTTAATTTTTTGTAATTTTTTTATTTCGGGACTGGGCATCCCTATTACTGATACTTCTCCCATGTATCTATAATTTTTTATTGTTCCATGCTGTTATATTATCATTCTTGGATGTTATATATTCATTTTATAGCAACTTTATATCATTTTTTGGGACTAACCTTTTAACATAGTGCTCATCGCCAGTTGCTGTTTCTTGCTTGTTTTTTACTTCACAGAATATCCATATCAAATGGAGTCCAAATGCATCGAAAATTTTTGGAGATTTTTTCTTCCCAGAAGACAACTTGGGAGCCAAGGAAGTGCACGAGGGGAGGCCCGTGGGGCCCACAAGACACCAGGGCGCGCCAGAGGCCCCTGCTGCGCCCAGGTGGGTAGTGGGGCCCACGGGAGTCCTTTCCATCGCGTCTCAGCTCTATAAATAACCAAATATTCCAGAAACCCTAGGGGAGTCGACGAAACACAATTCCAGCCGCCGTAAGATCTAGAACCACGAGATCCAATCTAGAGCTCTATTCCGGCACCTTGCTGAAGGGGAACATGATCACAGAGGGGTTCATATTCCTCATTGGTGCTCCTTCGATGATGCGTGAGTAGTTCACCACAGACCTACGGGTCCATAGGCAGTAGCTAGATGGCTTCTTCTCTCTTTTTGATTCTCAATACAATGTTCTCCCTGATGTTCTTGGAGATCTATTTGATGTGATGACTTTTTGCGGTGTGTTTGTTGGGATCTGATGAATTGCGAGTTTATGATCAGTTCTATCTATGTATATTATTTGAGTCTCCTTTGATCTCTTATATGCATGACTGCTATAGCCTCGTATATCCTCTCCAAAACTTTGGTTTCGTTTGGCCAACTAGATTGATTTTCCTTGCAATGGAAAGAGGTGCTTTGTGATGGGTTCGATCGTGCGGTGTCCTCACCCAGTGACAGAAGGGGTAGCAAGGCATGCATGTATCGTTGCTATTAAGGATAAAAAGATGGGGTATATTCCTACATGAATAGATCTTGTCTACATCATGTCATCGTTCTTATTGCATTACTTTGTTTCTCCATGAACTTAATACACTAGATGCATGCTAGATAGCAGTCGATGTGTGGAGTAATAGTAGTAGATGCAGGCAGGAGTCGGTCTACTAATCTTGGACGTGATGCCTATATACATGATCATTGCCTTGGATATCGCCATAATTATTTGCTCTTCTCTCAATTGCCCAACAGTAATTTGTTTACCCACCGTATGTTATTTTCTCGAGAGAAGCCACTAGTGAAATCTACGGCCCCCGGGTCTATCTTTTATCATATTGTTTCAGATCTATTATTCCAAAAGCCCCAAAATACCTTGCTGCACTTTCTCTTTATTTATTTTATTTTGTGTTTTCGCTAGATCTATTTATCCAATCTCATACAATTTTATCTATCTCAATACCGAGGGATTGACAACCCCTCTTACGCGTTGGGTTGCAAGTATTTGTTATTTGTGTGCAGGTACCGCTTACATAGTGTTGCTTGGTTCTCCTACTGGATTGATAACCATGGTTTCATAACTGAGGGAAATACCTACGGTTGCTGTGCTGCGTCATCCTTTCCTCTTCGGGGAAATACCAACGCAAATACAAGCAATCAGGAAGAATTTTTGGCGCCGTTGCCGGGGAGACATCATCAACATCTATCAGTTTCCTAATCACAAATCTCATCTCCTTGCAATTTACATTATTTGCCATTTGCCACTCATTTTCATCTCCCCCACTTCTAAAACATTTTTGCAAAAAGCAAAAAAAGTATTTGCCTTCTTTTCGTTCGCCTTTTTCTCGTTTGATCTTTTGTTTGCTCGAATATATCATCATGAGTGACTTTTGTATGGCAGAAATAGATGATGACAGAACTCCTAAAATTGGACATTCTGGCAATCTGGATGCTAAAACTTTTGTTTTGGGACAAGGGAACGTTATAGGAAAAGAAACCATCCAAGAATTCTTCAATTGTGTTGGAACTTTGACTTGTGATGATGCTCCTATACTTAAAAGAACTAAAACTTATGCGGAAGCTATTTTAGCACTAGTTCTGAAACTTTAAAATAGATTTATTCGTACTCATCCTACCTTGCAAAGATTGTTTTATGAACTACCCATTATAAAGGATCTGAAAGCTAAAAAGATAGGTACTCTTGTTCTTATGAATGAATTTGATCACATAGTACAGGAAGCTAGGGAATTTTTTTTATTTTTATGGTATGAACCGTGAAAAACCGGTAATAGATGAGAACCGTTACAATAGTGATTATGTATTAAGACATTTGCTTGGTAATAATCAATTTTTTTATGAGAACCTTAAAAAGGAAATTCCCGTTATATTCGTGGATTGTAGCCGGGAATCAAAGGGGATACAAAGATGGACAACTTGATGATGCTAAAATTTCTATGGACAATGTGTTTCAAGTTATATTTGAGAAACCTCCTAACAAAAACACACCTATAGAAAATAAAAAGAAAGATGACAATACTCGAACCTATGCATTATGCCTAGCTAGGGGCATAAAACGACAATGCTTGTTGGGAGGCAACCCAATGAATAAAATATTTTTTCTCTTTCTCTTTTTCTTTCTGTTTTTGTCTGTTCACACAATTATGCCTCTATTATGATTGTGTTTTTATGTTTTAATTAGTGTTTGTGCCAAGTTAAGCCTTTAGGATAGCTTTAGGTGATAGTTGATTTGATCCTGTTGAAAAACAGAAACTTTTTGCGTCCAGTAGCTGAATTGTTAAAAATAATGGAAGCGACAAAAAATTATGAATGTTTTACAAAAGATTTATATACAAATTTCCTCTGTTGTCCTAATTGTTCAGAATTTTTGGAGTTACAGAAGTATGATTAAAATTCGAGTCTTCACAGACTGTTCTGATTTTGATTGATTCTGTTTTCGTTACATTCTGTGCTTATTTTGATGAATCTATGGATTGTATCGGGGGCTATAACCCATGGTAAATTTAGAATACAGTAGGTATAATGTGATAACAAAATATGAATGGGTTTGAAACAGTACTTAAAGCAAAGATTAGTTTTCTTATACTAACGGATCTCACAAAGGTTTTGTTAAGTTTTGTGTGATTGAAGTTTTCAAGTTTTGGGTGAGATCTCGATGGATGAAGGAATAAGGAGTGAAAAGAGCCTAAGCTTGGGGATGCCCATGGCACCCCAAGGTAATATTCAAGGAGAACCAAGCAACTAAGCTTGGGGATGCCCCGGAAGGCATCCCCTCTTTCTTCTAACAACCATCGGTAATTTTACTTGGAGCTATATTTTTATTCGTCACATATCATGAGTTTTGCTTGGAGCGTCTTTTATTATACGAGTCTTTGCTTGTTTTGCTTTTTAGTTTTTCGCAATCATCCTTGCTGGACACACCTATTTGAGAGAGCCATAATGATGCTATGATTTGTTAGAATTTCTCTATGTGCTTCACTTAAATTTTTTGAGCTACGGAATTGCTCTAGTGCTTCACTTATATCTTTTTTAGCATGGTGGTGCTTTAATTTTTGAAGAAATACTCTCATGCTTCACTTAGATTAATTTGAGAGTTGGTAAATGTTTGAAGAAATTCTCTTATGCTTCACTTATATTATTTTGAGAGAAGAAAAAAAGTTACTTATGCTCATGTTCTTCACTTAAATTTATTTGAGAGCTTGTTAAAAGCAATGGTAATATATTAATCTATTCCCAAAGTGATAGATATTCAAGAGGGATGTAATAAAAACTTTCATGAAAGATCATTGGACAAAATAAACTTGATTCTTTGTAATAGTTTTGAGATATGATGATAGTAATATGTGAGTCATGTTGGTGAGTAATTGTGCTTTAGTAAGAATATTGGTGTTAAGGTTTGTGATTCCCTATGCAAGCACGAAAGTCAATAGTTATGCAATGAAATTACATCCTACTTGTGGTGCATTATTCGGTGTTAGTTATGCTTAATGCTTGTTTATGAGAATTTTTGCTTTTTGGTTGGTTGCTTCTCAATCTATTTGCTAGCCTTTCCTTGTACTAAGTGGGAATACTACTTGTGCATCCAAAATACTTAAACCAAGTTGTGCCAAATGAGTCCACCATACCTACCTATATCCAGTATTTCCTTGTCATTCCAAGTAAATCTGTATGTGCCAACTCTAATTTCTAAAATGAATTTCCTTTTTGTGTGCCCGTACCTCTCATGAAGCGGTAGGGGTGGCCAATATTTTTCCATGCTAGATGTATTGTTCTCAAGGTGAATGTTTATTCACTTGTCATTGCACGAGAGTGTGGCGGTAATAGGGATGCCTAGTCCCGAAATGAAAAGAAAATTTACTTTATGTTGTTAAATAATAAATTCCTTGGAAAGTGTTGGTATGGAAGGCACCCGTGGATACGGCTAGCCATGGATTGTGAAAGAATGGTGGAAAAAGGAATAAACTTTATTTTATGTTTGGGAACTACCTATGATGTATCTAGCATGGAACGTATTGGGAATTCTCGGTCGTTTTCGTTGACAGGAAAAGCATGCCTCTCAAAATATTTTATCTCTCAATTTAAGCTTTGAGCTCTGGCACCTCTACAAATCTCAGCTTCCCTTTGCGAAGGGCCTATCTATTTACTTTATGCAATTTCTATGATCATACTTGTGCATTGGATGTAGCTAATATTCGAGTGTGTTTCATGAATGGATCAATGATTGAGCATGATGGGCTAGGGATAGCTTTCTTTAGTGTTGATATTTTGAAAGACATGGTTGCTTGTTGATATGCTTGAGTATTGAAATCTTCATGTCAAATATAGACTATTGCTTTGAATTGTCTAAAAGTCCAAATGTCCATGGTACAAAAGAAAAGAATATGTGATGAACATGTTAGGCAGCATTCCACATCAAAAATTCTATTTTTATCATTTACCTACTCGAGGACGAGAAGGAATTAAGCTTGGGGATGCTGATACATCTCCAACGTATCTATAATTTTTTATTGTTCCATGTTGTTATATTATCATTCTTGGATGTTTTATATTCATTTTATAGAAACTTTGTATCATTTTTTGGGACTAACCTATTGACATAGTGCCCAGTGCCAGTTGTTGTTTTTTGCTTGTTTTTTACTGCGCAGAATAACAATATCAAACGAAGTCCAAATGCAGCGAAACTTTTTGGAGATTTTTTTCTGCCCAAAAGACAAATTGAGAGCCAAGGAAGTGCACGAGGGGAGGCCCATGGGGCCAACAAGACACCAGGGCGCGCCAGAGGC
Source organism: Thinopyrum elongatum (assembly GCA_011799875.1). NCBI lineage: Eukaryota > Viridiplantae > Streptophyta > Magnoliopsida > Poales > Poaceae > Thinopyrum > Thinopyrum elongatum. The sequence goes on along the minus strand of CM022301.1, from coordinate 68,645,325 downwards.
CCCTGGCACACCCAGGTGGGTAGTGGAGCCCACGGGAGTCCTTTCCACCGCCTCTCAGCTCTATAAATACCCAAATATTCTAGAAACCCTAGGGGAGTCGACGAAACACAATTCCAGCCGCCGCAAGTTGAAGAACCACGAGATCCAATCTAGAGCCCTATTCTGGTACCTTGCCAGAGGGGAACACGGTCACGGAGCGGTTCATCATCCTCATTGGTGCTCCTCCAATGATGCGTGAGTAGTTTACCACAAACCTACGGGTCCGTATGCAGTAGCTAGATGGCTTCTTCTCTCTTTTTTATTCTCAATACAATGTTCTCCTCGATGTTCTTGGAGATCTATTTGATGTAATGACTTTTTGCGGTGTGTTTGTTGGGATCCGATGAATTGTGAGTTTATGATCAGCTCTATCTATGAATATTATTTTGAGTCTTCGTTGATCTTTTATATGCATGATTTTTATAGCCTCGTATTTCTTCTCCGAAACTTTGGTTTGGTTTGGCCAACTAGATTGATTTTTCTTGCAATGGGAAGAGGTGCTTTGTGATGGGTTCGATCTTGCGGTGTCCTCACCCATGTGACAGAAGGGGTAGCGAGGCACGCATGTATCATTGCTATTAAGGATAAAAAGATGGAGTCTATTCCTACATGAATAGATCTTGTCTACATCATGTCATCGTTCTTATTGCATTACTCTGTTTCTCCATGAACTTAATACACTAGATCATGCTGGATAGCGGTCGATGTGTGGAGTAATAGTAGTAGATGCAGGCAGGAGTCAGCCTACTAATTTTGTACATGATGGCTATATACATGATCATTGCCTTGGATATCGTCATAATTATTTGCTCTTCTATCAATTGCCCAACAGTAATTTGTTTACCCACCGTATGCTATTTTCTCGAGAGAAACCACTAGTGAAATGTACGGGCCCCGGGTCTATCTTTTATCATATTGTTTTCAGATCTATTATTCCAAAAACCCAAAAATACCTTGCTGCACTTTTTCTTTATATATTTTATTTTGTGTTTTCGCTTGATCTATTTGTCCAATCTCATACAATTTTATCTATCTCAATAACAAGGAGGGATTGATAACCCCTCTTACGCGTTGGGTTGTAAGTATTTGTTATTTGTCTGCAGGTACCGCTTACATAGTATTGCTTGGTTCTCCTACTGGATTGATAACCTTGGTTTCATAACTGAGGGAAATACTTGCCGTTGCTGTGCTGCATCATCCTCTCCTCTTCGGGGAAATACCAATGCAAATACAAGCAATCAATTACTAGCCCCTCTCGTGCAAGGATGAGTGAATAAACACTCATCATGAGAATAACCCACTTAGCATGGAAGATACTGACCACCCCCTGTCGCTCCATGAGCTATCTGGGCACACAAAACATATGTTCATTTGAATTTTTAGAGGTGGCACATGCAAATTTACTTAGAATGGCAGGGTAGTACCGCATATAGGTAGCTATAGTGGACTCATCTAGAATAACTTTGGTTTAAGGATTTTGATGCACAAGTTGTATTCCTGCTTAGTACAGGCGGAGACTAGCAATTAGGTTGAGAAGCGACCAACTAGAGAGCAAAAACGGTCATGATCATGCATTATGAATAATCAACATTGAGTACTAGCATGAGTAGGATATAAACACCATGAACATAAATATCATGGAGGCTATGTTGGTTTTGATTCAACTACATGCGAGAACACGTGCTAAGTCAAGCCACTTGAAACATTCGGAGGAGGATACCATATCATCATACTACATCACAATCATTTTAATGCATGTTGACACTCAAGATAAATCATTATCGACTCCTAGTTACTTAAGCATGGCATGCGCAACTATAATCTCTAATTGTCATTGTAAGCATGTTTAATCATAATATGCTGGATCATGGATATTGAGTTAAACATATTTATAAAAACAAAAACAAGTCGAGCTCATACCCGCTTTTCCCTGCCACAGTCACTTCATCATATATCATCATTATTGCCTTTCACTTGCATGACCGAATGATATGAAAATAATAATAGTGCAAGAGTGCCGTGGACTAAGCTGGAATCTGCAGTATTTTATTCAGACGAGAAGACAAAATAATATGGGCTCTTTGTTAGATAATCAATAATGCATATGAGAGCCACTCAACATTTTCATCATGGTCTTCTCCTTCGTACGACCCAACAAAAGAAAAGAATTTCAGAGAAACACACTGAAATATTTTTGGAGTTTTTAGTTTTTCTTGGAAGAAGCACATTAAAGAAAGGAAAACAAAAACGAGAAAACTATTTACATGGGAAAACTCCCAACAAGCAAAAGAAGAAGTGAGAAATCTTTTTGGGTTTTCTTTTAATACTACAACTAATTAAACTAGAAAGAAAAACCGAAAAGAAGCAAGAAATATTTTTAGATTTTCTCAAAGTTTAAAAAAAACACAGAAGAAGAAAGCGAGAAAATAAAACTAACATGGGTAATACAATGAAAAAGTATGGACACCGACAACTGGAATGACATGTGTGAACATGAATGTAATGTCAGTGGAAATACGTACTCCCCCAAGCTTAGGCTTTTGGCCTAACTTGGTAATCACCATCCGTAGCCTGAATAATAGTCAGAATGATAGCTCGTGGAGGCTCTCGGTGCAGCCTCCTCAGCCTGACGGGCAGCTTCTACTGCTGCGTTGTACTCACGCACCTCGTTCTCATAAATGTAGTATCTTCCTTTACTCTGATAGTCAAAGAGAGTAGGTGCAGGCAAAATAACAGCTATAATGGGTTTCTTAGCAAACATCAAGTTGTAGTTGTAATTGGTGGCCTTATATTTAATAAACTCATGATGTTGCATGGCCCCAAAGTCTACGTACTGGGTAGGTAAAATAGGATCATTGGGCCAAGGTGTCACACCCAGCTCACTAGCTAAACGAGAGGCATATATCCATCCATAAAAGTGACCACTTTCAGCATTGCATTGCAACCTTCGTGCAACGATTGCTCCAAGATTATGGCATTTTATTCCTGTTCGAGCAGTGTGTATGAGGCTCAAATCTGGGGCACAGAGGGTACTGCAATCTTGTTTGCCCACGATGCATTTTCCATTAAAGAGTGCAAATTAACGAATTGATGGAAATTGTATACTTTTTATTCTAGCTTGCGTCACTCCTCTATCCTCACCACAAGATAGACCAGTTAAAAACATCTCATACTCAGATTTTGGTGGTTCATCCAACGAACCCCAGTATGGAATTTTGCAAGCAACACAAAATTGTTCTAGAGGCATAGTAAAGGCCCTATCATAAAGGCTAAATGAAACTCTAGAATCACACGAATGATATTTAAATTTCTTAGTGAACGTCTGTGTGAGGTTGAGATGCTGGATGCACTTATCTACGATGTAGGGAGCGAGCTCAGTGTTGTGAACATATTGCTCAAATTCTTCCTTTATCCCTGCTCCTATCATGAACTCATCACACGACCATAAGCATGATTTGGTATCGGCATCCCGCATCAAGCTTTCACTAGGCTCAATATAGGACTGTCGTATCAATCCCTCGCTCGACGATGTTCCCGAGGACCTCCTCCTCGAAGAACTCCTAAAGAGGTGCATTTTTATTTGCGAACAATTTCCAGTAGCAATCCCCCAAAACAGTTTCAGAAACGGAGCTTCGAGCAAAGAGATCAAAATCCACGGGTTTGAGAGCAAGAACACGAGAGAGAGAGAGAGAGAGAGAGAGAGAGAGAGAGAGAGAGAGAGGGAGATAGAGCAAGGGTGATTTTTTTTCTAGAGGTGGGGGATGACATGGGCTAAAGGGATAAATGAGGGGGCCACGTGGGGCCCACTACCCACCAGGGCACGCCTGGGGTAGCTGGCGTGCCCTGGTGCCTAGTTGCCACCAGGAGCACCCCCCTGTGATGTTATTTGTATAAAAAATATTAAATATTCAGAAAAAATCATGTCAAAATTTCAGGTCATTCTGAGCACTTTTATTTTTGGGCACCTTTTTATTGCACGGAAAAATCAGAAAACAGGAGAAACATGGCATTTTATTTTGTTTAACTAAAAATAGCAGAAAACAAAATGTAGGGACAGAAAATTATGCCTACTAAATTCATCGACCACATGTCTCTCAAAAGTAATCCATTAATAAGGTTGATCAAGTCTTATTAACAACCACTTCCAATTAACATGAACCCGAAGAATTTTTGTAAAAACACTAAGTTACCTCAACGGGAATATGCATGTCCCCAACAATTAGTATTTCATATTTCTTTTTGGCAGTAGGAAGATGGAGTTGAAAACTTCCAATAGTAATTGTCGGAGATTTTTCAATAACATTAATACCATTTACTTGAAATTGTTTCTTCGGAAAGTTCACCCTATGCTCATTACCATTGATATGAAAAGTGACTCTGCTTTTATTGCAATCAATAACAGCCCCTGCAGTATTCAAAAAAGGTCTACCAAGGATAATCGACGTGTTGTCGTCCTCGGGCATCTCAAGTATAACAAAGTCTGTTAAGATAGTAACATTTGCAACAACAACGGGCACATCCTTACAAATACTGATAGGTATGGCAGTTGATTTGTTAGCCATTTGCAATGATATTTCAGTAGGAGTGAGTTTATTCAAATCAAGTCTTTTGTATAAACAGAAAGGTATAACACTAAGACCAGCTCCCAAATCACATAAAGCAGTTTTGACATAGTTTCTTTTAATGGAGCACGGTATAGTTGGTATTCCTGCATCTCCTAGTTTTTTGGGTACTCCATCCTTAAAAGAATAATTAGCAAGCATGGTGGAGATTTTAGCTTCAGTTATATTCTTTTATTAGTGATAATGTCTTTCATGTACTTAGCATAAGGGGCCATCTTTAAAATATCAATCAAACGAGTACGCAAAAAGACTGGCCTAAGCATTTCAGCAATGTGTTCAAAATCTTCTTCATCCTTTTTCTTAGATGGTTTAGGTGGAATGGGCATGGGCTTATGAACCCATGGTTCTCTTTCTTTACTATGTTTTCTAGCAACAAAGTCTCTCTTATCATAACTTTATTTTTAGGTTGTGTGTTATCAAGTTCAACATCAGGTTCTATCTCAACATCATTATCTGGTTCTTTATCATTGTCTGGTAGAGCATCTTCTGGAACATCATCATTTTCATTTTCATTATCACTAGGTGAATGTTCACTACCAGATTGAGTTTCAGCATCAGAGATAGAAATGTCATTGTTTTCTTCAGAAGGTTTTTCTACCTCAGGTTCACTAGATGTATGCAAAGTCCTATCATTTTTTTAGTAGGACTAGGTGCATCAATATTAATTCTTTGAGTCTTGTTCAATTCGTTTAGGGTGACATTCAGGATAAAGTGGCTCCTGAGTCATTTTGCCTCCTCTAGTTGCTACTCTAACACCATAATCATTCATATTATTGTTCATTTCATTAAGCAGCTCACTTTGAGATTTAGCAACTTGTTCTAACTGGGTTCTAACCATAGAGGCATGTTTTCCTACACCTCTAACATCATTTGTAATTCTAAACAACAAGTCACTTAAGCGAGCAATCATATCAGAATTTTGTTTCAATTGTTTAATAATATTTGCATTGAAGTGATCTTGTTTTCTAGTGTAGTTCTCTAATTCATACAAGCATTGACTATGATGTTTATTGTAAGTGATATCACCTTCATCAAACTTTAAAAGAGAATTTACCTCTACCACCTATGGTGGTGGTGTGTCAAGCCCATGTATTTCTTCAATAGGAGGTGAATTTTTGACATCCTCAGCTTTAATACCTTTCTCCTTCATAGATTTCTTTGCCTCTTGCATATCTTCGGGACTGAGATATAAGATACCCCTCTTCTTCGGAGTAGGTTTAAGCGGTGGTTCAGGAAGAGTCCAATCATCATAATTTTTCAATATGTTATTCAATAGTTCTTCAGCTTGTTCAACAGTTTGTTCCCTGAAAACACAACCAGCACAACTATCTAGGAAATCCCTAGAAGCATCGGTTAGTCCATTATAGAAGATATCAAGTATTTTATTTTTCTTAAGAGGATGATCAGGCAAAGCATTAAGCAATTGGAGAAGCCTCCCCCAAGCTTGCGGGAGACTCTCTTCTTCAATTTGCATGAAGTTAAATATTTCCTGTAAGGCATCTTGTTTCTTATGAGCAGGAAAATATTTTTCCTTCATGCATTTATTTGCTTATTGCATATCTTCATGTTTTCCTACACCTCTAACATCATTTGTAATTCTAAACAACAAGTCACTTAAGCGAGCAATCATATCAGAATTTTGTTTCAATTGTTTAATAACATTTGCATTGAAGTGATCTTGTTTTCTAGTGCAGTTCTCAAATTCATACAAGCATTGACTATGATGTTTATTGTAAGGGATATCACCTTCATCAAACTTTAAAAGAGAATTTACCTCTACCACCTATGGTGGTGGTGTGTCAAGCCCATGTATTTCTTCAATAGGTGGTAAATTCTTAACATCTTCAGCTTTAATACCTTTTTCCTTCATACATTTCTTTGCTTATTGCATATCTTCAGGACTGAGAAATAGAATACCCCTCTTCTTTGTAGTGGGTTTAGGCGGTGGTTCAGGAAGAGTCCAATCATCATAATTCTTCAATATATTATTCAATAATTCCTCAGCTTGTTCAATAGTTCATTACCTGGAAACACAACCAGCACAACTATCTAGGAAGTCCCTAGAAGCATCAGTTAGTCCATTATAACAGATATCAAGTATTTCGTTTTTCTTGAGAGGATGATCAGGTAAAGTGTTAAGTAATTGGAGAAGCCTCCCCCAAGCTTGTGGGAGACTCTCTTCTTCAATTTGCACAAAATTAAATATTTCATGTAAGGCAGCTTGTTTCTTATGAGCAGGAAAATATTTTTCAGATAAGTAATAAATCATATCCTAGGGACTACACACACAACCAGGAGCAAGAGTATTGTACCAAGTCTTAGCATCACCCTTTAATGAGAAAGGAAATAACTTAAGAATATAGTAGTAGCAAATTTTTTCCTCATGAGCAAATAGGGTGGCTATATCATTTAATTTAGTAAGATGTGCCACAACAGTTTCAGTTTCATAGCCATGGACAGGATCAGATTCAACCAAAGTAATTAACTCTGGGTCGACAGAGAATTCATAATCCTTATCAGTAAAAAAGATAGGTGAAGTAGCAAACCTAGGATCACATTTCATTCTAGCATTTAAAGATTTTTTTTCAACTTGACTAGTAGTTTCTTTAGATCATCTCTATCCTTACAAGAAAGAAAATTCCTAGCAATCTCTTCATCCATAACATAACCCTCAGGTATCTTAGGCAATTCATATCTAGGAGAGCTAGGTCTAAAAGGTGTTTCATAATTTTCAGTTTCAAAGACTTCATTAGTTTCTGTAATTTCATCAGTTTCAACAATTTCATTCTCTTTAGCTCTAGCAATTTGTTCATCAAGAAATTCACCTAGTGGCACTGTCTTATCTCGCAAGGTACTGCTACTTCTTGAGCTTGCGTTGATTTTTCCCTTGAAGAGGAAAGGGTGATGCAGCAAAGTAGAGATAAGTATTTCCCTCAGTTAAGAACCAAGGTATCAATCCAATAGGAGGCACAAGCAAGTCCCCAATATATGCACCTGCACAAACTAACAAACACTTGCACACAACGCGAAAAAGGGGTTGTCAATCCCTTCACGGTCACGAACAAGAGTGAGATCTAATAGAGATAGGTATAAAAGATAAATAAAAAGGCAAACTAAAGTAAATATAAATAAATTGCAGCAATGTATTTTTGGGTTTTATGGTTTATAAATCTGAAAATATATGATGGAAAATAGACCCGGGGGCCATAGGTTTCACTAGAGGCTTCTCTCTTGAAGAAAACATATGGTGGGTAAACAAATTACTGTTGAGCAATTGATAGAAAAGCGCATAATTATGAAGACATCTAAGGCAATGATCATGAATATAGGCATCACGTCTGTGACAAGTAGACCAAAACAATTCTGCATCTACTACTATTACTCCACACATCGGCCGACACCTGCCTGCATGTAGAGTATTAAGTTCATAAGAACAGAGCAACGCTTTAAGTAAGATGGCATGATGTAGAGGGATAAACTCAAGCAATATGACATAAACCCCATCCTTTTATCCTTGATGGCAATAATACAATACGTGCCTCGCTACCCCTTCTGTCACTGGGTGAGGGCATCGCAAGATTGAACCCAAAACTAAGCACCTCTCCCATTGCAAGAAAACCAATCTAGTTGGCCAAACCAAACCGATAGTTCGAAGAGAAATACAAAGATATCTTAATCATGCATAAAAGAGTTCAGAGAAGACTCAAATAATATTCATAGATAATCTGATCATAAATCCACAATTCATCGGATCTCAACAAACGCACCGCAAAACAAGATTACATCGAATCACTACAAAAAAAGACACATCCGTGACATTTTGGGCCGAACGAATTTTTTTTCTGTCATGCTTATGACACTTCTATGACGATAATTGTGACAAAAGCACGTATCATCATAGATGTGGTGGGCACCTACTTCTATGACAAAAAATCATGATAGAAAATGGGCTTTTCATCCTGGGCGGGCCGGGGCCACACTTGCATGACATTCTTTGGGCCGTCCATGACGGAAAAAATCGTGGTAGAAGCGAGGGCGAGGAAAATTTCGGGGAGTTGCCGGTTACGGTGGGTGGTTGGGGCCGAGCGATGCATGGAGGTTTGTGTGTTTCTCTCATAGACGTACGCGCGTGTGTGTGAGTCGTTGGCCTCTAATTGAACCCGAGCAAGGCGTTGGGCTCTAACTGAACCCGAGCGATTGCACTAGCTACGTTACTGAACCCCGATCGATCCCTTGGCTGTTAACTAAACCCGAGTGATCCATTTGCTACTGCTGGTAACTGAAGCCGATCGAAGCTACCTCTTGATGAACAGTCCCCGACCGGTGGGGGTTGGATGAACAGTTCCCGGTGGGGGGTTGGATGAACAGGATCCCGTGGTAATAGAGGCCGTTGCCACTGGATGAACATGACCCCGATCGAGGAGGTGGGGGTGGATGAATAGTAGCCGGTGGAGGGACCCCGTGGACGGCTGGTTGAACAGGACCCTATGGAGGGCTGGTTGAACAGGACCCCGTGTGGAGGGCTAGTTGAACAGTAGCCGGTGGAGGCTAGATGAACAGGACCCCGTGGAGGGCTGGTTGAACAGTAGCCGGTGGAGGCTGGATGAACAGGACCCCCATGGATGAACCGTAGCTGGTGGAGGCTGGAGGAAGTCGATGGTGGATGAACAGTAGCAGGTGGAGTCTGGATGAAGTCAACGGTGGATGAACAGTAGCCCCGTGGAGGCTGGAGCGAGGCAATAGATGGTGGATGAACAGTAGCCCGTGGAGTCCCGTTTTGCGGTACGCCACACCCCTGCCGATGAACAGGACTCCTATTTCGACCGTAGGTGCTCCAACACAAGTCTGTTTCCTCCGTTTTGCGGTATGCCACACCCCTCCCAATCAAAAGCACCCCGTTTCGACCGTAGGCACTCGAACACAAGTCTGTTTCCTCTGTTGTGCGGTACGCCAGACCCTTCCCAATGAACAGGACCCCGTTTCGACCGTACGCGGTCGAACAGAAGGCCATTTTCCTCCCTTTTGCAGTACGCCAGACCCCGTTCCGGCTGTTCCGTCCAAGCCAGTTGGCTCCCGTTGAACACGACCCATTCTGACCCAGTGGCTTCGCTCCCGATGAACAGGACGCGTTCCGACCCAGTCACTTGGCTCCCAGTGAACACGACGCTGTTTCCTCCGTTCCGACCCAGTTGGTTAGCTGCCGATGAACAGGACGCCATTGCTGCCATCCGTTGCCTCTCCATGTACACGAGCCCTGGCCGTACGTATGCACGAGTACACGTTCAAGACCCCGCCCGTATGTACGTACGCGGCCGTATTTTTTGGCATGTGGCTGTACGTACGTGTACACGGTTTAGAAGGGACTGCCTGAACTGCTACGTCGAGGGCTCTACTACTACACGTGCCGCTTCTTGCTCGACCACAGTTCATCGTTGCAGAGAGAGCGATTGACCAGTATGTACGTACATGTTCGCGACCAGACAGAAAACGCTACGTACGCCTTGACCGGGTGGGTCCCAGCTGTCAGGGAGGACAAGGACGCACTTCCTTGTGTGCGAAGATATAGCTGGTGGGTCCCAGCTTTCAGGGGGAAGAATCATTTTTATGCCCGTAATATGGACGTACTTCCTTGCGTGTGAAGATGTAGCTGGTGGGTCCATTTGTCAGCCTCACCGTGTAGAGTCCTCTTCCGATGGCTGTCGTTCGTTGACCACGTTGACCATGCCGCGCGGACAGCACCGGGGCGGTGAACGATGGCGAGGCCTAGGAAGGGAACGACGCGGAGTTAGGGAAGACGAGGCAGGTGGATGCCCACAGGGAGGGGAGTACGAGGGTTCACTGGTTCGGCTGCGGTGTGAGGCTACCGTCGCCGGATAATAACAGGAGGTGTTGGTGAGTAGAGGAATGGCCTGGACGGCGATGGGAGTAGGGTGGGTCATTGAGTCCTGCGCGACAGCACAGCCGGCCACGGGAGGCGGTAGCAGGCGGTACCGCCGGCGGTGGTTTGGGCGGCTGAAGCAAGAATATCCGAGATTGAAGAAGAAGCATGACATCCGTTGGATGGACATCCAACGGCCACTACTGCTAGAATCGTGTGTTGACTATAAGATGACAAAGCCTTGCGTACGCGTCAACCTAGTAGGCCCACAAGTGTGTGGCAGAGAACATATAGCCCATTTGCGATTTGTAATAATGTACAACCCATTTTTGAATTCTAATGGAATTTACTACAACCCATTTACAGTTTGTTAAAATTACAGCCCATTTTCTAGCTAGGACAATGATTAATAATTTCAACCAAATGCTCAAAACAGAATTGAATAAAATTTCTCACATTTTGATGGGATCTGAAATATTTTTATCCCGAAATTTCAAGTCAGATTAAATATAATTTTAAAATAAATTTGTATAATGTATAAATCCAACGAAATATTGCGCGCGCAACAAGTAATGAAATTAAAATTTTCAAAATCCAAAAATAATATATTTTTTAACTAATTACGTGTTTGGTGCTTTTTTATATAGTTACAGCCGAGTTTTTTATAATTACATCCCATTTATTATTTCTTAAATCCCATTTTCTTGTTAAGCCTAATGCATCCCTCCTAGGAAAGATTTGCAGCCCAGCGGGGCGGAGAATAACAAGTTGACCTGGGTTGGGTATTCCTTAAAAAAAGTATAGCTGGGCTAGCCATTTTCAGCTTGAAAAAAATTATTATCTGGGCTGGATATTTGGTCGACGTAAAATAATAGCCTGGGCTAGACAGGCCACAGCACACCCTGGTGATCTCCTCTGAACAACAATAAAAACATCGCTCAAGAAAAACTCTGCTCACACCTCAAAAACACAAATTCTGCTCGAGCTGCTGGGTCCCAGCTGTCAGCCGCTCCTTATGCAATTCTCTCATTTATTGACTATATGGGTTAACAATGGTGTGGGACCGTGATGTCAGGAAACCAGGAGGAAGCAAAAAAATTATAGTTGACAACGTGAGACGGCGGCACCACGACGAGCGCAACAACTGGAAGGACGGCGGAGAGGGCCTCACGGGCCCTATGGATGGTCTGATACAGCGCCCGCTGCTCATTCAGGAAGCCAGGATCATAGGGCCACATGTTCGCGACGGCATTGTCGTTCGCTTGTTCACCGGCGATTCGTCCTTCCGCGAGTCGGTGCTCGTTGAGGAGACAGAGGTTGCAGCATAGGTCCTCCTGCGCTGGTAGCTCTTCCACCATTAGGGCGTCGAAGTGCGGCCAAGCCTGCTCTATGGTGAACACGGCATGAACCGGCTTGGGCGGTGGCGCCGGCTCCTGGTCGGAAGCCACGTCCATCGTCTGATTATCGTCGGTGAGCTCGGCGAGCTCGCTGGCGAGCCAGCAAGTCCGGTTGCTGGACCGGACCGCTGCCAAGCACGAGTCTGACCGCCCTGGCCCACCCAGGACCCCTCCCTCGCCCGTGCATGCTTTCCATCTGAAACGGTCAGCGCCGCTCGCGCCGCTTTCCGGTGCAGGCGATTGTTCCGCGTTCAAACAACACCAGTGCCGTCCGTCCGTCCTTCTGCCGCCCACATTAATGATACGCGGTTGCCGAGGCGGCTACTCCGGCGCCACCCGTCAGTCCATCTGTCGCCCACCATTGCTATATAAACTACTGCGCCAACCATAGCCGCAGTCATCCGCCTCCGTTCCCTTTCTCCTGTCCACACCACTCCCACCATGGCTTCGTCGCGCTCCAGCGCTCTTCGGGATGGGCGGACGATGGACCAGAAGGAGGTGGCAGCCATTGTTGCCGACTGGCTGGCCGGCAGGCAGCCGGAGGACGACAACGTCCCAATGGAGAACGTCGTAGTCGACGATCTGGCGCCAACCCCCTCCTCCGCGCCATCCTCGCTGGTGCATGGCCCCATGACCATCGGCGAGGCCCGTGCCCAATACATGGACATGGTGAGGCAAAAGCATGAGGAGCAATTCCGGGAGGTGCAGGCCGACGCCGCCTACAACCACCATGTCCTCCAGGAGTACCTGCCGGCCGAGGAGCAGATCGCCGTTGAGCGGTCAGAGCAGGAGGCGCTGCTTGAGTCGTACCAGTCAGCCCGCGAGAGCCGCCTCACGTGCTGGCGGTACCGCATGCGGGTGGCGGAGGTTGAGGCGCTGTTTGGCGAGACCGATGATGAGGCGGAGGACAATGCCGGCTCCGCCCCGCCGGCACCAAGGCAGAGGACTTCGCCGGCTTCCGCGAGGCCCTGCTACGCCGAGGCCCCGCCCCGCCAACAACGAGGCGGAGGACATCGCCGGCTCCGCCGAGGCCCCGCGCTGCCGGCAACGAGGGGGAGGATTTGCCCCGCTCTGCCGAGGCACCGCCCCGCCGGCAACGAGACAGAGGACATCACAGGCTCTGTCAAGGCCCTGCCCCACTGCAAATGAGGCCGCGCCACACAGAAAACGAGGAAGAGTAGAACACGGTAGGTCGCCGCCGCTCGGGCCAAGTAAGGCTACCGCTGCTACCCTCCGGTTGAAGCCAAGCTTGGTGGGTTGAACATTGACGGCCGATTAGCTTCTTGGCAGCGACGTGGAGTCAGAGAGCTGAGCTGGAGAAGAAGCTTCTGTTCGGCTCAGCCGGACACGGGAAATGGGCGCCGGAGATCATAGATTAGGTTAATTAATTATACCTCCACCGCATCCATTTTTAGTTGAAGAATGTATGAAATGTAATGATTATGCATCTCAATGATTCACATGTCAGAGCCAATATTTACTTCACAACTAAAGAATAAAGAAAAATCGATCGATGCTGCTGATAGCAAAGGGCGTCCCATTCCAAAATATCAAACGCATGTCTTCTTGCTAACATCAATGAGCAAAATTTGAGAAGGTTGTCCATTCCAAAATATCAAATGCGTATCTTTTTGCGTACATCAATGAGCAAACTTTGACAAGGTTTTCCCATTCCAAAATATCAAATGCCTATGATTGTGGAATGGGCTGGGTTTGCCATCAGTTCGGATGTTGACATGTCACCTCATGCTAAATAAACCAACTGTTCTTTTTGTGCAGTTCCACTAAAATCAACCAACTTCGCACGTAGCTTGTATGATTTTGCCTTTATATGTTGCAAGGCCTTGAACATATCGGCACCTCCTTTCTTGTAGCAAATTTTGTGGCTGGAGGTGGAAATGAATGATTCAAGAACATTCGATCTATTGTGCATGATGAAGTATAATGGAGGGCACGAACCATCAGAACATTTTGTGCAGTTCCCATTGAAATCAAGCTGAGCATCCTTGTTTGCATAAATACAAAAAAGTGATTAGTACAAAGCAAACTGTATTATGAATTTACAGCTTAAACAGGCAACCTACATGATCCATGCAGAGCACACATGTAAAAAAGTAGAACTCACCAGAAAGAATCCTAAAACAATATTGTATTGGCCATCATAGCAACAAAGATGAAGATCTGTGAGTCCTTCTGAGCTGAAGTTAGTTTGTTCTTGTGGGCAGTAATGTAACCATCCTTCAACTGCTCATTCTGATAAGAAGAGAAGGGCTTGGCTTCTTCATATCTTGGCATATTCTTCTTCAGAGGAGGATGATTCTGTTGTGCAAAGACAAGAGAACAACTAAATGCTAGCATCCCTGTTTGCTCATAAAGAAGGAAAGGAAATATTTAAAACACCCATTACATTAACAATGGGAGTAAATAATGAAATGTATAGTCACAAAGAGATGCATCCTCATTATCCTCATAGGAAATGATATGATACCAAACACAGCAGCTCAACTAGAACTGTATTATTACTTAATTTTATCAGTGGCTATAACGGTGGCAAACCGGTGCCTCAATTTATTAGCAGCCTTAGATTAACATGCGAAACAATACCACTTTCTCATGACAGTAGCTAAACAGTAGCACAACACCAATAGAGATGACAAAGCTCGATCATATGGATGAAATCCATGGGCCGGTACCAACCTTTGTCAGGAGGCTTATTGTGTAGAGCATGCAGATCAAGCACTTCTCCGGAACCATCCGTTATTATCTACTGTGGTTGCCATGCTTACTATAAACTCCTCAATTAGTTTAATGTTTCCAACTTCTTCTTGTGCAGTTCCACTAAAATATATGTTATCTTCAAACAAGATCCCTGTTTGCACAAGTAGAGATAAGTACATATTACATTAAGAGTGGCATCAAATCACAGTGGCAAAACAATTGCTCGTTCTAGCCATAGCAATAAATTAAGATGCAAAACTATATCATTACTTGTGTCATCACAGTTCCAGTGCTTCATTACAGCATCGAGAGTTGATTTTTGTTCTTCTTCTGCTTGTTCTTCCCCTTCATCACTTGGGTCAATAACAAACAAGCTTCGCCTTCAATGTATGATTTGGCATGTCAATTAGGGAGCACAAGTATAGCACTAAACAACAACATTACTTTTCTGATGATAGTAGCAATATACAGGCCAACAGTTGCGAAATATAATTATCTTACCTCAATGGGATATTACGGTGCACATACAGATTGGAAGTCTGGTCTCCGTTTGTGCAGTTCACTAAAATCAAGCAACATTACCGTATAAGTAGTAAAACATATGAAAGCACACTCCACAAATCATGTGGAAGAAGGCCAGTACTGACCTCTCATGATGCGGAATTGAAACAACTCACAAGAAGAAGATGTGAAACAAATTTGCCAACACAGATAGGAAGTCAGATCTCCTCTTGTGCAGTTCCACTAAGATCAAGCAATCAAGAAACGTTGTCGGTGTGACATTTTGGTTGAACTGCACAAAACACTCTAAAAACAGAAGTTTTTTGTGCAGTGCAACAAAAGGTCGCAGTAGCAACGAGGTGAGGTAGATAACCCTGTTTACACAGAGGTGCAAAGGAAACAATTAGTGGTCAATAACGGTGGACGACACAGAAGCCCACAAAAAGAAGCATCTAACTTATCTAAATGAGAAAGAAAGCAAGACAGTAGCATTTCTCAAACAGTGGCATTGATTCATATTAACAGAGAGATTATATTAACAATAAAATTTGTTAAACATGTAATTTGCTTTTAACTGTTGCATTGCTTCAATTTTCCAGCGGCATTATTAGATTAACAACAGCTAAAGAGTTGTATGGGATAGTGGACGCACAAGCACCATGTGCATGTACCGATGTATAAAGGGGTGATGCACAGTCTGTTGCAACAAACAACCAAGGAACATATTTGTGTTGGTCCCATTTTTGTTATCTTTAGACACCTTTCCCTATGTGAGGGCAGCAAATCTAGTCCTGCACAAACTATACAGCCTTGTCCCCCACCCACAGAAAGATCAGTTCCTTACAGATGTGTGTACTGCGTTTGTCATTGTTTTCCCTTTTCGACCAACATAGGTGTTGGATAGCCAGTCTGTACTACTTTCCCCCTTCCTTTCCTCTTTGAACCACGTCCTAGATTCATGCTATACAACTTTCCCCACTACTTTCCTATTTGATCCAACACCTAGATTCAAGTGCAGAAGCGAAAAAATTCCACATGCAGTTAGAGCAATGCCTGTGGATTAAGAAAATTATACCTTAAGGTTCTCAGGGTGTGGCTCAGTGGGCGGCCGGAGGCCGATCTGCCCACACTATGTACGGCAGCGAGGAAGAAGGGGTCGGAGGCCCTCCCACGCCGCCGCTGGGTGAAAGAGAACAGCGGCGCCGGCAGTGGATTCCTTCCCTCGCTGACGGCGACAGCGTTAAGCCTCCTTGCCTTCCCCGACGGACGGAATCCTGCTGGCTCTTTGACCAGCAGTGAGGTGAGAGAAAGAGAGGAGAGGCCAACGCAGCCTTGTTTAGATCTGGATAGAGTGAGAGAGTGTGTAGACAGCAACTACAAGCGTTGAGGCTCCAGCGTGTATATATATAGTGGAGAGAGAGTGTGAAGAGAGCAAACCCTAGAAAACAAGCGCTGAGGCTCCAGCGTGTATATATATAGTGGAGAGAGAGAGTGTGTGAAGAGAGCAAACCCTAGAAAACAAGCGATGAGGCTGCAGCGTATATAGTTGGAGTGGTTTTCTTTTTCTCTCCATAAAACTCGTTTTAAATTGTGCACGAAACGGAACTCTTTATTTAACGTACTACCAGTGAAGAAAAATACTACTAGTAGGGCAAAGCTAATACTACTACGTGAAGAAAATTTAACGCTCCAAGGAGTCAACTCAAAATTAACGCTCCACGCCTCCCGGTCGCACTTACTATCGTTCACATGTGGTAAAGCAACAACTGAACAACACACGGTCAAAATATCGGAAAGGTGGGCTGCACCATCCTCCAATTTAAAATATTTTGGGCACTTCTATTCGGCCTAAGTCAGTGTGCCACCGTATGTACTAAGGGTTAGAGCGGGTGCTAAGAAACTAGGGCGTATTGAGAGTAATTGCCATGCCATTTATTTGTAGGGTCTCTTGCAAACTGTCAAACTCTATACTCCTCTTATTTAATGGATGAGGCAAATCTTTTGCTTCCATTTTGACAAAAAACAAGAAATTTAATTTTAATTATTTTGTATGTACACTTTGCTCTCTTCCAATAATTTTGGGCACTTGTATTCGGCCTAAGTCAGTGTGCCACCGTATCTCGTACTACTCCCTCCGTCTAGGTGTATAAATTCATGTTAGAAGGTGCAGTGGGACCAAGGTGCAAGCAGATTGGAGTACAAGGAGAAACTTGACCGGTCCTTCCTCCAATCAAAGCCCTGATTTCTCTCTAGAACGCAACAATTAATCACAGCAATTAAGAGATGCCGTTTTAGCTACCATGCAGGGCCATGTATTAACTCGCATGCAAGCCGGCTTCGATTCCTTGACTAATCAACGCGTAGTTGTGCTTCATGCATTGGGTTTCCAGGGGAGATAACAAGGCAGAGTAAGTAACGCTCGCTAGCAACAAGGCTCGGAGGGGATTGAGATGCGAAGTTAATGGACGACGCCCAAATATTTTGGGAATATATGATTTTCATAAGATGGCTTAACACCTAGACGGAGGGAGTACTATCTCAGTCCAAGTTTTTACGCCACGTCATATATTTTTTGTCAAAGTTTGACCAAATTTTTTAACTACTCACTAATTTCCGGTTAATAGGGCATAAATTTGAAATCTCATCAACCAAGGCAGATGATGAATGGAGAAATGTAGTACTCCATCTCGTAGTTTACAAAATTACTCAAACTTTAATCTGCATTAATTAAAATATATTCATGGACGACCACTAAATGAGTATGAATGGTTACATGCACTGGTTGGTTTCTTTTAATCCCTGCATGCATCAATTTAATGCACCTTGGAATGTGAACACATTTATTTTCCAGCACATTTCTTTATTTCATCAATGACATTTTGATACAGGGAAGTACATTCACCAATTCTTTGCTAGGAGAGCAAGACCAAAGAAAACAAGAATCACAATTAGACATTTTAAAAGATATCCAATTTCCATAACTGCTCCCACAAATTGTATTAATACCTTCTCTATGTCTTCATTGTTGATCTGTGGCTTCTCGAGCTTGCACACTTCTTTCTTCTTCGATTCTAAAGAACTAGACATTGCTTCACATCTATATCATCTCTAGTCTCATCTCTAGCCTCTAATCTAGCAAGGAGTGCACGAGCATCTACCAAATTTCGTGCTATCAATAGATCGATGTATTCTTCTTCCCAAAACCAAAACGTGCATCCATCCTACACACAAGTTTGAGTATAAGCTGCCGAACATGCGCCGAATAAGGGAGCACAGCCGAATCAAAAGAAGTACTACGCACCTTATCTTTTTCGCACTTGATGAACACCCATCCGGGATGTTGTGGCATGGTCGAAACACGATGCAGGACCTGCCGCGGGAAGCCATCGCACTTTATGAGCGGCAACGGTGAACCGACTAGCCGCTGGGCCAGAGCCGAGCCCGGACGGTGGCTGGTCGTGTCTTTGCCGGTGATCCGCTGATGGGATAGATCCGAGCGGCTAGAGGCGGATTCAATACCTGCACGCGACGTGGAGGCATTGCCATTGTTGTGCGACCCGGTACCCAAACACTCCATGGCAAGGAGCAGTCGCAGGCGGCTGGAATGCTCCAAATCCAGCAGCCGCGTGTGTCAAATCCCGCGGCCGCAGATACAGCGGCTGACGCCGGCGCCGGGATGAGAGGCACAGATCCGGTCGTCGTGCTGTGGTCGGCTGGGCTATAGTGCGAGGCTCCGACCGACGTGCGTGTACCTCTTCTCTTTTTGTACGTACTCCATTTATCTCACTTCCTATGGCTTCCCACTCCCACGATATTCCTATTATATGAACCTGTGTGTGCGTGTGTGTGTTAGAGAGAGCGACACATCGACCTACTCCTACAGAGAGATGGTGTGTAGTACTAAGATTTAGCCGCGAGAGTCGATGCATCCTCTCGTTTCCGAGCGTCCGGTCGAGACAGCTGCCACGCCCGCTCCTGACCAGCCTGGCCCACCCAAAGCCCCTCCATCGCTCGCGTGCGCTTCCCGCCTGAAACGGTCAGCGCCGCTCCAGAGAATCGGTGCCGCATTCATGCCCGGGCAGAGCGGACGCGACCTCTCACTGGCACCTGCGTTGAAGGGAGAAGCGGATTCAAGAGTAATGGTTGCTTTGTCTGTCCAACTTACTGTCGGGTCTATGTGATTTGACGGCTCATTGGTCATTATTACTGAGGTGATACGACCGTGCTGAGTCTCAGTTGCACTGTACACTTTACTTTGGTGCATGACACATGCACCGGATGCTGGATGTCCCACGTTTTGGTGAAAGGAGGTAGACCGTCTCCATTCTTTACAATTTTCTCCATTCTTATAGTGGAGGAGTGCGAATGTAGTGAAAACACGCAAGCTCAGTGATTACATATTGATGCGGCTTGAAGCTACGTCGGTATTTCCCCAAAGAAGAAGGGATGATGCAGCATAACGGCGGTAGGTATTTCCCTCAGTGATGAGACCGAGGTTATCGAACCAGTAGGAGAAGCAAGCAACACTACGTAAACAGCACCTGCACACAAATAACAAATACTCGCAACCCGACATGTAAAAGGGGTTGTCAATCCCTTTTGGGCAACGGCGCCAAAAATTGGCAAACGGACATGAGAGAGTAGTAAATATTGATAGATCGAACGCCAAATAAAATAAAGTGCAGCAAGGTATTTTTGTATTTTTGGTTTAATAGATCTAAAAATAAAAGTTGCAAATAAATAAAAGAGCGAATAGCAAAACAGATCTTGAAAGCAAATATATTGGAAAAGAGACCCGGGGGCCGTAGGTTTCACTAGTGGCTTCTCTCGAGAAAAATAGCAAACGGTGGGTGAACAAATTACTGTTGGGCAATTGATAGAACTTCAAATAATCATGACGATATCCAGGCAATGATCATTATATAGGCATCACGTCCAAGATTAGTAGACCGACTCCTGCCTGCATCTACTACTATTACTCCACACATCGACCGCTATCCAGCATGCATCTAGTGTATTAAGTGTAGGAGATATGCCCTAGAGGCAATAATAAATGTTATTGATTATCTCCCTGTTCATAATTATGTTTATGTTCCATGCTATAACTGCAATGATTCTCGAGTCTACAAATAAAACGAGGCTTGGAGGAAGACTCATATGCACGTGTGGGATAATAAACGATAAAATGTATTCCTAGTCAAGCCTCTATGACTGGCTCAAGTGTTGCATGATGGTTCTGTTTTCCTGATCATGGGCATGTCTATGCCAGCAACTTTGAGGGCACAATGTTATAAGAACATTTGTGTTGAATCGACCCGATTGATGTTATGCTATGAGATTCATTCGTCACAAGTTAATGGTTAATAACACAGAGATGGTTAATGTTTGCATGATTCCTTAGACCATGAGAGTATCGAGTTTCTTCATGCCTGCTTCATGAACTTTGGGGTTTGTTAAACATCATCCGTAACTGGATGGCTATTACGGCGGCTTACGGGTTCATGGGAAAGTATGTCAAGTAACTTGATAGCTCAAGATTGGGATTTGCTCCTCCGACGATGGAGAGATATCTCTGGGCCCTCTCGGTGTTACGGTATCCATCATCGTCTGGCCAGACACTTTGTGATTTGATCACGGGGATGCCGGAACACGGTAACGAGAAAAGAGAACAATACCGGTAACGAGGTAACTAGCATAGTGGACAAGTTGTTGATCCACGGGAATGCCAACATGTCTCACCTCGGGTATTTGTAACATATCGCAAAGCAACAGGAATAGCACACGGCAACTGGAGGTTCACTCGAATATTCATTCGTGTGGGTATAGGGGTCAATATGGGTGTCCACGGCTCCGATGTTGATCATTGATCGGAAGGGGTTCCGTGTCATGTCTATACTTCACCGAACCTATAGGGTCACACGCTTAAGGGTCATCTATCTGCTGAATACTAGACAGGGAGTCTGAGAGAAAATCACCGAAAAAGTTTCGGACAGCGGAAAAGTTCCGCAGAGAGAACACCGGATGAGTTTCGGTGAAACTGAAAAGTTGTTTCGGGGTATTCCATTAAGTCAAATTGGTTTCGGCACATGACTGATAATTCTTGGAGGGTGCCAGAATCATTCTGGAAACTTTTGGGAATTTTCTGGAAGAAAAACCGGAAATGTTCCGGAGCTGCCGGAACCGCTTCAGATGCTTTTCGCAGATGAAATCACTAAACTGGAATTGTTCCAGAACGCGTTGAAAATTATTTTAGTGGGTACTGGAAATGTTCTAAGCCCACATAAATATTTTCAGTTCGAACGGACGCTGAAAAATGTCGTCATGAATAGTGAAAGTGATTTTTGGGTTACTTTTTGGAAAGCCATTATTTTGGGTTTTGTCCCAAGATATTTTTTGGGGGGTGACATGGATGGATGAGGCTCCCTTGGGGGGGCCCCTCCTAGGTGTGGCCAGCCACATGGGGGCTCCTCCTTGGAGCCCCCTCTTGTGCCTTGGTTTCACATTTGGGTCCTTGTGGAAGGACTTCATTCATGTGCTTTTGGGTTTTCTTGTAAAACCACCCTACCCCTTGGGATTTCCTATAAATAGAGGTGGAGGGGCAGCCCTCCACACTCACTCCTTCTCACATACAAGTGCCATTGCATGATCTGGCTTCTCTCTCCCTCCCCACAAAATAGTTTTGCAGAGTCGAAAGGCTGTCTGGGTTCCGGTGGGAACTAGTTCTGACGGCGAAGCCCTGCCGGTTAGATGACACCGTATGTGTGCAACTCTGTAGAGAGGTCGTAGTTTCGATCTTAGTGCCCGAGGGGCTATTTGTGAGTGCCTCCCGAAGGGCTGTCCAAGTGACGGTCCAAGTTCTGTGAGTCCTCCCGAAGGGCTGTCCGAGTGACCGTTCGAGTTTCGAAGGTCCTCCCGAAGGGCTGTCCGCGACACCGTCCGGGGGACTGTTCGACCGCCTCCCGGAGGGCTGTCCGAAGGGAAGACGAGGGTATACATCCTCGCGGTTGGGAGGTTGTAAATCCTAGCTGCGGGGATCTGCATCGCCGATCGTCATCGACTCTACTTCTGCTGCGCTACGAGTCGGTAACGAAAATGATCAAACCTTGTATGCAGTCTCCATAGCGGTCCTGGGCTGGTGCGTAGGTCGGAAATTTTTCGTTTTCTGCTGCGTTACCCTACATGAAGTTCATGGAGAAACGGAGTAATGCAATAAGAACGATGACATGATGTAGACAAGATCTATTTATGTAGAAATAGACCCCATCGTTTTATCCTTAGTAGCAATGATACATACGTGTCGGTTCCCCTTCTATCACTGGGATCAAGCACTGTAAGATCGAACCCACTACAAAGCACCTCTTCCCATTGCAAGATAAATAGATCAAGTTGGCCAAACAAAACCCAAATATCGGAGAACAAATACGAGGCTATAAGCAATCATGCATATAAGAGATCAAAGAAGACTCAAATAACTTTCATGGATAAAAAGATAGATCTGATCGGATCCCAACAAACACACCGCAAAAAAGAGTTACATTATATGGATCTCCAAGAGACCATTGTATTGAGAATCAAACGGGAGAGAGAAAGCCATCTAGCTACTAACTACAGACCCGTAGGTCTACAAAGAACTACTCACGCATCATCAGAGAGGCACCAATGGAAGTGGTGAACCCCTCCGTGATGGTGTCTAGATTGGATCTGGTGGTTCTGGACTCTGCGGCGGCTGGAATTGGTTTTTGTCGACTCCCCTAGGGTTTCTGGAATATTGGGGTATTTATAGAGCAAAGAGGCAGTTTGTGGGGCACCTGAGGTGGGCACAACCCACCAGGGCGCGCCCTGGAGGGTTGTGCTCCCCTCGGAGCACCCCCCCCCCCAGGCGCTTCTCCGGCCCACTGGATGTCTTCTGGTCCAAAAAATTCCACAAAAAGTTTCGCTGCGTTTGGACTCCGTTTGGTATTGATTTCCTGCGATGTAAAAAACATGCAAAAAACAACAACTGGCACTTGGCACTATGTCAATAGGTTAGTACCAAAAAATGATATAAAATGATTGTAAAACATCCAAGAATGATAATATAACAGCATGGAACAATCAAAATTTATAGATACGTTGGAGACGTATCAGCATCCCCAAGCTTAATTCCTGCTCGTCCTCGAGTAGGTAAATGATAAAAACAGATTTTTTATGTGGAATGCTGCCTAACATGTCATATCATATTCTTTCTTTTATAGCATGGACATTTGGACTTTTATATGGTTCAAAGCAATAGTCTAGTTTTGACATGATAACTTCAATACTCAAGCATATCAACAAGAAACTATGTCTTTCAAAATATCAACGCTAAAATAAGTTATCCCTAGCCCATCATGCTCAACCATTGATCCATTCATGAAACACACTCGTATATTAACTACACCCAATGCTCAAGTACGATCATAGTGCCTCCTAGTTGGTGCTTTATAAGAGAAGATGGAGACTCAAATTAAAAATAAAAATTGCATAAAATAAAGAAAGGCCCTTCGCAGAGGGAAGTAGGGATTTGTAGAGGTGCCAGAGCTCAAAGCAAAAATTGAGAGATAAAAAATATTTTGGGAGGTGTGCTTTTCCCACCAACGGAAACGACTTAGAGTTCCCAACACTTTCCATGCTAGATATATCATAGGCGGTTCCCAAATAGAAAATAAAGTTTATTCCTTTTTCCACCATTTCTTTCACTTTCCATGGCTAGCCATATCCACGAGTGCCCTCCATACCAACACTTTCCAAGGAATTTATTATTTGACAACATAAAGTAAATTCATTTTTTTCATTTTGGGACTGGGCATCCCTAATACCTTTGCCTTACTCTCGTGCAATGACAAGTGTATAAACACTCATCGTGAGAATAACACATCTAGCATGGAAAATATTAGCCACCCCTCACCACCTCGCGAGCGGTACGAACACACAAAAGAGAAGTTTATTTTGAAAATTAGAGATCGCACATACAAATTTGCTTAGAATGGCAAAAGAATACCGCATATAGGTAGATATAGTGGACTCATGTGGCAAAACTGGTTTAAAGGGTTTTGGATGCACAAGTAGTGATCATACTTAGTGCAAAATGAAGGCTAGCAAAAGATTGAGAAGCGACCAACCAAAAAACGAATAATCTCATAAGCGAGCATTAAGCATAATTAACACTGAATAATGCACCACAAGTAGCATATAATTTCATTGCATGACCATTGACTTTCGTGCTTGCATAGGGAATCACAAACCTTAACACCAATATTCTTACTAAAGCACAATTACTCATCAACATAACTCACATATCACATCATCATATCTCAAAACTATTACAAGGAATCAAGTTTATTTGGTCCAATGATCTTCTTGAAAGTTTTTATTATATCCTTCTTGGATATCTATCACTTTGGGACTAATTTTCATGTGTTGCTTTTGATAAGCTCAAACAAATATAAGTGAAGATCATGAGGGCATTCTTCAAAAATACTAAAGCACGCCGTGCTCAAAAAGATATAAGTGAAGCACTAGAGCAAATCCATAGCTCATAAAAATTTAAGTGAAGCATAGAGAGCAATTCTAACAAGTCATGGCACAATTTTGGCTCTCTCAAATAGGTGTGTCCAGAAAGGATTCATAACTTAGAACATAAAGCAAAACAAGCAAAGACTCATATCATACAAGACGCTTCAAGCAAAACTCATAGTATGTGACGAATAAAAATATAGCTTCGAGTAAAATACCGATGGTCGTTAGAAGAAAGAGGGGATGCCACTCGGGGCATCCCCAAGCTTAGTTGCTTGATTCTCTTTAGATAATAGCTTGGGATGCCATGGGCATCCCCAAGCTTAGGCTCTTCTTACTCCTTATTCCTTCATCCATCGTAAGATAACCCAAAACTTGAAAACTTCAATCAGACAAAACTCAACAAAACCTTCGTGAGATCCGTTAGTATAAGAAAGCAAATCACTACTATAATTACTGTAGAAAACCAATTCATATTTTATTATTGCATTATACCTACTGTATTCTAACTTTTCTATGGCAAAAACTCATCAAAGAAAACCATAGAATCATCAAAACAAGCACACAACGCAAAGAAAACAGAATCTGTCAAAAACAGAACAGTCTGTAGCAATCTGAATATTTTGAATACTTCTGAAACTCCAAAAAATTCGAAAAATTAGGACAACAGACGTAATTTGTATATAAATCTTTTGTAAAAAGTTCAGAATTTTTCGTCTCAGATATGAATTTTAAAAATTGTTTTACTGGACGCAAAAGTTTCTGTTTTCTAACAAGATCAAATCAACTATCACCCAAATCAATCCTAAAGGCTTTACTTGGCACAAACACTAATTAAAACACAAAAAACACAATTATAACAGTATCATAATTGTGCAAATACTCAAGAACAGAAAGCAAAAAGCAAAAATAAATTTTATTCATTGGGTTGCCTCCCAACAAGCGCTATTGATTCATGCCCCTAGCTAGGCATAAAGCAAGGATCTAAGTTTTGTCATCTTTGTTTCGAGATCCATAAGATGCCCTTATGATTGATTCATATGGAGGACTAATTATTGTTCTAGGGAAGTGTTCCATAACCTTCCTTAGTGGAAATTGAAATTTAATATTGCCTTCTTTCATATCAATCACGGCACCAATAGTGCGCAAAAACGGTCTACCAGGAATAATTGGACAAGACGGATTACAATCAATATCAAGAACAATAAAATATATGGGCACATAATTCCTATTTGCAAGAATAAGAACATCATTAATCCTTCCCATAGGCTTTTTAATAGTAGAATCCGCCAAGTGCAAATTTAAAGAGCATTCTTCAATATCGGTAAAACCAAGCACATCACATAAAGATTTCGGAATTGTAGAAATACTAGCACCCAAGTCACATAAAGCAAAACATAATTTTTAATCTTGACTTTGATAGTAGGTTCCCACTCATCATGTAATTTTCTAGGAATTGAAACTTCTAACTCCAATTTTTCTTCCAAAGCTTTCATCATAGCATCAACAATATGTTTAGTAAAGGCTTTATTTTGTTCATAAGCATGGGGTGAATTTATCATGGATTGCAACAAAGAAATACAATCAATCAAAGAGCAGCTATCATAATTAAAGTCTTTGTAATCCAAAATAGTGGGCACATCACTAGTTAAAGTCTTGACCTCTTCAAACCCACTTTTATCAAAAATTTCAACAAGATTTTCACCCTCCAAATTATCGGGACGCCTTCTAACTAAGTTACTCTTCTCCAGTCCCTTTTTCATCAATCTTAATTTTACTAAACAGAATCAATAGAAGAAACACCAATCATTTTAAGATCTTCATCACTTTTATGAAAGCAATCACTAGAAAACGCCTTTTCTAAAAATTCTCTTCTAGCTCTAAGCATAGCGGTTCTTTTCTTACTTCATCCATAGAACATATAAAGCTTTAATTGATTCTTCAACCTTAGGCACAAAAATTTTCATCTTGAGATTTTCTACATCATGAAAATTTTATCAACGCTTCTAGACAAATCATCAATCTTACTCAATTTTTCTTCCATCATAGTGTTAAAATTCTTTTGAGCATTGATAAATTCTTTAATATTATTCTCAAAATCAGAGGTGTTCCTATTATTATTATAAGAAGGATTACCATAGGAATTACCATAATTATTAGAGGAATTACTAGGAAAAGGCCTAGGATTAAAATTACCTCTATAAGCATTGTTATTGAAATTGTTTCGCGAGATAAAATTCACATCTACGGCATCACTATTTTGCTCAATCAAAGTAGACAAAGGTACATCATTAAAATCAATAGGAGCACTTTTATTAGCAACCAATTTCATAAGAGCATCAACTTTTTCTCTCAAACAAGAAATTTCCTCAACCGAATTAACTTTTTTACTAGTAGGAGCTCTTTCGGTATGCCATTGTGAATAATTTGCCATGATATTATCAAGCAATTTGGTGGCTTCACCCAAAGTAATTTCCATAAAAGTACCACCCACGGCGGAATCTAAAAGATTATGAGAAACAAAATTCAGCCCCGCATAAAAATTTTGTATGATCATCCAAAGATTTAACCCATGAGTTGGGCAATTCCTTAGCATCATTTTCATCCTTTCCCAAGATTGTGCAACATGCTCATGTTCAAGTTGCTTGAAATTCATGATCTGGGTTCTAAGGGAAATATTTTTTGCGGGCAGAAAATACTTAGTGATAAAAGCATCTTTGCACTTATTCCAAGAATCGATACTATTACGAGGCAAAGAAGAAAACCAAATTTTTGCATGATCTCGCAAAGAAACGGAAATAATTTCAACTTCACAACATCATTGTCCACATCTTTTTTCTTTTACATATCGCATAATTCCATGAATGTGTTAAGATGGGACGCGACATCGTCATCAGGAGTACTGGAAAATTGATCTTTCATAACAAGATTCAACAAAGCAGTATTAATATCACAAGTCTCCGCACTAGTGGCGGGAGGAGCAATTGGAGTGCTAAGAAAATCATTGTTGTTGGTATTTGAGAAATCACACAACTAGGTGTTCTCTTGAGTCATTGTGACTACGCAACAAGATTGCACTCAAAAACAGATCCGGTAAGAAAACGGCGAATGAAAAAGAGGGCGAATAAAACGGCAAATTTTTGTGAAGTGGGGGAGAGGAAAACAAGAGGCAAATGGCAAATAATGTAAATTGCGAGGAGATGACATTTGTGATTAGGAACCTGGTATATGTTGTAGATCCTCCCCGGCAACAGCGCCAGAAATTCCTTTTGATGCGGCTTGAAGCTACGTTGGTATTTCCCCAAAGAGGAAGGGATGATGCAGCACAGCGGCGATAGGTATTTCCCTCAGTGATGAGACCAAGGTTATCGAACCAGTAGGAGAACCAAGCAACACAACAGCACCTACACACAAATAACAAATACTCGCAACCCGACGTGTAAAAGGGGTTGTCAATCCCTTTCGGGTAACGGCGCCAAAAATTGGCAAACGGACGTGAGAGAGTAGTAAATATTGATAGATCGAACGCCAAATAAAATAAAGTGCAGCAAGGTATTTTTGTATTTTTGGTTTAATAGATCTAAAAATAAAAGTTGCAAATAAATAAAAGAGCGAATAGCAAAGCTAATCTTGAAAGCAAATATATTGGAAAAGAGACCCGGGGGCCGTAGGTTTCACTAGTGGCTTCTCTCGAGAAAAATAGCAAACGGTGGGTGAACAAATTACTATTGGGTAATTGATAGAACTTCAAATAAGCATGATGATATCCAGGCAATGATCATTATATAGGCATCACGTCCAAGATTAGTAGACCGACTCCTGCCTGCAGTTACTACTATTACTTCACACATCGACCGCTATCCAGCATGCATCTAGAGTATTAAGTTCATGGAGAAACGGAGTAATGCAATAAGAACGATGACATGATGTAGACAAGATCTATTTATGTAGAAATAGACCCCATCGTTTTATCCTTAGTAGCAACGATACATACGTGTCGGTTCCCCTTCTGTCACTGGGATCAAGCACCGTAAGATCGAACCCACTACAAAGCACCTCTTCCCATTGCAAGATAAATAGATCAAGTTGGCCAAACAAAACCCAAATATCGGAGAAGAAATACGAGACTATAAGCAAGCATGCATATAAGAGATCAAAGAAGACTCAAATAACTTTCATGGATAAAAAGATAGATCTGATCATAAACTCAAAGTTCATCGGATCCCAACAAACACACCGCAAAAAAGAGTTACATCATATGGATCTCCAAGAGACCATTGTATTGAGAATCAAACGGGAGAGAGTAAGCCATCTAGCTACTAACTACGGACCCGTAGGTCTACAAAGAACTACTCACGCATCATCGGAGAGGCACCAATGGAAGTGGTGAACCCCTCCGTGATGGTGTCTAGATTGGATCTGGTGGTTCTGGACTCTGCGGCGGCTGGAATTGATTTTCGTCGACTCCCCTAAGGTTTCTGGAATATTGGGGTATTTATAGAGCAAAGAGGCGGTTTGGGGGGCACCTGAGGTGGGCACAACCCACCAGGGCGCGCCTGGGCCTCCAGGCGCGCCCTGGAGGGTTGTGCTCCCCTCGGAGCACCCCCCCCCCCCCAGGCGCTTCTCCGGCCCACTGGATGTCTTCTGGTCCAAAAAAATCCACAAAAAGTTTCGCTGCGTTTGGACTCCGTTTGGTATTGATTTCCTACGATGTAAAAAACATGCAAAAAACAGCAACTGGCACTTGGCACTATGTCAATAGGTTAGTACCAAAAAATGATATAAAATGACTATAAAATGATTGTAAAACATCCAAGAATGATAATATAACAGCATGGAACAATAAAAAATTATAGATACGTTGGAGACGTATCACATATTTACATGGCCCACCTCACACTATCACCATATTTTCTAGACACCGTTGGACACATAACTCTTTAGTACATAGTAGTACGTACTGTAATTTCTCAGTGAGATAAATTTGTACAATGCTATGAAGCTTCCAGCTTCTGTTTCATGTATCTTGAGTCCAAGGTTGCCCCGTTGCCACATTCCATCAAATACAAAGGAGACTAACATGCATGCTATTGCATCTCAATGATTGACACATCATAGCCAATATGTACTCCCTCCGTTCCAAAATAAGTGTCTCAACTTTATGCAAACTTTAGTACAAAGTTGTACTACTACTAAAGTTGACACTTATTTTGGAACAGAGACAACTAAAGAAAAAAATGATCCATGCAGTCCCTAGGCCTTGAACCCTAAACCCTAACCAGGCTTTAATTTGCTGGCAACGTTGAACCTTCCGAAGAAATGAGGTTTGCAACCCTTTAACCGTCGGATCATTTTGTGCAGTTCCACTAAAATCGAGCTTAGCATCCCTGTGGGAAAGAAATTGAAGAAGCGTGATTAGAATAAGACTAGTGGGACTAGTTGATGAGACATAAACTCATCACAAATATAGTAGAAGCCAGTAGAGGTACGTTCGGGGCAAAGAAGTAGAGAAATATCCACATGGAGCGATGTGGGCAGCTGGGGCAGTGGTGCAAGCCGGCTATAAAGGAAGTTGTGCCTGAGGGATGTCGGGATGTAGCTAGCTTAGAGGAGGGCAGCGGGAGGCAGCAAGTGCCCACGTCGCGGCAGTGAGCAAGGGACGAAGGCAACCGCACCGGCTTTGTGAGAGAGAACGGCGGGGACACCTTATCGAGACGCGCCGACAGTGGGTTTTTGCCGTCAGCGACGGCAACTGCATCTACACAAAGCATCCTCCCTTCCCCCGTCGGACGTGATCCGCCCGGATGTTAGAGATGTGGCCACAGTTGTTTTATGCGAGAGAGTGTGAAGAGAGCAACCCCAGCAAGCAACCGTGTAGGCTCGTCCTGGCTATGTATATAGTGGAGCGGTTTCTTTTTCTCTCCGTATGAACCTATTTATATTGCGTACGTGCCACAGAAGAAAAAAATCTTTATTTATAAATGACGCGGTATCGTTCATGCGTGGTTCCCGACCCTCCATTAAGTGAGTAACTACTACTAGACGTGTCAAATTATCACGTGGGCTGCATCATCATACAGAAATGAGCTCCACCGTGTCACGTGTGTGGTTGGGGAAGACGCAAAAGACGCAAAGAGTACTACTAGTACTACGTGCGTGGGTGCGTGCACCTCTTCTCTTCGAGCATGGTTAAGTATAGCCCACTAGTACTCTACCACGCGGTTATTATATTGGCAAAGAGTATAGGCAGTAATAATGACTAATAAGCCGTCAAATCACGAGGCCCACCTTTCTCTATGTTTGAACGAGCAAGTAGCCATCATTTCACTCTTCGTTGAATATCCATCTGCTGCTACCTCCGCAAATAAATAAAAATCCGCTTCTACATTCGCAGCATGGTTAATAATATAGCCATGTCAATCACGACGTAGAAATATCATTCACTGATACAATAGGGCTGGCTCTAAGGCTGGTGAATTTTTTTTTAGTTTGCCTCTTTCTCTTTTTGTCTCATTTACTCATTTTACATAGGAGCACGTGTAGAGGATGGCTATTCCTTTCGATGGGACTTCTTCATGGGGTTTAAGACTAAGCAGCACCGAATTATTCCCGCTGCCCACCACTCTGAATCGTGCCATCGATGATAGTACTCCCATTGCAACAATGAGGTCCACTAGGTCTAGCACGTCCTGTAAGAAGAGACTGTCACGCAAAACATACATTCTTGTTGCCTTCTTCCTCATACAGTACGTACCACTTGTACAATACGTACTACTAGTACTACTACTACTCGTTCTCCTATAAACCTTGCACTTGGCATCTCAAAAATATTAACCTTTCGCTTGGCTCTTCGCCTCTTCGGGAAGTCGAGCAATAATGGTACTACAGTATATGGTTCCGGCTATCTGAGACCGAATGAATTGCTGCACGTCCACCACGTGGGCGAGGGGCGAGGGGCGAGGGAGAGTGCATACTAGTACTAAGTCCGTTTCAATATGGACTACATACGGAGCAAAATGAGTGAATCTAAACTCTAAAATACATCTATATACATTAGTGTTTGGAGTATGTACTAGTAGTTCATATTGAAATCTGCTAAAAGACATATATTTCAAACAATATGATAATCTCTCTAACCAAGGTAGGGACGGGGAGTGTATTAACGTCTAATGGAGGGAGTAGTAAAATTTTCTCCTCGTCCTGGGAGCCACCGCGAGCGTGGGCGAGGGAGCGGGCGTAGGCATAGTAAGCAAAGCTTCTCCTCGTCTTGCGACTCTGCGAGCCACCGCGCCCGTGGGCGGGGGAGAGGGCGTATTAAGCAAGCTTCTCCTCGTTCTGCGAGTTGACGGGACACATCAAAAGTAATACAGAGCATCTCCAGTGTATAGAGCCTTGCCTCTAAGGTAGGACCCACATGGTTTGCCTCCTTTCTAAAATAACGCGTCAAGTCGCAATTTGTTTGTTCACCCGTGGTACACGATCCTCCATCAAGTGGACAACCAGTACACATGTCAAATTACCACGTGGGCTGCCTTTTTGTACAGAAATGAGCTCCACCGTGTACCCGCGTGGGTGTGGTTGGGAAAGAGACGGGAGTACGTGCGCCGTGCGTGAACCTCTTCTCTTCATGCATGTCCCCCACCTACATGGGTTTGTGTGAGAGAGATACAATCCAAGAAAGATGGCGTGTGCGTTCGTGAGTGTTTTTTGTTATGGGGGGTGATTTTGTGAATGTATTTGTGGGAATATGTGTCGATGATATCTCAAACAAAAATTTGACACATGCAATGTGTCTGAAATAGAGGCCTATCTATATCATAAATAGAGGGGGCGATCCACGAGAAGAGAGGGAGGGGTCATAGATATCGATAGAGTCGAAGAGAGGATCAAGTGTGTGGGTGCGAGATCGATGAAGAGAGCCATCGAAATTGTGTGTGTGCACGTCAAAGATATAGGGCGACTGACCTACCGGAACGTCAGAGGGCACAGGGCAAGTTTGTGTGTGGTAGGGAGACATGACTAGAGCGCTCGATGTATCGGTGTGTGTGTGGGGGGGAGGCAGAGACCTAACTAGAGAGGTAGATCGACTCGTATATGTGTTGAGAAGGAGAGACCTAGCTATGTCTTGAGGGAGATCGGTCGACATCCATACATAAGTGAAGGATGGGGAATAGGTTGGGACATAGAGAGAGAGAGAGAGAGAGAGAGAGAGAGAGAGAGAGGGAGAGAGTGAGAGAGAGAGGGAGAGAGAGGGAAAGAGAGAGAGAGGTAGAGTGCCGGAGGGGTGGTGGAGTTGCTTCTCGGAGATGGTGGGAGTGGCCTACTAGACAAACTGTGGGTACAACTGCAATATTATCAAGAAGAGTGGGGATGTGTTTCTGTGTGTGCGTGTGCATGATAGATGTGTCGGGAGGCATGCATGGATGATGAAGGGGGACCATATGTTTGGTAAGCAGACCTAACTAGATCGGTAGATCAATTGTTGTGTGTCGGAGGAAGGGAGAGACATAACTAATGAGGTAGATCGATCGGCGCGTGGGGAAAACGAGTTATAAACGACCTAGCTAGCTATATGTATAGCTGGGGATCGGTCAGTGTACATCCATTTGTTAGAGGCAAATATGGCCCAGAGAGACGGATAGAGAGAGAGAGATGGAGCTAGGAGGTGGTACGAGAGGCCTACTAGCTAGATAGGGGGAGGAGTGTGTGATTGTGAGATCGATGAAAAGAGGGGCAAGAGTTTACACGTGTGTGGGACCGTATGAGAGACACGAGGCATGGACACAGAAAGGAGGAGATGGAAAGTGCATGTGTATGTGGTAGGCAGACATCGCTGGAGAGGTTTATCAATCGGTGTGTGTCGGAAAGGAGTTGTGGAGACCGTGGGAGAATGACCTAAAGAAAAAAATGAATGGCGATGGACAGAATGCTGAGGGAGGCGGAGGGCATGTGCATGCACGAGAGAAAGTTAGTGCTAGCTACAAAGGTTAGAGGATTGTGTGGGTGTAAGAGACTAACAAAGATCATAATTCGATATGAAAGTGGATTCATATATTTGAATAAGAGATCATAGTGTTATAAACCTATGCATGCATGAATATAGCAGTGATACGCGTGGTGTGGTTTCGGACATGTTATACCATAATGTGATAATGCGTGGCGTTTGCAACTCACAGCTAAATACTTGTAGGCGTAGGGGGCGGGGCACCATACATTATGTGATAAACACATTATACATATGAGACATGGTTTAGATTATGAAGATCTAGCTAGAGCTTGAAATGTACTGTGATTTGAAATCAACATAAAGTGGATTCAAAAAATCGAGTTCGAGTTCATATAGTACACATAGTTCATATTGAAATCTACTAAAAGAAATATATGTCAAACAATATGATAATCTCTCTAACCAAGGTAGGGACGAGGAGTGTATATACGTCTAACGAAGGGAGTAGTAAATTTTTCTCCTCGTCCAGCGAGCCACCACGCGCGTGGGCGAGGGAGCGGGCGTAGGCGTAGTAAACAAAGCTTCTCCTCGTCCTGTGACTCTGCGAGCCACCGCGCCCATGGGCGGGGGAGAGGGCGTACTAAGCAAGCTTCTCCTTGTTCTGCAAGTTGACGGGACACATCAAAAGTAATACAGAGCATCTCCAGTGTATAGAGCCTTGCCTCTAAGGTAGGACCCACATGGTTTGCCTCTTTTTTAAAATAACACGTCAAGTCGCAATTTGTTAGTTCACCCGTGGTACATGATCCTCCATCAAGTGGACAACCATTACACGTGTCAAATTACCACGTGGGCTGCCTTTTCGTACAGAAATGAGCTCCACCGTGTACCCGCGCGGGTGTGGTTGGGAAAGAGACGGGAGTACGTCCGTCGTGCGTGCACATCTTCTCTTCGTGCACGTCCCCCACCTACGTGGGTGTGTGTGAGAGGGATACAAACATAGAGAGATGGCGTGTGCGTTCGTGTAACACCCCAAAAATATTTCTTTCCGATTTTCAAAATATTTTCCTTAAAATAAAATACTTTGAATTATTTTTGACTTTATTCTCTTTCTAGTTCCTCTATTCTGAAAATTATTTTTAATTTTTAACTGGGTTTCAAAAATTTTGAATGGTTCTGTTTTGGGTGAATTATTTATTGGGTAATTATTTCTGAGAGATCAAAAATATTTTTCTTTTAGAAAAGTTTTGGATAATTAAAATTATTTCAAGAATATGGCCTTTTCTTTCCTCCTAGCACATCCAAAATCCTTCCAACAATTTTTCCGCCACTCCTAAGTAATTCAACAAGTCATACTCACATTCTAGGACAGTATCCAACTCTCTCCCACCCCACAAAAATATTTTTCATATTTTAAATAATTCCAAAGTTGGAATTTACAATATTCTTGGTTTCATTGAATTACAAAGGAACTATATTTTCTATAATTCTCCTGCTCCCACCAAAATTATCCCAGCAACTAGATAGTACCCACAACCCATTTCACCAAAAACATTGGGTTCCACAGTTCAAAATTTTCAAATGCTATTCAATCCAAATTTGGACCAGATTCTATATTTCTGATCCAAACCTATTTTTAAATGCTCCAAAAATTCTGAAACTTTGCCAAACTCATTTTTGAGCATCAACACCTTACCACAAAAATTCACACAAATTCCTAAAATGCCTAGAGCTCTCTGGCATTTCCTCAAACACCTCATGTGCACTGTTGGTCATTGTCGAAAATTTCAGAAAATTCAGGGAGGGAATCGGGACAGCAGTGCCGTGCCTTCCACTCCTCCTCTTCATCGCTGCTTCACTCCAAACCATCAATGTGCCGCCCTTGGGCCATCTCGTCAGCAGGCCACCACCGACAGCACAGGAGTTGGCCGGTGCAACGGCTGTCGTCCTCGGCAGCGGCGAGCCGAGGGGATCAGCATCGCACCCACCTCCTTCACTACTGATGCTGCTCTTCTCACCTACTTGCTCCACGCGGCACCCCCTCCGCACCTTCTCCACACCGGCCACGCCGTCTAGACCCCGCCTGGCAGTCGCCGGAGCTGGCGCCGCCGCCGCACCCGTACGGGCCACCTCACCATGGATGAGGCACTCGAGCCCGACTCCGTCCACGATAAGGCTTCTGGAGAGCTCCACCTTCATCCCTAAGCATGCACCGCACCTCGCCATCGCCCAAACCTACCACGGCGGCCGGAATTTACTCTGGCGTCGCCCGCAAGCCTCTGACCACCTCAGGATCGCCTATATAAAGGGCCCCGAGCTCCGTGCACTCACCTCACCACCAACACCACCTCCCAATTGCCCCCTATGCCACTTCCCTGACCCCGAGGAGGTCTTCTTCCTCCTCTCCGACCACCGCTCCGCCGCCACTGTCCACGAAGCGTTCATCGCCACCACTCCACCTCCACCGCTGAAAACTTGCTAGTAACCTCACAGCACACTCATAGATCGGAGCCGCGCTCCAATTCCACCTCTCGAGCTCTCTCCGACGAATCCCAGATCCACCCGAACCACCGTCCGTCGTCGCAGACCTCGCCGGCGTTCAGGTGCTCGCCGGCAACCACCACCACCACACTCCGACGCGGCACTCCACCCCGGTCACGTTCCGGCCATCGCCGCCCCCTGGAACCCCAGCGATCGCCGCCAGTGACCGCCGCCACCTCTCTGCCTCGCGTGTGTGCGCGCTCAAATTCAAACCTTATGGGTGGACCCCACCCGTCAGTGTTTTATTATTTTCTCTGTTAAAACAAAAGCGTATTCCGCTGTTTACGCTTTCCACGCTAAAAGGCGTATTCATGCCCGAAGCGTTTTCTTTATAAACGCATAGGGACTGGATTTTTGCGGAAAAACCCCTGGTTTTGAAAGTTTAATACCTTTTAAACCACAACTCTGTTTGAGTTGATTCTTTTTTTGAAATTCTTATTTTTCTATTTATTTTTTTAGTATTTATTTAATATTATTTTAAGACAAGTTTTTGTACTGTGATGAAATTTTTATTTGAGTTTTAATTTGAATTTTTCAGAAAAAGAAGAGGGGAACTTTGCCAGAAATTTCGAAGGGGTTGTCCCCTGACTACTTTGGACAAGGCAAGCATGTTTAACCTGGGATATGATGATTGCATTTGCATGACTGCACTAGTTTTGAGTTTGCACCATATGAAAAGCATACCGCAAGTGCATGCATGCACGGTCTTGTATATTTTCTCTCGCATGCATTCCACTCAAGTTTCGACATGCAGGAAGATTGTGAGAAACCAGGAGTGTACTCCTGCCTTGGACGTGCCGGTGGGCACGGGCCTTGTTTTGACACGGTGGTCTCACGTGACATATGTGGAATACACCGGTGATAATAAGTAACACCTCCTGAGTCGGCCTAGATCGAGTCATGTTCTGTTACACCTAGCTAGATACCGTGCTGCCACGAGTCCTTCCGCAAGGAAGGTACGGCTTAGTAAGTTGTTAACCCCTGTCTAGGTACACACCACATAGAGGGCCACGATGAGGGTTTCCATGGCCATGGACTAAATCCTGTCATCGGGTCAGGGGGCATGCGTGTTACTGGCTGTAGCCGAGAGGGGGTCCCCCCTTGGAATCCATGCGTATTAATAGTGATCCCATGCTACTCGAGATTGTTGTCTCCCCGACTTAGAGTTTTTCTGAAATGATGCTTTGGGTGATTCCTGGCATCCAGACGGTTATTCTAGTGTGTGTTGGTCAGGTGTGTTTTCAACCCAAAGACCGTAATGGGAATTAGTCAGTGTCACGGTACTGACTAAGGAAATCCCATACACGTGGGTAAAGAGTACACCCTCTGCAGAGTTTAAACCTATTCGAATAGCCGTTGTCCACGGTCAAGGGCGTTAGCTGGGTGGGTCAAGTGTCGGTTCCGGTGTCGGTCTTCGGAGGAAATAATTAAAATATGCCTGAAATATGTTTTGCAGGATAATTATCTACACCCTGATGCTACCATGAATATCTTGCTATGCTTATCAATATTATTATGGTTATGCATATTATTGTGGACTAACCCATTTCTCTTATTTTATTTTCCTGAGTGTCTCAGGGGCTGGCTAGACTACCCCGCGCATTCGGTTTTATTTTCAAGACCTCTTCGTGGCGTCCCTCGAGTTCACAGGCGGTCTATCACGCCACTACTCTTGTGGATACCCGATTGGCATTTCTCTTCAAGACCGACCGTGGCGTCACTTGACACCCGACTGGCATTTCTTTTCAAAACCTCTCGTGGCGTCGCTTGGATTCTTGGGCGGTCCTGTCTCGTCCGATTCTCCTTTTAGACACCCGTTTGGCATTTCTTTTCAAGACCTTTCATGGCGTCGCTTGAGTTTTTGGGCAGTCCTGCCTCGCCCGACTCTCTTTTAGACACCCGGTTGGCATTTCTCTTATTTTCTGAATGTCACCTGGGCTGGCTAGACTACCCGTGACATTCATTAGCTTCTATTTTTATTAAGCTTGATTATGACTGACATGCTATATCGACTTCCATATCATTTTGTTATTATCATGTCATGTCTATGATTTTAATCAGCATGAGCATTTAGTAGGATCCAACATGAGCATATGCATTCGTTATATCTTTTGTTCATTATGTTTACGAGTACATTCAAACATACTCACAGGCTTGTCCCTGGATATTGTCTTGGCCAGATCATGTTTCAGAGAGGAGCACCACGAAGCCCCCGCAACCTAGGAATTGGAGATAGCAGCCACGCGAGATAGGAGTTATCCAAGTCAGCTGTTCCTGTGGGAATGGAGTCCCATCATCGTTGGAGATCCACGAGTCGCTTCTGTCATCCAGCAGTAGAGATCCCTGTTATATTCATTGGACCTTTATGGTGTTGTACTCAATTTCTTGTAATTGCCTGGAATTCTGTATCAAGAAGGTGTCCACCAGCAACAGAAATCCTGGGGCTGGTGATGACACGAGGGTCATTTGCTGGGATTTCATGTCCTGGTAAATCCGGCCCCGACAGACTTGGTATCAGAGCCAGACTGACCATTGGCTAATCCTATCTTAGCCTGGTCGCTATCTCTCGATTTCCACACCATTCACATCCTTTCCTGTCCACAGTCAAGCCCGTCCTATCCGATAACTGCACAGTGGCCAGCCGACATCTCGACAGTCGGTGCCCAACCTATCAACCTAGTCCATAGGCTGTATGCCTGTGGCCGACACCTAAGTTGTCCCATCCGCAAGCATGTGATGGAAGACTCCGCTGGCTTATAAGAGAAGCCTTGCCTCGACTCAGCACATCACAGCCTCACTCTCAGTTCAATATCTAACACCCCAAGATGCCCGGCCCCATCGTGCACCACGAGACCACCGCAGTCGAGCTTGAAGGCTTTGTAGCCATACTCGCCAATCTCACTCGACGAGCTTTTGGCATGGAAGAGCTGCCGGAGTATGTCGTGTACCAGGAGCACATGAGTGATTCCATCCATCACTTCTGGGCCACGGTGCACATCTACGGGAGGAGCATCACATCGGAGTATCCCTACCGGTTCACCGGGAGGACAACCTCCGACGAGCCCCAAGCCATCCAACTTGCAGCCCGAGAGGCTGTAGTTCATCTTCAGCATCTGTCGCCGAGGGTCAACTGCCACCCTTTCTACTACTACCCTAGCTGTGAAGGCTATGGTAGACCAACCCAAGTCTCCAATGGAGACCAAGAGTCAGATCCTGCTCTGGTGCATCTGGTGCGCTACTTGAGAGCGCAAGAGGCACTGTTCGATCAGGTCACTTTTGACCTGATTGAGACCCGCAGGATGCTCGCTCTCCTGACCCCGACAAGAAGTGAAGCTGCACCCGACACCGACACCCCGATAGTGCTGCTTGGGAGGCCAGTTGAGCCCCCAAGGTCTGCCCCGGTCGTCCACCCGGGCAATGCATTCGTTTCCCCGGATGAACTCCGTCGTCTCTTGGGGATTTTCTCCAACGGGACTGTAGCCACTACACCCTGCGTGGGTCATCATCGCTACCCCAACCCTGCAGCTCCTCATTCCACTCCAGACAACTCCGATGTTGAAGCCCACGAAGAAGCCTCGACATCTGCAAGACGCGCCCGGCTAGATGTCAACGAAGTGGACTGAGTCCACTAGAGTGATCATCGAGTCCCCTGCAATCCTGTTGAACTTTAGATCCCACCCTCGTGTCGTAGATGACAGCGAGTATGTTTGTTATAGTATCTAGCGCTAGTTTGCGTAATGCAACCTTTGTATTGTATTTTAGGGCGTATGACATAAGTGCATTGCTATGTTTGCATTCTGCATATGATTGTTTGTTATGATTTGCATTTAGTTCCTCCGCCCTTAACAAATCTCGAAGACAAGATTTTTCTTAAGGGGGGTAGGTGTTGTAACACCCCAAAAATATTTCTTTTGGATTTTCAAAATCTTTTCCTTAAAATAAAATACTTTGAATTATTTTTGACTTTATTCTCTTTCTAGTTCCTCTCTTCTGAAAATTATTTTTAATTTTTAACTGGGTTTCAAAAATTTTGAATGGTTCTGTTTTGGGTGAATTATTTATTGGGTAATTATTTTGGAGAGATCAAAAATATTTTTCTTTTAGAAAAGTTTTGGATAATTAAAATTATTTCAAGAATATGGCCTTTTCTTTCCTCCTAGCACATCCAAAATCCTTCCAACAATTTTTCTGCCACTCCTAAGTAATTCCACAAGTCATACTCACATTCTAGGATAGTATCCAACTCTCTCCCACCCCACAAAAATATTTTTCATATTTTAAATAATTCCAAAGTTGGAATTTACAATATTCTTGGTTTCTTTGAATTACAAAGGAACTATATTTTCTATAATTCTCCTGCTCCCACCAAAATTATCCCAGCAACTAGATAGTACCCACAACCCATTTCACCAAAAACATTGGGTTCCACAGTTCAAAAATTTCAAATGCTATTCAATTCAAATTTGGACCAGATTCTATATTTCTGATCCAAACCTATAAATGCTCCAAAAATTCTGAAACTTTGCCAAACTCATTTTTGAGCATCAACACCTTACCACAAAAATTCACACAAATTCCTAAAATGCCTAGAGCTCTCTGGCATTTCCTTAAACACCTCATGTGCACTGTTGGTCACTGTCGAAAATTTCAGAAAATTCAGGGAGGGAATCATGACCGTAGTGTCGTGCCTTCCAATCCTCCTCTTCATCGCTGCTTCACTCCAAACCATCAATGCGCCGCCCTTGGGCCCTCTCGTCAGCTGGCCACCACCGACGACATAGGAGGTGGCCGGTGCAACGGCTGCTGTCCTCGACAGCGGCGAGCCGAGGGGATCAGCATCACGCCCAACTCCTTCACTGCTGTTGCTGCTCTTCTCACCTACCTGCTCCATGCGGCACCCCCTCCGCACCTTCTCCACGCCGACCACGCCGTCTGGACCCCGCCTGGCAGTCGCCGGAGCTGGCGCCGCCGCCGCACCCGTACAGGCCACCTCACCGTGGATGAGGCACTCGAGCCCGACTCCGTCCACGATAAGGCTTCTGGAGAGCTCCACCTTCATCCCTAAGCATGCACCGCACCTCGCCACCGCCCAAACCTACCACGGCGGCCGGAATTTACTCCGGCGTCGCCCGCAAGCCTCTTACCACCACAAGATCACCTATATAAAGGGCCCCGAGCTCCGTGCACTCACCTCAGCACCCACACCACCTCCCAATTGCCCCCTATGCCACTCCCCTGACCCCAAGGAGGTCTTCTTCCTCCTCTCCGACCAACGCTCCGCCGCCACTATCCATGAAGCGTTCATCGCCACCACTCCACCTCCACCGCTGAAAACTTGCTAGTAACCTCACAGCACACTCATAGATCGGAGCCGCGCTCCAATTCCACCTCTCGAGCTCTCTCCGGTGAATCCCAGATCCACTCAAACCACCGTCCGCCGTCGCAGACCTTGCCGGCGTTCAGGTGCTCGCCGGCGACAACCACCACCACCCTCCGACGTGGCACTCCACCCCGGTCATGTTCCGACCATCACCGCCGACTGGAACCCCGGCGATCACCGCCGGTGACCGCCGCCACCTCTCTGTCTCGCGCGTGTGCGCGCTCAAATTCAAACCTGACGGGTGGACCCCACCCGTCAGCATTTTATTATTTTCTCTGTTAAACCAAAAGCGTATTCCGCTGTTTACGCTTTCCACGCTGAAAGGCGTATTCATGCCCGAAGCGTTTTCTTTATAAACGCACAGGGACTGGATTTTTGCAGAAAAACCCCTGGTTTTGAAAGTTTAATAACTTTTAAACCACAACTCTGTTTGAGTTGATTCTTTTTTTGAAATTCTTATTTTTCTCTCTAGTTTTTTTTATTTCAAATTATTTTAAGACAAGTTTTTGTACTGTGATGAAATTTTTATTTGAGTTTGAATTTGAATTTTTCAGAAAAAGAAGAGAGGAATTTTGCCCGGAATTTCGAAGGGGTTTTCCCCTGACTACTTTGGACAAGGCAAGCATGTTGAACCCGGAATATGATGATTGCATTTGCATGACTGCACTAGTTTTGAGTTTGCACCATATGAAAATCATACCGCAAGTGCATGCATGCACGGTCTTGTATATTTTCTCTCGCATGCATTCCACTCAAGTTTGGACATGCAGGAAGATTGTGAGAAACCAGGAGTGTACTCCTGCCTTGGATGTGCCGGTGGGCACGGGCCTTGTTTTGACACGGTGGTCTCACGTGACATATGTGGAATACACCGGTGATAATAAGTAACACCTCCTGAGTCGGCCTAGATCGAGTCTTGTTCCGTTACACCTAGCTGGATACCGTGTTGCCACGAGTCCTTCCGCAAGGAAGGTATGGCTTAGTAAGTTGTTAACCCATGTCCAGGTACACACCACATAGAGGGCCACGATGAGGGTTTCCATGGCCATGGACTAAATCCTGTCATCGGGTCAGGGGGCATGGGTGTTACCGGCTGTAGCAGAGAGGGGGTCCCCCCTTGGAATCCGCGCGTATTAATAGTGATCCCATGCTACTCGAGATTGTTGTCTCCCCGACTTAGAGTTTTTCTGAAATGATGCTTTGGGTGATTCCTGGTATCCGGACGGTTATTCTGGTGTGTGCTGGTCAGGTGTGTTTTCAACCCAAAGACCGTAATGGGAATTAGTCAGTGTCACGGTACTGACTAAGGAAATCCCATACACGTGGGTAAAGAGTACACCCTCTGCAGAGTTTAAACCTATTATAATTGCCGTTATCCATGGTCAAGGGCGTTAGCTAGGTGGGTCAAGTGTCAGTCCCGGTGTCGGTCTTCGGAGGAAATAATTAAAATATG
Organism: Thinopyrum elongatum; assembly: GCA_011799875.1. NCBI lineage: Eukaryota > Viridiplantae > Streptophyta > Magnoliopsida > Poales > Poaceae > Thinopyrum > Thinopyrum elongatum. Next base: position 68,602,315 of record CM022301.1, on the reverse strand, counting down.
CCTGAAATATTTATTGCATGATAATAATTGACACCCTGATGCTACCATGAATATCTTGCTATGCTTATCAATATTATTATGGTTATGCATATTATTGTGGACTAACCCGTTTCTCTTATTTTATTTTCCTGAGTGTCTCAGGGGCTGGCTAGACTACCCTGAGCATTCGGTTTTATTTTCAAGACCTCTTCATGGCATCCCTCGAGTTCACAGGCGGTCTATCACGCCACTACCCTTGTGGATACCCGATTGGCATTTCTCTTCAAGACCGACCGTGGCGTCACTTGACACCCGACTGGCATTTCTTTTCAAGACCTCTCGTGGCGTCGCTTGGATTCTCGGCGGTCCTGTCTCGCCTGATTCTCCTTTTATACACCCGTTTGGCATTTCTTTTCAAGACCTTTCGTGGCATCGCTTGAGTTTTCGAGTGGTCCTGTCTCGCCCGACTCTCTTTTAGACACCCGGTTGGCATTTCTCTTATTTTTTGAATGTCACCTGGGCTGGCTAGACTACCCATGATATTCGTTAGCTTCTATTTTTATTAAGCTTGATTATGACTGACATGCTATATTTACTTCCGTATCATTTTGTTATTATCATGTCATGTCTATGATTTTAGTCAGCATGAGCATTTAGTAGGATCCAACATTAGCATCTGCATTCGTTATATCTTTTGTTCATTATGTTTGCGAGTACATTCAAACGTACTCACAGGCTTGTACCTGGCAATTGTCTTGGCCAGATCATGTTTCAGAGAGGAGCACGACGAAGCCCCCGCAACCTAGGAATTGGAGATAGCAGCCACGCGAGATAGGAGTTATCCAGGTCAGCTATTCCTGTGGGAATGGATTCCCATCAGCGTTGGAGATCCACGAGTCGCTTCCGTCATCCAGCAGTAGAGATCCCTGTTATATTCATTGGACCTTTATGGTCTTGTACTCAATTTCTTGTAATTGCCTGGAATTCTGTATCAAGAAGGTGTCCACCAGCAATAGAAATCATGGGGCTGGTGATGACACGAGGGTCATTTGCTGGGATTTCATGTCCTGGTAAATCTGGCCCCGACAGTTCGTGAGTGTTTTTTGTTATGGGGGGTGATTTCATGAATGTATTTGTGGGAATATGTGTCGATGATATCTCAAACAAAAATTTGACACATGCAATGTGTGTGAAATAGAGGCCTATCTATATCATATATAGAGGTGGCGATCCACGAGAAGAGAGGGAGGGATCATAGATATCGATAGAGTCGAAGAGAGGATCAAGTGTGTGGGTGCGAGATCGATGAAGAGAGCCATCGAAATTGTGTGTGTGCACGTCAAAGATATAGGGCGACTGACCTACCGGAACGTTAGAGGGCACAGGGCAAGTTTGTGTGTGGCAGGGAGACATGACTAGAGCGCTCGATGTATCGGTGTGTGTGGGGGGAGGGGGAGGCAGAGACCTAACTAGAGAGGTAGATTGACTCGTATATGTGTTTAGAAGGAGAGACCTAGCTATGTCTTGAGGGAGATCGGTCGACATCCATACATAAGTGAAGGACGGGGAATAGGTTTGGACATAGAGAGAGAGAGAGAGAGAGGGAGAGAGAGAGAGAGAGAGAGAGAGAGAGAGAGAGAGTGAGAGAGAGGTAGAGTGTCGGAGGGGTGGTGGAGTTGCTTCTCGGAGATGGTGGGAGAGGCCTACTAGACAAACTGTGGGTACAACTGCAATATTATCAAGAAGAGTGGGGATGTGTTTCTGTGTGTGCGTGTGCATGATACATGTGTCGGGAGGCATGCATGGATGATGAAGGGGGACCATGTGTTTGGTAAGCAGACCTAACTAGATCGGTAGATCAATTGTTGTGTGTCGGAGGAAGGGAGAGACATAACTAATGAGGTAGATTGATCGGCGCGTGGGGAAAACGAGTTATAAATGACCTAGCTAGCTATATGTATAGCGGGAGATCGGTTGGTGTATATCCATTTGTTAGAGGCAAATAAGGCCCAGAGAGACGGATAGAGAGAGAGAGATGGAGCTAGGAGGTGCTGCGAGAGGCCTACTAGCTAGATAGGGGGAGGAGTGTGCGATTGTGAGATCGATGAAAAGAGGGACGAGAGTTTACACGTGTGTGGGACCGTATGAGAGACACGAGGCATGGACACAGAAAGGAGGAGATGGAAAGTGCGTGTGTATGTGGTAGGCAGACATCGCTGGAGAGGTTTATCGATCGGTGTGTGTCGGAAAGGAGTTGTGGAGACCGTGGGAGAACGACCTAAAGAAAAAAATGAATGTGCGCGGTGGATAGAATGCTGAGGGAGGCGGAGGGCGAGGAGGGTGTGTGCATGCACGAGAGAAAGTTAGTGCTAGCTACAAAGGTTAGAGGATTGTGTGGGTGTAAGAGACTAATAAAGATCATAATTCGATATGAAAGTGGATTCATATATTTGAATAAGAGATCATAGTGTTATAAACCTATGCATGCATGAATATAGCAGTGATACGCGTGGTGTGGTTTTGGACATGTTATACCATAATGTGATAATGCGTGGCGTTTGCAACTCACAGCTAAATATCGAACAATCTAAACCATACTATATATCGAACAATCTCACATTTTATTTGAATTTGTGATAATGTGTGGCGTTTGCAGCTCACAACTAAATATCGAATAATCTAAACAATACTATATATTGAACAATCTCACATTTTATTTGAATTTGTGATAATGTGTGGCGTTTGCAACTCACATCTAAATACTTGTAGGCGTAGGGGGCGGGGCACCATACATTATGTGATAAACACATTATACATATGAGACCTGGTTTAGATTATGAAGATCTAGCTCGAGCTTGAAATGTACTGTGATTTGAAATCAACATAAAGTGGATTCAAAAAATCGAGTTCGAGTTCATATAGTACACATAGTTCATATCTAACTCGACAGTAATCATGTGGTGTGCTGTGAAGATAATATACAAACGATGGTTTAACTTGACAATAATGATGATTGTAGATCTTATTAAAATAGAGAAACGAATTCAAATGGTTTAACTTGACAACAATCATGATTGTAGATCTTATTCAAATAGAGAAACAAATTCAAATTTAGTTCATATTGAAGCGGTAGTATATACGTTTGGAATGCACTAAAACGTTCATTTGAGTAGCAGGTTGCATGCATTATACACGTTGCGAAATATTTTAATTGAACATAACATGCATTCAAAGTTTTGAATGGCATTTGTAGTGCGAATTGATTTGGTACAGTACATGGGACTAGACTCTCTTGTGTGGTGCGAATTGATTTCTTTTTGTTTTTTCGTCGAGGGAAGTGCGAATTGACACGTTAGGCTTGTCCGAAAATTTCAACCCGCGCCTTGTTATCCCGAAATTTTAAGATATCTCTTTGTCTCGTTGTGCTCCTAAAATTCCCTCCATCTCAACCCGCGCCTTGCTATCCCAAAATCACAACGCGCGCGAAAACTCCCACCTCCTGCCAAATCCCGACACGCGAAATTCCCGTGATACCCCTGAACCGAAAGAACCACCTAGTTCAAATCGGTGGGGCTACTTTCGTAACTTACCCCACATTTCGGACAAGCACGTCCCTAAGCCATGGTTCCCCCCTCCCATCCCCTCTGCCCCCCATTCATACAGCGAGGCCGCAAAAACCCGCGAAGCCCCACACCCTCCTCCGTCAGCCCACCCAGTCGGAGCCTCTTCCCCGACGACGTCGTCCACAGCAACACCTCGACGTCCCTCATCCACCGCACCGGATGAGAATCCTTCGTCGATCTCGTCGTCCCGCCGGTTCAGCCACCCCGTCCTCCACCGCCAAGGATTTGCCCCGATGTTCCCCTCGTCTTTCGCGCCACCTCCATTCCCACACTGCCGTCTTCACCTGCACCACCAGAAGAGCAGCATCATCACCGATTCCTCGGATGAAGCTGAGGCCTAATCGGCACCACCAAAGAGGTTCTACACTAATCGCTGCATTTTCTTCTTGATTCGATCTCACGGTGCTGCCGGCGCTCGGTCTCGAGCCGACATGGCGCGGCTCCATCTACGGCGGCGTCGTCGTCCACTTCCTCCACGGCGTCGCTCCCTCGACGGCGACGTCCACATCAGTAGGAGCTGCTGCTACATTGGCTCTCGCTCGCGCTGCTGCTCTGCTCTTGCTCTCGGTCCCCTGCCTGGTCTGCTCTTGCTCTTGCTCACGCTGCTGCTCTCGCTCTTGCTCTTGCTTGCGCTGCTGCTCTACTCTTGCTCACGCTGCTGCTGCACGAGCAGTAGATCTTGCTCTCGCTTGAGCCCCTACAGCTGCTACCCGAGATGCTGCTACACGACCAGCTGCCCCGGCTCTCGCACGCGCTACTGCTCCGGGCGCTGCTGCTGCTACTACTGCTTTTCTGCTACTAGTGTGTTCAGTTTCGACAGTAAAATTCAGTTTCGACAGCAAAATTCAGTTTCGACAGTAAAATTCAGTTTCGAGTTAAGTTCAGAGATGAGCGGCTGATGTATTTTACATCTAGCACTTTGTGGGTATGTATTTTACATCATCTATTGGAGATGCTATTAGAATTCCACTCAGGTTAACATTGTCTCTCTTGTCCTGCTTCAGCCTCGCCGTCGTACAACTCACCGGAGCTATTCCAACGACGAAACCCTCCATCACAGCGGAGCAGTACCCTCGGCTCCATCTCCAGACGCCTAAGATCTTCTTCCCCTCCTCCGACTGCCACATCAGCCAGAGCATCCTCACCGACCAACCCAATCATGTTGAGATCGACATGGCTTCGCCAAAGAGGTTGTACACTTGTTGCATCACTTTTTTACTCTACATGTTATATATATTGTCCACTGAGCACACGTAGTAACATGAAATACGATTAGTTTCTCCTACTATATGACAAGCAGTGAGGTACCAAGCAAGTTAGCTATCCGTGATGGACTCTCTCGAAAGCCTTCATTATTTAATTCTTTTGAGCTATGCATGTGTAGATGGGCCTGGGAGTTGAGTTAGTAGGGTAGTGGCCTGGGTCCAAAGTAGTACAAGTAGCACAAAAACATTTATGGAGTGTAGGCTTTTGCCTGTTCAAGCCTGCCTACTAGAATTGCCAGTGGTTGAAAGGAAAAGTGAAGGAAAAACATAGGAATTGGAAAGTTTCCTATGGTACTACTATTAATGCATTTGGTTCAAAGGAATGGAGCAAAGGAAAACTGTAGGATTTGTTCCTTTAGTGTCTCTTTCAAAGAAAAACCGTAGGAATTTTAATATCCACTTGGCTCTCCTTTTCAAATTCCTATTCATTAATAACAAGACTAAGTGATAGTAGCATAATAGCATTATAACTGTACATTTTCTTGTGGTTTGACTTAATTTGACCATGCTTCTTTGCATTCCTGTGACCTTCCAATTCCTGTGAACCAAACACCTAGATTGACAGAAATCCTGTGATTTTAAATTCTTTGCACATGCATTCCTATCCTATTACTGTGTATTTCCTATCCCTGCGTTGTTAGAATCCTCCAATTCAAACGAGCCCTTACAGAATTACTTATCTTACAGATAGTTGTCAAAGAAAACCTTGTGTGGTTTGTCCCGCTCCTGCTACGCCATCGTCCACCCCAGCTCAGCTGCTCCAACGACAGAAGGGTCCACCACAGCAGGGATCTGCCCTCCAGACTATCTTTTGCCGCCTCAGATCTTCTTCCCTGCCGCCGGCAGCCACGACAACTGCATTACCATCATCAACTAAGCAGATGACCTCGAGGACTACATGGGTCCACAAGAGAGGTCGCACTCTTTCGTGTCTGCTTACATTATGCATCGCTTAATATTACATGCTACTTTATTGTCCTGTTCACCGATTAGACTCTGAGTCAGCTCCAAACTAATGCTCAAACTTGAGTTTTTAAATGGTTGTGGGGTACATATCGGGGCCGCAATCAATAGTATATGTCTACTATCTGGTTAATCCCTGGTGTCTACTATGAGTTTCATGTTGGGTGGGAAACAAACAGTAAAGAAGCCATTATCTGTATTTTTTAACTGAAGCCATTATCTGCTTGCTATCATTGGTTTTGGGTCTATCCACAGGTTGCTACCATCACTCTGGATTTCTGCATGCACTCCTTACATAATCTCACTATGTTTTATTCCTATGCATGTCAGTTATTGTACACAATGGAACTAAAGATGTAGAGCAAAAGAGACGAGCCTTGCGTGGCAATAAAATTTCATGCAGACATCGCTCCATGGTGGGCGCAAAGGCAGCCCCCCCTCCACCCATTTCAGATTGTAATCAAGAGGAAGATAACTGTTCTGAGGGGGATTTAGAAGAAGAAGACCACTCCTATTTACTCCCTGAGGTCTTCGCTCTAACTTGGCATGCCGAAGTTGGTCATATCATGCATATGGTGTCTTGCATTGCTTACTTTATACATCAAATATGTCATCTGCTTAGTTTAGACATGCTTTGTGTGAATGCCATCTGTTTAGTTTCTTTATCGTATATGTGAATTATGCAACGCCATCTTGTTTAGCCAGGCATCATATATGTGAATTTTGCAATGCCATCCTGCTTAGCCAGTCATCTTATATGTGAATTATATCATGCCATCCTTTTTTTTCATTACGTATTACATTTGTCAACAATGTTAGTACATTCAACTACTCTTCGTGTGCATCAGCCATTTGACATGGTGATGGAAAATTCTGGAGTGAAAACAAGGTCTTCAGAGCAAACTATGCTATCTGACGAAGCGCATATCTCGCTGGTTACGGATAGCTCCTAAGAGGAGGATTTAGAGACAAATGACCAGTCCTATTTCCCCCACCCCCCCCCCCCCGAGGTGTATGCTCTAACTTGGCAGGGTTATGTTGCTTATATCATGCGTATGGTGTCTTGCATTGCTATGTCATTTGCTTAGTTTAGACATGCTTTGTGTGAATACCACCTGTTTAGTTTCTAATTACCATATATGTGAATTATGCAATGCCATCTTGTTGCAAGACATTATATATGTGGATTATGCAATGCTATCTTGTTGCAAGGCATTATATATGTGAATTATGCAATGCCATGCTGTTTTGCCAATCATCATATATGTGAATTATATCATGCTATCCTTTTTTTGTATCACGTATTCCATTTGTCGACAACGTTTGTATATTCAACTACTCTTCCTGTGCATCAGCCATTTGAAGCGGTGATGGAAGTATCTGGAGTGAAAACAAGGTCTTCAGAGCAGACAATGCAACCTGCTGAAGCAGACATCTTGCTGGTTACAGATAGCTCCTCAGAGGAGGATTCAGAGACAGATGACCAGTCCTATTTCCCCGCTGAGGTCTATGCTCAAACTTGGCAGGGTTATATTACTCATATCATGCATATGTTGTCTTACATTGCTTAGTTTTTACATCATATATGCGATTGCCATCTGCTTACTTGCTTAGTATATAATTCATATATTTGAATTATATCATGCCATCATGTTTACATAGACAGCATCTATCTGAATTACGGCATGCCAACCCATTTAATAAAGACATCATATAGTTATATCATCTCATCCTGTTTATTGTTTACAGTCATCATATTTTGAATTATGTCATTCTATCCGTGAATTATATCATGCTATCATGTTTCCATAGGTGACATGTATCTGAATTATGGCATGCCAACCTATTTAATAAACACATTATATAGTTATATCATGTCATCTTGTTTACATAGTCATCATATTTTGATCTATGTCTTTCCATCCTATTTAGTTAGCCATCATATATGTGAAATTGTGTCATGCTGTCCTGTTTAGTTAGCCATCATATATGTGAAATTGTGCCATGCTATCCTATTTGGTTAGACAACATAAGTGTGAATTATTTCATGCCCTCTTTTATTCCCCACTATCCATTGCACCTGTCTATCATATAATGTCTGTACATTCAATTACTTTTCTTGTTTATCAGCCATTTGAATTGGAGAGGGTGATGGCAGTATCTAAGGGAGTAACAACACGGTCTTCAGAAAAGATAGTGCTACCAGTCGATGCAGATAGAACCACGGTTGTACTTGCCCAAGAACTAGCCCCACCACACATAACCCAGACTCTCGCAGATTGTACCCCAACCCAGTTGGACAGAGAACCAGCTACACCCCTTCTAACCCCAACCCCAGTAGATAGTTACCCAGTTCCAGTTGACACAACACCGTCTCCACCACAGAGCACCCAACCACGAGCAGTTAGTAAGGCAACTGCAGTTCCCAAAGCATGAGGACCACCACTCTCAACCCCAACTCAACGCTTAAAGCAGAAGAAGAATTGTTCTCAGGTCAGGTTCTGTAGCTATGGTTCATACTCCTTTGCTCTTGCATCACTGTATTTACTCATACCAACTATTTTCAAATTTGAAGGATGGAATTGAAACTCCAATGGCGCAACAGGTATGTTTTAAACCTGTTTCTTTAACTGGCTTGCTGTTGTAACTTGCTCTATGTTGATTTCAGCTTCAATTGAATAAACAGTTATGTTCTCATGTCATGCACATTACAAGTGTTGTTATTGCTCTGTAGTTTCCCACACTTATATTCTGTCTATGTTGCTTTGTCTTAAACAGATATTATTTGAACTGTGTCTCTATCTTGATTTGGCAACAAAAACTAGAATGATATAGACCATACAGTGACCATGGTACATAGATATATGTTTGTTTCATGTTGTTATCCTGTCCACTTTACTACTGAACTGATTTACCAAAATGAGTTTCATATACAACATGGTAAACCTGTGATGTGTCCGCTTGTTTCTCTTTTAGAATGCGAACAAAATATTGGAGAAGAGTACCCCGTTATGCAATGGTAAAGGAAGTAATGCAGAAAAGGTTCAAGATAGTGAGACATCCCTGTTGGTCTCCAAGAAAGTTGATAAAAACTATCTTGACGATAGTGAGACAACCCAAAAGTCTTGTCTTGATGTAGTGTTCGAGTTACTGGCCACTACTGCTGGCACAAGCTCTTCGAACTCGCTGCCTGAATTAGTTCGTCTTCTTGAGTCTCAACTTCAAGTTGAAAGACATCGATCAGATGTGCTGCGACATGAAGCCAAAGGACTGAGGAAGTCCCTGCAGAATTCAGATGCATACTTTCTGGTGCAACAGCAAGCGCTGGAGGATTTAAGCACCAAACAAGAGAAAGTTAATAAGCTTGCTAAGCATCTTGCCAGCATGCTGGGTACCCAGGATATTGTTTCTTGAGATCTTCTGAACTGGTTTCAATTCTGGACTTGTTTTGCTGCGGCGTTTATTTGCACTGGTCACCAACTTTGACAACCAGTGTATGTGATATGCTGCTTTGTTCCCTATATTTGCACTGGTGGCGAATTTTGATGCCCAGTGGATGTAATATGTGTAATAGCCGTAATAGCCTAGCATTAGTTGCTTGCTTATTTATTTCCTTATTGTCTTGTTTAGTTGTTTACTTGTAGTCACTGCAGTTCTTTTTCCACGTTTTTCTAGTGGCCACAATAACCTATTTTTTATAACTAGGCCACAATAACCATGGGCAACATACGGACCATTGTAACCATGGTCCTGCTACCTGCTGTAGTGACCATGGGCCTCCTACGGGCCGTAGGATCCATGGGCCCACGACGGGCTGTATATTCAATGGGCCTTATATGGGCCGTATTATTCGTGGACCAATGACGGTCCGCAAAATGGGTCGTAAACGGGCTAGAGTGGAAATCGTGTGTTTATGGCCCGACCATAATGGGCCGTTAATAGGCCAAAATGTATAACGGGCTTAATTCTATCGACAGGCATCATGGGTCGTTAATGGGCCGTATTTGAGGACGCTATGAAAACAGCCCAACGGGTTAACGGGCCACAAACAGGCCGACTGTAACCATGGGCTTAATTTGGCCCACAAGCAGAACAGGCCAGTAACGGGTCATAAGTAAACAAATGCTGGAAATGAGCCCAAGAATAAATGGGCCCTTAGAAGGCCAAAAGGTAACACGGGCTGGAAATGGCCCAACGGAATAATGGGCTGTTAATGGGTGTAAAGCGTTACACTATTCATTATGGGCCAGTTTCACCACGGGCCTTTAAAGGGCCAAGAGTTACAAAGGACCTCGTATGGGCTGAAAGACGTCATGCGCCATACATGGGCCGAAAGTTACAACGGGCTAGAATCATATTGGACGGCCCAGATAACGCTACTGGGCCCAATTCGGATAGGCCATAACGGGCCATGAGTTAGCGGGCTGTAAATGGGCTATATGCGAACAGGCCGTTAACAGGCGTTTCATGGGCCGGCCCGCTACCTTTTGACCAAGTCAAACGGGCCGGCCTTTTCACCTGAATGGGCCTCTGTTGGGCCGTGCCACGTGTTGACGTATCATAGGCGCCTCCCGTCCAATGAGTGGATGACATCTATCCCAACGCTGAGCCGACACGTGGTTCCTCTGGCCATTGAGAATTTTACACGTGGAAAATCCCCATTGGTCTGGGCTGTTAACGGGTTATCGAATCCAAACCGGAACCCGATAGCTTAACGGTGACCCGTTACGGTGGATGCCACGTGTCGGTTACCCTTGACGAAAGCACTTCAATGACGCGCCATTTATCGTCATGGAAGTGGACACTTCCATGATGATAATTTTGGTAATGTCATGGAACACTTCTACGATAGCACAGGTATGACTATCTTGATTCTGTCATAAAATCGTCATGGATGTACATGCATGACAGAAAACGTGACCTACTATGACAAACACGTATCACCACGGAAGTGTATTTTTTTGTAGTGAATAGATCTCCAAGAACATCGAGGAGAACATTGTATTAAAGATCAAAGAGAGAGAAGAAGCCATCTAGCTACTAGCTATGGACCCGTAGGTCTGTGGTAAACTACTCACACATCATCGGAAGGGCGGCAAGGTTGGTGCAGAGGTCCTCTGTGATCGAATCCCCCTACGACGGAGTGCCAGAAAAGGCCCCAAGATGGGATCTCACGGGAACAGAGGCTTGCGGTGGCGGAAAAGTATTTTTGGTGTGCCCTCTGGTATAGGGGGAATATTTGAGGATTTATAGTGCAGAGATTAGGGTTGGAAGATCTCCGAGGGGCCCACAAGCCCTGCCCCCCCTGGGGCACGCCCCTACCGCTTGTGGCCTCCTCGTGGGTCTTCTGGCCTCCTCTCCAAGTCTTGTGGATCTTCTGGTCCAAGAAAAATCACCGTAAAGTTTTATTCCGTTTGGACTCCGTTTGATATTCCTTTTTTGTAGAAGTCAAAAACAAGGAAAAACAGAAACTGGCACTGGGCTCTAGGTTAATAAGTTAGTCCCAAAAATAATATAAAATAGCATATTAATGCATATAAAACATCCAAAACAGATAATATAATACCATGGAATGATAAAAAATTATAGATACGTTGGAGACGTATCAGGTACTAGCATCGTCATAAGCATCATTCATAACAGAAGTAGCATCATCAATAACTTGCGACGTATCAGGATTAATAGCACGTGGTGGTGTTGCAAGTTTACTCAAAATAGAAGGTGAATCAAGTGCGGAGCTAGATAACAGTTCCTTACCTCCCCTCGTCTTAGAGGGAACGATCTTGGTTCTATCATCCTTAAGATTCTTCATAGTGATCAATAGATATAAATCCCAAGTGACTCAACAAATATAGATATGCTCCCGGGCAACGGCACCAGAAAAAGGTCTTGATAACCCACAAGTATAGGGGATCACAACAGTTTTCGAGGGTAGAGTATTCAACCAAAATTTATAGATTCGACACAAGGGCAGCCAAAGAATATTTGTAAGTATTAGAAGTTGAGTTGTCAATTCAACCACACCTGGAGATTAAATATCTGCAACAAAGTGATCAGTAGCACAGTAGTATGATAGTTTGATAGCAGTGGTAACGGTAACAGTAGTAACAGTAATGGTAGCAGCAGTAATTTTGTAGCAGTTGTAACAGTAGCAGGAACAATAGTAACTTAGCAAGAACAGTATGTGAAAAACTCGTAGGCATTGGATCGGTGATTTCGTTGGATAATATTCATCATACACTACTGCAGGATGCTGCTAACATGACACTACAATCAGAGACCCTTCGACGAAACTGTGTGTGATGCATTAATCGCAAACGGTGATGTAAAAAAACCGTCAAAAAAGATGCAAAACGTTTGTGATGGCGGATACATCAAACACGGTTCAGATTTTAGTTGTGTGTGCATTGCGGGGCATACGGTTCAGTTCAATGAACTGTTTGTGATGAGGCAGAACAAAAGAAATGGGCAGTCAGATGGAGGCGTGTGTGGTATATGGCATACAGTTCACTCGGATAAACTATTTGTGATGAGGCGAAACAATAGAAACGGGCAGCCAGATGAAGGTGTGTGCGATATACGGCATACAGTTCACTCGGATGAACTGTTTGTGATTAAGAAACACAAAATAAATGGTCAGCCCGATGAATGTGTGTGGGACATACGGCATACAGTTCACTCGGATGAACGGAACAGTATTCTTTACTATGAATAGTGTGCTCAGTTAGGCACACAAGTATATGGATCATAGCCTTGGGCGAGCAATGTGCCCGCACGCATCGTGCTAGCTCGATGTTCCTTCTATGCTAAGTTTCCATTAATTGATGGCGTTTTATGAACATGCCACTATTTCCCGCCATTTCCTCACCGGTTTCCCACCGCCACCCAGTGATATTGCGCGCGGCGTGTGACACACAGAGGCAACAAGCGCAGCCTGTAGCACATCCACCTTTTCCAAGCATGCCAACCCACCAAAGCGCCACCTCTGCCATCAACCTCCTCGACGAGGAAAACGAGAAGGTGCCACGGCTCATCGAGGCCAAGGCGCTCCCAAGCAATGCGATGGACGACGCCGTGATGCGCGTCATCGCCAGGGTTGAGCAGACCCTTGGCGCATGGCGCTTCAGCGCCGCGGATCAAGATAGGCATGTCAGCGTCGAGAGGCTACAGCTCGCCGCACAACATGATCGATGGCGTGCTGCAGAGCAAGCTAGGCGCGTCCGCGCCGATAGGTTGCTGTTCGCCGCACAGCGAGACCATTGGAGCGCCGCAGAGCGAGAGGCGCCGCGCGCCGCACAACAAGAGCGGATCCATCAGCGATTGCCTGCTGTCGACAGGGCGTCGCAGCTGGGTACACGTCCTGTCAGTACCCCCATTCCTTGCCAGGAGTGGGCAGAGGCCGTCTGAGCCATACTTGCACCAGAGGCTGGCCGCGCCGTACTTGCACCGGACGCCCGCCGCGCCATTCGCATGGGTCACGCCGTTCGCCTTGTCTGCGGCCCGCTCGATGCCAACGCGCTGGTCGCTAGGCTCGACCGCCTCCTTGGCCCAGGTGTCCACCTGGGCGCAGTAGAGGAACATGGCCGTCGTATCCTCGAGCTGGTGATCTCCGATGAAATAGCCAACTTGGAGCTCGAGATCGCGCTCCAGATGTACCACGAGCGTGTCGACCACTTGGATGAACGCCTACACGAGTTCAGGCAGAGCAAAGAGCTACCATAGGCAAGGGCTGCTGGTCATGGTCTCATGGACGTGTTTTATTTTGTTGAGTCGTTTCGACGTGGATCGCTATGTATTCACAGCAATCATGATATTGATCTGTTTCAATGTGTGTACTCTGTTTTCCATTCTTATATGTTCTGTTTCAATGTGTGTGTATATGCTTTCCATTCTGTATATGTGGATGATAACAGCTAGATACAAATTAGTATACGAAAACAGATAGAAAATGGAATTCATAATATATATTAATTGTTCATTAGTTCATCATAGAATATATATAATATCATCACATATACGTGATGATACTTAACTCCTAGGTACAATGCATAAAATTGAAAACAAACAATACTAAAACTAATAATCCCTCCTAGGGGCAGTATTCCGGCAGCCCCTCACCAACAGCTCCCTGGTGCGCGGCGTCTTCCCAGCGCGGAGGCAGTACTCCGCCTCCTCCACCTCGCAGCGCTTGACGTATCGATCTGCCTCTTGCTGGCGGACGAGCGCGAACGATCTTGCTATTTCATTGGGCGCCCACCAGACCTCCTCGTCGGTGGCACGCTGGAGCTTATCGGCCCACCTCCACGCAACGATGAGGCGCCTAGCGGCTTTGACCTTCCTCATGAAGTACCCGTCTTCGTACACCTCCGCACGACAACGAGCCCGCCCCCAAAGCTCCACCGCCTCATTTTTCCAGGCGGCATCACGGGCTTCACAGGCCACCTGGTACCTGGACTCCTCCTCCGCCATCTCCTTCTTGAACGCCACTTGCCTGGCTTTCTCATCCGGCGACGGCGACTTCCACAGACAAAGATTGTACTGGCCCCAAAACCACTCCAAAGTTGGGGGGTCCGGCGCAACCTCGTCCAGCGGTGCGTAGGGGTCCTCCTCGTCGCTGCTCTTCGACTGAGCGTCCTCGGGGGGCGGTGCCTCCTCATCGGCGCGTGGGCAGATCGGCGGCGCCATGGCAGAGATTTGAGAGAGAGAGAGAGAGGGCGAGCGAGGGGAGGATGTAGATGAGAATGCAGGGAGGACAACGTGAGGAAGGTAGTATTTATTGGCGGCCGGAATCTAGATCGACGAGAACAGTACACACGCCGGTCGCCGGAATTTACGAGTACTGCAGTTTGAATTACACACGATTCCCGCAGCAAAAGCCGTGTGTGAACATAATAGCTGACGGTTTCCAATACAGAACCGTGTCTGATTAATAACCCGCGCCACTCACCTTCCAAACCTCGAGGCGCGAAACAGAGTGCCAATCATGTGGGGCCCGGTTGTCTTGCCAGATCTTTATATTTTCTTTTTTGAACATCAGATATTTACATCATCTGATCATTTTTTTATTGTTTTGGAATTTAAATGCCATGGCACTCCATGCCTGTGTCCAAGCCGTGACACCAATATGTTTGAAAATTCCTTCCAATTTACTGCACATGGAATTAACTCGCACACAAGTACACAAATATGATTTTTCAAACCGTTATGGTTAGCCGCTGCATGTAGATGTAGTTCAAATTTGGATTACGGTCATTAAGTGGCTAGAAAATCACTTAAATGTCTGAAAAAGGTCAAATGACCCCTGAAATTTTCCAAATTTTTACATGACAGTTGTATTAGTGCACGTTAACTGTAGAAATTTTTTTAAGCCCATAAGAGGAAGTTATCATCGATTCGTCATCAAACATGCATTGTTCCCTCTCGAAAGCACGAGCCTTCTAGTGAGTTGCTCTGGTTTGTGAGGGGTGTCTGTCCAAACTTTCATCAAACAGGCCAATTTTTTTACCACATCGTGTTGGTGGCATCACATTACGTCAAGCAAGGTTTCATGTGTTTCTGATCAATTTTTAATTTTTCGGAATTTAAATGGCATGGCACTCCATGCATGTGTCCAGGCCGTGACACCAATATGTTTGAAAATTCCTTCCAATTTACTGCACATGGAATTAACTCACACACAAGTAGACAAAAATATGATTTTTCAAACCATTATGGTTAGCCGTTGCATGTAGATGTAGTTCAAATTTGAGTTATGGTCATTAAATGGCTAGAAAATCACTTAAATGTCTTTAAAAGGTCAAATGACCCCTAGAATTTTCCAATTTTTCGCATGACAGTTGTATTAGTGCATGTTAAATGTAGAAAAAATTTGAAGGCCGTAAGAGGAAGCTATCTCCCGTTCGTCATCAAACATGCATTGTTCCCTCTCGGAACCACGAGAGTTCTAGTGAGTTGCTCCGGTTTGTGAGGGGTGTGTGTCCAAACTTTCGTCAAACATGCCAAAAAATTTACCACATCATCTTCGTGGCATGACATTACATCAAGCAAGGTTTCATGTGTTTCTGATCATTTTTTATTTTTTTGGAATTTAAATGCCATGGCACTCCATGCATGTATCCAGGCCGTGACACCAATATGTTTGAAAATTCCTTCCAATTTACTGCACATGGAACTAACTCGCACACAAGTACACAAATATGATTTTTCAAACCGTTATGGTTAGCCGTTGCATGTAGATGTAGTTCAAATTTGAATTATGGTCATTAAATGGCTAGAAAATCACTTAAATGTCTTTAAAAGGTCAAATGACCCCTAGAATTTTCTAAATTTTCACAAGACAGTTGTATTAGTGCATGTTAAATGTAGAAACAATTTGAAGGCCGTAAGAGGAAGCTATCTCCCGTTCGTCATCAAACATGCAATGTTCCCTCTCGGAACCACGAGCCTTCTAGTGAGTTGCTCCGGTTTGTGAGGGGTGTGTGTCCAAACTTTCGTCAAACATGCCAAATTTTTTACCACATCATCTTGGTGGCATGATATTACATCAAGCAAGGTTTTATGTGTTTCTGATCATTTTTAATTTTTTTGGAATTTAAATGCCATGGCACTCCATGCATGTGTCCAGGCCGTGACACCATTATGTTTGAAAATTCCTTCCAATTTACTGCACATGGAATTAACTCGCACACAAGTACACAAATATGATTTTTCAAACTGTTATGGTTAGCCGTTGCATGTAGATGTAGTTCAAATTTGAATTACGGTCATTAAATGGCTAGAAAATCACTTAAATGTCTTTAAAAGGTCAAATGACCCCTAGAATTTTCCAATTGTTCACATGATAGTGGTATTAGTGCATGTTAAATGTAGAAAAAAATTGAAGGCCGTAAGAGGAAGCTGTCTCTCCCGTTCGTCATCAAACATGCATTGTTCCCTCTCGGAACCACGAGTCTTCTAGTGAGTTGCTCTGGTTTGTGAGGGGTGTGTGTCCAAACTTTCGTCAAACATACCAAATTTTTTACGACATCTTCTTGGTGGCATGACATTACATCAAGCATGGTTTCATGTGTTTCTAATCATTTTTTAATTTTTTGGAATTTAAATGCCATGGCACTCCATGAATGTGTCCACGCCGTGACACCAATATGTTTGAAAATTCCTTCCAAATTATTGCACATGGAATTAACTCACACACAAGTACACAAATATGATTTTTCAAACCATTATGGTTAGCCGTTGCATGTAGATGTAGTTCAAATTTGAATTACGGTCATTAAATGGCTAGAAAATCACTTAAATGTCTTTAAAAGGTCAAATGACCCCTAGAATTTTCCAAATTTTCACATGACAGTTGTATTAGTGCACGTTATGTAGAAAAAAATTGAAGGCCGTAAGAGGAAGCTATCTCCCATTCGTCATCAAACATGCATTGTTCCCTCTCGGAACCACAAGCCTTCTAGTGAGTTGCTCCGGTTTGTGAGGGGTGTGTGTCCAAACTTTCGTCAAACATGCCAAATTTTTTACCACATCATCTTGTTGGCTTGACATTACATCAAACAAGGTTTCATGTGTTTCTGATCATTTTTTATTTTTTTGGAATTTAAATGCCATGGCACTCCATGCATGTGTCCAGGCCGTGACACCAATATGTTTAAAAATTCCTTCCAATTTACTGCACATGGAATTAACTCGCACACAAGTACACAAATATGATTTTTCAAACCGTTATGGTTAGCCATTGCATGTAGATGTAGTTCAAATTTGAATTACGGTCATTAAATGGATAGAAAATCACTTAAAATGTCTTAAAAGGTCAAATGACCCCTGAAATTTTACAATTTTTTACATGATCGTTGTATTAGTACTACAAATTTTCTCGTACATTTAAAACACCATCCGTTGCCACTTTACTCCAAATTCGTCTTTCACAGCTAATAAAAATCAACAACATCACACACAATTTTTTTGTACGAACCATTTGCGATGAAAATTTGTGTTTCTATTTAAGTCTTCCTCCTTAAGCTTCGCTGGCTCGTCTACTCCAGTGCCGGCAACCCCCGAATCCACGAATCACGATCCCCATTCCCGCAACCCCTTCTTGCAAAGATGACGCCATGGAAACGCTTCATGAGGGCCCGTACGTTGGCCGGGTCCTCCCCGAGCGCCGCCGCCTGCACCGAGAGCGCGGCTGCCTACGCCGAGAGTGCTGCCGCATCCGCATTAAGCGCGGCCGCATCCGCCGAGAGGCGTCTGCAGCCATCAAAAGGGCAGCAGCAGCCGAGACGGCTGCAGCAGCTGCTGCAACGGCGGCTACAAACGCCGAGAGCGCTTGAGCTGCCGTCCGTGCCCTGATGTCGCCCTGGCCCGGGGCGAGGCCATCCACGCCAAGATCGAGGACGCACATGCCAAGATATTCCAGGCCACCTCGGAATCCAGCATGCAACCCACGTCCGAAAAGGTGGCGGTGGCCATGGAGCACCTGCTTCCTCATGAGATCGCCGAGCGGGAGCTGGAGATGCAGGAGGCGGCGGAGATCGAGGAGCGCCGGGAGGAGGAGTTGCGCGTGGCCGAGGTCGAGGTAGAGAAGAGTCTATCCGTCGAGGAATCGGCGGTGGAATACCAACGCGAGCTCTGGTGTAGCCAGTACTACGAGTACTACAACCTTGAGGGCGGCGCCGAGGACAAGGACGTGGACGAGGACGAGGATGCGGTCGACTTCAGTAGGGGGGACGCGGAGTCCACCAACGGCGGCATGTCACCAGGACAAGTCATCGATGTCTCATCTCACACCGGCGATGCATAGGCTGGCGCGGCGGCAGCTTTGTTAAAATTATGCGTACTTAGGCTTTGTTTTTAATGTTGGTCTTTTGTTAGAGAAATTTTTAGGTCAACTGGCTCTGTTTAATTACTAAAATTGCTCGATTCAGTAAGTGTGGTCTGTGTGCTGTACGCTCTTTTCTGTGCCCAAATTAGCAAGCGATGTGAAATTATGCAATGACGTGGATGAGGACAGTACCCAGGGAAATTTCCACCAAAATTTGAATTATCAAACTCATCCCATGCGTGTAATGCAGAAGAATCATTTGCGATGCACACAATCGTTCAAAGTGAATGGTGTCCGGCGGCACCGCACGCAAAGATTCCCTCCACATTTCGAAATTTTTGGCCTACCGCCGAAATATCTACCCCCACCCCCCTCCCCACCCCCTTTTCTCCCCGACCACAAGTCACATTTCCCCTATTTCCTCCTTCCTTCCTTCTGAAGCTATAGCCGCTTCCTCGCTCTCGCCGTCTCGCACCCTACCGCTGGGGTCGCCATGGTCTTCTTCAATGACCTCTCTAGCGGTTCCTCCTCCGATGATGAATTTTTCAGCACTCGGGTATGCCTCTCTTCTCTCTCTCGGGTTATGACTTGGAATGAAGGATTTTAACCCGGCGGTTGATTTGAGTCATTTCTTCCTCTTGTAGCTCCCTAGGACCATCAGTTGCAACGAATGGAGCGGGGTGGCTAAAGATCTGGCTGCTCGTTGTCACCATCAATCTCCATGCATGAAGCTAGTTGCGTTTGAATTTGTGGACAGTGGCAGGAAGTTTCTAGCATGTGCAGAGAAGGTTAGCCCCACTTTCGTTGTTACAAATCATTTGTTAGATGTGATTCAGACACTGTCACTATGCTATGTTATTCTGGATGTTAAGACAGTGTCACAGTTTGTACCTAGTATCTAAAAATGTTTCCATCTCATCAACGGTGCCATTAGAAAATTATTTGGCACCGCTTCAGCAGTTTGTGCAGCCAACTTTGGTCCACACATCCGAGCAGCCAAGCAGTAAAATACTAAATCTTTATGGCACGAAGGAACTGGGCATCGGAGCAACTAGGTGCTCCGGAGTCCGGGTCCCTGATTTTTTCCCACTGCATTGGCTCGCCAGTGTAGGGCACTGGTGCCAAATGTAGCAGCAGTTGTCTTTACACCGGTTTTGGCATACATAGTGGACGACCTTAGTGCTATTAGTTCTATGTTACTAAATTTGTGCATGTACACACCTGTTAGTATCAATTTGCTGTCATCCAAACACTGTCGCTATGCTGTTGCAGTTATATTTAGCTTCCTCATAAAATGTTCAATTTGTTATTTATAGTACATGACTAAGAACTTGGAGCATTGTTGTAGTTAATTATAGCTTCTGATGTTTCAGAATTTGGTTGTTGTCTCAGTATCAATTAATTCATTTGCACGTTGATCTTTTTGAGAAGATATGTCATAATTAACCTGTTTCTTCAGTTTTTCAAAATATGCATTTGGTGATTTTCTATGTTGCTAGAAACCCATTTCCCCTACAATTGTTACTGATATAGTTTTAAATATTATAGGATGAACGGAAGTGTTCTTACCTAGAGTGGGTTGATCAAGAGTGGCCACAGTGTTTGAAGATGTGCCTAGCAAAGCTCTGGAGCATGTATGAGGAAGAGAACAGAGGTAGGCTTAGAGAAAGTGTTGTCAACGCTGAAGAATATTTGAAGATGCGGGATAAAAAGAGGAAGATGGAGAATGACCTTAGATTTTTTAAATTAGACTTTGCTAAGATGGTGTTGGCGAAGGAGGAGGCACTTTCCCAGTTGGCCAGTGCAAAACAGGTTCTTACTGAACTGAAAGCAGAGGTGGATAAGACGAGCCTGGATGATCTCGATTAGGGAAATGAATATATTGTTCTAATATTGTTCTTATGAAGGTGACCTAGCTATATGTTGTACTGTGCTGTTTTCAGGTAGTTATCGTACTGTAATGTTAAAATATATTTATGTGCCTGATATGAAATTGGCAAACAGGTGTTCAATATGAAATGTGAATTTGCGTAATACTGGAATTATTAATTGTAAACTAATAAACCTGCTAAATGGGTCATGGAACTTTGCAAACGGTTCTAGCAGTAAAAGCGCTTGTGATGGATAGCCCAATGCCATACAGTTTTCTTCATCAAATCATGTGTGATGTAGTTGAATAAAAGCAAACGGTTAACTGAGGCAGAGCGTGTGTGATAGTTACACATATCACACACGAGGCTATACATAAAACTGTGTGGGATGTATATACGAACGGAAATGTTTTCCCTGGATTGACTGTGTGGGATGTACATACGAACGGAAACATTTTTCCTGGATTGACTGTGCGGGATGTACATAAGAACGGAAACGTATTCCTTGGATTGACTGTATGGAATGCACATAACAAACGGAAACGTTTGTTTGGGACTGACTGTGTGGGATGTACTTACGACCGGAACCGATTGGACCTATATAATCGTATTTGATCGCTCGTCGGTCGCACACGACCTCATTTTGCCGAGCATGTGTGACCGGAGGGCCTATCCCCGACGGTTTCTGGGTCTTGTGGGAAGGACCCCCCCCCCCCCTATCGCACTCACTCACTAGGCGATGGTTCAAAACGCCATCGCGGAAAAGGGTTAAAAACCGTTTGTATAGCACCTCGATGTACCAGTGATATAACAGTCATAACCTAGGGCGACACAGAACTAGCTCCAGTTCATAAATATAATGTAGGCATGTATTCCGTAAATAGTCATACGTGCTTATGGAAAAAAACTTGCATCACATCTTTTGTCCTACCCTCCCGTGGCATCGGAGTCCATAAGGAAACTAAGGGATATTAAGGCCTCCTTTTAATAGAAAACCGGAACAAGGCATTAGCACATAATGAACACATCAACTCCTCAAACTACGTTAATCACCAAAAAGAATCCTAATTATTGTCACCTTGGGGTATGCGGATCATAACACGTAGCAGGTGCATATAACTTGCAAGATGGGATCACGAACATAGATATAATGGTGAAAACATAAATGGTTCAGATCTGAAATCATGGCACTCGGGCCCTAGTGGCAAGCATTAAGCATAGCAAAGTCATAGCAACATCAATCTCAGAACATAGTGGATACTAGGGATCAAGACCTAACAAAACTAACTCGATTACATGATGAATCTCATCCAACTCCTCACCGGCCAGCGAGCCTATGAAGGAATTTCTCACTCCCGGTGAGCATCATGGAATTGGTGATGGAGGATGGTTGATGATGACGAAGAACGAAGATCCTCCTCTCCGGAGCCCCGAACAGGCTCCAGATCTGGCCTCTCGATGAAGAACAGGAGGTGGCGGCGGCTCTGTATCGTAAAACGCGATGAAACTTCCTATCCTATTTTTTTCTAGAAAAATAGGATTTTATAGCGTCGGAATTAGGCTCAGCGAAGCCCCGTGGGCCCCACTACCCACCAGGGCGGAATAGAGGGGGGTGGCGCGCCCTGGTGCCTAGTGGGCAGCTGGGGCCACCTCCAATGGGTCTTGGTTCCAGTGTTTTTTATTTATTCCAAAATAATTCTCCAAAAAGTTTCGTCCGGTTTCGAGAACTTTTATTTCTGCACAAAAACAACACCATGGTAGTTCTGCTGAAAACAACGTCAGTCCGGGTTAGTTTCATTCAAATCATGCAAATTAGAGTCCAAAACAAGAGCAAAAGCATTAGGAAAAGTAGATTCGATGGAGACGTATCACGACGTTCTCAAGGCCAGTGGCGTGCTTGCGAAAGGCGGCGTCGAGAGCGACAACCAGCAGGATGGCAACAACCACATGCGCGGACTCGAATACAGCGGCAACTAGCAGAACAACAACGACCAACGCGTGCGGGCTCGCCAACACGGTATGTACGCTGGCCAGCATGTTGCATCGGCTGGCCAGCGTGGTATAGGCTCTGGCTGACGATGACATATGTGAGGCGCACGAGGACGACGCGGACGATGGCGAGCTCGCTGCTGCCGGTTCATGTACAGAAATTTTCTAATTAATTGTCCATGTACTGGAAATTTGACAATGATATGCGGGATACAAGTTCAACTTGGCAATGTGCTAATGACATGGTACTGCTCATGTGGTAATCAATTTTTTATACTTCATTTCAACTAGGCAATATATATGCTGATGACATGAGTATTATTAATGTGAATTTAAAAAATTGCTCAAACAAAAACAGGACATGCTTTTGGGAAAGCTGGGCCAATCTTTTGCATGCATATAATATTATATAGCCTCAAAACAGGGGGAAATCATCCAAATTTACCAGAGATATCGTCTCCTTTGTATGCAGGCTTGAGCTTGGAAGCGGATGAAAAAGGACTGGAGGGAGTACGTGCATATGGCATTCCTCGTTCGCTGCCCGTCCGCCTCGCTTCGCCCAGATCCACCTCCTCCGGGCCATGGCTGAGTTCCAATGACGCGGCGAAGAACAATACATTTGTTCCGAGAGGGAACTCAAGGGCGACGGGGCACAGGGCATCACTGGCCTAGGGTGACAACCACCAATGAGCACCCATGGGATCCGATGATGGGTGATCACAGTGGAGCCGGAGCCGCGTCGTTGTAATTTTTTTCATCGTTGTCTTATTTAGTTTTGTTTTAGAGACACCAAATTGATTGTAGATGCAGTCAAACTTTCAATTTTGTATGTTATTGTTTGGCCTTCTACCCCATGAGTCCTATTAATTCAAAAAAATTAAAGCTCCATTATTTGTAACCTTTGATGTCGAGAACCATTGAAATTTCGAGTTGTTTAAGAAGAGAAGTCACATGGTGCATGGAGCCAAAAATATTTTGTTACAAGAATGAGAACATTTTTCTTCTTCCCAGTTGGGCATCTAAATGAAGATAGGTAAAGTGATATATGGTGGTTACTGAAGCAAAAAGATGTCGGTGTTTGTCGGGCTTTGGTGTTGGTTGGGTAATGGGCTTAAACTGCACGAGCCTTTGCACTTGCCGTCATTGTGGACTAACGAATTTCTTTTCGCCCATAGGTATGAACATATTTGGATCCTTCCCTTTTCTAAAGGTGTACTAATTATTAGATTATGAACAACCAAATTATTTAGGTGTACTAATTATTAGATTACGAACAACCAAATTATTTATCTTCGAATGTTCCATTGATTTATGTGCATATAGAAGAGAGAGGTCAACAGAAAGCACTTCGAAATAATGGGTGAAGGAATAAGATTGATTTTGTGGCACAGAGCGGTTGATCCATTATGCAACCATTAAAAATACAATAATTCTGAGGCCCTTGTATGGATAATAGATTTGACTCTCAATTGCACATGTGGAAAAAGGATGTGTGAACTGTACCTAACATCTTGTAGGATTTGAGGGAGATTGCCAGCGAGCCACTGGTTGAGAAGCTCTTTTGCAATGAAGGCGGGGATTTCAAAAACCTCGGCTAGCATGGACCAACCGGTGTGCTCCCGGATGGTGATATTGTCTGGTGGGAACGGGGTGTACTCCTAGACCGGGGCGCCGTCCGGTGTCAATGGTGTGCAGCAACATACAAGAAAAGTAAAAGTGGGAGGGTGGGAAAGCCCGAAATGGGAGTATCTAAAAAGGTTTCAGTACTGGGAGGCAGGTAATGTGGGGAGTCTGGACGAAGGCAGAGTAGGGCGGGAGGACGATTAGAACGGGAGCCTTGACTTTATGATTGGTTGACGTGCAACAATTGCCAACTGTTATTTGCTTCCAACAACAATCTATGTAATGTTATCTCTTGTCATACATCCTTCTGTATTCATCTTAGTGTTAATTTGACTCATTTTCTGAATAAATTATAATATAGACAAGAATGAGTATCTGAATTGTTGCCATGGTGCCCATGCCAAGTCTAGAAGTGGATTAAAAATTTAACCTATGAAGTCATATTTGTCTGTTGTACAGAGTATAACAATTAATTCGGGTGCTCTAGAGTAGTGGAGTAAATGAGCCAAGATTAAGTTAAAAAAATTGTCTTAGCCCGTGCAAAGGTCAAGATTTTCCTTTAATGTATAAGCTTCTTGGACATACTATAGCCGTCTAATGTTAACACTGGGAAAAATTAACCTCTATGTGTGCGTGCAAGCGAACGAGTGAGTGAGAGAGATAGAGAGAGGGAGAGAGAGGAGAGGGTGGGAGAGTGAGTGATGTTGGGAGAGGGAAGGGGAGAGAGAGAGATATGAAGGGTGGTAGACACAGGGGGCGAGAGACAGATATATATATATTGTGTGAAAGTGAGGTTGTAAGGAGAGAGGGCACTTGCATATTACAATGAGACAGAGTGGAGAGATAGAGAGCTTTAGTGTGAAATTTAGCACAAGTGCATAGTTACGTGTTGAAATTCAAAGTGTGTTTTGATTGAGGTGGAATGAGGGAATGAGAGCCCAATATGTCACTAACTAAGGTGGTGGACATGAACCTGGGCTGCGGAGATCGTTGGTGGAGAAAGAAGAAGGTGTTGAGTAATTGGTAGAAAAGTAGATCTCAAATATGCACGAGAAATCTATAGGTACATGTTAACTTGATTAAATCTTCATGCTAATTATATATATTGTTGTGCAGGATGGTTATGAATTGATAAATAATTTTTTATTACATTTGCTGAAGTACCGTGCAAATGAAATTAAAGACAATATTCCTGATCATGTAAGGGAATATCTTAATAGCATCAAGTATATCTTAGTTTGCAACATATAATTACATGGCCCTATATATACATTGTACATTGCAGGTGATGTGGATTTCAATTATTTTTTAATTATTGTAGGCTATCTTTTTTATATATGTGAAATATAATATACATTATATGCGCAATCAGACAAAATCTGTACATGCAGAATTTGATTTGCAATGTATTCATAGGCGCAATAAAAAAATTAAAAGTCTGTGGCAATGCACGGGTGTTCTACTAGTAATTAGTTATGTGCACCCCTAATTAAGTGTCTAACTAATTAATTAGTTGAATTAATGGCTCGATTCTAAACTTGATTTGTCACAAAAAAACTGCCTGCTTAAACGGACGTAATTAATTGCATATGTAATTAATTATCTTGCTAATTAATTGCATTATGACTTGATTCCCAAACTGATTTGGTGATTGGTTTCCAAATTATTATTATTATTTTCTTTTTTCCTGAGGCAAGGGAGGTGAGTTTCTTGTGCGTGTGGTGAGGTGGGAGCGGATGGTTTTTTTGTAAGGGGGTCTAGGGTTTAATAGTAATGTTAAATTTGAAAAAACTTCCTACTATTAATTATCTGCATCCCTAATTATGTGTCTGGTTAATTATCTAATTACATTAATGGCTTGATTTCATCCTTAATTTGGTGAAAAAATCAATACTTAAATCGACATAATTAATTGCATGCGTAATTAATTGCATTAATGGCTTGATTTCCAAATTGATTCGGTGCTTGGTTTCCAAATTGTTTTGCATTATTGACTAGTGATACCTTTCGTAATTAATGTGATCCTCCCATTTAAGGCTCGATAATACTTTCCATAGATAATGTGATACTCATGTGCAAAGAACAATACGCTTCATAATTAATGTGATCCTTCCGTTCAACACTAGATGATACTTTTTATAATTATCATGATCCTCATGTCCAAAAAATAATACTCTTTATAATTAAAGTGATCCTACTTTCAAATGCTCGACAATATTTTCCATAATTAACATGATCCTCTTGCGCAAATAATGATACTCTTCATAATTAATGTGATCCTTCTGTCCAAAGAATGATACTCTTCATATTAGTATGATCCTCCTGTCCAACGCTCGATTATACTTTCCAAATTAAATAGACATATTAACTGCCTGCCTAATTAACACACAAAATTAACTGGTCTGGCTAAATAATTGCATGCAACTTTGGGCAAAGCAGGAATTGGGCAAGAGATAAATGAGGTGAATTTTGGGCATTAATGGATGCGTGCGAAATCAAACCAAACCAAACCAAATGATGTACGAACCTACCATCACGACCATGAACTCCCACTTTAGGTGTAGATACTAGTAGAATGCCCATGCGTTGCTATGGGCTACAATGCATATACTTTATGAAGCATCTCTGGTCTCAACTCCAAATCCTGTTATTCCCCTCAATCTAGTATGTTATACCTACTAAATTTTTTAAATGTACTCTTTTGTTATTTTGGTTGTTGGTATATCATGAAGAAAATTTTGTGCTACGAAATAAAATTCACTAATTAGACATGCAAGACATTGGTATAAACAATGATTGCTTACATAATTTTTGGAACATGTGCTGAAACACATATCCATTTAAAAACATAACAATATTTATTTTAAAAAAAATCCGAGCGTTTGTACAATTCGGGAATGTATGCGGTTAACATGTAATTGTGAAAAAAGGTCTATAGGAAGGTTGCTTTGTGCTCTGAGGGTGGTGGTGGCTGGGTTGATCCATCTATGCTCGTCTGGCCGTCTGCTGCAACACTCGTCCCACGATGTAAATAATGCATGGCTATGAAGATGATGGTATGAGGGACATCAATCATGTGAAGACTCTTCCCGCAACTACCTCTTGACCGGATTGACCCTGAGGCACGATCCTTGGGAACCTCCTCTGAGGATGCATGGCGGCGACCGGATCAACCCTGCGGCGTGTCGTTGTTTCAAAGGATGTCAGCCCGGCAGTGCAATAGGCAGCGGATCATCATTGAAGGGGAGGGGTTCGGAAGGAGGACGATCTTTTTTCTGTTTGTTTTTTGTTTGTTTTTGCGTGAGGCAAGGGAGGTGGGTTTTCTTGTGTGTATGAGGAGGTGGTGATGAATGGGTTTTTTGTAGGGGGGGTCAAGGGGAGTTGTGTTGGACGTACAACGTATAGTACCGAACTCCCATTTAATAGTACAGACATGGCTGAAAAAACTTCCTATTATTAGTTATGTGCATCCCTAATTAAGTGTATGACTAATTAATTAATTGCATTAACGGCTCGATTCTATAATTGATTTGTCCCGAAAAAATACCTACTTAAACGGACTTAATTAATTGCAAATGTAAATAATATCTAGCTAATTAATTGCATTATGACTTGATTCCCAAACTGATTTGGTGATTTGTTTCCAAATTATTTTTTTGTTCTTTCCTGTTTTTGCTTGAGGCAAGGGAGGTGGGTTTTCTTGTGCGTGTGGGGAGGTGGGAGCGGATGGGTTTTCCGTAAGGGGATCTAGGGTTTAATAGTAATGATAAATTTGAAAAACTTCCTACTATTAATTATGTGCATCCCTAATTATGTGTTTGGTTAATTATCTAATTACATTAATGGCTTGATTTAATACTTAATTTGGTGCAAAAAATCAATACTTAAACGGACATAATTAATTGCATGCGTAATTAATTCCACTAATGGCTTGATTTCCAAATTGATTCGGAGCTTGGTTTCCAAATTGTTTTGCATTATTGACTAGTGATACCTTTCATAATTAATGTGATCCTTCCATTTAAGGCTCGATAATACTTTCCGTAGATAATGTGATACTCATGTGCAAAGAACAATACTCTTCATAATTAACGTGATCCTTCCGTTCAACACTCGATAATACTTTTTATAATTATCGTGATCCTCCTGTCCAAATAATAATACTCTTTATAATTAAAGTGATCCTACTTTCAAACGCTCGACAATATTTTCCACAATTAACAATAACCTCTTGTGCAAATAATGATACTCTTCATAATTAATGTGATCCTTCTGTCCAAAGAATGATACTCTTCAAATTAGTATCATCCTCCCATCCAACGCTCGATTATACTTTCCAAATTAAATAGACATATTAACTGTCTGCCTAATTAAGACACAAAATTAACTGGTCTGGCTAAATAATTGCGTGCAACTGTGGGCAAAGCAGGAATTGGGCAAGAGATAAATGATGAATTTTGGGCATTGATGGATGCGTGCGAAATCAAGCCAAACCAAACCAAATGATGTACGAACCTACCAGTGTGTTGCTATGGGCTATAATGCATATATTTTAGGAAGCATTTCTAGTCTGAACTCCTAATCCAGTTATGCCCCACAATCTAGTATGTTACACCTACTACTTTTTTTAAATGTACTCTTTTATTATTTTGTTTGTTAGTATATCATGAAGAAGAGTTTGAGCTACAAAATAAAATTCACTAATTAGACATGCATGACCTTGGTATCAAGAATGATTGCTTCCATAATTTTTGGAACATGTGTTGACACACATATCCATTTAAAAAAAGAACAATATTTATATTAACAAAAATCCTAGAGTTTGTACAATTCGTGAATGTATGCAATTAACATGTAATTGTGAAAAGAAAAAAAAGGTCTATAGGAAGCTCCCTTTGTGCTCTCAGGGTGGTGGTGGATGGGTTGATCCATCTATGTTTGTCTGGCTGTCCGCTATAGCACTCGTCCCATGATGTAAATAATGCACGGATAGGAAGATGATGGTAAGAGGGACATCGATCATTTGAAGACTCTTCCTGTAATTGCCTCTCGACCGGACTGACCCTCAGGCATGCTCCTTGGGCACCTCCTCTGAGGGCGCACGGCGGCGACTGGATCAACCCTGAGGCGTGTTTTTGTTTCAGAGGATGTCAGCCCAGCTGTGTGGTAGGCGGTGGATCATCGTTGAGGGGGGGGGGCTTCGGGAGGAGGATGTCCTTTTCCCCTTTTTTGCGTGAGGTAAGGGAGGTGGGTTTTCTTTTGAGTATGAGGAGGTGGTGGCGGATGGGTTTTTCGTAAGGGATAATTGATTTTATGCCCCTAGTTGGGTCACGCTCGGCAGGTTTACCCCTAGTTTCCGAAAACCCTCGTTCCTGCCCAAACCACTTTGCTCGTCTTATGCTTTTGCCCTTTGACCATTTGACCGTCACTTTGAAAAAATCATATCAAATTCATACTAACTCAGAAAAATGCGAATAGGATATCGAAATGTTAAGAAAAACATCACCTATATGTGCATGTGATTTGCACTCATAAAAAAAGCGTTGGGAAGTCCCCATCTCAGTTTGAGCCCATATGATCTCAACACGAACAGTAAAATCTAAAAAAATTCAAAAAATTCTTAATTTTTTTTGTGGAAAACATTGGCTAATGTTTTGAGTGCTTGCGAAGTTTCATCACAGAATGACATTCATGGAAGTCGTGGCCAAAAAACAAAATTAGCACTCCAAAATGCTTTTGTTTTGGAGCATCTATTTTGTTTTTTTCACCATGACTTCCACAAATGTCATTCCCTTACTAAACTTGGCAAGAACTCAAAAAATTGGTCATTCTTTGTCACCAATTGTTTTTAGAATGTTTTGATTTTTTTGATTTTTTTTGGATTTTACTGTTCATGCTGAGATCATAGGAGCTCTATTTGAGATGGGGACCTTCTAACACATTTGTCATGAAAGCAAATGACATGCACATATAGGTGATGTTTTTCTGAACATTTTGATATCATATTCACATTTTTTGGAGTTAGTATGAATTTGTTATGATTTTTTCAAAGTGATGGTCAAACGGTTAAAGGGCAAAAGCATAAGACAAGGAAAGTGGTTTGGGCAGGAATGAGGGTTTTTGGAAACTAGGGGTAAACCTACCAAGGGGGACACAACTAAGGGCATAGAATTAATTATCCCTTTTTGTAAGGGGGATCAAGGTGAGTTGAGTTGGACGTACCACGTATAGTCCCCAACTCCCATTTAATAGTACAGTCATGGCTAAAAAACTTCCTATTATTAGTTATGTGCATCCCTAATTAAGTGTCTGAATAATTAATTAATTGCATTAATGGCTCGATTCTAAAATTGATTTGTCACGAAAAAATATCTACTTAAACAGACATAATTAATTGTACATGTAATTAATTATCTGGCTAATTAATTGCATTATGACTTGATCCCAAACTGATTTGGTGATTGGTTTCCAAATTATATTTTTTCTTTTTGCTTGAAGCAAAGGAGGTGGGTTTTCTTTTGTGTGTGGGGAGGTGGGAGCGGATGAGTTTTTTTCGTAAGGGGATCTAGGGTTTAATAGTAATGATAAATTTGAAAAAACTTCCTACTATTATTTAGCTGCATCCCTAATTATGTGTCGTTAATTATCTAATTACATTAATGGCTTGATTTCATACATAATTTGGTGCAAAAAATCCATACTTAAACGGACATAATTAATTGCATGCGTAATTAATTGCATTAATGACTTGATTTCCAAATTGATTCAGTGCTTGGTTTCCAAATTGTTTTGCATTATTGACCACTGCTAGCTTTCATAATTAATGTGATCCTCCCATTTAAGGTTCGATAATAATTTCCATAGTTAATGTGATACTCATGTCCAAAGAACAATACTCTTCGTAATTAAAGTGATCGTTTCATTCAACACTCGATGGTACTTATTATAATTATCGTGATCCTCCTGTTCAACTAATAATACTCTTTATAATTAAAGTGATCCTATTTCCAATGCTCGACAATATTTTCCATAATTAACATGATCTCTTGTCCAAATAATGATACTCTTCATAATTAATGTGATCCTTCTGTCCAAAGAATGATACTCTTCATATTAGTATGATCCTCCCGTCCAACGCTCGATTATACTTTCCAAATTAAATAGACATATTAACTGTCTGCCTAATTAACACACATAATTAACTGGTATGGCTAATTAATTGCATGTAATTGGGGGGCAAATTAAAGCAGGAATTGGACAAGAGATAAATGAGATGAATTTTGGGCATTAATTGAAGCGTGCAAAATCAAACCAAACCAAACGATGTACAAACCTACAATCACGACCGTGAACTCCCCCATCAGGAGTAGAGACTAGTAGAATGCCCGTGCGTTCCTATGGGCTACAATGCATATACTTTATGAAGCATCTCTGGTCTGAACTCCTAATCCAGTTATGCCCCTCAATCTAGTATGTTACACCTACTACTTTTTTTAAATTTACTCTTTTGTTATTTTTGTTGTTGGTATATCATGATGAAAATTTTGAGAAACAAAATAAAATTCACTAATTAGACATGCAGGACATTGGTATAAAGAATGATTGCTTACATAATTTTTGGAACATGTGCTGACACACATATCCATTTAAAAAGAACAATATTTATAGTAAAAAAATCTGAGAGTTTGTACAATTCATGAATGTATGCGGTTAACATGTAATTGTGAAAGAAAAAAGTTCTATAGGAAGCTCGCTTTGTGTTCTCAAGGTTGTGGCGACTGGGTTGATCCATCTATGCTCATCCGGTGCTCTGCTGCAGCACTCGTCCCATGATGTAAATAATGCATGGATATGAAGATAATGGTACGAGGGACATCGATCATGTGAAGACTCTTCCCGCAACTGCCTCTCGACCACATCGACCCTGAGGCACGCTCCTTGGGCACCTCCTCTGAGGATGCACGGCGGTGACCGGATCAACCTTCTGGCGTGTCATTGTTTCAAAGGATGTCGGCCCGGATGTGCAGTAGGCGGCGGATCATCGTTGAGGGGGAGGGGGTTCGGAAGGAGGACGATCTTTTTTTGGTTGTTTTTTTTGTTCTTTGCGCAAGGCAATGGAGGTGGGTTTTCTTGTGCGTATGAGGAGGTGGTGGTGGTTGGATTTTTTCGTAGGGGGTGGGTCAAGGGGAGTTGTGTTGGACGTACCACATATAGTCCCCAACCCCCATTTAATAGTAGAGACATGGCTGAAAAAACTTCCTATTGTTAGTTATGTGCATCCCTAATTAAGTCTTTGACTAATTATTTAATTGAATTAACGGCTCGGTTCTAAAATTGATTTTTCGCGAAAAATACCTACTTAAATGGACTTAATTAATTGCACATGTAATTAATTATCTCGTTAATTAGTAGCATTATGACTTGATTCCCAAACTTATTTGGTGATTGGTTTCCAAATTATTATTTTTTTTATTTTTATTTTTGCTTGAGGCAAGGGAAGTGGGTTTTCTTGTGCGTGTGGGGAGGTGGGAGCAGATGTGTTTTTTCGTAAGGGGGTCTAGGGTTTAATAGTAATGATAAATTTGAAAAAACCTCCTACTATTAATTATATGCATCCCTAATTATGTGTCCGGTTAATTATCTAATTACATTAATGGCTTGATTTCATACTTAATTTGGTGCAAACAATCCATACTTAAATGGACACAATTAATTACATGCATAATTAATTGCATTAATGGCTTGATTTCCAAATTCATTCAGTGCTTGGTTTCCGAATTGTTTTGCATTATTGACTCGTGTTACCTTTCATAATTAATTTGATCCTCCCATTTAGGGCTCGATAATACTTTCCATAGTTAATGTGATACTCATGTCCAAAGAACAATACTCTTCGTAATTAATGTCATCCTTCCGTTCAACACTCGATGATACTTTTTGTAATTATCATGATCCTCCTGTCCAAATAATAATACTCTTTATAATTAAAGTGATCCTAATTTCGAATGCTCGACAATATTTTCCATAATTAACATGACCCTCTTGTCCAAATAATGATACTCTTCATAATTAACGTGATCCTTCTGTCCAAAGAAGATACTCTTCATATTAGTATGATCCTCCCATCCAACGGTAGATTATACTTTCCAAATTAAATAGACATTTTTAACTGTCTGTCTAATTAACACACTTAAATAACTGGTCTGGCTAAATAACTGCATCCAAGTGTGGGCAAAGCAGGAATTGGGCAAGAGATAAATGAGATGAATTTTGGACATTAATGGATGCATGCGAAATCAAACCGGACGGAACGATGTACGAACCTACCATCATGACCACGAACTCCCCCTTTAAAAGTGGAGACAAGTAGAATGCCCTTGCGTTGCTATGGTCAACAATGCATATAATTTATGAAGCATCT
This sequence comes from Thinopyrum elongatum, assembly GCA_011799875.1. NCBI lineage: Eukaryota > Viridiplantae > Streptophyta > Magnoliopsida > Poales > Poaceae > Thinopyrum > Thinopyrum elongatum. The sequence goes on along the minus strand of CM022301.1, from coordinate 68,568,758 downwards.
CTAGACTGAACTCCTAATCCAGTTATGCCCCTCAATCTAGTATGTTACACCTACTACTTTTTTAAAATGTACTCTTTTGTTATTTTGGTTGATCGTATATGATTAAGAAAATTTTGAGCTAGAAAATAAAATTCACTAATTAGACATGCATGACCTTGGTATAAAGAATGATTGCTTCCATAATTTTTGGAACGTGTGCTGACACACATATCCATTTTAAAAAAGAACAAGATTTGTATTAACAAAAATCTGAGAGTTTGTACAATTCGTGAATGTATGCGATTAACATGTATTTGTGGAAAAATAAAAAGGTCTATAGGAAGCTTGCTTTGTGCTCTCAGTGTGCGGGCGGCTGGGTAGATCCATCTACGTTCGTTTGGCCTTCCATTGCAGCACTCGTCCCATAATGTAAATAATGCATGGATAGGAAGATGATGGTACGAGGGACATCAATCATGTGAAGACTCTTCCTGCAATTGCCTCTCGACCGGACCGACTCTCAGGCACGCTCCTTGGGCACCTCCTCTGAGGGTGCATGGCGGCGACCAAATCAACTCTGAGGCGTGTCGTTGTTCCAAAGGATGTCAACCCGGCAGTGTGGTAGGCAGCGGGCCATCATTGAGGAGGAGGGGTTCGGGAGGAGGACGTTCTTTTCCTTGTTTTTTTGGCGCGAGGCAAGGAAGGTAAATTTTCTTGTGCGTATGAGGAGGTGGTGGCGTATGGGTTTTTCGTAGGGGCGGTTAAGGGGAGTTGAGTTGGACGTACCACATATAGTCCCCAACTCCCATTTAAGAGTAGAGACATGGCTGAAAAAACATCCTATTATTAGTTATGTGCATCCTAAATTAAGTGTCTAACTAATTAATTAATTGCATTAATGGATCGTTTCTAAACTTGATTTGTCACGAAAAAAAATACCTACTTAAACGGACTTAATTAATTGCACATGTAATTAATTATCTGGCTCATTAATTGCATTATGACTTGATTCCCAAACTGATTTGGTGATTGGTTTCCAAATTACTTTTATGTTTTTCTTTTTGGTTAAGACAAGGGAGGTGGGTTTCTTGTGCGTGCGGGGAGGTGGGAGCGGATGGTTTTTCGTAAGGGGGTCACGGACTAATAGTAATGATAAATTTGAAAAACATCCTACTATTAATTATCTGCAACACTAATTATGTGGGTGGCTTATTAATTAATTACATTAATGGCTTGATTTCATACATAATCTGGTGCAAAAATTCCATACTTAAACGGACATAATTAATTGCATTAATGGCTTGATTTCCAAATTGATTCGGTGCTTAGTTTCCAAATTGTTTTGCATTATTGACTACTGATACCTTTCATAATTAATGTGATCCTCCCATTTAAGGCTCGATAATAATTTCCATAGTTAATGTGATACTCATGTCCAAAGAACAATACTCTTCGTAATTAACGTGATCCTTTCATTCAACACTCGATGATACTTTTTATAATTATCGTGATCCTCCTGTTCAACTAATAGTAATCTTTAAAATTAAAGTGATCCTACTTTCAAACGCTGGACAATATTTTCCATAATTAACATGATCCTCTTTTCCAAATAATGATACTCTTCATTTAATATGATCCTTCTGCCCAAAGAATGATACTCTTCATATTAGTATGATCCTCCCATCCAACGCTCGATTATACTTTCCAAACTAAATAGACATATTAACTATCTGCCTAATTAACACACATAATTAAATAGTGTGGTTAATTAATTGCATGCAAGTGTGGGCAAAGCAGGAATTGGACAAGAGGTAAATGAGATGAATTTTGGGCATTAATTGATGCATGCAAAATCAAACCAAACCAAACGATGTACGAACCTACCATCACGACTGCGAACTCCCCCTTTAGGAGTAGAGACTAGTATAATGCCCATACATTGCTATGGGCTACATTGCATATACTTTAGGAAGCATATCTTGTCTGAACTTCTAATCCAGTTATGCCCCTCAATCTAGTATGTTACACCTACTACTTTTTTTAATGTACACTTTTGTTATTTTGCTTGTTGGTATATCATGAAGTAAATTTTGAGCTACAAAATAAAATTCACTAATTAGAAATGCATGACCTTGGTATCAAAAATGATTGCTTCCATAAGTTTTGGAATGTGTGCTAACACACTTATCCATTTAAAAAAAGAACAAGATTTATATTAAAAAAATCTGAGAATTTGTATAATTCATGAATGTACGCGGTTAACATGTAATTGTGAAAAGAAAAAAGGTCTATAGGAAGCTCGCTTTGTGCTCTCAGGGTGGTGGCGGTTGGGTTGATCCATCTATGCTTGTCCGGCCGTCCACTGCAGCACTCGTCCCATGATGTAAGTAATGCATGGATAGCAAGATGATGGTACGAGGGACATCGGTCATGTGAAGATTCTTCCCGCAATTGCCTCTCAACCGGACCGTCCCTGAGGCGCGCTCCTTGGGCACCTCCTCTGTGGAAGCACGGCGGTGACCCGGATCAACCCTGAGGTGTGTCATTGTTTTGGAGGATGTCAGCCCGGCAGTGCAGTAGGCAGCGGATCATAATTGAGGGGGAGCGGTTCGGGACGAGGACGATCTTTTTTCCGTTTGTTTTTGCACGAGGCAAGGGAGCTGGGTTTTCTTATGCGTAAAGGAGGTGGTGGCGGATGGGTTTTTTCGTAGGGGGGATCAAGGGGAGTTGAGTTGGATGTACCACGTATATCCCCCAACTCCCATTTAATAGTATAGACATGGCTGAAAAACTTCCTATTATTAGTTATCTACATCCCTAATTAAGTGTCTTACTAATTAATTGCATTAACGGCTCGATTCTAAACATGATTTGTCACGAAAAAATACCTACTTCAACGGACTTAATTAATTGCACATGTAATTAATTATCTGGCTAATTAATTGCATTATGACTTGATTCCCAAACTAATTAGGTGATTGGTTTCCAAATTATTATTTTTTTCTTTCTGCTTGAGGTATGGGAGGTGGGTTTTCTTGCGTGTGGGGAGGTGGGAGCGGATGGGTTTTTTTGTAAGGGGATCTAGGATTTAATAGTAGCGATAAGTTAGAAAAAACATGATACTATTAATTATCTACATCCCTAATTATGTGTCTGGTTAATTATCTAATTACGTTAATGGCTTGATTTCATACTTAATTTGGTGCAAAAAATCCATACTTAAACCGACATAATTAATTGCATGCGTAACTAATTGCATTAGTGGCTTCAAGTCCAAATTGATTCGTTGATTTGTTTCCAAATTATTTTGCATTATTGACTGGTAATACCTTTCATAATTAACATGATCCTCCCATTTATGGCTCGATAATACTTTTCATAATTAATGTGACTAGCTTTATTGATCAAACGACATGGATACATTATCTACGAGCTTACTCACCAGACAATCTCGAGGCTCGTCAGTTCAACTAATAGACACTTTATTACAGTAACTATAATTAGTTAGCACATGGGCCGCTTGATTTTTGAATGGCTGCTGATTTACTTCATATATATATGGAACACATGAATGGCTGCCGGTTTATTTTGTTGTAAAAAACAGGAGCAATATAAAAAATTGGTAGCAATAAAAATTGGTGTGAGGGGGATTGATGGGAGAGGGATCGAGGGGGAGTCCTAACGAAATGATGTACGGACTCCCCCATTAGGAGTAGAGATACTCCAGTACAAAGAACAATACTCTCCATAGTTAATGTGATCCTTTAGTTCAACACTCGATGATGCTTTTTAAAATTATCGTGATCCTCCTGTCCAAATAATAATACTCTTCATAATTGAAGTGATCCTACTTCCAAACATTCGATGATATTTTCAATTATTAACATGATCCTTCTTGTCCAAATAATGACACTCTTCATAATTAATGTAATCCTTCTGTCCAAAGAATGATACTCTTCGTATTAGTATGATCCTCACGTCCAACGCTCGATTATACTTTCCAAATTAAATGGACATATTAACTGTCTACCTAATTAGCACACATAATTAATTGGCCTGGCTAATTGATTGCATGCAAAAGTGAGCAAAGCAGGAATTGGACAAGCGATAACTGAGATGATTTTTGGGCATTAATAGATGTGTGTGAAATCAAACCAAACCAAATGATGTACAAACCTACCATCACGACCGCGGACTCCGCATTAGGAGTAGAGACAAGTAGAATGTCTATGCGTTGCTACGGGCTACAATGCATATACTTTAGGAAGCATCTCTGGTCTGAACTACTAATCCAATTATTCCCCTCAATCTAGTATGTTACACCTACTAATTTTTTTAAATGTACTATGTTGTTATTATGGTTGTTGTTATATCATGGAGAAAATTTTGAGCTACAAAATAAAATTCACTAACTGTACATGCATGACCTTGGTATCAAGAATGATTTCTTACAAAAATTTTGGAACGTGTGTTGACACACATATCCATTTAAAAAAAGAAAATATTTATATTAACAAAAATCCGAGAGTTTGTACAATTCGTGAATGTATGCGGTTAACATGTAGTTGTGAAAAGAAAAAAAAGGTCTACAGGAGGATCGCTTTGTGCTCTCAAGGTGGTGGCGGCTGGGTTGATCCATCTATGCTCGTACGGCCGTCCGCTGCACTACTTGGCCCATGATGTAAATAATTCATGGATAGGAAGATGGTGGTACGGGAGACATCAATATCATGTGAAGATTCTTCCCGCAATTGCCTCTCGACTGGACTGACCCTGAGGCGTGTTCCTTGGGCACCTCCTCTGAGGACGCACGGTGGTGACCGGATCAACCCTAAGGCATGTCGTTGTTTCAGAGGATGTCAGCACGACACGGCGGTAGGCAGCGGATCATCGTTGGGGGGGAGGGGTTCGGGAGGAGGACAATCTATTTTCCATTTTTTTGGTTTTGCGCGAGGCAAGCGAGGTGGGTTTTCTTCCACTTATGAGGAGGTGGTGGCGGATGGTTTTTTCGTAGGGGGGATCAAGGGGAGTTGAGTTGGAAGTACCATATATAGTCCCCAACTCCCATTTAATAGTAGAGACATGGCTGGAAAAAATCCTATTGTTAGTTAACTGCATCCCTAACAATGTGTCTGACTAATAAATTAATTGCATTAACAGCTCGATTCTAAACTTGATTTGTCATGAAAAAATACCTACTTAAATGGACCTAATTAATTGCACATGTAATTAATTATTTGGCTAATTAATTACATTATTACTCGATTCCCAAACTGATTTGGGGATTGGTTTCCAAATTATTATTTCGTTTTTCTTTTTGCTTAACGCAACGGAGGTGTCTTTTCTTGTGCATGTGGGGAGGTGGCAGCGGATGGGTTTTTTTCTTAAGGGGTCTAGGGTTTAATAGTAATGATAAAGTTAAATAAGTTCCTACTATTAATTATGTGCATCCCTAATTATGTGTCTGGCTAATTAATTAATTACATTCATGGCTTGATTTCATACTTAATTTGGTGCAAAAAAATCCATACTTAAATAGGCATAATTAATTGCATGTGTAATTAATTGCATTAGGCTTGATTTCCAAATTGTTTCGGTGATTGGTTTCCAAAATGATTTGCATTATTGACTGGTCATACCTTTCATAGTTAACGTGATCCTCCCATTTAAGGCCCGATAATATTTTTGATAATTAATGTGATTCTCATGTCCAAAGAATAATACTCTTCATAATTAACGTGATCCTTTCGTTGAACACTCGATGATAATTTTTATAACTATCATGATCCTCCTATCCAAATTATAGTACTCGTCATAATTAACATTATCAACTTGTCCAAATAATGATACTCTTCATAATTAATGTGATCCTTCTGTCCAATGAATGATGCTCTTCATATTAGTTTAATCCTCCCATTCAATGCTCGATTATACTTTCCACATTAAATGGACAAATTAACTATCTGCCTAATTAACACACACAATTAATTGGCTTGGCTAATTAATTGCATGCAACTATGGGCAAAGCAGGAATTGGACAAGAGATAACTCAGATGATTTTTGGACATTAATGGATGTGTGCGAAATCAAACCAAACCAAATGATGTACGAACCTACCATCACGACTGCGGACTCGCACTTTAGGAGTAGAGACTAGTACAATGCATGTGCGTTGCGGGCTACAATGCATATACTTTAGGAAGCATCTCTGGTCTGGAGTCCTAATCCAATTATGCCCCTCAATCTAGTATGTTACACATGCTGCATTCTTTACAATGTACTCTTTTGTTATTTTTGGTTGTTGGTATATCATGATGAAAATTTTGAGCTACAAAATAAAATTAACAAATTAGACATGCATGACTTTGGTAGCAAGAATGATTGCTTACATAGTTTTTCGAACGTGTGACACACATATACATTTAATAAAAGAACAATATTCATATTAACAAAAATCTGAGAGTTTGTACAGTTCGTGAATGTATCCGGTTTACATGTAATTCTTAAAAGAAAAAATATCAATAGGAAGCTCGCTTTGTGCTCTCAGGGTGGTGGCGGCTAGGTTGATCCATCGATGCTCGTCCGGCCATCCGCTGTAGCACTTGTCCCATGATGTAAATAATGCATGGATAGGAAGATGATCGTACGATAGGCATCGATCATGTGAAGACTCTTCCCGCAATTGCCTCTCAACCGGACCAGTTGGCCTTGGGGTGCGCACCTTGGGCACCTCCTCTGAGCATGCACGGCGGTGACCGGATCAACCCTGAGGCGTGTCGTTGTTTCAGAGGATGTCAGCCCAATAGTGTAGTAGGCAGCGGATCATCGTTGAGGGGGATGGGTTCGGGAGGAGGATGATCTTTTTTTGCGCGAGGCAAGGGAGGTGGGTTTTCTTGTGCGTACAAGGAGGCAGTGGCGAATGGGTTTTTTCGTAGGGGGAATCAAGGGAGTTGAGTTGGGCGTACCACGTGTAGTCGCCAACTCCCATTTAATAGTAGAGACATGGCTGAAAAAACCTCCTATTATTAATTATCTGCATTCCTAATCAAGTGTCTGACTAATTGATTAAGTGCATTAATGGCTCGATTCTATACTTGGTTTGTCAAGAAAAAATACCTACTTAAACGGACTTAATTAATTCCACATGTAACTAATTTCCTAGCTAATTAATTGCATTATGACTTGATTCCCAAACTGATTTAGTGATTGGATTCCACACTATTTTTTCATTTTTTTTTTTGCTTGAGGTAAGGGAGGTGGGTTTTCTTGTGCGTGTGGACAGGAGGGAGCGGATGGGGTTTTTTGTAAGGGGATCTAGGGTTTAATAGTAATGATAAACTTGAAAAAACTTCATACTATTAATTATCCGCATCCCTAATTATGTTTCTGGCTAATTAATTACATTAATGGCTTGATTTCATACTTAATTTGGTGGGAAAATCCATACTTAAACGGACATAATTAATTGCATGTGTAATTAATTGCATTAATGGCTTGATTTCCAAATTGATTCGATGATTGGTTTCCAAATTATTTTGTATTATTGACTGGTAATACCTTTCCTAATTAACGTGATCCTTCCATTTGAGGCTCGATAATACTTTCCATAATTAATGTGATACTCATGTACAAAGAACAATACTCTCCGTAATTAACGTGATCCTTTCATTCAACACTCGATGACACTTTTTATAATTATCATGATCCTCCTGCCGAAATAATAATACTCTTCATAATTAAAGTGATCCTACTTTCAAACATTTGACAATATTTTCCATAATTAACATGATCCTTTTGTCCAAATAATGATACTATTCATAATTAATGTGATCCTTCTGTCCAAAGAATGATACTCTTCATATTAGTATGATCCTCCCGTCCAACGCTCGATTATAATTTCCAAATTAAATGGACATATTAATTGTCTGCCTAATTAGCACACATAAATAACTGGTCTGGCTGATTAATTGCATGCAAGTGTGGGAAAAGGAGGAATTGGACAAGAGATAACTGAGATATTTTTTGGGCATTAATGGATGCATGTGAAATCAAACCAAACGAAACGATGTACGAACCTACCATCACGACCGCGGACTCCCCCTTTAGGAGTAGATACCAGTAGAATGTCTATGCATTGCTACGGGCTACAATGCATATACTTTACGAAGCATCTCTGGTCTGAACTCTAATCCAATTATTCCCCTCAATCTAGTATGTTACACCTACTACTTTTAAAAAATATACTCTTTTGTTATTTTGGTAGTTGGTATATCATGGAGAAAAATTGGAGCTACAAATTAAAATTCACTAATTAGACATGCATGACCTTGGTATCAAGAATGATTGCTTACATAATTTTTGGAACATGTGTTGACACACATATCCATTTAAAAAAGAACAAGATTTATATTAACAAAAATTTGAGAGTTTGTACAATTCGTGAATGTATGCAGTTAACATGTAATTGTGAAAAGAAAAAAAGTTCTACAGGAAGCTCGCTTTGTGCTCCCAGGGTGGCGGCGACTGCGTTGATACATCTATGCTTGTCCGGCCGTCCGCTGCACTACTCGTCCCATGTTGAAAATAATGCATGGATAGGAAGATGATGGTACGAGAGACATCAATATCATTTGAAGATTCTTCCCTCAATTGCCTCTCGACCAGACCGACCCTGAGGTGCGCTCCTTGGGCACCTCCTCTAAGGACGCACGGCGGCGACCGGATCATCCCTGAGGCGTGTTGTTGTTTCAGAGGATGTCAGTCCGACAGTGTGGTATGCAGGGGATCAACGTTGAGGGGGAGGGGTTCGGGAGGAGGACAATCTTTTTTCCTTTTTTTGTTTTTGTTTTTGCGTGAGGTAAGGGAGGTGGGTTTTCTTGTGCATATGAGGAGGTGGTGGCGGATGGGTTTTCGTAAGGGGGATCAAGGGGAGTTGAGTTGGACGTACAATGTATAGTCCCCAGCTCCCATTTAATAGTACAGACATGGCTGATAAAACTTCCTATTATTAGTTAACTGCATCCCTAATTAAATGTCTGGCTAATAAATTAATTGCATTAACTGCTCGATTCTAAATGATTTGTCACAAAAAAATACTTACTTAAATGGAGTTAATTAAATGCACATGTAATTAATTATCTAGCTAATTAATTGCATTATGACTTGATTCCCAAACTGATTTGGTGATTGGTTTCCAAATTATTTTTTTTCTTCAGGCAAGGGAGGTGGGTTTTCTTGTGCATGTCGGGAGGTGGCAGCGGATGGGTTTTTTCGTAAGGTGGTCTAAGGTTTAATATTAATGATAAAGTTGAAAAACTTTCTACTATTAATTATCTACATCCCTAATTATGTGTCTCCCTAATTAATTAATTACATTAATGGCTTGCTTTGATACTTAATTTGGTGCAAAAATGCATACTTAAACGGACATGATTAATTGCATGTGTAATTATTTGCATTAATGGCTTGATTACCAAATTGATTCGGTGATTGGTTTCCAAATTGTTTTGCATTATTGACTAGTGATACCTTTCATAATTAAGGTGATCCTCCCATTTAAGGCTCGATAATACTTTCCATAATTAAAGTGATTCTCATGTCCAAAGAATAATACTCTCCATAATTAACGTGATCTTTTTGTTCAACACTCGATGATACTTTCCATAATTATCGTTATCCTCCTGTCCAAATAATAATACTCTTCATAATTGTAGTGGTCCTACTTTCAAATGCTCGATAATATTTTTCATAATTAACATGATCATCTTGTCCAAATAATGATACTCTTCATAATTAATGAGATCCTTCTATTGAAAGAATGATACTCTTCATATTAGTATGATTCTCCCCTTCATATTAGTATGATCCTCCCATCCAATGCTCAATTATACTTTCCAAATTAAATGGACATATTAAATGTCTGCCTAATTAATACATATAATTAACTGGCTTGGCTAATTAATTGCATGTAACTGTGGGCAGAGCAGGAATTGGACAAGAGATAACTGAGATGATTTTTGGGCATTAATGGATGCGAACCTACCATCACGACCGCGGACTCCCACTTTAGGAGTATAGACTAGTACCATGTCTGTGCGTTGTTAGGGGCTACAACACATATACTTTAGGAAGCATCTCTAGTCTGAACTCCTAATCAAATTATGCCCCTCAATCTAGTATGTTACACCTACTGCTTTTTTTTAAATGTACTCTTTTGTTATTTTGGTTGTTCGTATATCATGAAGAAAATTTTGAGCTACAAAATTAAATTAACTAATTAGACATGCATGACCTTGGTATCAAGAATGAGTGCTTACATAGTTTTTGGAACGTGTGACACACATATCCATTTAAAAAAGAACAATATTTATATTAACAAAAATCCAAGAGTTTGTACAATTCGTGAATGTATATGGTTTACATTTAATTCTAAAAAGAAAAATATCTATAGGAAGCTCATTGTGCTCTCAGGGTGGTGGCAGCTGGGTTGATACATCTATGCTCGTCCGGTCGTCCGCTGTAGCACTTGTCCCATGATGTAAATAACGCATGGATAGGAAGATGATCGTGCGAGAGACATCGATCGTGTGAATACTCTTCCCGCAATTGCCTCTCGGCTGACCTGCCGACCCTGAGGTGCGCTCCTTGGGCACCTCCTCTGAGGATGCACGACGGCGACCGGATCAACCCTGAGGCGTGTCATTGTTTCAGAGGATGTCAGCTCGGCAGTGTAGTAGGCAGCGGATCATCGTTGAGGGGGAGGGGTTCGGGAGGAGGATGATCTTTTTTTTGTGCGAGGAAAGGGAGGTGGGTTTTCTTGTGCGTATGAGGAGGTGGTGGCGGATGGGTTTTTTCGTAGGGGCAATCAAGGGAGTTGAGTTGGACGTACCACGTATAGTCCCCAACTCCCATTTAATAGTAGAGACATGGCTAAAAAAACTTCCTATTATTAATTATCAACATCCCTAATTAAGTATCTGGCTAATTAATTAATTTCATTGACGGCTCGATTCTAAACTTGATTTGTCAAGAAAACAATACCTACTTAAACGGACTTAATTAATTGCACATGTAATGAATTATCTGGCTAATTAATTGCATTATGACTTGATTCCCAAACTGATTTGGTGATTAGTTTCCAAATTATTTTTCATTTTTTATTTTCTTTTTGCTTGAGGCAAGGGAGGTGGGTTTTCTTGTGCGGGTGGAGAGGTGGGAGCGGATGGGTTTTTTCATAACGGGATCTAGGGTTTAATTGTAATGATAAATTTGAGAAAACTTTTTACTATTAATTATATGCATCCCTAATTATGCGTCTGGCTAATTAACTAATTACATTAATGGCATGATTTCATACTTAATTTGGTGCAAAAAAATTCATACTTAAACGGACATAATTAATTGCATGCAAAGTTAATTGCACTAAAGGCTTGATTTCCAAATTGATTCGGTGATTGGTTTCCAAATTGTTTTGCATTATTGTCTGGTGATACCTTTCATAATTAACGTGATCCTCCCATTTAAGGATCGATAATACTTTCCATAATTAATTTGATACTCATGTACAAAGAACAATACTCTCTGTAATTAACGTGATCCCTTCGTTCAACACTCGATGATACTTTTTATAACTATCGTGATCCTCCTGTCCAAATAATAATGCTCTTCATAATTAACGTGATCCTACTTTTGAACACTCAATAATATTTTCCACAATTAACATGATCCGCTTGTCCAAATAATTATACTCTTCACAATTAATGTGATCCTTCCGTTCAAAGAACGATACTTTTCATATTAGTATGATCCTCCCGTCTAACACTCGATTGTACTTTCCAACTTAAATGGACATATTAACTGCTTGACTAATTAACACACATAATTAATTGGTTTGGCTAATTAATTGCATGCAAGTGTGGGTAAAACAGGAATTGGACAATAGATAACTGAGATTATTTTTGGGCATTAATGGATGCGTGCGAAATCAAACCAAACCAAACGATGTACGAACCTACCATCATGACCGCGGACTCCCCTTTTAGGAGTAGAGACTAGTAGAATGCATGTGTGTTGCGACAGGCTATAATGCATATAATTTAGGAAGCATCTCAGATCTAAACTCCTAATCCAGTTATGCCCCTCAATCTAGTATGTAACAGCTACTGCTTTTTTTAAATGTACTCTAATGTTATTTTGGTTGTTGGTATATCATGAAAAAAAAATTCAGCTACAAAATAAAATTCACTAATTAGACATGCATGACCTTGGTATCAAGAATGATTGCTTACATAATTTTTGGAACGTGTGCTGACACACATATCCATTTAAAAAAAAGAAAAATATTTATATTAAAAAAATCCAAGAGTTTGTACAATTCGTGAATGTATGCGGTTAACATGTAATTATGAAAAGAACAAAAGGTCAAGGACGCTTGCTTTGTGCTCTCAGGGTGGTGGCGGCTAGGTTGATCCAGCTGTCTGCTGCAGCACTCGTCCCATGATGTTAAATAATGCATGGATAGGAAGATGATGGAACAAGGGACATCGATCATGTGAAGACTCTTCTCGCAATTGCCTCTCGACCGGACCGGCCTTTAGGTGCGCTCCTTGGGCACCACCTCTAACGACGGACGGTAGCAACCGGATCGACCCTGAGGCATGTCATTATTTCAGAGGATGTCAGCCCAGCAGTGCGATAGGCAGCGGACCATTACTACTTGTGAGCTGCTTTGGGATTTCCTCGAAGGGGAGAGGATGATGCAGTACAGTAGTGAAAGTGCAACTAATCCCCGGGTGGTTTTGGTAATTCATAACAACATATATCTCATTGAACTAATGTCCATTCAAGATAAATATTTCAGGATGTTCAATGATTGGCATGGAATGACATAGAGATGTGGACCCCTCAAAATGCTAAGGACAAGGATTGGCAAAAGCTCAAGACTCTTAATCTTTGTTTAAGTGATCCAAGATCACATTGAGTCCATAGGAAAACCAATACTATTAAAAGGGAATGAGGTGTTGCTTAATGGTTTACTTGCTCAAAGTACTTAGTGATATTTCTCCAAAACCCTCAGCCACTTTCTCTATCCAAATATGTTAAAACCCTAAATTCCAACTCGGCCCCACCGATACTTTCTATCCGGAGCCACCGAGTTCATCTTGACATAGCCACAGCCAAACCCTAACAGCTCGGTCACACCGATACGGATCTCGGTCTCACCAAGATGGCCTTGCCAACTCTTCGTTACTTGTTGCAATTATTTCAGTCTCATCGAGAATTGCAATCGGTCTCACCGAGATGGCTTGCCAACTCTTTGTTGCCTTATTGCTTCACTTCTGTCTCACCGAGTTGATGCAATCGGTGCCACCGAGATGAGGTTTGCCCTAAGCCCTAGCACATCGGTCCCACCGAGTTGTTCCAGTCGGTCCCACCGAGATTCCTAACGTTCATATTTTTGAACAGATCGGTGCCACCAAGTTTAACTAATCGGTGCCATTGAGATGAGTCAAAAGTGTGTAACAGTTGGATTTTGAGTGGGGGCTATATATACCTTTCCACCCCCTTCTCCATTTGTGACAGAGCCATCAGAACGTGCCTACACTTCCACCATTCATTTTCTGAGAGAGAACCACCTACTCATGTGTTGAGATCAAGAGATTCCATTCCAAACATTTGTACCTTGATTTCTAGCCTTCCCAAGTTGCTTTCCACTCAAATCCCTCTTCCACCATAGCAAAATCTATGAGAGAGAGTTGAGTGTTGGGGAGACTACCATTTTGAAGCACAAGAGCAAGGATTTCATCATCAACACACCGTTTATTACCTTTTGGAAAGTGGTGTCGCTTTGGAGCCTCCAACATGATGTGGAGTTGAACCAAGAAGTTTGTAAGGGCAAGGAGATCGCCTACTTTGTGAAGATCTACCCGAGTGAGGCAAGTTCGTGGGCGATGGCCATGGTGGGATAGACAAGTTTGTTTCTTCGTGGACCCTTCATGGGTGGAGCCCTCCATGGACTCACGCAACCGTTACCCTTCGTGGGTTGAAGTCTCCATCAATGTGGACATACGATAGCACCACCTATCGGAACCACGCCAAAAATCTTCGTGTCTCCATTGCGTTTGCCTTCTCCAAACCCTTCCCTTTATCTTCATATGCAATGTTTTACATGCCGCTGTTATACTCTTAGAATTGTATGTGTAGGTTGATTGCTTGACTTTTCATAATTGCTAAAATCTGCCCACAACTAAAATTGGGAAAAGGATAGATTTTTATTTGGTCAAGTAGTCTAATCACCCCCCCCCCCCCCCTTCTAGACATACTTTTGATCCTACAAGTACAAATAAGTATTTCCCTCAGTTAAGAACCAAGCTTATCAATAAAGTAGGAGAACCAAGCAACACCTCGTTAGCAGCACTTGCACACAAACAACAAATCCTTGCAACCCAACGCGAACAAGGGGGTTGTCAATCCCTTGACGGTTACGAGCAAGATTAAATTGTATGGTATGTGATAGATAGATCAGACAAAAATACAAAATAAAATAAATAAAGTAAAAACACAGCAAGGTATTTTTAGGATTTTTATATATGATAAGAGATAGACCTGGGGGCCATAGTTTTCACTAGAGGCTTCTCCCTTGAAAATAGCATACGGTGGGTAGACAAATTACTATTGGGCAATTGATAGAAAAGCAAATAATTATGACGATATCCAAGGCAATGGTCATGTATATAGGCATCACGTTCGAGACAAGTAGACCGAAATGATTCTGCATCTACTACTATTACTCCACACATCGACCGCTATCCAGCATGCATCTAGAGTATTAAGTTCATAAAGAAAATGCCTTAAGCAAGATGACATGGTGTAGACAAGATAAACTCATGTATGAATAAAACCCATCTTTTTACCCTTAATAGCAATGATACATACGTGTGATGTCCCCTTCTGTCACAGGGATTGAGCACCGCAAGATCAAACCCATTACAAAGCACATCTACCCATTGCAAGATAAATCAATCTTGTTGGCCAAACCAAATCAATAGATCGGAGAAGAAATACGAAGCTATAATAATCATGCATAAAAGAGTTCTTTGATATTATTCTCAAGATCATAGGGCATCATATTATTATTATAAGAATTACCATAGGAATTACCATAAGTGTTAGAGGAACTTCCAAGGAACGGCCTAGGATTGAAATTGCCCCTATAAGCATTACTATTAAAGTTGTTTCACGAGACAAAATTCACATCTATGGGATCATTATTTTGCTCAATCAAAATAGACAAAGGCACATCATTAAGATCAATAGGAGCATTTTTACTAGCAACCAATTTCATAAGTGCATCAACTTTATCACTCAAAGTACTAATTTCTTCAACAGAATTAACCTTTTACTAGTTGGTGCTCTTTCGGTATGCCATTGTGAATAATTTGCCATGATATTATCAAGTAATTTAGTATCTTCACCCAAAGTAATTTTCATAAAAGTACCACCCGCGGCGGAATCTAAAAGATTTCTAGAGACAAAATTCAATCCTGCATAAAAAAAATTGTATGATCATCCATAAATTTAAACCATGAGTAGGGCAATTTCTTAGCATTAGTTTCATTCTTTCCCAAGATTGTGCAATATGTTCATGCTCAAGTTGCTTGAAATTCATAACTTGATTTCTAAGGGAAATAATTTTTGCGAGAGGCAAATACTTAGTAATAAAAGCCTCTTTGCACTTGTCCCAAGAATCGATAATATTTCGTGGCAAAGATGGAAACCAGATTTTTGCAAGATCCCGCAAAGAGAATGAAAACAATTTTAATTTCACAACATCATTGTCCGCATATTTTTTATTTTGCATATCACACAATTCTACGAAAGTGTTTAGATGGGACGCAGCATCCTCATTAGGATTACCGGAAAATTGCTCTTTCATAACAAGATTCAATAAAGCGGCATTAATATCATAAGACTCCGCACTAGCGGCGGGAGGAGCAATTGGCGTACTTATAAAATCATTATTATTAGTATTAGAAAAATCACACAACTTTGTATTTTCTTGA
Organism: Thinopyrum elongatum; assembly: GCA_011799875.1. Lineage (NCBI taxonomy): Eukaryota > Viridiplantae > Streptophyta > Magnoliopsida > Poales > Poaceae > Thinopyrum > Thinopyrum elongatum. The sequence goes on along the minus strand of CM022301.1, from coordinate 68,552,718 downwards.
GACATTATGACTACGCAAACAAGATCACAAGCAAATAAAAGGTCAAACAAGAAAAAGGCAAACGAAAAATATTTTTGTAACTTTTTAAAAAAAAAATTAGAAGTGGGGGAGATGAAAACGAGAGGCAAATGGCAAATAAAGTAATTGCAAGGAGATGAAATTTTACGTGTAGGTACTTTATAGATGTTGATGATGTCTTCCCGGCAACGCTGCCAGAAATTCTTCCTGCTACTTGTGAGCTGCGTTGGGATTTCCTCGAAGAGGAGAGGATGATGCAGTACAGTTGAGATAAGTATTTCCCTCATTTATGAAACCAAGGTTATCAATCCAGTAGGAGAACCAAGAAACACTATGTAAACAGCATCTGCACACAAACAACAAATACTTGCAACCCAACGCGTAAAGGGGTTGTCAATCCCTCAACGGTTACGAGCAAGATTAAACGGTATAGTTTTTGATAGATAGATCTAACTAAAATACAAAATAAAATAAAATTACAGCAAGGTATTTTTAGGATTTTTATATGATAAAAGATAGACCCGGGGGCCATAGTTTTCAATAAAGGCTTCTCTCGAGAAAATAGCATACTATGGGTAAACAAATTACTGTTGAGCAATTGATAGAAAAGCAAATAATTATGACGATATCCAAGGAAATGATCATACATAGGCATCACATCCAAGATTAGTAGACCGAAATGATTCTGCATCTACTACTATTACTCGACACATCGACCGCTATCCAGCATGGATCTAGTGTATTAAGTTCATGGAAAAACGGAGTAATGCATTAAGCAAGATGACATGATGTAGACAAGATAAACTCAAGTATGAATAAACCCCATATTTTTACCCTTAATGGCAATGATACATACGTGTCATGTCCCTTTTTGTCACTAGGATTGAGCACCGCAAGATCGAACCCATCACAAAGCACCTCTTCCCATGGCAAGATAAGAGCATCTCCAACCGTTCGGCCCCCCAGGGGCTTGAAATAGCGCCACCTGGGGGCCAACCGGCGGTAAATTCGGTGTGGGGGGGCTATGGTTCCTAGTCGCCGACCCAAGATCACCCCCCCCCCCCAGCCGCCAATTTTGGCCCACTTTCGGCGCAAATTGGCCCAATTTCAGCGTGCTTCGGCACAAATTCAACACAAACTAATTCTTATCACATAGTTCATCACAGAAATCAATACAAATCAAATAGTTAGACAAATCAAACTCATAATTTGAACACAAATAAAAATTCATATTTCATCACACGTCGAGCTAGGTGTTGCCCTTGGGCCTCCATAGGTGCTCTGCCAGATCGTGCTGCAGTTCTTGATGCACCTGTGGGTCTCGGATCTCCTGACGCATATTGAGGAAGGCAGTCCAGGTTGCCGGTAGCTGGTGATCAACTTGGGCAAGAGGACCCTGCCTGTAATATGGTTCAGTGTCAAACACTGGCTCTTCCTGCTCGCTCACAATGATCATGTTGTGCAAGATAACACAGCAAGTCATGACTTCCCACATTTGATCTTTCGACCAGGTCAGAGCGGGGTACCGGACAACAGCAAATCGAGATTGGAGCACACCAAATGCCCGCTCGACATCCTTCCTGCAAGCCTCCTGACACTTGGCAAAGTAGGAGTTCTTGCCTGCTGGCACAGGGTTTGAGATAGTCTTCACAAATGTGGACCATCTCGGATAGATGCCATCTGCTAGGTAGTATCCCTTGTTGTAGTGGCAGCCATTGACCTCGAAGTTCACCGGAGGAGCATGATCTTCAACAAGCTTGGCAAAGACATTCGAGCACTGCAGTATGTTGATGTCATTGTGAGTTCCTGGCATACCAAAGAAGGAGTGCCAAATCCAGAGGTCATGTGTGGTCACTGCCTCATGTACCACACTACAAGCTCCTTTGGCGCCTTTATACATCCCCTACCAAGCAAATGGACAGTTTTTCCATGCCCAATGCATGCATTCGATGCTTCCAAGCATCCCAGGAAATCCTCTTGCTGCATTCTGTGCTAGGATCCGAGCAGTGTCTTTAGCATTGGGTGATCGCAAGTATTGTGGTCCAAACACTGCCACCACTGCCCTACAGAACTTGTACAAACACTCAATGGTGGTGGACTTGGCCATGCGTCCATAGTCTTCCAGTATATCACCGGGAGCTCCGTATGCAAGCATCCTCATAGCTGTCGTGCACTTCTCGAGTGAGGTGAATCCAAGTGTGTCGGTGCAATCCTTCTTGCACTTGAAGTAGCTGTCGAACTCACGGATGGAATTCACAATCCTGAGGAAGAGTTTTCAGCTCATACGATAATGGTGCCGAAATACTTTCTCGCCGTGTAGTGGAGCGTCGGCAAAGTCGTCGACGTAGAGCAAGCAATAACCCTCCAGCCGATGCCTCTGCTTTGCCTTCTGCCGGCCCGGCGCCGAGCCACCTCACCACGGCTTTCCATTCCCGCGAACAGGCCGGCCAGAGCGGCGAGGACCATGAGGTGCTCTTCGTCCTAGGCATTGGCATCGGCTTCCTCCTCCAGCAGCACCGCGAACACATCCTCGTCGTCCGAGTCCATCGCCGAGCAGACAAATCGCCGTACACCTGGAGGGCGTGGTAGGCGCACAGCCGCCGGTATCCTCGCTTGCGTGGCTGGAGCGCCGGAAAAGCTCGCCCAGGAGCGGGGTTGAGGCTACCGCGGCGAACCCTCTCTCTCTCTCTCTCTCTCTCTCTCTCTCGACGGCGAAATGGCCTTTCTAGCGACGCTGGGCAGGTGGGCGGCGCTGGGATTGGCACGGCGGTGGAAGGGGTAGCTGATACGACTCCAACGTATCTATAATTTTTGCTTATTCCATGTTGTTATATTATCATTCTTGGATGTTTTACAATCATTTTATAGCAACTTTATATCATTTTTTGGGACTAACCTATTGACATAGTGCCCAGTGCCAGTTGTTGTTTTTTGCTTGTTTTTTACTTCGCAGAATATCAGTACCAAACGGAGTCCAAATGCAGCGAAACTTTTTGGAGATTTTTTCTTGACCAGAAGACACCCAGTGGGCCAAAGAAGTACCAGAGGGGAGACCCGAGGTGGGCACAACCCACCAGGACACGCCAGGAGGCCCAGGCGCGCCCAGGGGGGTTGTGCCCCCCTCGGTGACCCCCTGCATCGCCTCTTCGCCCTATAAATTCCCAAATATTCCAGAAACCCTAGGAGAGTCGACGAAACACAATTCCAGCCGCCGCAAGTTCCAGAACCACGAGATCCAATCTAGACACCATCACGGAGGGGTTCATCATCCTCATTGGTGCCTCTCTGATGATGCGTGAGTAGTTCATCATAGACCTACGGGTCCGTAGGCAGTAGCTAGATGGCTTCCTCTCTCTTTTTATTCTCAATATGATGGTCTCTTGGAGATCTATTTGATGTAACTCTTTTTTGCGGTGTGTTTGTTGGGATCCGATGAACTTTGAGTTTATGATCAGATCTATATCCATGAATATTATTTGAGTCTTCTTTTGATCTCTTATATGCATGATTATTTATAGCCTCGTATTTCTTCTTCGAATCTTTGGTTTAGTTAGGCCAACTAGATCGATTTTTCTTGCCATGGGAAGATGTGCTTTGTGATGGGTTCGATCTTGCGGTGTTCTTTCCCAGTGACAGAAGGGGCAGCAAGACATGCATGTATCGTTGCTATTAAGGATAACAAGATGGGGGCTATTCCTACATGAATAGATCTTGACTACATCATGTCATCGTTCTTATTGCATTACTCCGTTTTTCCATGAACTTAATACACTAGATGCATGCTGGATAGTGCTCGATGTGTGGAGTAATAGTAGTAGATGCAGGCAGGAGTTGGTCTACCAATCTTGGACGTGATGCCTATATATTGATCATTGCCTTGGATATCATCATAATTATTTGATTTTCTATCAATTTCCCAACAGTAATTTGTTTACCCACCGTGTGCTATTTCTTGAGAGAAGCCACTAGTGAAATCTACGGCCCCCGGGTCTATTCTTTATCATATTTGCTTTGAGATCTATTTTTATTCGCTTTTATTTTCAGATCTATTATTCCAAAAACCCAAAAATACCTTGCTGCACTTTTTTATTACTTATTTTATTTTGCCTTTTATCGAGAGTTATTTATCCGGTCTATCACAAATTTTATCCCGTCAACTTGCCAATTTCGGGCGTCGTTGCCCAGGAGGGATTGACAACCCCTCTTACGTGTTGGGTTGCAAGTATTTGTTCTTTGTGTGCAGGTACCGTTTACATAGTGTTTCTTGGTTCTCCTATTGGATTGATACCTTGGTTTCATAACTAAGGGAAATACCTACCGTAGCTGTACTGCATCATCCCTTCCTCTTTGGGGAAATACCAACGCAGTATCAAGTGACATCAAAAGGAAGTTCTAGCGCCATTGCCGGGGAGACATCATCAAAATCTATCAGGTTCCTAATCACAAATCTCATCTCCTTGCAATTTACATTATTTGCCATTTGCCTCTCATTTTCATATCCCCCACTTCACAAAAATTTGTCATTTTATTCGCCCTCTTTTTCGTTCGCCTTTTTCTCGTCAGATCTGTTTTTATTTGCAATCTTCTTTGCATAGTCACGATGACTCAAGAAAACACCAAGTTGTGTGATTTTTCCAATACCAATAACAATGATTTTATTAGCACTCCGATTGCTCCTCCCGCCACTAGTGCGGAATCTTGTGATATTAATGCCGCTTTGTTGAATCTTGTTATGAAAGATCAATTTTCCGGTACTCCTAATGAGAATGTCGCGTCCCATCTAAACATATTCATAGAATTATGCGATATGCAAAAGAAAAAAGATGTGGACAATGATATTGTGAAGTTGAAATTATTTCCTTTCTCTTTGAGGGATCGTGCAAAAATTTCGTTTTTTTTCTTTGCCTCGCAATAGTATCGATTCTTGGGATAGGTGCAAAGATGCTTTTATTACTAAGTATTTTCCGCCCACAAAAATTATTTCCCTTAGAACACAAATCATGAATTTTAAGCAACTTGAGCATGAACATGTTGCACAATCTTGGGAAAGAATGAAGTTGATGCCAAGAAATCGTCCGACTCATGGTTTAAATCTTTGGATAATCATACAAAAAATTTATGCGGGATTGAATTTTGTTTCTAGAAATCTTTTATATTCCACCGCGGGTGGTACTTTATGGAAATTACTTTGGGTGAAGCTACTAAATTGCTTGATAATATTATGGCAAATTATTCACAATGGCATACTGAAAGAGCACCTACTAGTAAAAAAGTTAACTCGGTTGAAGAAATTAGTATGTTGAGTGAAAAAGTTGATGCTCTTATGAAATTGGTTGCTAATAAAAGTGATCCTATTGATCTTAATGATGTGCCTTTGTCTACTTTAATTGAGCAAAATAGTGATCCCGTAGATGTGAATTTTGTCTCGTGAAACAATTTTAATAACAATGCTTATAGAGGTAATTTTAATCCTAGGCCTTTTTCCGAAAATTCCTCTAATAATTATGGTAATTCCTACGATAATTCTTCTTACAATAATAATAGGAACCCCTCTGATCTTGAGAATAATATTAAATAATTTATCAATGCTCAAAAAGTTTTCAATAATACGATAGAAGAAAAGTTGAATAAGATTGATGATATGTCTAGAAGCATTAATAGAATTTCTCATGATGTAGAAAATCTCAAGTTGAAAATTTTTGTACCCAAGGATGATGAATCAATTAAAGCTTTATATGTTTCTATGGATGAAAGTAAGAAAAGAACCGCTATGCTTCGAGCTAAAAGAGAATTTTTAGAAAGAGCGTTTTCTAGTGATTGCTTTCATAAAAATGATGAAGATCTTAAAGTGATTGGTGTTTCTTCTATTGATTATTTGTTTAGTAAAATTAAAATTGATGATAAAGGGACTGAAGAAGAGTCAACTTTAGTTAGAGGGCGTCCTGATAATTTGGAGGGTGAAAATCATGATGAAAAAATTGATAAAAGTGGGTTTGGAGAGGTCAAAACTTTAACTAGTGATGTGCCCACTCTTTTGGATTACAAAGACTTTAATTATGATAATTGCTCTTTGATTGAATGTATTCCTTTGTTGCAATCCATGATAAATTCACCCCATGCTTATGAACAAAATAAAGCTTTTACTAAACATATCGTAGATGCCAAGATGAAAGCTTTAGAAGAAAAATTGGAGTTAGAAATCCCAATTCCTAGAAAATTACATGATGAATTTGAACCTACCATTAAAGTCAAGATTAAAAATTATGAGTGTTTTGCTTTATATGATTTGGGTGCTAGTGTTTCCACAATTCCAAAATCTATATGTGATGTGCTTGGTCTTACCGATATTGAAGAATGTTCTCTTAATTTGCACTTGGCGGATTCCACTATTAAAAAGCCTTTGTGAAGAATTAATGATGTTCTTATTCTTGCAAATAGAAATTATGTGCCCATAGATTTTATTATTCTTGATATTGATTGCAATCCGTCTTGTCCAATTATACTTGGTAGACCGTTTTTACGTACTATTGGTGTTGTGATTGATATGAAAGAAGGCAATATTAAATTTCAATTTCCACTAAGAAAGGGTATGGAACACTTCCCTAGAACAAGAATTAATCCACCATATGAATCAATCATGAGGGAATCCTATGGATCAAAAATTAAAGATGACAATACTTGAATCTATGCATTATGCCTAGCTAGGGCATAAAACGATAGCGCTTATTGGGAGGCAACCCAACGAATAAAATTTATTTTTTCCTTTTTATTTATGTTCTTGAGTGTTTGCACAATTATGCCTCTGTTATGATTGTGTTTTTTAAGTTTTAATTAGTTTTTGTGCCAAGTGAAGCCTTTGGGATAGCTTTGGTGATAGTTGATTTGATCCTGTTGAAAAACAGAAACTTTTGCGTCCAGTAACAGAATTGTTTAAACTCACAGAAGCGACGAAAAATTCTGAATTTTTTACACAAGATTTATATAAAAATTGCCTCTGTTTTCCTGATATTTCAGATGTTTTGGAGTTACAGAAGTATGGGACAATTCGTATCTTTACAAACTGTTCTGTTTTTGACAGATTCTGTTTTCTTTGCATTGTGTGCTTATTTTGATGAATCTATGGATTGTATCGGGGGGTATAAGCCATGACAAAGTTATAATACAGTAGATATAATGTAATAACAAAATTTGAATAGGTTTGCAACAGTACTTAAAGTAAAGATTCATTTTCTCATACTAATGGATCTCACGAAGGTTTTGTTAACTTTTGTGTGATTGAAGTTTTCAAGTTTTGGGTGAGATCGCGATGGATGAAGGAATAAGGAGTGAAAAGAGCCTAAGCTTGGGGATGCCAATGGCACACCAAGTTAATATTCAAGGAGAACCAAGCAACTAAGCTTGGGGATGCGTTGGAAGGCATCCCCTCTTTCTTCTAACGACCATCAGTATTTTACTTGGAGCTATATTTTTATTCGTCACATATCATGAGTTTTGCTTGGAGCGTCTTGTATTATATGAGTCTTTGCTTGTTTTGATTTTTAGTTTGTCACAAGTATCCTTGCTGGACACACCTATTTGAGAGAGCCAAAATTATGCTATGATTTGTTAGAATTGCTCTTTATGCTTCACTTAAAAAAATTGAGCTATGGATTGCTCTAGTGCTTCACTTATATCTTTTTTAGCATGGTGTGCTTTAATATTTTTGAAGAAATTCTCTCATCCTTCACTTAGATTAATTTGAGAGTTAGTAAATTTTTGAAGAAATTCTCTCATGCTTCACTTATATTATTTTGAGAGACGAAAAAATTTATGCTCATGTTCTTCACTTAAATTTGTTTGAGCTTGTCAAAAGCAATTACAATATATGAAACTAGTCCCAAAGTGATAGATATTCAAGAGGGATATAATAAAAACTTTCATGAAGATCATTGGACAAAATAAACTTGATTCTTTGTAATAGTTTTGAGATATGATGATAGTGATATGTGAGTCATGTTGGTGAGTAATTATGCTTTAGTAAGAATATTGGTGTTAAGTTTTGTGATTCCCTATGCAAGCACGAAAGTCAATAGTTATGCAATGAAATTACATCCTACTTGTGGTGCATTATTCGGTGTTAGTTATGCTTAATGCTCGCTTATGTGATTTTTTGTTTCTTGGTTGGTTGCTTCTCAATCTTTTTGCTAGCCTCCGCTTGTACTAAGTAGAAATACTACTTGTGCATCCAAAATCCTTAAACCTAGTTTTGCCATATGAGTCCACCATACCTACCTATATGCGGTATTTCCGTGCCGTTCTAAGCAAATTTGTGTGTGCCATCTCTAATTTTCAAAATGAATTTCCTTTTTGTGTGCTCATACCGCTCATGAAGCGGCAGGGGGTGGCCAATATTTTCCATGCTAGATGTGTTATTCTCAAGATGAGTGTTTATTCACTTGTCATTGCACGAGAGTACGGCAGTAATAGGGATGCCCAGTCCCGAAATGAAAAATAAATTTACTTTATGTTATCAACTAATAAATTCCTTGGAAAGTGTTGGTAGGGACGATACCCGTGGATACGGCTAGCCGTGGAATGTGTGAAAGTATGGTGGAAAAAGGAATAAACTTTATTTTCTATTTGGGAACCGCCTATGATATATATAGCATGGAAAGTGTTGGGAATTACTCGGTCATTTTCGTTGACGGGAAAAGTATGCCTCTCAAAACAATATCTCTCAATTTAAGCATTGAGCTCTGGCACCTCTACAAATCCCTACTTCCCTCTACGAAGGGCCTATCTATTTACTTTATGCAATTTTTATTTTTATTTGATTCTCCATCTTCTCTTATAAAGCACCAACTAGGGAGCACTATGATCATACTTGAGCATTGGATGTAGCTAATATGCGAGTGTGTTTCATGAATGGATCAATGATTGAGCATGATGGGCTAGGGATAACTTTCTTTAGTGTTGATATTTTGAAAGACATGCTTGCTTGTTGGTATGCTTGAGTATTGAAATCTTCATGTCAAAACTAGACTATTGCTTTGAACCATATAAAAGTCCAAATGCCCATGCTACAAAAGAAAAGAATATGTGATGAACATGTTAGGCAGCATTCCACATCAAAAATTCTATTTTTATCATGTACCTACTCGACGACGAGTAGGAATTAAGCTTGGGATGCTGATATGTCTCCAACGTATCTATAATTTTTGCTTGTTCCATGTTGTTATAATATCATTCTTGGATGCTTTACAATCATTTTATAGCAACTTTATATCATCTTTTGGGACTAACCTATTAACATAGTGCCCAGTGCCAGTTGTTGTTTTTTGCTTGTTTTTTACTTCGTAGAATATTAGTACCAAACGGAGTCCAAATGCAGCGAAACTTTTTGGAGATTTTTCTGGACCAGAAGACACCCAGTGGGCCAAAGAAGTACCAGAGGGGAGGCCCGAGGTGGGCACAACCCACCAGGGCGCGCCAGGAGGCCTAGGCGCACCCAGGGGGTTGTGCCCCCCTCGGTGACCCCCCCCCCCCCCCACACCGCCTCTTCGCCCTATAAATTCCCAAATATTCCAGAAACCCTAGGAGATTCGACGAAACACAATTCCAGCCGCCGCAAGTTCTAGAACCACGAGATCCAATCTAGACACCATCACGGAGGGGTTCATCATCCTCATTGGTGCCTCTTCGATGATGCGTGAGTAGTTCATCATAGACCTACGGGTCCGTAGGCAGTAGCTAGATGGCTTCCTCTCTCTCTTTTGATTCTCAATACGATGATCTCTTGGAGATCTATTTGATGTAACTCTTTTTTGCGGTGTGTTTGTTGGGATCTGATGAACTTTGAGTTTATGATCAGATCTCTATCCATGAATATTATTTGAGTCTTCTTTTGATCTCTTATATGCATGATTATTTATAGCCTTGTATTTCTTCTTCGAATCTTTGGTTTAGTTAGGCCAACTAGATCGATTTTTCTTGCCATGGGAAGAGGTGCTTTGTGATGGGTTCGATCTTGCGGTGTTCTTTCCCAGTGACAAAAGGGGCAACAAGACACGCATGTATCGTTGCTATTAAGGATAACAAGATGGGGGCTATTCCTACATAAATAGATCTCGTCTACATCATGTCATCGTTCTTATTGCATTACTCTGTTTTTTCATGAACTTAATACACTAGATGCATGCTGGATAGCGATCGATGTGTGGAGTAATAGTAGTAGATGCATGCAGGAGTCGGTCTACTAATCTTGGACGTGATGCCTATATATTGATCATTGTCTTGGATATCGTCATAATTATTCGATTTTCTTTTAATTGCCCAACAGTAATTTGTTTACCCACCGTGTGCTATTTCTTGAGAGAAGCCACTAGTGAAATCTACGGCCCCCGGGTCTATTCATTATCATATTTGCTTTGAGATGCATTTTTATTCGCTTTTATTTTCAGATCTATTATTCCAAAAACCCAAAAATACCTTGGTGCACTTTTTATTACTTATTTTATTTCACGTTTTATCGAGAGCTTTTTATCCAATCTATCACCAATTTTATCCATCAACTTGCCAATTTCTGGCGCCGTTACCCAGGAGGGATTGACAGACCCCTCTTGCGCGTTGGGTTGCTAGTATTTTGTTCTTTTTGTGCAGGTACCACTTACATAGTGTTGCTTGGTTCTCCTACTGGATTGATACCTTGGTTTCATAACTGAGGGAAATACCTGCCATAGTTGTACTGCATCATCCCTTCCTCTTTGGGGAAATACCGACGCAGTTTCAAGCGACATCAGTAGCGCGCGCGGGGGGTGAATCTGGAGGTGGAAAAATTGTTTTCTGCCTGACAGAGGTGGGCCATGCGCCGTTTTCCCTTTCGCCGGAGCCCCCAAGCGCGCCCAAGTGCACTGGGTTCGGCCTGGGATCGCCGGGCCAAAAAATGGGCCGAACCGGCGTTAATCGGCGTCCTGGGGGGGCGTCCGGGGGGATTTTTTGGCGCCGGCGGAAAAAAAACACGCCCTGGGGGGCCCTGTTGGGGGCACGAGTGGAGATGCTCTAAATCAATCTACAATCAAAGAAGAAATATGAAGCTATTTTAATCATACGTAAAGGACTTCAGAGAAAACACAAATAATATTCATGGATAGATCTGATCATAAACTCACAATTCATCGAATCTCAACAAACACACCGCAAAAAAAGAATTACATCAGATGGAACTCAGAGAACATCAAGGAGAACATTGTATTGAAGAACATCGAGAGAGAGAGAAGAAGCCATCTAGCTACTAACTATGGACCCGTAGGTTTGTGGTAAACTACTCACGCATCATCGGAGGGGCAACAAGGTTGATGAAGAACCCCTCCGTGATTGATTCCCCCTCCGGCGGAGTACCGGAGAAGGCCTCTAGATGGGATCTCTCGAGAACAGAGGCCTGCGGTGGCGGAAAAAGTATTTCGTGGACTCGTCCGAGGGTTTTCTGATTTCAGGGTATTTATAGAGGCGGAGTTAGGTCAAATGGAGCCTCGTGGGCCCCACCACCCATCAGGGCGCACCCTGGTGGGTGGTGGGCCGATGCTCCTACCTCTGGTCTTCTCCCGAAGCTTCTAGTGTCCCTTATCTCCAGAAAACAAATCTCCAAAAAATTTCATGGCATTTGGACTTCGTTTGGTACTGATATTCTTCGAAACCAAAAACAAGCAAAAAATATAGCAACTGGCACTGGGCACTAAGTTAATAGATTAGTCCCAAAAAATGATATAAAGTTGCTTGTAAATGTATATAAAACATCCAAGATTGATACTTTAATAGCATGGAACAATAAAAAATTATAGATACGTTGGAGACGTATCATGGACGTACCACGTATAGTCCCCAACTCCCATTTAATAGTAGAGACATGGATAAAAAAACTTCCTATTATTAATTATCTGCATCCCTAATTCAGTGTCTGGCTAATTAATTAATTGCATGGCTCGGCCCTAAAATTAATTTGTCATGAAAAAATCCCTACTTAAACAGACTTAATTAATTACACATGTAATTAATTATGTGGCTAATTAATTGTATTATGACTTAATTCCCAAATTGATTTGGTGATTGGTTTCCTAATTAATTTTTTCTTTTTTCTATTCTTTTTTTAGGCAAGGGAGGTGGGTTTTCTTGTGCGTGTGGGGAGGTGGGAGTGGATGGGTTTATCATAAGGAGATCTATGTTTAATAGTAATGATAAATTTGTAAAAATTTCCTACTATTGATTATTTGCATCCCTAATTATGTGTTTACCTAATTAATTGATTGAATTAATGGCTTGATTTCATACTTAATTTGGTGCAAAAAAATCAATAATTAAACAGACTTATTTAATTGCATTAATGGCTTGATTTCCAAATTTATTCGATACTTGGTTTCCAAATTGTTTCGCATTATTGACTGGTGATACCTTTCATAATTAACGTGATCCTCCATTTAAAGCTCGATAATACTTTCCATAATTAATGTGATACTCAGGTCCAAAGAATAATACTCCCCGTAATTAATGTGATCATTTCATTCAACGCTTGATAATACTTTTTATAATTATCATGATCCTCCTGTGCAAATGATGATACTCTTCATAATTAATATGATCCTTCTGTCCAAAGAATGATACTGTTCATATTAGTATGATCCTCCTGGCCAACGCTCGATTATACTTTCCGAATTAAATGGACATATTAACTATTTGCCTACTTAAAACACATAATTAACTAGTCTGGCTAATTAATTGCATGCAAGTGTGGGCAAAGGACGAACTGGACAAGAGATAACTAGGATGTTTTTTGGGCATTAATGGATGCGTGCGAAACCATACCAAATGAAATGAGGTACGAACCTACCATCACGACCGCAGACTCCCCCTTTAGGAGTAGAGACTAGTAGAATGCCCATGCGTTGCTACGGGCTATAATGCATATACTTTAGGAAGCATCTCTGGTTTGAACTCATAATCCAATTATGCCCCTTAATCTAGTATGTTACACCTACTACTTTTTTTAAATGTACTCTTTTGTTATTTTGGTTATTGATATATCAAGAAGAAAATTTTGAGCTACAAAATAAAATTCACTAATTAGACATGCGTGACCTTGGTATCAAGAATGATTGCTTACATGATTTTTGGAACGTGTGCTCACACTACTAGGGAAAAGCCTAGCAGTAGCGCGGGTCAAATGCCTTACAGTAACATGGGCTCCGACGCTACTAGTAAGGCGCTACAGCTAACTTGTAGCAGTAGCATTGTTTGCCTCGCGCTACTGCTATACCTACTTAGCAGTAGCGTTGTCCTCACCCGCACTAGTGCTAAGTAGCTTAGCAGCAGCGTTTTCCAGTCCGGCGCTACTGCTAATTAGCTGTAGCGCTTGAGTACGGCACTACTGCTTCCTGCTAAAGAGCGCTACTGCTATATTTTCACATATATTTTTTTCTGCTATGTATTTGCGATGTTTTTGTATAGGTTTTATATAGTATTCTAATCATATCATAAACATGCAATATGCTCATCATATCATACACATAATAGTCTCATCATATCATCCAACACAAATCATGTCGTCTCATCAATATAGCGATACAAGTTAAGTGGCATGTCTCAAATACAAGCAACTGCATGGTCATCACATACACATGTTTCATCATCTATATCTAAACAAAGATATCGAAGAGAAGAACAATCACTATGAGCAAGAGCACGATAATATAGTAGTTTTTGAGGCACTGGTTCCGATCCCTCTCTCGCGCTAGCGTCAACCTCAAGTAACTATCTTCCGTTTCGGCTCTGCTATCGAACCCTCTGTGGCTACCGCCCGTAAACCAGTGCACCTGGGCCTGACACTCAGGCCACTCATTGTACACTCCTGGAACCTTCCCTACGTACACGGCGTAGCACTTCTTCGCCATCGATGATCTATGAACCTACATCATCACATGAGTCGATAATATGCAACATATATAGTTGAGCAATAGAAAGAGGCAGAGTTAGCAAAAATAGAAGCAACATATCATAAGCATAAATAACAAAGTTCATCGTACCAAAAATGCCCTAACTAGAGCGATCTTTGCTAGTTGAGGAGGACGGTTCAATTACATCACAAAGTTTCATCGTGCATAACTCAAAGTTTCGTCATAGAGAAAATAGTGACTAAACGGACACATTGTCATATATCGTCAATCACTCCAACATGTCGTGCCATCCATCCAAATCAGGGAGGAAGGACCCGAGTGAAGTGAAAGGCTTCAGGTCGAGACGTTGAGCGGCTACGCGTGTTCGGACGTCTTCCCGCGACATTTTCCCTTCTTCGTAGGACATCCCTGTTTTTTCGAGGACCTTCTTCATGATGATTTGGGCAAGTTCACACTAGATGTGATAGAACTCAGCTCGGAGTCGATGATCCGGGACATTTCCTAGTTTCTTTGCCTATTGCAGAATATCAGCATCACCGGATCTAGGTGACAAGCGAAGGTTCTAGCAATCCCGTCTGTACTCTAGCATGTGGTGGAGGACATAGAATCCATCACTGAGAGTACCTCTCAGTTGCTGGATGTAGCAGAAGTCGGTCTTATGGCCGAAGCAGGGCGCGCGGTTCCTTGTCTTCTTGACCGTGATCTCGCCACCCCGTATGCCGTAGCTTAAGATAGCACTGTCGAGAACAGACTTGATGTGGGTGTAATCCTTTTTCTTCATGTTCACGCGTGCCCGTCGCTGCGCAAAATAAGTGGGAGAATCGGGGGTAAAGGATGATGAGGATGGCGCGCCCGTCGCTGCGCAAAATAAGTACACCTCAAATTAGCCTCCACGCATGCAAATGAATGATTGAAATCGAAGGAAGGATATCCGCGGATGACTTACATGGGATGATAAGGCAGGAGAATCGTCTCCTTGTCCTTATTGCCGACCATGAAATCGGCGATGTAGTTCCTCGCGTATTAACGGTGTGCTGGGCAGACTGCCAAGAAGCCCTCGTGCATAAAGTACGGGTCAACGACACAGATATAAGGTATTTGCTCAATCCTGATGATGTAGTTCATGTACAAGGCAAAAAGGCGAACAAACGTAAAATCCATCTTTGTCAAGTGAAACATGTCGAAGATGTAATCAAACCGAAGGAAGAACTTTTCCGCGGGGAATGTTTGGAAGTACAACCATTGTTGCGGCACGTTAACCACGTAGAGTGGGTATCCTGGATTTTTCGAGGCGATAAGGCTTTTCTCTCTCCGCAGCACATCGTCATGAAGTCTCCTTAGATCGTCGTCTATGGCCTCTACCGCTGCCTTAGGTAGGATCGGATCACCAGGGATATGGTATTTCACCGCATCTTTGATAGGTATACGGTCTTCAACTTGAGACTGCGGAGGCAGCTGGCTCATAGAAGCAGCTTTGCCGCCATTTCGGCCTTTCTTTGGTCTCTTCCTATGCTTCTTTGCTACCGGAAGTGAGCCTATCATACGTTCATCCTTCAGCAATTCAGGCATCAACTCATCACACTCAAACCCTGAGTCATACTGCTGAGCCATCAATCCTCCGTCACCATAGGCACCGGTTTGAGATACCGTAGAGGGTCATCATCCTCGTCCATGGCATCATGCATTGCTTCTTCGACGGAGGCGACGTCATCAGCCACTAATGGAGCCTCTTCCTCACGCCGTCCGCTATCACCCGGCAGTACAGGCGACGCTAATTGGGTAGGTGGGGTGTTGCTGTTCATACCTTGCTGAGGCTGCTTGGTCGTGGGTGTGCTCCCGGCCACCTCCAGACGAAGCAGACTCTTCGGCCACAACAGGACCCAACTCTTGCAATCGCCAAGCCGCCACGGGGTCTCGTCGTCATCTCCCCCTAGTGCTACCAGAGGAGCCAAATTATCGTGGTCTGGTTTGACACTGGCCACCGAAACCTTGAAGACGCCAGGGGGATCGGCCGGCTGTGGAACAATTGTTCCTTCGACTTCACTATCGTCGCCTTTCCCACATCCACCTTCGGGCCACTGATGGTGTACAGTATGGTGCATGAGGTTACGTCGGCCTGCAAAGACATGTCTGCGACATGAGACATCTGAAAGGCAACGGAAACGGGAGATTATACATATATTGAATAGGGCTGGTGTGACAGGTAGTTACCGTGAGGGCGTCGAGCTCAGCCAAAGACGAAGCCCCGCCGAGCACGCCAGAGACGGAGGACGGGCTGCTATGAGCAGGTGCGGGAGCAGGTGCTTGTGCAATGCTAAACGAGATGCTCCCAACTCGTTGGGAAGGGGAAAGTCCGCTGCCTCTTTATCTGGATTTTGCTTGGTCCAATTGATGACAGCCGGAATCCAGGTAGCAAACGAAGATACCATTTCCTCTCTTGTGGCAGCTACTGCTACTTTGACTGCCTCGTTCAGCAACTCAGGTCGTATCGCTTCTTTGGTCTCAGCTGATTTCTTATCGACTGCAATCTCAACCTTCTTGTCGATGTTTATTTCATTCAACCTCCGTCTTTGCTTTCTCTCCTCGGCGTCCTCATGGTAGTAGTGCTTCCATGTGGCGCCATCTCTGACGCCGTGCACGTGTCCGTATGGCGGCCGAGTGTCCACCGGGAGTCTTTTCAATATGTTGAAGGCCCGGGTGAATGGGGTGTCCCACTTCGGCCTCGCCAATGCCTCAGACGGCGAGTTGCTTTTGGCCGCAATCCTATGATGCTCTTTCTGCAAAAGGAACGTGGATCATTTACAAATGTGACTAAACATGCAGTCGAATTGATCAGAAGCTAAAATTAGGGGGTAAATTAAAGATTACCAGCAGTCTCATGAACACCTTCATGACCGTGTCCGTTTCAAAAACCTTGTTGACTGGGTCCCAACGATACCGGGCCCTAATGACGTCACGCTCCTGCGGGATGGTGAACTCCGCTAAGGGGTCTGGGATCCCCAGACTTTCGCGTTCCGCGTCCTCCTTGGCCCATATGGGCCTCTTCCCTACGTAACCACGGCTTCTGAGGTGGTGGCACCCCATGTTCCTCTCTTGAAGCCCCTTCATGTACTTCGACTTTTCTTTGGCAGTTTCGGCAACGCGAGCCTTTTTGAATATTTCGAACTGCTATTCCGTAATTGTCGGATTATCCTTTACAATCTTGGAGTAGGGTTCCCTTTTGAGGATGATCCGATGTTTCACCCTTACTTTCCAGGTGGACAACGCGCCGCTAAACTTGCCCATGGCACGTCTGTTTATCTTCTTCATTGTCGGGTCTTGCCACGGTCGAGTATATTTGATTTCATCCCGGCCCAGGAACAAGAATCTCTGGTGCAGCTTCCTTAGGAGGGAGTGCTCCATATTTTGTATCTTCTTTAATTTTTCATCGTTGATGGTGGCGGTTTCCCGTAGGATGCAGCCTACTTGATTTCCGTAGCACATGCGCGCTTCCGCAGGCTCTGTTGGCTCGTTTGGGGTCCACCGCCGTGACCACCAGTCTAGTAGTGCCGAGCTGGTTTGGGCGTCGTATCCTCTTCGGTTTTGGTTCTATACCGGCTAATTCGCCAGCATCGGCACCGGTCTCGGTGCCGTTGTCGGTCTTGGCGCCGGTCTCGGTGTTGGTGCTGGTGTCGGTCTCAGTCTCGGATATGACACGGGAGTACTGCAACCATTGTTGCTCGTCCAGATAGTTCAAATAGTTGTCTGCCGCCTCGTAGATGTTGCAATTATCAGAACCCCCTCCTTCACCGTTGTTAGTCATGTTTCCTATGATTAAGTCTAGTCAATTAATTCTAGACCTAATAAAATGAATAATGACATAAAAAGGCCTGTGTTTTGCCAGAATGTTGATTCATTCCCGTTGCGACAAATCCCGGGCACCCGATATGTCCTAGTTTCTAGCACAAGTCAGGCCGAAATTCATGAAAAAAATCGGCATGACCTTTGCTAAAAAGTGGACAAATCGAGCGCCTAAAATTGGCCGCAACGGAAATGAATCATCATTCCGGCAAAACATAGGCCACTCGGAATCATTCCCTGCAGAAAACAAAAGGCCACTTGGGCACAATCGAACCACATCAATGTTGCATATAACAGGACCACTTAAGAACCTGTACATGAGAAACTACAACAGTAGATATACATGAGCAAACACTATTGAGGAATTTGCATATAACATGACCACTTCAAATTTGCATCTCCTAGTGTTTGACACTTCAAGAAAATCTACACAAATCTCATGCTCTCCCAAACTCAATTCAAAAACCAAATATAGATGGATGAACCCTAGAAACCTAGAACCTTTACATATTTCTGTGCTAAATTACTGTCCTAATAAAAATTATGAACCCTAGAACTCAATTTTTGTCCTAAATTTCAAATTATGAACCCTAGAACTCAATTCAAATTATGTCCTAAATTTCTGTCCTAATAAAAATTCAGTAAAAATTAAGAACCTACTAGACTTGCAGCACTAATAGAAATTTATATTTTTATATTAAACTTTTTGTCTAAACTAAACCCTACTGCCCTAATTAACATGTAGTTAAACCCTACTGCCCTAACATTTCTAGTTAAACCCTACTGCCCTGGTTACTTAAGCATCTACAAGTACTAGCTAATTTGATGAACCCTAACTAATTAGATGAACCCTAGCTACTTAAGCATCTACAACTACTTAAGCACCCTAGGTAGGCAGAGGTAGTGGAGGAGGAGGAGAAGGTGTAGGCGTGCTCACCTCGGGCGCCACCGGAGGTACGGAGCAGGAGGAGGCAGAGCGGTCGAGGGAGGGGCGCACGGCGTCGACGTCGGGGTCTGGGCTCGGGCGCGTGGCGAGGGAGGGTGACGGAGGGCACCGTACCAGCCGGCGTGCAGAGGGCGACGGGAGGGCGTGTGGAGGCCGACGGTGATGTAGGGCGCGCGGAGGGCGACGACGGCGACAGCAGAGGAGTGGGGATTTGGGGGAGAAGTGGCCAGGGGAGAAAGCCCGCGTGGGGGTTATGTCAAACGTAGCGGTAGCGCCGGTCGGGAAACAGCGCTATAGCTAAGTTAGCTATAGCGCTGGTACATAAAACGCGCTGCTGCTATAGGAAGTAGCTATAGCGCTGGTACATAAAAAGCTCTACTGCTATAGGAAGTAGCTATTTATTTTTCTTTTTACTTTTCTTTTTATTTTCTTTTTTCCTTTTCCTTTTCCTTTTCTTTTCCTTTTCTTTTTTACTATTCTTTTTCCTTTCTCATTTATTTAAGGAACTTAGCTATAGCGCGGGTCTACAAAACGCGCTACTGCTAGTTTAGCTATAGCGCTTGTTGAAAACAAGCGCTACTGCTATTCCTTTCTCCTTTATTTTTCTTTTTCTTTTATTTTCTTTACATTTTCTTTTTTTCCTTTTTCCTTTTTCTATTTCTTTCATTTTCATTTACTTTTCTATTTCTTTTTCTTTTTATTTTCTTTTTCTTAGCAGTAGTGCTTTCCCTGAAAACGCGCTACTACAACGAGCTTCGCGGTAACGCGTTTCCCCAAGCTCGCTACTATTATGCCTAGCCTGCCGGCAAGAGTATGGGAATTATAGTAGTAGCATTTTTCCTGTAGACGCGCTACTGCTACCAACATAGCTGTAGCGCCCTTTGTGTCCCCGCGCTACGGGTAAGTAGCAGTAGCGCTTTGTTTTAACCAACGCTACTGATAATCCTCTGTGTATAAGATTTTTCCTAGTAGTGTCACACACATATCCATTTAAAAAAACAAAAATATTTATATTAACAAAATTCCGAGAGCTTGTACAATTCGTGAATTTACGCGGTTAAGATGTAATTGTGGAAGAAAAAAGATCTATAGGAAGCTCACTTTGTGCTCTCAGGGTGGTCGTGGCTGGGTTGATCCATCTATGCTCGTCAGGCCATCTGCTACAACACTCATCCCATGATGTAAATAATGCATGGATAGGAAGATGATGGTACAAGGGACATCGATCATGTGAAGACTCTTCCCGCAATTGCCTCTCGACCGGACCGACCCTGAGGCGCGCTCCTTGGGCACCTCCTCTGAGGATGCACGGCGGCGACAGGATCAACCCTGAGGCATGTCGTTCTTCCAGAGGATGTCTTCCCGATAGTGCGGTAGGCAACGGATTATCGTTGAGGGGGACGGGTTCGGGCAGAGGATGATCTTTTTTTGTTTTCTTTTCCTTTTTGTTTTTGTGTGAGGGAAGGGAGGTGGGTTTTCTTGTGCATATGAGGGGGGGGTGGATGGTTTTTTTTGTAATAGTAGAGACATGGCTGAAATAACTTCCTATTATTAATTATCTGTATCCCTAGTTAAGTGTCTGACTAATTAATTAACTGCATTAATGGCTCGATTCTAAAATTGATTTGTCACGAAAAAATCCCTACTTAAACGGACATAATTAATTGCACATGTAATTAATTATCTGGCTAATTAATTGCATTATGACTTGATTCCCAAACTGATTTGGTGATTGGTTTCCAAATTATTTTTTTGTTTTTCTTTTCTTTTTTCTTGAGGCAAGGGGGTGTGTTTTCTTGTGCGTGTGGGTAGGTGGGAGCGGATGGGTTTTTCGTAAGGGGGTCTAGGGTTTAATAGTAATGATAAATTTGTAAAAAATTCCTACTATTAATTATTTGCATCCCTTATTATGTGTCTTCCTAATTAATTAATTGCATTAATGGCTTGATTTCATACATAATTTGGTGCAAAAAATCCATACTTAAACGGACTTATTTAATTGCATTAATGGCTTGATTTCCATATTTATTCGACGATTGGTTTCCAAATTGTGTTGCATTATTGACTGGTGATACCTTTCATAATTAACATGATCCTCCCATTTAAAGCTAGATAATACTTTCCATAATTAATGTGATACTCAGGTCCAAAGAATAATACTCCTCGTAATTAACGTGATCCTTTCATTCAACACTTGATAATACTTTTTATAATTATCGTGATCCTCCTGTCCAAATAATAATACTCTTCATAATTTAAGTGATCCTACATTCAAACGCTCGATAATATTTTCCATAATTAACATGATCCTCTTGTCCAAATAATGATACTCTTCATAATTAATGTGATCCTTCTGTGCAAAGAATGATACTCTTCATATTAGTATGATCCTCCAGTCCAACGCTCGATTATACTTTCCATATTAAATGGACATATTAACTGTTTGCCTAATTACAACACATAATTAACTGGTCTGGCTAATTAATTGCATGCAAGTGTGGGCAAAGTAGGAATTGGACAAGACATAACTGGAATGTTTTTTGGGCATTAATGGATGCGTGCAAAACCAAACCAAACCAAACCAAATGACGTATGAACCTACCATCACGACCGCGGACTCCCCCTTTAGGAGTAAAAACTAGTAGAATGCCCGTGCATTGCAACGGGCTACAATGCATATACTTTAGGAAGCATCTCTGGTTTGAACTCCTAATCCAATTATGCCCCTCAATCTAGTATGTTGCACCTACTGCTTTTTTTTAATGTACTCTTCTGTTATTTTGCTTGTTGGTATATCATGAGGAAAATTTTGAGCTACAAAATAAAATTCACTAATTAGATATGCATGACCATGGTATCAAAAATGATTGCTTACATGATTTTTGGAAAGTGTGCTGACACATATATCCATTCAAAAAAGAACAATATTTATATTAACAAAAATCTGAGAGTTTGTACAATTCGTGAATTTATGTGGTTAACATGTAACTATGGAAGGAAAAAAAAGGTGTATAGGAAGCTCGCTTTGTGCTCTCAGGGTGGTCGCGGCTGGGTTGATCCATCTATGCTCGTCTGACCGTCTGCTACAGCACTCATCCCATGATGTAAATGATGCATGGATAGGAAGATAATGGTACGAGGGACATCGATCATGTGAAGACTCTTCCCGCCATTGCCTCTCGATCGGACCGACCCCGAGGCGCGCTCCTTGGGCACCTTCTCTGAGGATGCACGGCGACGACCGGATCAACCCTAAGGCATGTAGTTCTTTTAGAGGATGTCTGCCCGGCAGTGCGGTAGGCGGCGGATCATCGTTGAGGGGGATGGGTTCGGGAGGAGGATGATCTTTTTTCTGTTTTGTTTTTGTTTTCGCGTGAGGCAATGGAGGTGGGTTTTCTTGTGCATACGAGGGGGTGGTGGTGCATGGGTTTTTTCGTAGGGGGAATCAAGGGGAGTTGAGTTGGACGTACCACATATAATCCCCAAATCCCATTAATAGTAGAGACATGGCTGAAATAACTTCCTATTATTCATTATCTGCATCCCTAATTAATTGGCTAACTAATTAATTAATGGCATTAATGGCTCGATTCTAAAATTGATTTGTCATGAAAAATCCCTACTTAAACAGACATAATTAATTGCACATGTAATTAATTATCTGGTTAATTAATTGCATTATGACTTGATTCCCAAACTGCTTTGGAAGGAAATTATAAATAAGTTTTTTAAAATTGTCTAGTAGCTAAATCTAGGGTGCGGATTTTTGGAACATGGCTCTAGGCGCACCCGAATTTGCCAAAATAAAACTTAAAATATTAGGAAAAATGTGAAACTTTATGAGAACAAACATTATACTTTGTATTACTCACATGTAAATTTTCAAAACAAAATGACTTATGCGGTATTGTTGGTAAAAATGACAAAACTACAAGTATAAATTGTATGAATAGTACGCTCAATATAGTATCGATTTTGTTTTTATTTCTTCCGAATACCACGGAAGTAATTTGTTAGGTGAGTAATACACTAGACAATGCTTGTTCTGAGAAAGTTTCACATTTTTTGACTCCTTTTACTATTTAAAAAAGATCAATTCAGGTCCGCCTAGACCCATATTTCATTGTGTATTTTCGCTAAATCTAGGCTATACATAACTAGGGCATCTTCAACGCGGAGCCCTAAAACGGACACAATTTGTGCACGAATTCGTCCGGACGAGTCCATGGACACTGATACGGAAGCCGGCTGTCCAACCACACCCCCTAAATGCCTGTCATGTTGCGGTGCCAATTTTCATTTGAAAGGCATTACAATATGGATCAAATTAAAGTGTGGTGTTCATAGTGGGCCGATCACAACCAAAAAGAGGCGGGTGTTCATAGTTTTTACATACACCCGATCACAAAAGATCCAGTCCGGCAGTCCATGCAAAAAAATGGTGTTTTTGCCTTGCGAGACCGGCTATTTGAGCCTCCTCGCTCACTTTGCCGCCGGCTCCTCGTCACTAAGCGCCGCTTTCCCAGCCTCCTTCATCTCATCCAACAAGCATTTCAACATCTTTACACGGACGGCACACACGATCACTCATACGTCTCCATGTATTTATAATTTTAAAGTATTCATGATATATGTACATCAATTATTACTAGTTTTGGTGCACTTTTAAATTATTTTTTAGGACTAACCTATTAATCTTGTGCCTAGTGTCAGTTTCTATTTTCTGCATGTTTTTGTTTTATAAAAAATCAATATCTAGGAAGGTCAAATCACCCTAGATATTTAATATGATTTTTTTCTGGAATATATGTGATTTTTGGGTGAAGGAATCAACCCAAAATGGTGTCCGAGGGCCCCACACGGCCAGGTGGCACGACCACCTCCTGACCGCACCATTGGCCCGTGTGGGGGGTGTGTATGTTGGTTGGATCCCTTCTTTCGCCGCAAGAAAGCTAATTTTATGGAAAAATATCTCCTCAAAATTTCAGCCTAATCGGAGTTACGGATCTCCGGCTACAAAAGAAACGGTGTTCGGCCAGAAAACAGAACCAAAAATAGAGAGAAAAAGAGAAGAGAGATCCAATCTTGGAGGGTCACTCGCCCCTCCGGGATCCATGGTGGCAAAGGACCAGAGGGGAGAACCCCTCCCCATCTAGACGAAGGCCATGTTGGAAGAAGCCGGAGGGGGAGACTCTCTCCCTCTCTCTCCCGGTGGCACCGGAGTGTCGCCGGGGAACCATGTTCACGACGATCGTCTTCATCAATGTCGTCGTCTTCACCAACATTTTCATCACCTTCCTTACCTCTTTTCATCAGTCCACTCTCCCGCAACCCGTTATAGTCCCCTACTTGAACATGGTGTTTTGCTGTTATGAATTATTATCTAATGATTTGTGTCATCACTACTGTGTTTGAGTGGATTATTGTTATCCTATGGGTTAATTAGTGAATTTCCATGATTGCTTTGAGTTGCATGTTGTTATATTCCTGTCCTTTGGTGCCCATCACAAGAGCGCGTACGTGGATCACATCTTAGGGTTAGTAGTATGTTGATAGGACTATGCATAGGTCCACCGGAGTGGCAGATATACTACCGAGGCTGAATGTAGAAATTGAAGCATATGGGGTGGAAACGGGACCAATATATCTTAATGTTATGGTTGGGTTTATCTTAATGAACTTGTTAGTAGTTGCGGATACTTTCTAATAGTTCCAATCATAAGTTCATAGAGCTCCAAGTAAGGGATGACATGCTATCAGAGGCCTCTCCCACATATAAACTTGCGATGATGGTCGGTTTAGTAACTTAGCTGATTGCTTAGGGACACTTCCGCACACCATACCACCACTATTCAACACTTGTTATTTGTATCATATATTGTATCTTTGCTGGCCTATCTTTTGTGTTTACGTTCTTCGTTATCTTGCAAAGTTGTCTCTTTATACCCGTAACATAGTTTTATTTCTTGTTTCTAGATAAAGCAAATGCTTGGTGTACGCAGGGTTGTATTAGTGGCAGATAGGACCTCAGAGAATATTGATCTTACCTTTAGCTCCTTGTGGGTTCGACACTCCATACTTACCACCTCCATCACTGGAAAGTGCTACGACAATTCCTTGCACTTGGGGATTATTAATCACCGTTACTTCGGGGGCCAACTCATTGACCTTCATGGTTAACATTTGTGTCTCTGCCGAAGTGGCCGCGAGCTCAAATATCTTCTCTTCAAGCTTCATATTCCTCTCAGCAGCCGCCATCAAGATGCTAAATCTCTCCACCTTCTTTTCCTCCTTTAGTTCGGAGCGCATGACACATGTGTCTTCCTTATTTGCCAAGATGGCCTCTAACCTCTTTGTCATCTTGATCGTTTCCCCTTATCGCTTCTCCTTCTCCTGCTCCAATTTCTTTCCCTAGAACCCCCTTCTAACCTTCAAGGGTGGCTCTTTTGTCAGGTCGGTTGGAACAACCGTTTTTGCCTCATTGCCTATGTCGGTAACCTTGATGGAATTGGCAATGCCATTTCCACTTGGATTGCACTTGCAACTTCAACCAAAAATGCATCAGGACGAAGTTATTCTTCTTCACCTTCAATAACAAGTTGTATGCACAAGATGGCAAAAAATTCTTTTGTTAACAATGTGCATAGAGCATAGCCAGGTAAGTGACACATAACATAGCCGGCCAAATGCCATAGATCATATCCGGGCAAATGACATAGAGCATAGCCGGTCAAATGCCATAGAACATATCTGGACAAATGAAATATATCATATCTGGTCAAATGACATAGAGCATATCCGGCCAAATGAATAACACACAGAACAACCCGGTAATTTGAGAACCACTTGGCCACCGATTGATGAGTTGTTTTAAATGGCTGCAATACTTTCTCACGGCCTCTTGGATGGTGTACCATCATTGGCTGAGCGATTTTGTCCCACGATTATGGATGAGTTCATTGCAGTAGGGCTCAAAATGCTTGTGCTCATGGAACGAAGAATGAATGGTGGCCCAAATCGTTGCGCCCTTTTACTCTATGCCATGGATCGGATCGATGCTAGTGGACAACCACGCATCACACAAACAATTAATCCTCCCTCATGTCAAAACTTTCTCCTCTACCCTTCTTCTTTGGATTGCTCGGCCAGTCCTCTGGATCAAGATCGTCGCCGTCCTGCTCTGGCTGCCCGGTGTATGAGTCTGGTTGCTGGGTGTACGTGCCGAACTTGGTGTCAGTTAGGGTGTACGTGCCCGAATGGATTTGATCGGCATGTTGGGCGGGCGCATCCGGCTCTAAGTCATCCAGTTGTCCGTCCTTGTAGTAGCCTCTACCCTCATTGGCGATCATCTCGAACAACTGCATGTCTGCATCGTCATACGCCACCTTGTCCGGTTGAGACATACCAGTGAATAGAGAGCGGGTGTCGATATTATTCGTGCTCAGCATCTATGATCGAACAAGCTAAGACGATGACGCGTTGAGGAAGAGTGGTGCAACATTGACATCGATGATATATGTCACTTACAAGCCGATGGATGTCAGGGACTGCTGTTGCGCAGCGTATAAGTAGGGCAGCTAATATTGCTCTGCCTAGGGCGGCATCTATTGCTGCATCGCCCTGTGACCCCAGCCCATCTACAGCATCCCCCGCCATGGCCGTCGCCCTGATCCCCCTTCTTATTGCCAGCCAACACATCCTTTCACTTCACTTTAACGCGGAGGGCTTGCCATGTCGGTGATTTGATCCCCCGAGCCTCCTCCATGGCTGGATCCTCTACCTCAGCTGGCTCTCCGATCGGGTCCATGCAACAGCTGATGCGAAAAGGGTGAGAACTGTGCTGGAGAGCGGCAATGTTCGGAGTGGAGAGGGTGTGGAAAGCGCGGGCTCTGGCATGGAAAGAGTGTGGACGTAGCCAAATGTGCGGGCCCCGCCATGGTTTTGGGTGGTCCGGTGGTATCGAATTCCTAAGTGGCAGATGTCTGGACTCTTGCAAAGCCCTCTGGTTTGCTTCCGATTTGCGGGATTTCAGACAACCGGACCGCTCCGCGGACCGATGAGATACCACGTTGGATGACATAATGCGTCCGGACAGCTCGGTCCAGACAGTTGTGGGCGGTTTGAGGGTCAGCATTGGAGATGCCTTTAGTGGAGATTGAATAATCATGACTTGGAATTCAAAGACCACATTCGGGCTTGCTTGATAAGATTGAACAAAACCACACAAATAGTTTAACAGCTTTGACATCCAGGGGAACACTTGATGGTCACGCTTCTAAGCAACAATGGTATAGAAATTGACCCTCACATATCGCAAAGAGAAAATAATAGACCCACACATCCTATGCTGAAGACCTCCACTAATTTCTTATTGAAAAATCTGTGTATTTTGTAGTTGAATTCCGGCTACTGAATAGAATAAAATTAGTAGTATATGTTAGCACAGGGAGAAACCAATGGTGACAACATGCACGGGAATGCTAATAAAAGTAATAAAATTAGTTTATCTTGACCATTTAGTCCCCAGATAGATAGATTTCTTAAAAAAGAAAATATATTAATATCACGAAGATACCAATTACAGTCATTGCACTTGTAAGATGTCGCAAAGACATTTAGGATGCACACAGCCAAAGCAAAAAATCAAAAAGAAAGGAAAAGACAAAGGTCCCACTACAGTGATCGAGTACTCTCAGCAGCCGCACACAAACCACCACCACATACAAGGCTAGATCATCATTACAGACAAGCATGGTGTAGTATATTACCTCAATTCGAGGGCCTAAAACTGGGTATCTTCCTTGTGTGCACCATTCGGATCTCTAACACGTTCGTTATCCTCAGATGGACATTGTTGGGAAATTACCATTTTGGGAGCGCCTAGGCGCGACTGCTTTGGTTGCTTCCACTACTTCCATTATAGCCAAAATATCGTTTTCACCACCATAGTCGATGACTTTGCCGTGCTCGAGTTTCCGTTGAATTCGTATATTCCAAGCCCCTCTATGTTGGCATGTTATTTTGGTTTCATATGTGACTATGTTAGATGTTAGTAGTATATTGTATATGATTTGTTATATCAGTAAACTTGTCATGATGTCAATTTGAATGAAGCTTAATCAAAACTTGCTTAATAATCTAAAAAAGGTCTCAACGACACAAAGGGTATAGGGGCATGATTTTTTAACTGGTCATGATCTTGTACTAGCGTGCGAAGTTTTCAAACTAATAAATATGTAACGTTTAGAAGCTAAACGGGCATGCAATCGATCGGGCCGACAGATATGGATTTCTGGGTGGTAGTAATGTGGGGTAAACCCTAGTTGATACCTGCATGCATCAACAACTGGTGGCAACGCCCGCAGCGCAGTGAGATGGGCCGACCCAGTTCCAAGGTTTTGTGTGGTTTTTCTTTTTTATTTTGTGGTTTTTTGTTTCGGGTTTTCTTTGATTTTTCCTTTTTTTTGAAAAAGTTCTCTTTTTAGAAAACTGTTTGGAAATTTCAAAATATATTCGTTTTTTCAATTTTTTTGTAAATTCCAAAATAATGTTAGCGTTTTCAAATATTGTTTGAAATTCCAAAAAATATTCCTGTTTTAAGAAGTTGTTCACAAATTTAAAAAAAATGTGTTTTCAAAATTCTTCTCAATTTCAGGATTATTTTTATTTTAAAATACATGGTGAACAATTTTTAAATACATGATGATGAACAATTCTTTATTCAGATGACGCTTGTCCTTGATCTACAGTAAATAAATTTCTTTCTCAATATAGCATTGAAATAAATGTTTTTTAATAGACATTGACCATTTTCTAATATATAATGAACTTTTTTTATATAGGATGAACCCACTTTTGGTATTAACTTCTTTAAACTCATTCTGAAGAATTTTAATAAAAAATTACATTTCTGATTTTAATAGGGGGTTTTAATTGATGAATGCGTTTTGAAATTAAAAAAAACTGAATTTAATAATATTTTTACATCTGTGAACATTTTTTAAAATCCCTAATTTTATAGAAATTTGTGAATTTTTAATTTAAAATGTTTTTTAAATCCTAATATATTTTCAAATTCGTCATTTTTTAATTTAAAATATTTTTCGAAATCCAAGAACATTGTTAAATTCGTAAATAAGTTTAAAAATCCCTGCTTTTTGGAAATTTGAAACATTTTTGAAAAAATAAACAAAATAAAATGTGACACGAAAAAAACCTCACGCGAGAATTGGGCCGTCCATCGACACTCACTTCAGGTATCGCTGCAAGGATGCCTCGTAGTTCGCCTCAGAAAAAAAGGATGTCTTTGAGTGGTGACCCCCTCGGCTCGGCCCAACGTTCTCCTGCCACGCGCCCCTCTACCTCCAAGCGCATGGAGAACCTTCAGGAACACTCTGCCGCCTGCGCCATGGGCTCGCACAGCCCGCCACGAGGAGCGGCACGGACACGTTGCCGCGCGGCGCCCCACACGTGTACCCACGCGCGCCTCCCCCGCTCCGTTCATAAAACCGAGGCCCTCGGCTCCACCGGTCGGCACTTCTCTATCGTATCGCCAGTCCAGCACGCAGCCCACAGCAAGCAAGAAGCAAGAGAAGAGAGCAGACCAGCTACGAGGGAGATATGGGTAGCAGGCTTGACGCGCGCACGCTCAAGGACGAGGTGGCGAGCATGGACGGGCGCCCGCTCCTCGACCTCGGCCACCCGCTGCTCAACCGCGTCGCCGACAGCTTCATCCGCGCCGCCGCAGTACGTTCCTTTATCTCCACCCACCGTACACGCGTGCTCTGCTCCATCGTTTTTCTCCTGCTCGCGGCGTGTTTGACTGATCTGACTGCTCCGGGCTGGCACGGTAGGTCGGAGCGGCGAGGGCTGTGTCGCGGGAGGCCTACTTCGTCACCGTCGAAGGGATGGGAGGAGACTCGACGGGGCTGGACAGCACCGCCAAGAGGAGCCATTTCTCGAGCGCTCGAGGTAATACCACTCGACTCATTCGTGCAACTACCGTCCATGGTTTATTAGTACCTCTTTTCTGTATTGTTTTCCTTGAGCCGGAGCTGACGAGATCGACTCTCCGCAGGGGATGACGGCCAGAAGTCGCTCGATGCAGTGGTAAGCTGCCAGGCGTTGCTTTTCAAGGCTAAAATTATCTGTTTCGATAGCTAGTTCTTCTCCCTCTTGGCTCTGACCACTTAAACTTTTCCTCCCACCTTGACTTCCAGGTCAAATCGGCAGGCAAGGAGGCCATCCAGTGGGGTGAGTATTCATTTTAGCACCAACTAATTATTGTAGCTCAAAAATTATTTTAGCACAGCTTGTAATATGTATTGTTCTTCCGGCAGGATTGGCAGCCGGGGTCTACTCTGGGATAACGTACGGCCTCAGAGAGGCCAGAGGACACCATGACTGGGTTGGTTTCTCGGATCTTTTAAATTAATTTTCTACTTGCTGTTTCAGATCAGCTAGCTTCAGAATTAACTTGGCTGCTTAACTAACTAGTGCTTGTTGACCTGATGATGCTGCCGCAGAAGAACAGCGCGATAGCAGGGGCGATCGCCGGAGCGGCAGTCGCGCTGACCGGGGACAACGGGCACTCCGACCACGTCGTCCATTTCGCCATCACCGGAGCCGCGCTGTCGAGCGCGGCGACCATGCTCTCCGGCATATTCTAAGCCGCGGAACGTCGGGCTAGGGCTAAGAAATTTGGAGCAACTCTTGAAATGTAGTACTGTATTTCCCTTAATTTCTCCATGTACCCTTGACAGATCTGTGCACTCTGTCCCATCTGCTAGCTAGCCCTGGAACCAAGCACGTGCGAATTTCGTTAGAATTTCTGCTGTAATGTTTGTTCACCTTGTTCTATGTGTTCCATCTATGGCACTTGAGAATGCTCACGAGTTTGAGAGCTCGAATCCTCTTATGACCACATGGATGTCTAGATGGGGATAGAGTTGCTGGAATAATGTTCTGCCGTGAGATGCAATGTTGTGTCCGAGAAGCCTGCATGTGCAAGGGCACACTATGTTGCGTAGCAGAGTTTATGCAATTTTTGTTTCCGGAGGTTGAACGTGAACATGCAGTGCCTCTTTACTAAACCTTCAGTTTTTTTTTAAGTACGTTAAGACGCAAATGTGCTTTCTGACACTAAAACTGGATAAACCTCCTGAATGGGTTCAGAATAAGGGGATTGGCTATATGCCACTCTGATTTTCTTTTTTTGAAAAAATGGGTCAGTCCATCTCCCTCCTTTCTCAACCGTTGGATCAAAATTTAACGGTTATCTTTAACCTCCGGCCGCTGTTTCTCTTCTTCCTCTCTCACCCGCCGAGGTTTCTCTTCTTCCTCTCTCACCCTACCTACTAGGCTTATGCGGTCGGCGGCGCTCCCGCCACCCGCATCGCCTTCCCTGAACCTTCCCACATTGTCGGTCTTGTCGTCACCTTCGGCCATCCCTTAACCATCCAAAAAATCTTCGACGTGTTAGGTTGATCTCTCCCGTGTGGGCCCAACGGCCCATCGGACCCCTGATCCACGCGTCCTGATCGGGGGCGCCCAACCCCTTACTGGTTGGTGGGCCCCTGTGACCTGCGCTATATTAACAGAGGTGGGGGCCAGGGCACGGACGACGAAGTTGACCGCCGCCTCAAACCCATCGATATCCCCTACCGATCTAGGGTTAGTGCAGTGCCCACGGGAAGCACCACCACCACCTCTCCATCTCCCTGACCTCGCCGCCGTCATCATCTCACCATGGTCACCGGCGGGAGCACCTCAAGTACAGGAGAAGGTAATACCTATCACAATTGTTGCCGGAATCCTAGCCTACACGATCTTGTGGTTCTATCACTGGTATCAGAGCCAATAGGCTTAGGATTTTCGATGGCAAAGAAAAGCAAAAGAAAGAAACAGAAACCCTAACCCTAACAGAGAAAAGAGGGGAAAAGGAGAAGAAAGACTCACTGGCACAGTGCGCTGCCGTCACGGCCGCGCCGTTCCTCTCGATTCCGTGCGCATCTAACGAGGCACGGGAAGAAGAACAGCCGGGGGGTGAAAGGAGGCACCGCGGCCAAACCGCTCGACGGCGGCGCGTCCACCGCAAAGGGGACGTGCGACCGGTGAGGGGGATGGCAACGGATGCCATAGAGACCGCGGCCCGTGCCAGCGGCCGTCGGCGTCGACCGCACGGGCGGAGGGGAGAAGGGGGGGCGCAGCTGCGTTCTCTCAGTCTCGCGCAAGCAACCTCCACCGCGGGGAAAGTACAGGAAAAAGAAAGGGGAAGGGGAAGGCGCGCGCGGCACGGAGGTCCTCGGCCCCGTCGCCGGCCGCAAGGCTGAGCACCGTCGGTGGCCCGCCATCGCCGTGTTCGAAGAACAGAGAGAGGCGAGTGGCGCACGAGGGGGAGAACTGGCTAGGGTTCCTCCCCGCCCCCTCTTCGCTGGCCGTTTTGCTCGGCCGATGGGTGCGCTGGACCGTCGGATTCGATCCGACAGCCACCAATCTAACTATAGCGCCTGGCAGGCCTCGGGCCGAAACGGCCAGGCCGCAGGCCGGCTGGAGCGTGGTTGGGCCGGCTTTCGGCCCAAAGAGCGCGGACGGTTTTCTGTGCAGATTTTGGGTAGATGGCAAATAGTTTTTCTATGCATTTTTTTCCAACGAAAAATGCGTTTAGAAAATATAAAAGAGATAGAAATGTTTCTGCAAAGAAAAACAGAAAAGTTTCTGAAAATAAAAATAAAAATAAAAATAAAAAAATAGAAAATAGAAAATTTTCAGAAAAAGAAAAGTTCATGAATTTTATAAAGAAAATAATAAAGTTCATGAATTTTTTATTTGGTCAAAGAAAAGTTTCTGTTAATAATAAAAAGTTCAGGAATTTTATATTCATGTTTTTCCGCTGCGTAAATAATTAATAGTGCTCTTTTTATAAAGAAAATAAAAGTTTAGATAGAATTAAGTTTTAAGAGCATGATTAAAGTGATTATTAAAATGAATATGATTATGTTATTTTTATGACCAACGTTGTTAATAACATGATCATGTTTTATTATTGAAATTAAAGGTGCATTTATTTCTAACATTTTGCCCAATGGTAATATAGATTTAATTGCATAGACAATTGTATGTTTAATTTGACCAACGTTAGATTAATGCATATGATTGTTATACTGATCTCACTTAAATTGTGATTTCAGGAGGCTTCCACTTGATGAGTTGCCTAAAAGATGTTCCGACACTCAGAGGTGACAATTACACTGAGTGGAGGAAGAAAGTAGAACTGGCATTTGTCTGTGCTGGGCTGGACTGGGTTGTGGACACTCCACAGCCAGTAAGAGAGGCCACTGATGATGATGCTGCGTGGGATAAAAAGAGGGGGGATTATGCTCCTGTGGAGATGTTATACTCCATAGAAAACCAAAAGTGGGTCAATGCAAACAAAAAGTGCATGGCATTTATAAAGAATACAATTGAGAGCACCATTGTGGGCTCCATTGCAGAGTGCACTTCCGCAGGGGAGTTGCTTACAAAGATAAAGAGCCAGTTCACTGGCTCTTTAAAGATATATGCCACCCAGGTGTTAAAGCAACTGGTGACAGAACACTACACAGGTGGTAGTCATGGAATAAGAGAGCACATCCTCAGGATGAGCAATATGGCAGCAAAGCTCAAGCCCATGGATGCAGATCTGGAGATCAAACCAAAGCTCCGGGTCCACCTGGTCATGGCTTCACTGCCAAAGGAGTTTGAAACTTTTGTTGTAAACTACAATATGTCACCTGGAACATGGGACATTGAAAAGACAATAGCAATGTGTGTCCAAGAAGAGGACAGACTCAAAGCCTCACATGGTGGTTCACTCAACTATGTGAAGGATCACAAGAAAAAGAATTACAATCAAAACAGCAAAAGTTCCTCCTCAAAGCCACATGGTAAAGCTCCCTATCAGCATCAGCAGAAGCCTTTCCCAGTGGACAAAGACACATGTCTCCACTGTAAGAAGACCGGGCATTACAAGAAAGACTGCCCTGATTGGCTAAAGTCAATCATGGCAAAAAGAGGTAACAATATAGTTTCCTTTGTAAATGAATCCCTGTATACACAGTTTTCGAAATCTACTTGGTGGATTGACTCAGGAGCAACTGCTCATGTTGCAAATTCTTTACAGGGATTCCATTCGACGTGGACTACGCAAAGAAGCGAAAGACGCATTGAAGTGGCAAATGGAGTTGAAGCAGAAGTTGAAGCTGTCGGTGACATCTCCTTGGAGTTAGCTGATGGATTCAATCTTCTACTTAGAGATGTTTTATTTGTTCCATCATGTCATAGAAACTTAATTAGTGTTTCTTGTTTGGACAAAGATAATTATGAATGTTATTTTGGACATGGCAAGTGTGCCATATGGTTAAATAATGCTTATGTGGGTGATGCTTTACTACACGATGAGCTTTATTTGTTATCACTTCGTGAAAAAGTTTATTCTGTATGCAATGTGAAAGAACATGTTTCCGCGTCGAATAAAGAACAAAAGAAAAGAAAGAGAACACTCGACTCATCGAAATTATGGCACTGTCGCTTGGGCCATATTTCCAAGGGGCGAATAGAAAGATTAGTCAAAAGTGAAATTCTTCCTCCGTTAGAATTCTCAGACTTAGAACAATGCATAGATTGCATTAAAGGAAAGTATATAAAACAAATAAAAAAGGGTGCAATCCATAGCACAGGCACACTAGAAATCATTCACACTGATATTTGTCGACCATTTCCGGTGAAAAGTGTGGATGGATATGACTCGTTCATAACATTCACAGATGATTACTCTCGCTATGGTTATATTTATCCAATCAAAGAAAGATCTGAAGCGTTGGATAAATTTAAGATATTCAAAGCTGAAGTTGAAAATCAGCATGATAAAAGAATAAAGATAGTAAGATCCGACCGTGGGGGAGAGTACTACGGTCGGCACACTCCATATGGCCAAGTCCCTGGACCTTTTGCAAAGTTCTTGCAGGAGACTGGCATAGTAGCCCAGTATTCAATGACGGGCGAGCCTCAGCAAAATGGAGTAGCTGAAAGGCGCAACCGTACACTTATGGATATGATGCGCAGCATGATGAGTTACTCCACCTTGCCATTGGGATTATGGATGGAGGCGCCTAAAACCGCCATTCACATTCTCAACAGAGTGCCAAGCAAGTCGGTGCCCAAAACACCGTATGAGCTATGGACAGGAAGAGTGCCCTCCCTACAACACTCCAGGGTGTGGGGGTGCCCTGCTGAGGCCAAAATGTTTAATCCAAACATTGCAAAGTTAGATCCCAAAACAGTGAGTTGCCACTTCATTGGCTATCCAGACAGATCAAAGGGTTTTTGTTTCTACTATCCAGACAGATATACAAAGTTTGTAGAAACAAGACATGCAGTCTTCTTAGAGGACGAAATGATGAGGGGGAGCTTGGTAGCTCGGAAAATTGATCTTGAGGAGAAGAGGGTGCATGCACCTAATCCGATGATTCAAGAGCCATTTTTCTCACTACCAGTTGCAACTCCACCCATGACAACTATGGGAGTAGACCCGGAACCTGTCCGTCAGGAGCCGACTGAACCCGTTGTTGAGCATGAAAGGGAGGTGCAGCAGCAATTTTTACAAGAAGTGCCAGAAGTTGAGGCACAGAATGTGCCGGAAACTGAGGCCCTTAGAAGGTCTACAAGACACAAAAAGTCAGCTATTTCTACTGATTATAAAGTTTATAACACGGAAATAGTTCATACAGAAAAAGATCCCACCTCATATGAAGAAGCCATGAGAAGCTCTCATTCATCGAAGTGGATGAAGGCAATGGAAGACGAGATGAAATCGATGAGTTCCAAAGATGTTTGGGACTTAGAGGAAATTCCTAAAGGAGCCAAGACAGTAGGTTGTAAATGGGTCTACAAAACTAAGTATGACTCTAAAGGGAATGTAGAAAAGTATAAAGCAAGACTTGTGGCAAAAGGATTTACACAAAGAGAAGGGATAGATTACAATGAGACATTTTCTCCAGTCTCATGTAAGGATTCCTTCAGAATCATAATGGCATTAGTTGCTCATTTTGATTTAGAGTTACATCAAATGGATGTAAAGACGGCATTTCTCAACGGGGATTTAAAAGAAAATGTCTACATGAAACAACCCAAGGGTTTTATCATGGAAGGCAAAGAAAATATGGATGCCGCCTGAAGAAATCCATTTATGGATTAAAGCAAGCCTCTAGACAGTGGTATCTAAAGTTTAATGAGACAATTAAAAGTTTTGGATTTAAAGAAAATATTGAGGACAACTGCATTTATGCAAAGTTTAAAAATGGGAAATATATTTTTCTAATCTTGTATGTGGATGATATCCTGCTTGCTAGCAGTGATGTTAGTCTACTACAAGAAACAAAGAAGTTCTTATCCTCAAATTTTGACATAACAGATCTTGGTGAAGCATCATATGTTTTGGGCATAGAAATTCACCGAGATAGGAACAATGGAGTCTTAGGACTATCGCAGAAAGCATATTTAGAAAAGGTTCTTCAAAAGTACAATATGCATGCGAGTAAAGCCACACCTGCTCCTATAGTCAAGGGCGATAGTTTTGGGAAATTCCAATGTCCCAAGAACCAGTACGAGATCGATCAAATGAAAGCAGTACCATATGCTTCGGCTGTTGGCAGCTTACTGTATGCACAAGTGTGCACTCGCCCTAACTTAGCTTTTATCACCGGGGTACTTGGTAGATATCAAGAGAATCCAGGCATAGAGCACTGGAAGATGGTAAAGAAAGCATTGCGTTATGCGCAAGGCACGAAGGACTACATGGTAATATACAGGAGAAGTGATTCCCTGGAGATAAAAGGGTATTCAGACGCAGATTTTGCGGGGGACAGAGATGATAGAAAATCCACGTCAGGATACGTATTCACCCTTGCTGGGGGAGCTATTTCGTGGAAAAGCTCCAAGCAGTCGATAGTTGCATCATCCACGATGTATGCAGAATTTATAGCATGCTTCGAGGCCACGGGGCAGGCGATATGGCTAAAGAAATTTATACCCGACTTGAAAGTGGTAGATTGTATTCACAAACCACTAAAGATGTACTGTGACAACCAGGCCGCAGTATTTTACGCTCACAACAACAAGTCGAGTAATGCTGCCAAAACAATAGAGATAAGGTATTATGTTGTGAAAGATAAAATCCAGGATCAAACTATAAGTCTCGAGCATATAAGGACAAAGGATATGCTTGCGGATCCGCTAACGAAAGGCTTACCACCCAATGTGTTCAAGGAACACTTAGCCGGCATGGGTTTAAGGGAAAGCCTTATGATTCCTGGATAGGCCCAAAAGGAACAGAATTTGTTTCTGAACAAAACGTATGTTGTAGCTGTATGATTCTATCGGCAATTAAGCTGTGACGATGAAACATGCTCTATGTACCAATATGTGATGGAACAAATAAACTAGAAAGTATAAAGTTAAAAGTAAAAGTTGAGATCAAGGGGGAGAATGTTAGGTTGATCTCTCCCGTGTGGGCCCAACGGCCCACCGGACCCCTGATCCACGCGCCCTGATCGGGGGCGCCCAATCCCTTACTGGTTGGTGGGCCCCTGTGACCTGCGCTATATTAACAGAGATGGGGGCCAGGGCACGGACGACGAAGTTGACCGCCGCCTCAAACCCATCGATATCCCCTACCGATCTAGGGTTAGTGCAGTGCTCACGGGAAGCACCACCACCACCTCTCCATCTCTCTGACCTCGCCGCCGTCACCATCTCACCATGGTCACCGGCGGGAGCACCTCAAGTACAGGAGAAGGTAATACCTATCACAATTGTTGCCGGAATCCTAGCCTACACGACTTTTGGTTCTATCACGGCGAAGCAACACTCCACCCATCACTTATATCTTAATCTTTTTCTTTTGTATCTTATACAGTCACATCATCAAAAGATTTTTTGAGAGTTTCATCTCTGCAGATATGGTGGTTCACTTCGAGATGCAAACACGATGTCTTGATGCAGAGGGATTGTTGTGCAGTGACGGCGATCTTGTAGCTGCTGGGATCGTGGAAAAGTGACGACAACAACACATGAATGACCTCGATGGTGGTGCTACTTGAGCATCCGGTCTTGAGCTCCTCGGTGAAAGCCTTGGTCTGGCCCGAGACAATGGCGATGCTTTGACGTCATTACCTTGTTGAAGGCATTTGTTTGGAACGTTCAGATTGATTCTTCAGGGTGAAAACCTAGATTCTAGCCTTGAGTGGCTGGATCCGATGACGGTGACACTTGATTGTCACTCCCTTTCTTAAGGCGTTGCTGTTGAAGACCCTCGTCGTCCGTGTGGTGTCATGAGATTGTTAGTGCAGATATGGTCACTGTTATAGTTTGCCGATCGTGATGTGGTCGCTTTGGGGCTTTTTTCTTTTTTCCTCGCCTACGCATAGCTTTGGTCTTGTATGACTTTGCTATTTGCCGGCGTGTTTTTGTGTGCAGGCGTTAGTGTTGGTTGTGTGCATCCTAACTATGCAGAGGCCGGGTGTGTGCTCATTGTGTTTGTATCTTCTTGATGCACCATTTTGAGTCAATAAAATCCACCCTTCATCGAAAACAGTCACATCATCAAGTAGCTTGACCATCATCTCATCAAAATTTGTGCCAAGGACGAACATCGGATAGTTTGATCGATCATCATCTCATAGAAATTTGTGCTGAGGCCGAACACCAGATGGGTCTGGAACATCGAATAGTTTGATCATCATCTTATAGGAATTTGTGCCGAGGCCGAACACTGGATGTCTAAAGGGTCACGGTCCAGATGAACAATATGCTCATTCTTGGTTAGGGTTGGGCTCCTCGCTGTTCATCACAAGATGATCATCTAAGTGGCGGCCAGGTGTAAGGAGTACGGGTTTGTTAGTTTATTCTCACCTTGGTAAGGGTTGGGCCCCTCGCGGACTTGTTAGTTTAGACCAACTGGACCTTGTTGCACCCGGTAACAAACATTCATAAACCATTTCTCGAAGTACGTGTCCGGATAGCCCAAAATGTCGATAGTTAGCTCTAGGTCTTCCGGTCAAAAATTACCATTTTGTCTGTAATTGTGTGTTAGTTTAACTGCTTATTAGTACTTTTTACGATGGATTATGTTATGCTTGCTATTAGTTGTCTATGACTCTGTTGCACATGTTCTTATGTTGCATGATAACCTCATCATTTTAATAAGAGGTTACCAGACCACATGTTGTTTTATGTAACCGAACAACGACACTTTGTATCTGCATAGGACAGTCTTGCAACCAAACACTATTGCATGTGTGTTTGCTCAACCATATTGAAGGTGAAAGTCTTGTAACCAAACACCATTGCATGCATGCGTGTTTGCTCAACCAGACTGAAGGTGAATAAGACGCAGACAAACAAATTATAGGTTGAACATGATTTTTTGGTCTAGCTTCACTAAGTCGAGCAACGTGTGTAAGAACATATCTAACCGATCTCCTAAAAGGCCATGTTTTACTCTCTTACGGCGCACCTAGATGATCTCTTAAAAGTCTTAGTGGAGTAATTTTTTTACTCCACTTCCCTATTTTCCCTTAAATCTTCCTAAATTTACTCCCACACATGGCGGTCTAGTAAATCTGGCGCCTCTCCCACGTCACACTATCTCTTGTCGACGCTAGGCCCCGTCGCCACCACCGATGACCGACCAGACGGCCGGAATGGATAGCCCGGCCCCTTCTCTCACCCCATCGGCCACTGGCGCCATCTTTTCACCGTCGAAAATCACACACGCGCCTCCGGCGCCGAAGAAGAAGAGTTTGGGTATAAAAAAGACCCACCGCGTCCAAGCTCCTCCTCCTCTCGCTCCAACGCCTCCGGGGTGGCCACTGCCTCTCCGGCAATCGCACGCCGCCCTCCCGTCGCACCTACGTCGGCGGTTGCCAAGGCAGCCGCGAAGAAGAAGATGAAGAAGGCCAAAGCGGCGCCTCGTCCAAGGCCGACTGCTCGTACTGCAACTCCGGCGGCCCCTACGGCCACTACTCCAGCGCGGGCGGCAGGCGCAGCCCGCAACAAGCATCGCCGCCGCCAAGTGCTCGATGAAGTGCCAACAATGTAAAAATAAAAACCTCGCGTCTTGTTGGTATCCGATTGTGATTGTTGATGACCGGAAGTGATTATTGATGACCGGTAGTGATTGTTGATGACCCACAAGTATAGGAGATCAATCGTAGTCCTTTCGATAAGTAAGAGTGTCGAACCCAACGAGGAGTAGAAGGAAATGACAAGCGGTTTTCAGCAAGGTATTTTCTGCAAGCACTAAAATTATGGTAACAGATAGTTTGATAGCAAGGTAATTTGTAACAAGTGACAAGTAGCAATAGTAACTAAGGTGCAACAAGATAGCCCAATCCTTTTGGACAGGCCGGAACGATCTCTTATAATAAGCTAAGTGTTCTTGAGGACACACGGGAATTCCATCTAGTCACTTTCATCATGTTTGTTTGATTCACGTTCGTTACTTTGATAATTTGCTATGTGGGTGGACTGGTGCTTGGCTGTTGTTCTTACTTGAACAAGTCTCCCACTTATGATTAACCCCTCTCGCAAGCATCCACAACTACGAAAGAAGAATTAAGATAAATCTAATCATAGCATGAAACATATGGATCCAAATCAGCCCCTTGCGGAATAGCGCATAAACTAGGGTTTAAGTTTCTATCACTCTAGCAACCCATCATCTAATTACTACTCCACAATGCATTCCCTTAGGCCCAAATATGGTGAAGTGTCATGTAGTCAACGTTCACATAACACCACTAAGGGAATTAACAACATACATATCATCAAAATATTGAACGAATACCAAATTCACATGATTGATTACTTATGACAAGACTTCTCCCATGTCCTCAAGAACGAAAGTAACTACTCAAAAACCATATTCATGCTCAAGATCAGAGGGGTATTGAATAGCATAATGGATCTGAACATATAATCTTCCACTAAATAAACCAACTAGCATCAACTACAAGATGTAATCAACACTACTAGCAACCCACAGGTACCAATCTGAGATTTTGATGCAAAGATTGAATACAAGAGATGAATTAGGGTTTGAGATGAGATGGTGTTGGTGAAGATGTTGATGAAGATTGGTCCTCCCATGATGAGAGGGTTGTTGGTGATGATGATGACTTCGATTTCCCCCTCCCAGAGGGAAGTATCCCCGGTGGAATCACTCCGTCGAAGAGCAAAAGTGCTCCTGCCCAGTTTCCGCCTCGAGACGGCGATGATTCATCCCGAAAGTCCTCTCTTGATTTTTTCTGGGGAAAATGGGATTATATACTAGAAGATGGGCCACAGATGCTGGCCAGGGGCCCCACGAGCCACCAGGGCACGCCCACCCCCCTGCCTTGGTGCCTCATGGGGGCACCTGGGTGGCCCCTCTGGTAGTTCTTTCTTCCAGTATTTTTTTTATTCCAAAATAATTCTCCGTGAAATTTCAGCTCATTTGGAGATGTGCAGAATAGGTATCTCTGACATAGCTTTTTCAGGTCCAGAATTCCAGCTACTGGCAATCTCCCTCTTCGTGTAAATCTAGCAATTTAAGAGAGAAAAGGCATTAGAATGGTACTACAAAGTATAATATTGATCAAAAACATCATAAATAACAGTAGGAAAACATGATGCAAAATGGACGTATCAATTGTTGATTGTGTTTGCTTTGATATTGTAGTGCGGAGATGAACACGGCTGGATTCCTCGCCTCATTGGAGTCCTCGGCTGCCGTGGACTTGATGAGCTCAACTACAACTCGTTTTGGGATCAT
Organism: Thinopyrum elongatum; assembly: GCA_011799875.1. Classification (NCBI taxonomy): domain Eukaryota; kingdom Viridiplantae; phylum Streptophyta; class Magnoliopsida; order Poales; family Poaceae; genus Thinopyrum; species Thinopyrum elongatum. The sequence goes on along the minus strand of CM022301.1, from coordinate 68,511,143 downwards.
TCGGCCACCGAAGACATGGAGGAGGAGGACCCAAAACTACAACCACAAGGAGGACATTTCGCTTTGCGATGCTTGGTGCGCGATCTTTATGGATGCAACGATCGGAATGGATCAAACCAAGATCATGTTTTGGGATAGAATTACCGACCACAACAACAACTCCGTGGACGTGCGATCAAGTCATGCAAGGTTCTCTTGGGCATCATTGTAGCATCATTCATGACCAATGCAACCGATGGTCCAGTTGCATCAACCAAGTGAATCATGCACACCGAGTGGTGTGCAAATGGTGGAGTATGGCCCCTACACCCAAGAGTTATTCAAGCATTGGAACACCAAGTTTGGCCACAAGCCCTTCATGTTACATTATTGCTACAAAGAGCTATGGAAGAACGAGAAGTGGATCCAAAGAATTGCAGAGACCACCTCCAAAGAGGTTGAAAGGGTCGAGAAGATGGGTCTAGAGGGGGGTGATTAGACCCTTAACAAGTAAAAGTGGCAGTTTTTAGTTTCTTCAAGTTAAGGTTGAGTTTAGCACATGTTAATGGGCACATAATACATCTCAAGCAAGCATGACAACAGTATAGGCAGCAGCATGAGTGAAGCATGCAATTTGCAAGAATGTAAAGGGATGGGATTGGAGTGTGCAAACGCAATGGAGACATGGAGAATTTTTGGCGTGGTTCCGATAGGTGGTGGTATCATACGTCCATGTTGATGGAGACTTCAACCCATGAAGGGTAATGGTTGCGCAAGTCCACGGAGTGCTCCACCCACGAAGGGTCCATGAAGAAGCAACCTTATCTATCCCACCATGGCCATCGCCCACGAAGGACTTGCCTGATAACCCACAAGTATAGGGGATCGCAACAGTTTTCGAGGGTAGAGTATTCAACCCAAATTTATTGATTCAACACAAGGGGAGCCAAAGAATATTCACGAGTATTAACAGTTGAGTTGTCAATTCAACCACACCTAAAAGACTTAATATCTGTAGCAAAGTATTTAGTAGCAAAGTAGTATGGAAGTAACGGTAACAGTGGCAAAAGTAGCAGTAGCAGTTTTGTAGTGATTGTAATAGTAGCAATGGCAAAGTAACTTGGCAAAGATCAATATGTGAAAAGCTCATAGGCATTGGATCGGCAATGATAATTGTGTTGGATAATATTCATCATGTAGCAGTCATAACCTAGGGTGACACGGAACTAGCTCCAATTCATCAATATAATGTAGGCACGTATTCCGTATATAGTCATACGTGCTTATGGAAAAGAACTTGCATGACATCTTTTGTCCTACCCTCCCTGTGTCGCCCCCGGTTCAATCGTACACTAGTCATACACGCAAACGTGTACGATCAAGCCCAGGGACTCACGGGAAGATATCACAACACAACTCTAAACACAAATAAACGGAGGTCCACAATATTACAGACCAGGGATCCGAAGATCCGAATATATAAGTCAGTCATACAAATAATATCTGGGTACAGACATAGTTAGACAAGTTCTGCCTTAAGAAGGCTAGCACAAACAGCGACACTAGATCGAAAGGCGTTGGCCTCCTGCCTGGGAGCCTCCGATCCTACTCCTGGTCAGCTGGCTCGATCCAGTAGTACGTGCCCTCTGGACCCGCCTGGTAGTAGGCTCCGGTGGTGGCGTCTGGCTCCTGGACTCCATCGTCTGGTGTATCATCAAGGTGGGGTATATGGGGGAAAAGAGAAAATAAAGCAACCGTGAGTACTCATCCGAAGTACTCAGCAAGCAAGGATCTATACTACATATGCAACATTATCAATGGAGAAAAGGCTGTATATGTGGACTGGGCTGCAGAAATGCCAGAATAGAGAGAAAGGCCTAGTCCTATCGAAGACTAGCATCTTCAAACATCTTCTCAAAGCCATCATCTTGCAGCAGTAGAAGAGAGTAAATAACATTTTATTTAGCAAACATGTTGAAGTACAGCTCAAAGATCCTTCCTCGACTCCCAGCGAAAAGTATCCCGAAGCTTCAATTAAGTAACAATTATCCAGTTTAAGTAGTAGATCGGGATACCAAACTGAGCGTCCTTTACCGTAGGACCGCTATCGATAGAAGATTCATCCCTGCAGGGGTCCACTACTGTTACCCCCACGCTCGATCACTCTGGCCGGACATACTTGCTGGGTATGCCCGTCCTCGGAAGATCAACACGAAGCAGCGCTCTACCTAGGCTCAGCAGAGAGTCAGCACGCCGGACTAACCTATGCACCCAGGGGTCTCGGGCCATCGCCCTAGGCACCCTGCGCGTTGCGTGCTGCCGGGGTGCAGGCGCGACACTGAACTCGTCAGTGAAGTATCCAGCCCAATCCCGACGATCAGCCCGCAGGACGTTGAATCTTGACGTCTGATAAGCTTTCGGAGAAACTGTACATCGCAGAGGCCCCATAACCATTATCCGCGTGGGGTAGTGCGTATAGGGCACGTCGACCCACTCAGATCACACACCCAAATCCAATAGGCTCAATTAGTATCAAGCGGAGACAATCAGAGTCTCTGATGCTCCGCCACAATGTCACACTCGAGTGCCCTTCCGGCACACCCGAAATCATAGATCCCCAGCGGGTACCCACCAGGGTGGACCCGCCTGTGAAAAGGTCAAGTAACCGTGTGGTCATATTCATCAGGGTGAACGTATGAGGTATCACCCTCGAGGTTCACACTGAGGGGTTGCACGACAGAGTCGTATCGGACATGGAGAGGAGGAATCACCCTCGATGACCACACCGTACTATGCTGCAGAGTATCATCAGGAGTGCGTTACGAGGTATCACCCTCGGCACTCGATAGTTACTACCGCGAGTCGTACAACTAAGGGGGTGTGAAGTGAGGCGTCGGTCTCTGACGACGATCACGTTGATCGAGTCGTCGATGAACAGCAGGGGCGACAAAGTAAGTGGTGGGGTCACGAATGGTTCATACCAACCTATACTAAACATTTTATCATAGGCAGGTAAGGTAGCAATGAACAGGTTACAACAGCAGGCTATGCATCAGAATAGGAGCAACATTACAGTAGCGAAATCTAATGCACAAGAGAATAGAATGGGCGATATTCTGGAATGCTCAAGGGGGGGCTTGCCTGGTTGCTCTGGCAAGAGAGGGAGGTCGTCAACGGGCTGCTCGTCGGTAGAGTAGTCGTAACCTGGTGCAGCGTCGTCGGTCTCCGTCGCGTCTATCGAAGAGAAGGAGGGGGAGAGAAACAATAAATTCCACGGCAATAATGCAAACATATGTATGACATGCCTAAATGATATGCCGGGGTGTTCTACTGCCTAACTAATGATTTAGTTATTTAGGAATTTATTCGGATTTATTTAATTAGGGTTGGACACTATTCATTTATCGAAATCGTCTAATTGTTCAACGTTCTTATAGTTCGGGCATCTGACGGGAATACCGGAGGCGTATCCGGGTTCGTATCGTCGTTCTGAGCAAGTTTCATGTACAAAGTATTTTCATCGAGTTACGGTTTATTTAATATGATTTTCTAAAGTTTTTATTAATTTCTGAAATTTAATTAATTATTTAATTCACATTATCCGAAACAGTGATTGATGACGTCAGCATGACATCATGCTGACGTCAGCAGCCACCTGACAGGGTGGGTCCCACCTGTCATAGGCTGTTAGGTTATTAGGTTTAATTAACTATAACAATTAACTAAACTAATTAATTAATTAAATTTAGTTGATTAGGGTTATTAACCAACTAATTAACTAATAATTATTTAATATTTTAATTATTTATTTTTATTCTATTTTCTTAAAATCTTCTTCTGGGCCGTGGGCCCCATTCGTCGCGTCACAGGGGTTTGGGCCCCAGGGCAGTGGCCCAGGGGGCCAAACGGGTCGGGGCGACGAGCGCGCCCGACGGTCGCTGGCGCGGGGTGCGCAACCCGACTGGCGGCGCGGGGCGCTTCGGGGGCGCGGTCGCCGCGAGGGTCCACGTGCGGGTTCCGGCCTGTGCGATGCGGGTCGGCCCAACCGTTATTAGACCCGGCTGAGGGTTCGGCCGATTTTCGGTTGGTTCACGTCGGGCTTCCGGTTTCCATCAGCGGCGCCATCGTGTGTCGTTCTTATATCTCGCGCGCTAGCCTGCTCTCGGTCGCATCCGCTGCGATGCTGCGGATGCCGTCGTGGGCGCGTGCTTCCGTCTGCGTCATTCTCCTTTCTGTATGTTACCTCTCTGATTCTGGGCTACATGTCTGCGGCAGGCGCGGTGCGCGCGGCGAGGTGCGGGAGCAGAGAGGGGGTAGGCCTGGGGTCCTCACCGTATCTAGGGACGGGCAAGCGGGTGGTCGGGGCCGGTCCGACGTGGAACACGGCGACGGAGCGAGGTGCAGGCCGGCGGAGTAGGCGGCTGGCTCCGGCGGCGCGAGGTCGTCGCGGCGTCGGGGCGACGGGATCGGGGGTTTGCCCCGATCCAATCCAGTCGAGGAGGGGGCGCCGATGCGCTAAGGCGGCTGGTCGGGGAGAGGAGAGGACGCGACGTCGGTTGGCGGGCGGCGTCGGCGCTCGGCCGATTCGTGCGGGGGGCGGGGGGGGGGACGCGGATCGTCGTGTCGGTGAGCGGCGTCGGCCGTCCGTTTCTGGATCGGGGGGGGGGGCGAACAGTGAGGATGTGGGGAGTGGGGTGTCGGTGAGGCTAGGGTTTGGCCGGGGGGCCTTATAGGCCAGGGGCGACGCAGGTGGGCCGGCCGGCTGGGCCTCGGCCCAGTTGGGCCGGGGGGGGTGTTGCTCTTTTTTTTTCCTTTTCTGTTTCTTTTTCCCTTTTCTTTATTCTCTTTTCTCCACTGTTAAATGTTTAGGCCCCAAATGGTTTTTGTAAAAAAGTGTGACCTATTTCATAAATACCAGTGCATTATTCCCTAACACCTAAAATTAGTTTGGGCAAAACATAATTCCATATTTATTTCAGATTCAATAAATGGTTATTAAATATTATCTTTATCCACTGTTTGAGGTTGTTCGAGTCACTTATCCAATTCCAATGATGTTGGTTTCAATTTTAGAATAGCCTCTGGAATATTTGTTATTTACCTGACATTTTAGCTCCTATGTTGGACAACTTTTATATTCCACTTTCATTTAAATTTGAATTTGACTTAGGAGTTGAAATGCAATGTGATGCTAATGATGATTATGCACTGTTGATCATGCTAACATGTCATTATCAAAAGTGATTACTGTTGCTAATCACCGGGGGTGTTACAACTCTCCTCATCTATTAAGAATTCTCGTCCCGAGAATTAAGAGGAAGACTGAAAGAAAGAGGGGTATTCTTCGCGAAGACGATCCTCGCGTTCCCAAGTGGCTTCATCTTCAGAATGATTTGACCACTGAACCTTGAGGAACTTGATTGACTTTTGACGTGTTCGACGCTCAGCTTGATCAAGAATACGGATGGGATATTCTGGATATGACAGATCTTCCCGTAACTCAAGCACTTCATGATCCACAGCTCGAATAGGATCCTTGAAGCAGCGGCGGAGTTGGGATACATGAAAGACGTCATGTACTTGAGAAAGATTTGGCGGCAATTCCAATTGATATGCCACTTCTCCTCGACGGGCAAGAATACGGAACGGGCCAATGTAGCGAGGGGCTAACTTGCCTTTGATTCCGAACCGATGGGTGCCTTTCAACGGAGTGACGCGGAGGTAAGCTTGCTCGCCAGGTTGATAGACTATTTCCTGGTGCTTTCGGTCATAGTTGCTCTTCTGACGAGACTGAGCAGATTTCAAATGTTCACGAACAATGCGGACTTGTTCTTCAGCTTGCCGAATAATGTCCGGTCCGACGAGTGAGCGTTCCCCAGTTTCTGACCAATTCAGAGGGGTTCGACACTTACGACCGTATAGAACTTCAAACGGTGCCATCTTCAGACTAGCTTGATAGCTATTGTTGTAAGAGAATTCGGCATACGGGAGAGATTCCTCCCATTTCTTACCGAAGGAGATGACGCAAGCTCGAAGCATATCTTCGAGCACTTGATTAACTCGTTCAACTTGACCCTGTGACTGAGGGTGAAAAGCGGTGCTGAAAGACAGATGAGTTCCCATAGCTTCTTGGAAACTATTCCAGAATCTGGAGGTGAAGAGGCTGCCACGATCAGAACTGATCTCCAACGGAACACCGTGGAGTGACACAATCCGGGAAACATACAAGTCTGCTAACTGGCTAGCGGTGATTGTCTCCTTAACAGGCAGAAAGTGGGCAACCTTAGAGAATCGGTCAATGACAACAAATATAGCATCATTACCCTTCTGGGATTTGGGAAAACCAGTAATGAAATCCATTTGGACCTTGTCCCATTTCCATTCAGGAATTTCCAGGGGTTGCAGAGTTCCTGCGGGCCTTTGATGTTGAGCTTTAACGCGGCGGCAAACGTCACACTCAGAAACATAACGAGCAATGTCTCGCTTCATATTAGGCCACCAGAATCTCTGACAAATGTCACGGTACATTTTTGTGCTACCAGGGTGAATAGACAAGGGAGTGTCATGAGCTTCCTTCATAACGTTTTCCCTCTCATTCTTGAACTTGGGTACGAAGAGACGGTGTTGGAAAAATAGGATCCCATCTGCATCAAGATGGAATTCCGACGGCTTTCCTTTCTCGAGGTATCGCTTAATCTTTTCAACTTCAGTGTCATACCTTTGCATAACCTTAATGCCGTGTTCTAAATCTGGTTCGACAACCAGGGTATTGAGATAACCCTGTGGAACAATATGGAGGTTCAACTTGCAAAGCTCTTCATGGAGAAGAGGTTGTGTTTCTTGAACCATAAGATTGTTACTATAGGACTTGCGACTCAAAGCATCGGCCATTACATTAGCCTTGCCGGGGGTGTATGAGATATTCATATCATAATCGGCAATTGTTTCGAGCCATCTTTGTTGACGAAGGTTCAGATCTGGTTGAGTATATAAATACTTCAAGCTTTGGTGATCCGTGTATATCTCGCAACGGTTACCGAGAAGGTAATGTCGCCATAGCTTCAAGGCATAGATAACCGCAGAAAGTTCAAGATCATGCACGAGATAATTTTCTTCATGAGGACGCAATTGTCGGGAGGCATAAGCAATCACTTTGCGCTCTTGCATTAGGACACAGCCTAATCCTTGACGAGATGCATCACAGTATATCACGAAATCCTTTTGGGAATCCGGGGGTGCTAGTACTGGGGCAGATGTCAATTTATCTTTTAGTGTCTGAAAGCTTTCTTGACATTTTTCTGTCCACTCAAATTTAACACCTTTGTGAAGCAGATATGTCAATGGTTTTGCAATCTTGGAAAAGTTCTCAATGAATCGACGGCAATAACTAGCGAGTCCGAGAAAACTTCTGACTTGCTTAACATTCTTTGGGGGAGTCCAGTCGAGAATAGCCTGAACTCGTTCGGGGTTAACAGCAATCCCATCCTTGGAAATCACATGTCCAAGGTAAGTTACTTCAGGAAGCCAAAATTCGCATTTGGAATACTTGGCATACAACTGGTGTTCTCGGAGCCTTTCTAGAACAAGGCAGAGATGTTCAGCATGTTCCTCTTTATTCTTAGAATAGACCAGAATATCATCTAGATATACCACGACGAATTTGTCGAGGTAATCCATGAATATATAATTCATCAGACGGGAGAATGTAGCTGGGGCATTCGTTAGGCCAAATGACATGACGGTGTATTCATAGGAGCCATAACGAGTGACGAATGCAGTCTTGGGAATGTCCTCTTCACGGACACGGATCTGGTGATAACCCAACCTCAGGTCGAGTTTAGAGAACACCGACGATCCAGCGAGTTGATCATAAAGATCATTGATCCGGGGCAGTGGGTATTTATTCTGGATTGTGGCTTGGTTAATGGGCCGGTAATCCTGAACCAATCGGTTAGTTCCATCCTTCTTCTTAACGAAGAGTGAAGGTGCTCCCCAAGCAGAGGATCTGGGGCGGATGAAACCACTCTTAAGTGACTTGTCGATTTCTTCCTTAAGCTCAAGAAGGTGATGTGGAGGCATCTTATAAGGTCGCTTGGCAATAGGAACGGTGCCAGGCTTCAAGTCGATGACGAACTCGACAGCTCTAGTCGGGGGTATGCCTGGAAGTTCTTCTGGAAAGACGTCTGGAAAATCTCGAACGACAGGTACGTTCTCGATCCCTTCCAGAGGTGAGGCGTTCAAAGCATTCAGAGCATATATCTGAGCTTCAGCGTCTCGAGTAATGCGGGCGGTATAGTTCACTATCTCATCGGTGGGGTGAAGAAGTTGGACGACTTTAGTGGCACAATTGATCGAAGCAATGTGAGCTTTCAACCAATCCATTCCGAGTATGAGGTCTATGGTGGAAGACTTCAGGATAATAGGGGAAGCTAGGAATTCAAATTCCTCGATTTCAACAGGGACATTATGTGCCATCATAGTAGTTTGACATTGGCCTCCAGGGGTACGGACAACTATTGGCAGGTTCATCTTTTCGAATGCAATGTCATGAGATAATGCAAATGCTTCAGACATGAATGAAGGCGATGCTCCTGAATCAAATAATACAGAAGCAGGTACTGAGTTAACAAGAAGGGTACCCATCACAGTAGCAGGTTGATCCTGGACTTCTTCAATGTCAATGTTGTAAGCTTGACCACGACCACGTGAAGCAGACCCAGTATTATAGTTGCGAGTCTGATTGTTGCCACGGCCATATCCACGGCCAGCACGAGGAAAATCTAACTGATTCTGAGTCTGGCGGCAGTCTTTAGCCTGGTGGCCTGGTTTGCGGCACTTGAAACACAAACCATCTTCAGGACGAAGAGGGGCATTGTTCTGAATAGCTTGAGCCTTTGACGGCCTCGGTGGTGGAGGAGGCAGACGTAGTGCAGCATTGTTCTTTGGCGCAGAGGTATTGGGACGGAACGCGTTGTTGGGAATCCAAACTCTACACTTCGGTGCTGAGCCCGAAGATGAGCCAACATCACGATAGCGCTTCTGCGAGTCCTTGTGTTCCATCTGAGCGGTCTCAACGAGAATAGCCTTGTTCACTAGAGTTGAGAAGTCATTGATGTCTTGAGCAGCTAGTGCAAGCTTGAGGTCAGGGTGTAGTCCATTACGGAACTTCTCCTGTCTGCGAGCATCTGTGGCGATGTCTTCTTCAGCATAGCGGGAGAGATCAAGAAATTCCCGCTGATAAGCTTCGACGGTTTTATTGCCCTGAGTGAGGTTGCGGAACTGGGTCTTCATGCGTTCCATAATTGCTTGAGGGATGTAACGTGTACGGAAAGCAGCCTGGAACTCATACCAGGTGATGACTGTTCCAACAGGCAGAGTACGCCTGTGTGTGTCCCACCATTGAGCAGCGGGGCCCTTTAAGAAAAAGGCCGCGAAGGTGACAAAGTTGGCGGGGGCGACATTAGCAGACTCCATCTCGTGAGTGATGTCGCGGAGCCAGTCATCGGCATCCAGGGGCTTGTCAGAGTTGCGAAACTGCGTTGGGTTGAGTCGCGTAAACTCTGTCAAAGTTATTGAAGCTGGGTTCTGGTTCTGGTTGTTCTGATGCGGAAACTGAGCCATGATTCCAACCATGAACTGGCGGTTAAGCTCGAACTGTTGCATCATAGCTGCCATATAGTCTGGCGGTGGTGGACGTTCAGGGGCACGACCACGACCACGACCACCTGGTCTAACCATCCTGCTACGTATCAACAGGGGGTAGTTTAGTAAAAGCAATTGCGAGTGTTTAGCGACAAGTATGATGTACCACGACCATACCTTAAGCAGTGTAATAGATACATAACAGTAGTCGATTAAGACATACAGATCCATACACAAAGTCGGGTACATGCGGACAGCTTAACAGCGCAAATTAAAAGCTAGACATACTAGGCGGCGCGCAGGCACGCGGTAAGAAAGTACACAACGAGACATAGCAAAGGCTACATCAACGTCGGAGAAAACCACTGTAACGGGGTAACTGCGAGTGCGGACGACGAATATTCGTCGCGGAAGGATCCTGTGCCCCATGTGCACTCTGATGCAGAACCCGGTCTCGAACTGTAAGAAGAGGTCCACGTGCAGGTGTGTGACCTCCAACAGCAGGCCAGTCAATACCAGCATACATCTGAGTCCTGCGCGGGTAAAGGATGTGCTCCGGATGTATCCCTGCACGAACAGCGGGCATCAACTGCATCATAGCATCGTAGAGACGTGCTCGAGTGGCAACCAACTCGACGGCAAGAGCCCGAACAGTGCGATCCAGAGCCTGAGTGCACTGAATCAGAACGCGGTGGTCATATCGGCGAGGCTCGTACGGGGCACAGATAGCTGTGTAGTATCCGGTAGCATCTCCAGCAGGGGCATACGGAATGTATCGGAACTCAGAGTCATCCAAGATATCACTGAACTGTCCTCGAAGACGTGCGACAGCAGAGTAGGCAGCATCATGTATTGCCATCTCAATCGTCACGCCGATACCGTGGAAAAGGTGCAGCTCGGTGTCTGAGTCATTCTGCCGATCATAGATACGAACATCAGCATGGTACTGCTCCTGATTAAACTCGCGGTAATCCTCGTAAACCATGTACTCAGGGTACCAGCGGTAGCCAAGTCTGGTCATGAGAGCGATCAGGACAGCTGGAAACCCAGGGGTATTACGAGCCCAAGTGCGAAGCACAAGCTGTGTCGTAGGACGCGGTGGAAACAAACGGTCCATCTGAAACAGAGGAAATTCAGATTTGTCAAATGACAATGAGAAGTTTAACACAACTCGGAGAGAAAGGTTAAACAAAACAATGGAAAGGAAAATGATTATCAGACTAATCAGATCAATGACAGGGAAATCGCACAGATATCCAGCTCTCCGGGTAGACGGGATTTACGAGATCCTAAGTGTCGGCGTTAGTAAAATTTATTTAACCCGAATAGAAGAGATATTAGAGTCCCAGAGTATAGACGAGGAATAAAAGATCCTAATACCACCCAGTTGGCGACGTGGGCCCGTAAGCCACACAGCCAAGTTAGTAAATTAGTTTTTCGGTTTCTAGACTCAACTTCGGCCAAGGAATTGGAAGGGGGCTTCCTACAGGCAGTCGGCTCTGATACCAACTTGTGTCGCCCCCGGTTCAATCGTACACTAGTCATACACGCAAACGTGTACGATCAAGCCCAGGGACTCACGGGAAGATATCACAACACAACTCTAAACACAAATAAACGGAGGTCCACAATATTACAGACCAGGGATCCGAAGATCCGAATACATAAGTCAGTCATACAAATAATATCTGGGTACAGACATAGTTAGACAAGTTCTGCCTTAAGAAGGCTAGCACAAACAGCGACACTAGATCGAAAGGCGTTGGCCTCCTGCCTGGGAGCCTCCGATCCTACTCCTGGTCAGCTGGCTCGATCCAGTAGTACGTGCCCTCTGGACCCGCCTAGTAGTAGGCTCCGGTGGTGGCGTCTGGCTCCTGGACTCCATCGTCTGGTGTATCATCAAGGTGGGGTATATGGGGGAAAAGAGAAAATAAAGCAACCGTGAGTACTCATCCGAAGTACTCAGCAAGCAAGGATCTATACTACATAGGCAACATTATAAATGGAGAAAAGAAAAGGCTGATGATATGTGGACTGGGCTCAGAGAAATGCCAGAATAGAGGAAAGGGCCTAGTCTAATCGAAGACTGTCATCTCAAACATCTTCTCAAAGCCCATCATCTTGCAGCAGTAGAAGAGAGTAGAATAACATTTTATTTAGCAACATGTGTAGTACAGCTCAAAGATGCCTTCCTCGACTCCAGCGAGAAAGTAATCCCGAAGCTTCATTAAGTAACAAGTATCCAGTTAAGTAGTAGATCGGGATACACAAACTGAGCGTCCTTTACCAGTAGGACGGCTTATCGATAGAAAGATTCATCCCTGCAGGGTGCACTACTGTTACCCAAACGCTCGATCAACTCTGGCCGGACATACTTGCTGGGTAATGCCCGTCCTCGGAAGATCAACACGAAGCAGCGCTCTACCTAGGCTCAGCAGAGAGGTCAGCACGCGGACTAACCTATGCACCCAGGGTTCTCGGGCCATCGCCCTGGCACCCTGCGCGTGCGTTGGCTGGCCGGGGTGAGGCGCGACACTGAACTGTCAGTGAAGTATCCAGCCCAATCCCGACGATCAGCCCGCAGGTGAATCGTTGACGCTGTAATTTCGGAGAAACGTACATCGCAGAGGGCCCCATAACCATTATCCCGCGTGGTGTGGTAGTGCGTATAGGGCACTCGACCCACTCGATATCACACACCCAAATCCAATCAGGCTCAATAGTATCAAGCGAGACAATCAGGTCTCTGATGCCTCCGCCACAAGTCACACTCGAGTGCCCTTCCGGCACACCCGAAATCATAGATCCCCAGCGGGTACCCACCAGGGTGGACCCCGCCTGTGAAAAAGGTCAAGTAACCGTGTGGTCATATTCATAGGGTGAACGTATTAGGTATCACCCTCGAGGTTCACACTGAGGGGTTGCACGACAGAGTCGTATCGGACATGGAGAAGGAGGAATCACCCTCGATGACCACGACCGCTACAGCTATTCTGCAGAGTATTCATCAGGAGTGCGTTACGAGGTATCACCCTCGGCACTCGATAGTACTTTACGCAGAGTCGTACAACTAAGGGGGTGTGAAGTGAGGCGTCTGTCTCTGATCGACGATCACGTTATCGAGTCGTCGATGAACAAGCAGGGGCGACAAAGTAAGGTGGTGGGGTCACAGATGGTTCATACCAACCTATACTAAACATTATTATCAGGCAGGTAGGTAGCAATGAACAGGTTAAACAGCAGGCTATGCATCAGAATAGGAGGCAACATAACTAAGTAGCGAAATCTAATGCAAGCAAGAGAATAGAATGGGCGATTATCTGGAATGCTCAAGGGGGGGGCTTGCCTGGTTGCTCTGGCAGAGAGGGAGGTCGTCAACGGGCTGCTCGTCGGTAGAGTGTCGTAACCTGGTGCAGCGTCGTCGGTCTCGGCGTCTATCGGAGAGAAGGAGGGGGAGAGAAACAATAAATTTCACGGCAATAATGCAAACAATATGTATGACATGCCTAATGATATGCCGGGGTGTTCTACTGCCTAACTAAATGATTTAGTAATTAGGAATTTATTCGGATTTATTTAATTAGGGTTGGACACTATTCATTTATCGAAATCGGTCTAATTGTTCAACGTTCTTATAGTTGCGGGCATCTGACGGGAATACCGAGGGCGTATCCGGGTTCGTATCGTCGTTCTGAGCAAGTTTCATGTACAAAGTTATTTTCATCGGAGTTACGGTTTATTTAATATGATTTTCTAAAGTTTTTATTAATTTCTGAAATTTAATTAATTATTTAATTCAACATTATCCGAAACAGTGATTGATGACGTCAGCATGACATCATGCTGACGTCAGCAGCCACCTGACAGGGGGGTCCCACCTGTCATAGGCTGTTAGTGTATATTAGGTTTAATAACTAATTAACAATTAACTAAACTAATTATTAATTAAATTAGTCTGATTAGGGTATTAACCTAACTAATAACTAATTAATTATTTAATTATTTTAATTATTTAATTATTTATTTTTATTTCTATTTTCTTAAAATCGTTTCTGGGCCGTGGGCCCATTCGTCAGCGTCACGGGGTTTGGGCCCCACTGGGCAGTGGCCCAGGGGGGCCAGGCCAAACGGGTCGGGGCGACGGCGCAGCCCGAACAGGCGCTGGCCCGCGGGTGCGCACCCGACTGGGCGGCGAAGGTGAGGAGGAGGCGAGGGGAGAGGACGCGAGAAAAGAGAGGGGACCCGGTCGGAAGAGGCGGATGAGGCAGTGCGGAGGACAAGGAGGGAGAAGAAGTGGAGGGGAGGGGTGTGAAGAGAGGTTCCTCCCGAGGGTCGATGGCGTGGGAGACGCAGAGTCCCTGGGTGCGGGAGGGAGGACGGAGATGGCCCGAGAGAGAGGATATGGGGGGGATGGGCAGAGAGGGGGCAGAGCGGAGAGGAGAGGGCGAGAGGGTGCGGACGGAGGAAGGAGAGAGAGGGGGAGCGAGGAGGGGGAGCGGTTGGCGCGGCGAGGTGAGGAGCAGAGAGGGGAGGTGGGGTCCTAACCGTGATCGTAGGGACGGGGCAGCGGGGGTCGGGGCGGTCGACGGGGACGACGGCGACGGAGACGAGGTGCAGGCCGGCGGGGAGGGCGGGCTCCGGGCGGCGGCGAGGTCGTCGCGGTCGTGGGCGACGGGATCGGGGGTTTGCCCCGATCCGATCCAGTCGAGGGAGGGGGCGACCGAGCGCTAGGCGGTCTGGTCGGGGGCAGAGGAGAGAGGACGGGGCGACGTCGGGTGGGTGTCGGGGGGGTCGGCGGCGGCGATCGGGCGGGGGGAGCGGGGGCGCGTCGGCGAGCGGCGTCGGCCCCGATCCAGTTTGGATCGGGGGGGGGGCGAACGGGTGGAGGGGGGGAGTGGGGTGTCGGTGAGGCTAGGGTTTGGCCGGGGGGCCTTATAGGCCAGGGGCGACGCAGGTGGGCCGGCCGGCTGGGCCTCGGCCCAGTTGGGCCGGGGGGGGTGTTGCTCTTTTTTTTTCCTTTTCTGTTTCTTTTTCCCTTTTCTTTATTCTCTTTTCTCCACTGTTAAATGTTTAGGCCCCAAATGGTTTTTGTAAAAAAGTGTGACCTATTTCATAAATACCAGTGCATTATTCCCTAACACCTAAAATTAGTTTGGGCAAAACATAATTCCATATTTATTTCAGATTCAATAAATGGTTATTAAATATTATCTTTATCCACTGTTTGAGGTTGTTCGAGTCACTTATCCAATTCCAATGATGTTGGTTTCAATTTTAGAATAGCCTCTGGAATATTTGTTATTTACCTGACATTTTAGCTCCTATGTTGGACAACTTTTATATTCCACTTTCATTTAAATTTGAATTTGACTTAGGAGTTGAAATGCAATGTGATGCTAATGATGATTATGCACTGTTGATCATGCTAACATGTCATTATCAAAAGTGATTACTGTTGCTAATCACCGGGGGTATTACACTCCCGTGGCAGCGGGGTCCTAATGGAAACTAAGGGATATTAAGGCCTCCTTTTAATAGAGAACCGGACCAAAGCATTAGCACTTAGTGAATACATGAACTCCTCAAACTACGGTAATCACTGGAAAGAATCCCAATTATTTCACCTTGGGGTATGCGGATCATAACTCGTAATAGGTGTCTACAACTTGCAAGATAGGATCAAGAACACACATATATTCATGAAAACATTATAGGTTCAGATCTGAAATCATGGCACTCGGGCCCTAGTGACAAGCATTAAGCATAGCAAAGTCATAGCAACATCAATCTCAGAACATAGTGGATACTAGGGATCAAACCCTAACAAAACTAACTCGATTACATGATAAATCTCATCCAACCCATCACTGTCCAGCAAGCCTACGATGGAATTACTCACTCCCAGCTGTGAGCATCATGAAATTGGTGATGGAGGAAGGTTGGTGATGATGATGGCGACGGATCCCCCTCTCCGGAGCCCCGAACGGACTCCAGATCAGCCCTCCCGATGAAGACCAGGAGGCGGCGGTGGCTTCGTATCGTAAAACGTGATGAATCCTTCTACTTGATTTTTTTCTCCCCGAATAGGGTTATATAAAGTTGGAGTTGAGGTCGAAGGAGGTCCAGGGGGGCCACAAGCCCTCTAGGCGCGCCCCCCGGGCTTGTGGCATCTGGGTGGACCCCCTCTGGTTAATTCTTGCGCCAGTATTTTTTATATATTCCACAAAAATTCTCCGTAAATTTTCAGGTCAATCCGAGAACTTTGATTTCTGCACAAAAATAACACCATGGCAATTCTGCTGAAAACAACGTCAGTCCGGGTTAGTTCCATTCAAATCATGCAAATTAGAGTCCAAAACAAGGGCAAAAGAGTTTGGAAAAGTAGATACGGTGGAGACGTATCAACTCCCCCAAGCTTAACCCATTGCTTGTACTCAAGCAATTCAGTTGACAAACTGAAAGTGACAAATAAAAACTTTTACAAACTCTGTTTGATCTTGTTGTTGCAAATATGTATAGCCAATATTCAGGTTTTCAGCAAAGATTATGAACTAACCATATTCACAATAACATTTAGGTCTCACATTTACTCATATCAATGGCATAATCAACTAGCGAGCAATAATAATAAATCTCGGATGACAACACTTTTTTTAAAAAACAATCATGATATAATATGAAAAAATGGTATCTCGCTAGCCCTTTCTGAGACCGCAAAACATAAATGTAGAGCACCCCTGAAGATCAAGGACTGACTAGACATTATAATTCATGGCAAAAGAGATCCAGTCACACTCATACTCAACATCAATTAATAACAAAGCATACAAATAACAGTGGTGCTCTCCAGCTGGTGCTTTTTATAAGAGGATGATGAGTCAACAATAAAAGTAAATAGATAGGCCCTTCGTAGAGGGAAGCAGGGATTTGCAGAGGTGCCAGAGCTCGGAGCTTTTAAAACAGAGATAAATATAATTTTGAGCGGTATGCTTTCATTGTCAACATAACAACCAAGAGATCTCACTATCTTCCATGATACATTATAGGTGGTTCCCAAACAGAATGGTAAAGTTTTTACTCCCCCTCCACCAACAATCACACTCCACGACTAGCCGAATCCATGGGTACCGTCCATACCAACAACAGTCTTGGGGGAGTTTTGTTTTATGATTATATTTTGATTTGATTGCGAGCATGGAACTGGGCATCCCGATTACCATCCACTTTCTTGTGAATGACAAGTGAATAAACACTCATCGTGAGAATAACCCACCTAGCATGAAAGATACCGATAGCCCCCAGTCACTACATGAGCGATTCGGACATACAAAACAGATTATTATTTGAAGGTTTAGAGTTTGGCACATGCAAATTTACTTGGAACGGCAGGTAAATACCGCATATAGGTAGGTATGGTGGACTCATATGGAACAACTTTGGGTTTAAGGAAGTGGATGCACAAGCAGTATTCCTGCTTAGTACAAGTGAAGGCTGGCAAAAGATTGAGGAGCGACCAACTAGAGTGCGACAACGGTCATAAACATGCATTGAGATTAATCAACATTGAGTGCAAATATGAGTAGGATATGAATCACCATGAACATAAATATCGTGGAGGCTATGTTATTTTTGATTCAACTACATGCGTGAGCATGTGCCAAGTCAAGCCACTTAAATCATTCAAAGGAGGATACCATCCTATCATACTACATCATAACCATTTTAAATTGCATGTTGGCACACAAGACAAATCATTATCCACTCCTAGCTAATTAAGCATGGCATGAGTAACTATAATCTCTAATTGTCATTGCAAACATGTTTCACTCATAATGGGCCGAATCAAGAATGATGAGCTAATCATATTTACAAAAACAAAATAGGTCGAGTTCGTACCAGCTTTTCTCCATCTCAATCATTTCGTCAAATATCGTCATTATTGCCTTTCACTTGCATGACCGAACGGTGTGAATAATAATAAGAGTGCACATGCATTGGACTAAGCTGGAATCTGCAAACATTTATTCAAAGGAGAAGACAAGGTAATATGGGCTTTTTGTTAGATCAACAATAATGCATATAAGAGCCACTCAATGTTTTCATCGTGGTCTTCTCCTTACGACCCAAAGAAAAGGAAAAGAATTTCAAAGAAACACACTGAAATATTTTTGGAGTTTTTGTTTTTCTGAAGAAAGTAAAACGAAAACGAGAAAAACTATTTACACGGGAAAGCTCCCAACAAGCAAAAGAAGAACGAGAAATCTTTTTGGGTTTTCTTTTAATACTACTACTAAATAAACTAGAAAGAAAAACTAAAAAGAAGCGAGAACTAATTTTTTTGGATTTTCTTAAAGTTTTTCAAAAACACAAGAAGAAAGCAGGAAAAATAAACTAACATGGATAATACAACGAAAAAGTATGAACACCGACAACTGAAATGAGTGTGTGAACATGAATGTAATGTCGGTGAGAGATACGTACTCCCCCAAGCTTAGGCTTTTGGCCTAAGTTGGTTTAGGGCCACGGCTTGAAATAATCCTCTCCTCGATACTCCGGAGGGTCCTGGGGGTTCCACTGGTTGGCGAGCTCCTGTGGTTCCCACTAATAGATAGGTTCCTGATACGGATCAGATGATAGTGCTGGCTCAGGGACTGGGGATCGCGTCTGCTCCCAGTATGCATAAATGTCCTCGGGCATAATAATATACATGCCTGAATGAATATCAAACAAAGAAGGTGTATGCAAAGTAATAATCTGACAAGTACCCTGACTAAATACTAGGTTATAGATGAGCCGCTTGTCATCGTCCTTGGCGATAAAATCATGTGCTACCATACTAGCATAGTTCAAATATTTAGTTGGTAACAACATCTCATCATGCCTAATGGGTATCTCAAAATGTCTAGCAAGGAGGGAGGCATAGATACCTCCAAAAACAGGACCTTTCGAGCGGTTTGTGTTTAACCGTCGAGCAACCATGGCGCCCAAACTAAAAGTTCTATCAGAATATAAAGCATGGCGCAAAATAGCAAGGTCGGGGGCACTAAGGCCTCCACTCTCCCCACGACCAATCAAACATCTCCCAGCAAATAATGAATAATAGCGTAAAACAGGAAAATGTAAGCTATCCACTCTCGCTTTCGACACCCCTCTCTCTTCCCCCACAGGAGTTTCAGCAATAAAGTCCTCCACGTCTCTAGGACGTGGTTCACTGACGTTGCCCTCATAAGGTAATTTGCAAACATCGCAAAAATCATAAAGTGTCATTCGCTTAGGCACATCATACAAGTGAAATTCTACCATAGGAGGATCCTT
This sequence comes from Thinopyrum elongatum, assembly GCA_011799875.1. Classification (NCBI taxonomy): domain Eukaryota; kingdom Viridiplantae; phylum Streptophyta; class Magnoliopsida; order Poales; family Poaceae; genus Thinopyrum; species Thinopyrum elongatum. The sequence goes on along the minus strand of CM022301.1, from coordinate 68,492,207 downwards.
CCTAGCATGAAAGTGAAAATTTTGCACGAAGGTATTAGTGAGTATGAGATATTGGTCACACTTATCTTGGAGGAAGGCGGTGATGCCGGCATTCTCCGCCAAGTAATAAAAAACATCATAAATTCCGGCCTCCCTCAAGAATGCATCACTTGGCCATTCACATGGCCGAACCTCCGCGGCGAGAAGAAGGTTGTACTTGGGCTTCTTCTTCTCCTCATTTTCATTTCCCTCGGAGTTGTGGCTTGAATAACCCCTTAACCACCTCCTCATGGTTTTTCTTTTCTCTGAAAATTTCTGAAATTTTTAGTGACTCAAAATAAAAGTGAACAAAACTCAACAAGATTGATAGCAACTACTCCCACAAGTGTCTATAGGCTATATCATGCAACAAAGCTACTTTGGACCATATAAATTTGGCATGCAAGCTCAAGAACAAGGTCACCACAGCAGCAAAAATTTGCAATATATAAAGCACTAGAACAAAAACTAATTAGACCATTGGAGGAGTCACATACCGAAGAACAATCCCCCGGAACAGTTTCAGAAACGGAGTTCCGAGCAAGAAGATCGAAAATGGCAGCAAAATGAGCAAGAACACGGGTTTGAGCAATGGTGGGATTTTTTTCTGGAAGAAGATGAAGTGGATGGGTGCTGGCATAAGTGAGGGGGCCCACGTGGGACCCACAAGCCCTGTAGGTGTGCCCAGGGGGGTGGGCGAGCCCTGTGGGCTTGTGGCCCACTGGTGCATCTCCCTGAGGTGTTTTCAGTGCCAAAAATTCTTAAATATTCTAGAAAAAATCATACTAAATTTTCAGGGCATTTGGAGAACTTTTATTTTTTGGTCATTTTTTATTGCATGGATAATTCAGAAAACAGAGAAATAACAGTATTTTTGCCTTAACCTAAATAACAAAAAGTAAAAAGTGGGTACAGAGAGTTGGGTTTACTAAATTCATCCTCCTCATGCCCATCAAAAGGAATCCATTAACAAGGTTGATCAAGTCTCGTTAACAAACTTCTTCCGAATGACATGAAACCGGAGAATCTTCGTATAACACTAGGTTACCTCAACGGGGATATGCATGTCCCCAACAATAAGAATATCATATTTCTTTTTGGTGGTAGGGAGAGGGAACTCAAAACCTCCAATAGTAATTGTTGAAATTTTTCCAATAGAGTTGATACTATTCACTTGAGGTTGTTTCTTCGGAAAGTGTACCGTATGCTCATTACCATTAACATGAAAAGTGACATTGCCCTTGTTGCAATCAATAACAGCCCCTGCAGTATTCAAGAAGGATCTACCAAGGATGATCGTCATACTGTCGTCCTCGGGTATATCAAGAATAACAAAGTCTGTTAAAATAGTAACATTCGCAACTACGACAGGCACATCCTCACAAATACCGATGGGTATAGCAGTAGATTTATCGGCCATTTGCAAAGAGATTTTAGTTGGTGTCAACTTATCCAAATCAAGTCTACGATATAAAGAGAAAGGCATAACACTAACACCGGCTCCCAAATCACATAAAGCAGTTTTAACATAGTTTCTTTTAATGGAGCATGGTATAGTTGGTATTCCTGGATCTCCTAGTTTCTTTGGTATTCCACCTTTAAATGTTTAATTACCAAGCATGGTGGAAATTTCAGCTTTCGGTATCTTTCTTTTATTTGTAACAATATCTTTCATATACTTAGCATAAGGAGACATTTTCAGAATATCAGTCAAACGCATACGCAAAAAGACAAGTCTAAGCATTTCAGCAAAGCGCTCAAAATCCTCATCATCCTTTTTCTTGGATGGTTTAGGAGGAAAGGGCATGGGTTTCTGAACCCATGGTTCTCTTTCTTTACCATGTTTCCTAGCAATAAAGTCTCTTTTATCATATCTTTTATTCTTAGGTTGTGGGTTATCAAGATCAACAGCAGGTTCTATCTCCACATCATTATCATTGCTAGGTTGAGCATCAACATGAACATCATCATTCTCATCATTACTAGGTTCATGTTCATCACCGGATTGTGTCTCAGCATCAGAAATAGAAATATCATTGGATTCTCAGGTGTGTCTACAACAGGTTCACTAGAGGCATGCAAAGTCCTATCATCTTTCCTTTTTCTTTTAGAAGGACTAGGTGCATCAGTATTAATTCTCTGAGAATCTTGTTCAATTCTCTTGGGATGGCCCTCAGGATACAAAGGTTCCTGAGTCATTTTACCACCTCTAGTCATAACTCTAACAGCATGATCATTGTTCTTACTATTCACTTCATTAAGCAAATCATTTTGTGCCTTGAAAACTTGTTCTACTTGAGTTTTTACCATGGAAGCATGTTTACTAATAATCTTGAGATCATTAACAGTTCTACACATATAGTCACCCAAGCAGTCAAGCATATAAGCATTACATTTCAATTGTCTACTAACATATGCATTGAAGTTTTCTTGTTTAAGAATAAAGTTATCAAATTCATCCAAGCATTGACTAGCAGACTTATTATAAGGGATATCACCTTCATCAAATCTATAGAGAATTTACCTCTACTACCTGTGTCGGAGTATTAAGACCATGTATTTCTTCAATAGGTGGTAAATTCTTAACGTCTTCAGCTTTAATACCTTTTTCTTTCATAGATTTCTTTGCCTCTTGCATATCTTCAGGACTGAGAAATAGAATACCTCTTTTCTTCGGAGTTGGCTTAGGAGGTGGTTCGGGAAGAGTCCAATCATTATCATTACTCAATATGTTATTCAATAATACTTCAGCTTGTTCAATAGTTCGTTCCCTGAAAACACAACCAGCACAACTATCTAGGTGGTCCCTAGAAGCATCGGTTAGTAAATTATAAAAGATATCAAGTATTTCATTTTTCTTGAGAGGATGATCAGGCAAAGCATTAAGTAGTTGGAGAAGCCTCCCCCAAACTTGTGGGAGACTCTCTTCCTCAATTTGCACAAAGTTAAATATTTCCTGTAAAGCAGCTTGTTTCTTGTAAGCAGGAAAATATTTTTCAGAGAAGTGATAAATCCCCAATGTATCTATAATTTTTGCTTGTTCCATGCTGTTATATTATCATTCTTGGATGTTTTACAATCATTTTATAGCAACTTTATATCATTTTTGGGGACTAACCTATTGACATAGTGCCCAGTGCCAGTCGCTATTTTTTTGCTTGTTTTTTACTTCGGGGAAAATCAATACCAAACGGAGTCCAAACGCAGCGAAACTTTTTGGAGATTTTTTCTGGACCAGAAGACACCTGTTCGGCCAAAGAAGTACCAGAGGGGGGCTCCAAGGGGAGCACAACCCACCTGGGCGCGCCTGGGGGCCCAGGCGCGCCCTGGTGGGTTGTGCCCACCTCGGTCGCCTCCCGCACCGCCTCTTTGCTCTACAAATACCCCGAAAATCCAAAAACCCTAGGGGAGCCAAAAAAACACAATTCCAGCCGCCGCAAGTTCCAGAACCACTAGATCCAATCTAGGCACCATCACGGAGGGGTTCATCATCCTCATTGGTGCCTCTTCGATGATGCGTGAGTAGTTCATTGTAGACCTACGAGTTCGTAGTTAGTAGCTAGATGGCTTCCTCTCTCTTTTGATTCTCAATACAATGGTCTCTTGGAGATCTATTTGATGTAACTCTTTTTGCAGTGTGTTTGTTGGGATCCGATGAACTTTGAATTTATGATCAGATCTATTTATCCATGAAAGTTATTTGAGTTTCTTTGATCTCTTATATGCATGATTACTTATAGCCTCGTATTTCTTCTTCGAATCTTTGGTTTAGTTAGGCTGACTAGATCGATTTTTCTTGCCATGGGAAGAGGTGCTTTGTGATGGGTTCGGTCATGCGGTGTTCTTTCCCAGTGACAGAAGGGGCAGCAAGACATGTATTGATCATTGCCATTAAGGATAACAAGATGGGGCCTATTCCTACATGAATAGATCTTGTCTACATCATGTCATCGTTCTTATTGCATTACTCCATTTCTCCATGACCTTAATACACTAGATGCATGCTGGATAGCTGTCGATGTGTGGAGTAATAGTAGTAGATGCAGGCAGGAGTCGGTCTACTAATCTTGGACGTGATGCCTATATAATGATCATTGCCAGGATATCGTCATAATTATTTGAAGTTCTATCAATTGCCCAATAGTAATTTGTTTACCCGCCGTATGCTATTTTTCTCGAGAGAAGCCACGAGTGAAATCTACGGCCCCCGGGGTCTATTCTTCATCATATTTGCTTTCCGATCTATTATTTGCCACTTTTATTTTCAAATCTATTATTCCAAAAACCCAAAAATACCTTGCTGCACTTTTTATTTGCATCTTTTATTTCGCGTTTTATCGAGATCTATTTATCCAATCTATCACAATTTTTATCCCGTCAACTTGACAATTTCCTACGCCGTTACCCGTAAGAGGGATTGACAACCCCTCATAAGCGTCGGGTTGCAAGTATTTGTTCTTTGTGTGCAGGTACCGTTTACATAGTGTTGCTTGGTTCTCCTACTGGATTGATACGTTGGTTTCATAACTGAGGGAAATACCTACCGTAGCTGTGCTGCATCATCCCTTCCTCTTTGGGGAAATACCGACGTAGTTCAAGCGACATCAAAAGGAATTTCTGGCGCCGTTGCCGGGGAGACATCATCAACATCTATCAGGTTCCTAATCAAAAATCTCATCTCCTTGCAATTTACATTATTTGCCATTTGCCTCTCATTTTCATCTCCCCCACTTCACAAAAATTTGTCGTTTTATTCACCCTCTTTTTCGTTCGCCGTTTTCTCGTCGGATCTGTTTTTGTGCAATATTGTTTGCGTAGTCATGATGACTCAAGAGAACACCAAGTTATGTGATTTTTCCAATACCAACAACAATGATTTTATTAGCACCCCGATTGCTCCTCCCGCCACTAGTGCGGAATCTTGTGATATTAATGTCGTTTTGTTGAATCTTGTTATGAAAGATCAGTTTTCCGGTACTCCTAATGAGGATGTCGCGTCCCATCTTAACACATTCGTAGAATTATGCGATATGCAAAAGAAAAAAGAAGTGGCCAATGATATTGTGAAGTTGAAATTATTTCAGTTTTCTTTGCGAGATCGTGCAAATATTTGGTTTTCTTCTTTGCCTCGTAATAGTATCGATTCTTGGGATAAGTGCAAAGATGCTTTTATTACTAAGTATTTTCCGCCCGTGAAAATTATTTCCCTTAGAACTCAAATCATGAATTTTAAGCAACTTGAGCATGAACATGTTGCACAATCTTTGGAAAGAATGAAATTGATGCTAAGAAATTGTCCTACTGATGGTTTAAATCTTTGGATGATCATACAATTTTTTTATGCGGGATTAAATTTTGTCTCTAGAAATCTTTTAGATTTCGCCGCGGGTGGTACTTTTATGGAAATTACTTTGGGTGAAGCTACTAAATTTCTTGATAATATTATGGAAAATTATTTTCAATGGCATACAGAAAGAGCACCTACTAGTAAAAAAGTTAATTCGGTAGAAGAAATTAGTACCTTAAGTGAAAAAGTTGATGCTCTTATGAAATTGGTTGCTAATAAAAATGGTCCTATTGATCTTAATGATGTGCCTTTGTCTACTTTGATTGAGCAAAATAGTGATTCCGTAGATGTGAATTTTGTCTCACGAAACAATTTTAATAACAATGCTTATAGAGGTAATTTTAATCCTAGGCCTTTTCCTGGAAATTCCTCTAATAATTATGGTGGTTCCTATGGTATTCCTTCTTATAATAATAATAGGAACACCTCTGATCTTGAGAATAATATTAGAGAATTTATCAATGCTCAAAAGGTTTTCAATAATACGATAGAAGAAAAGTTGAATAAGATTGATGATATGTCTAGAAGCATTGATAGAATTTCTCATGATGTAGAAAATCTCAAGTTGAAATTTTTTTTGCCTAAGGTTGAGGAATCAATTAAAGATTTATATGTTTCTATGGATGAAATTAAGAAAAGAACCGCTATGCTTAGAGCTAAAAGAGAATTTTTAGAAAGAGCGTTTTCTAGTGATTGCTTTCATAAAATGATGAAGATCTTAAAGTGATTGGTGTTTCTTCTATTGATTCCTTGTTTAGTAAGATTAAAATTGATGATAAAGGGACTGAAGAAGAGTCAACTTTAGTTAGAAGGCGTCCCAATAATTCGGAGGGTGAAAATCTTGATGAAAAAATTGATAAAAGTGGGTTTGGAGAGGTCAAAACTTTAACTAGTGATGTGCCCACTCTTTTGGATTACAAAGACTTTAATTATGATAATTGCTCTTTGATTGATTGTATTTCTTTGTTGCAATCCATGATAAATTCACCCCATGCTTATGAACAAAATAAAGCTTTTACTAAACATATCGTAGATGCCATGATGAAAGCTTTGGAAGAAAAGTTGGAATTAGAGATCTCAATTCCTAGAAAATTACATGATTAATGGGAACCCACCATCAAAGTCAAGATCAAAAATTATGAGTGTTTTGCTTTATGTGATTTGGGTGCTAGTGTTTCCACAATTCCGAAGTCTTTATGTGATGTGCTTGGTCTTACCAATATTGAAGAGTGTTCTTTAAATTTGCACTTGGCGGATTCTACTATTAAAAAGCCTATGGGAAGAATTAATAATGTTCTTATTCTTGCAAATAGGAATTATGTGCCCATAGATTTTATTGTTCTTGATATTGATTGCAATCCGTCTTGTCCCATTATACTTGGTAGACTGTTTTTACGTACTATTGGTGCCGTGATTGATATGAAAGAAGGCAATATTAAATTTCAATTTCCACTAAGAAAGGGAATGGAACACTTCCCTTGAACAAGAATCAAGCCACCATATGAATCAATCATGAGGGCATCTTATTGATCTAGAACTAAAAATGATAATACTTGAATCTATGCTTTATGCCTAGCTAGGGGCGTAAAACGATAGCGCTTGTTGGGAGGCAGCCCAATGAATAAAATTTATTTTTGCCTTTTTTTATTTCTGTTCTTGAGTGTTTGCACAATTATGCATCTGTTATGATTGTGTTTTTTATGTTTTAATTAGTGTTTGAGCCAACCAAAGCCTTTGGGATCATGTTGGGTGATAGTTGATTTGATCTTGTTGAAAAACAGAAACTTTTGCATCAAGTAAAAAAAATTGAAAAATCACAGAAGCGACAAAAAAATCTGAATTTTTTACAAAAGCTTTATTTATAAATTTCCTACGTTTTCCTAATTTTTCAGAATTATTGGAGTTACATAAGTATACGAAGTTTTCAGATTTCTACAGACTGTTCTGTTTTTGACAGATTCTGTTTTCGTTGCATTGTGTGCTTATTTTGATGAATCTATGGGTTGTATCGGGGGGTATGAGCCATAGAAAAGTTGGAATACAGTAGATATAATGCAATAATAAAATATGAATGGGTTTGCAACAGTACTTAGAGTGCTGATTTGCTTTGTTATACTAACGGATCTCACGAAGGTTTTGTTAAGTTTTGTGTGATTGAAGTTTTCAAGTTTTGGGTGAGATCACGATGGATGAAGGAATAAGGAGTAAGAAGAGCCTAAGCTTGGGGATTCCCATGCCACCCCAAGGTAATATTCAAGGAGAAACAAGCAACTAAGCTTGGGGATGCCCCGAGTGGCATCCCCTCTTTCTTCTAACGACCATCGGTATTTTAATTGGAGCTATATTTTTATCCGTCACATATCATGAGTTTTGCTTGGAGCGTCTTGTATTATATGAGTCTTTGCTTGTTTTACTTTTTGTTTTGTGCAAGTATCCTTGATGAACACACCTATTTGAGAGAGCCAAAATTAAGCTATGATTTGTTAGAATTGCTCTATGTGCTTCACTTAAATTCTTTGAGCTATGGAATTGCTCTAGTGCTTCACTTATATCTTTTTGAGCACGGTGTGCTTTAATGTTTTCAAAGTAATGCTCTCATGCTTCACTTAGATTTATTTGAGAGTTAGTAAATTTTTGAAGAAATTCTCTCATGCTTCACTTATATTATTTTGAGAGACGAAAAAAATTTATGCTCATGTTCTTCACTTAGATTTGTTTGAGCTATCAAAAGCAACATATGAAACTAGTCCCAAAGTGATAGCTAATCAAGAGGGATATAATAAAAACTTTCATGAAGATCATTGGACAAAATAAACTTGATTCTTTGTAATAGTTTTGCGACATGATGATAATGATATGTGAGTCATGTTGATGAGTAATTGTGCTTTAGTAAGAATATTGGTGTTAAGGTTTGTGATTCCCTATGCAAGCACGAAAGTCAATAGTTATGCAATGAAATTACATCCTACTTGTGGTGCATTATTCGATGTTAGTTATGCTTAATGCTCATTTATGTGATTTTTCGTTTCTTGGTTGGATGCTTCTCAATCTTTTTGCTAGCCTTCACTTGTACTAAGTAGGAATACTACTTGTGCATCAAAATCCTTAAACCCAATTTTGCCACATGAGTCCACTATACCTACCTATATGCGGTATTTTCCGTGCCGTTTTAAGAAAATTTGTATGTGCCATCTCTAATTTTCAAAATAATTTTCCTTTTTATGTGCTCGTACCGCTCATAAAACGGTAGGGGGTGGTTGATATTTTTCCATGCTAGATGTGTTATTCTCAAGATGAGTGTTTATTCACTTGTCATTGCACAAGAGTACGGCAAAGGTATTAGGGATGCCCAGTCCAGAAATGAAAAATGAATTTACTTTATGTTGTCAAATAATAAATTCCTTGGAAAGTGTTGGTATGGACGGCACCCGTGGATACGGCTAGCCATGGAATGTGAAAGTATGGTGGAAAAAGGAATAAACTTTATTTTATGTTTGGGAACCGCCTATGATATATCTAGCATGGAAAGTATTGGGAACTACTCGATCGTTTTCGTTGACAGGAAAAGCATGCCATCCAAAATGTTTTATCTCTATTTTTTTCTTCGCTTTGAGCTCTGGCACCTCTACAAATCCCTACTTCCCTCTGCGAAGGGCCTTTCTATTTACTTTATGCAATTTTTATTTTTATTTGAGTCTCCATCTTCTCTTATAAAGCACCAACTAAGGGGCACTATGATCGTACTTGAGCATTGGGTGTAGCTAATATGCGAGTGTGTTTCATGAATGGATCAATGATTGAGCATAATGGGCTAGGGATAACTTGCTTTAGTGTTGACATTTTGAAAGACATGGTTGCTTGTTGATATGCTTGAGTATTGAAATCTTCATGTCAAAACTAGACTATTGCTTTGAATCGTATAAAAGTCCAAATGTCCATGCTACAAAAGAAAATAATATGTGATGAACATGTTAGGCAGCATTCCACATCAAAAATTTTGTTTTTATCATTTACCTACTCGAGGACGAGTAGGAATTAAGCTTGGGGATGCTGATACGTCTCCAACGTATCTATAATTTCTATAATTTCTGCTTGTTCCATGCTGTTATATTATCATTCTTGGATGTTTTACAATCATTTTATAGCAACTTTATATCATTTTTTGGGACTAACCTATTGACATAGTGCCCAGTGCCAGTTGCTGTTTTTTTGCTTGTTTTTTACTTCGCAGAAAAACAATACCAAACGGAGTCCAAACGCAGCGAAACTTTTTGGAGATTTTTTCTGGACCAGAAGACACCTGTTGGGCCAAATAAGTACTAGAGGGGGCTCTGAGGGGAGCACAACCCACCTGGGCGCGCCCTGGTGGGTTGTGCCAACCTCGGCCGCCTCCCGCACCGCCTCTTTGCTCTATAAATACCCCGAAAATCCAAAAACCCTAGGAGAGTCAAAAAAACACAATTCCAGCCGCCGCAAGTTCCAGAACCACCAGATCCAATCTAGACACCATCACGGAGGGGTTCATCATCCTCATTGGTGCCTCTTCGATGATGCGTGAGTAGTTCATTGTAGACCTACGGGTCCGTAGTTAGTAGCTAGATGGCTTCCTCTCTCTTTTGATTCTCAATACAATGGTCTCTTGGAGATCTATTTGATGTAACTCTTTTTGCGGTGTGTTTGTTGGGATCCGATGAACTTTGAGCTTATGATCAGATCTATTTATCCATGAAAGTTATTTGAGTTTCTTTGATCTCTTATATGCATGATTACTTATAGACTCGTATTTCTTCTTCGAATCTTTGGTTTAGTTAGGCCGACTAGATCGATTTTTCTTGCCATGGGAAGAGGTGCTTTGTGATGGGTTCGGTCATGCGGTGTTCTTTTCCAGTGACAGAAGGGGCAGCAAGACACGTATTGATCGTTGCCATTAAGGATAACAAGATGGGGTCTATTCCTACATGAATAGATCTTGTCTACATCATGTCATCGTTCTTATTGCATTACTCCGTTTCTCCATGAACTTAATACACTAGATGCATGCTGGATAGCGGTCGATGTGTGGAGTAATAGTAGTAGATACAGGCAGGAGTCGGTCTACTAATCTTGGACGTGATGCCTATATAATGATCATTGCCTGGATATCGTCATAATTATTTGAAGTTCTATCAATTGCCCAATAGTAATTTGTTTACCCGCCGTATGCTATTTTTCTCGAGAGAAGCCACGAGTGAAATCTACGGCCCCCGGGGTCTATTCTTCATCATATTTGCTTTCTGATCTATTATTTGCCACTTTTATTTTCAGATCTATTATTCCAGAAACCCAAAAATACCTTGCTGCACTTTTTATTTGCATCTTTTATTTTGCGTTTTATCGAGAACTATTTACCAATCTATCACATTTTTTATCCCGTCAACTTGACAATTTCCTACGCCGTTACCCGTAAGAGGGATTGACAACCCCTCATAAGCGTCGGGTTGCAAGTATTTGTTCTTTGTGTGCAGGTACCGTTTACATAGTGTTGCTTGGTTCTCCTACTAGATTGATACGTTGGTTTCATAACTGAGGGAAATACCTACCATAGCTGTGCTGCATCATCCCTTCCTCTTTGGGGAAATACTGACGTAGTTCAAGCGACATCAAGAAGTAATAGATCATATCCTGGAGACTACGCACACAACCAGGAGCAAGAGAATTAAATTATATCTTAGCATCACCCTTTAATGAGAAAGGAAACACCTTAAGAATATAGTAATAGCGATTTTTTCCTCATGAGCAAACAGGGTGGCTATATCATTTAATTTAGTAAGATGTGCCACAACAGTTTTAGATTCATAACGATGGAAAGGATCAGATTCAACCAAAGTAATTAACTCAGGATCGACAACGAATTCATAATCCTTAACAGTAACAAAGATAGTTGAAGTAGCAAACTTAGGATCATATTGCATTCTAGCATTCAAAGATTTTTCTTTCCACTTGCATAGTAATTTTTCTTAAGATCATCTCTATCCTTACAAGCAAGAAAGTCCCTAGCTAACTCTCCATCCATAACATAACCCTCAGGTATAACAGGCAATTCATATCTAGGAGAGCAAGGTCTAGCAGGTGTTTCAAAGTGTTCAGTTTCAATGATTTCATCAGTTTCAGAAATATCATCAGTTTCGGCATTCTCAATATCTTTAGCTCTAGCAAGTTGTTCATCAAGAAATTCACCCAGTGGCACAGTATTATCAAGCAAAGCAGTAGTATCATCATAAGCATCATGCATAGCAGAAGTAGCATCATCAATTACTTGCGACATATCAGAATCAATAAGAGGTGTAGGTGTCTCAAGCTTACTCAAAACAGAAGGTGAATTAAGTGCAGAGCTAGATGGTAGTTCCTTACCTCCCCTCGTCCTAGAGGGAAAAATCTTGGTTTTGGTATCTTTCAGATTCTTCATAGTGATCAACAGATATAAATCCCAAGTGACTCAGAGAATAGAGCTATGCTCCCCGGCAATGGCGCCAGAAAAAGATCTTGATAACCCACAAGTATAGGGGATCGCAACGGTTTTCGAGGGTAGAGTATTCAACCCAAATTTATTGATTTGACACAAGGGGAGCCAAAGAATATTCACGACTATTAGCGGTTGAGTTGTCAATTCAACCACACCTGAAAGACTTAATATCTGTAGCAAAAGTATTTAGTAGCAAAGTAGTATGGAAGTAACGGTACAGGTGGCAAAAGTAATAGTAACAGTAGCAGTTTTGTAGTGATTGTAACAGTAGCACCGGCAAAGTAACTTGGCAAAGATCAATATGTGAAAAGCTCGTAGGCATTGGATCGGCAATGATAATTGTGTTGGATAATATTCATCATGTAGCAGTCATAACCTAGGGTGACACGGAACTAGCTCCAATTCATCAATATAATGTAGGCATGTATTCCGTATATAGTCATACGTGCTTATGGAAAAGAACTTGCATGACATCTTTTGTCCTACCCTTCCGTGGTAGCGGGGTCCTAATGGAAACTAAGGGATATTAAGGCCTCCTTTTAATAGAGAACCGGACCAAAGCATTAGCACTTAGTGAATACATGAACTCCTCAAACTACGGTAATCACCGGAAAGAATCCCAATTATTTCACCTTGGGGTATGCGGATCATAACTCGTAATAGGTGTCTACAACTTGCAAGACAGGATCAAGAACACACATATATTCATGAAAACATAATAGGTTCAGATCTGAAATCATGGCACTCGGGCCCTAGTGACAAGCATTAAGCATAACAAAGTCATAGCAACATCAATCTCACAACATAGTGGATACTAGGGATCAAAACCTAACAAAACTAACTCGATTACATGATAAATCTCATCCAACCCATCACCATCCAGCAAGCCTACGATGGAATTACTCACTCCCGGCGGTGAGCATCATGAAATTGGTTATGGAGGAAGGTTGGTGATGATGATGGCGATGGATCCCCCTCTTCGGAGCCCCGAACGGACTCCAGATCAGCCCTCCCGATGAAGAACAAGAGGCGGCGGCGGCTCCGTATCATAAAACGCGATGAATCCTTCTCCTTGATTTTTTTCTCCCAGAATAGGGTTATATAGAGTTGAAGTTGAGGTCGGAGGAGGTCCAAGGGGCCCACAAGCCCTCTAGGCGCGCCCCAGGGGGGCGCTCCCCAGGCTTGTGGCCTCTGGGTGGACCCGCTCTGGTTAATTCTTGCGCCAGTATTTTTTATATATTCCACAAAAATTCTCCGTAAATTTCCAGCTCAATCTGAGAACTTTGATTTCTGCGCAAAAATAACACCATGGCAATTCTGCTGAAAACAGTGTCAGTCCGGGTTAGCTCCATTCAAATCATGCAAATTAGAGTCCAAGACAAGGGCAAAAGAGTTTGGAAAAGTAGATACGATGGAGACGTATCATTGCCTTACTCGGGTAGATCTTCATGAAGTAGGCGATCTCCTTGCCCTTACAAACTTCTTGGTTCAACTCCACATCATGTCCCAAGCGACACCTAACAAATCTAGGAGACACCACTCTCCTAAAGGTAATAGACGGTGTGTTGATGATGAACTCCTTGCTCTTGTGCTTCAAATGATAGTCTCCCCAACAATCAACTCTCTATCACAGATTTGGATATGGTGGAAGAAGGATTTGAGTGGAAAGCAACTCGGGGAAGGCTAGAAATCAAGGTTCAAATGGTAGGAATGGAATCTCTTGATCTCAACACATGAGTAGGTGGTTCTCTCTCAGAAAATGAATGGTGGAAGTGTAGGCACGTTCTGATGGCTCTCTCTAATGAGAAGAAGGGGGTGGAGGGGTATGTATAGCCTCCACACAAAATCTAACCGTTACACACTTTTGGCTCATCTCGGTGGCACCGAATAGAAAACTCGGTGGCACCGATCTGTTCAAAAATATGAACGTTAGGAATCTCGGTGGGACCAATGGGAACAACTCGGTGGGACCGATATGCTAGGGCTTAGGGCAAACCTCGTCTCGGTGGCACCGATTGCATCAACTCGGTGAAACCGAAGTGAAGCAATAAGGCAACAGAGAGTTGGCAAGCCATCTCGGTGAGACCAAAATAATTGCAACAAGCAACGGAGAGTTGGCAAGGCCATCTCGGTGAGACCGAGATCTGTATCGGTGTGACCGAACTATTAGGGTTTTGGCAGTGGCTATGTCAAGATGAACTCGGTGACTCCGGATGGGAAATATCGGTGGGGCCGAGTTTGGAATTAGGTTTTTTACATATTTGGATGGATGAAGTGGCTGAGGGTTTTGGAGCAATATCACTAAGCACTTTGAGCAAGTAGACCATTAAGCAACACCTCATCCCCTTTAGATAGTATTGGCTTTCCTACGGACTCAATGTGATCTTGGATCACTTAAACAAAAATGTAGAGTCTTGAGCTTCTGCCAATCCTTGTCCTTAGCATTTTGAGGGGGTTCCACATCCTCTTGTCCTTGCCACGCCACTGTTGAACTTATCTGAAATATACTAGATAAAACTATTAGTCCAACAAGAGATATGTTGACATTAATTACCAAAATCACCCAGGGAGCACTTGTGCTTTCAATCTCCCCCTTTTTGGTAATTGATGACAACATACATCAAAGCTTCAGGTAAATGATATGAAGAATAGTAATTAAAGCTTTGGAGGAACATGTAACTTGTATGAGCTCCCCCTACATGTGTGCAATCATGTAATGACAGAATTGAAAGACATGTGAATGCACAGCATGACAGAGTAAGTAATGAGTTACATGTATCTTGGCCATATGCATCAGAGCAAAAAGTGAAGCGAGAAGTATCTTCATGTTTGTGATTCCCTCTTGCAAACAATATGTGCAAAAGCAAGAGATCATCATGCACATGAGTGTGATGCATATACTTACCTTATGGTTCTTGAGCTGACTCTTGAAGAAGTGGACTTGAGAAAGCATGGTTATCTCTACGAAACACTTGGCAATCTACTTCAGTAAATAGAACATTGAAACCAAAGTCGGCTAGTCTAGATATGGAAAGAAGATTGTAACCAAGAGATTCAACGAGCATAACATTTTGAATAGAGCTATCATTGGATATGGCCACCTTACCGAGGCTAAGTACCTTACCCTTGGAGTTGTCTCCAAAAGTTACATACTTGCATGAACCATCATTTTTGGCAAGCTCACGGAACATGTATTTATCTCCGTTCATGTGATCGGTACATCCACTATCAAGAATCCACTCTTTTCCTCCGACCATATAGCCACGAAGATTTGCCATGAGACTAAGATTTCTCATAGTCTCCTCGTAATCAATGTCACTATCTTTGTCTTCATCATAATAACCGTGCTCAACGTCGTCATCATCATGTATGTGATCATCACCTAGAGCAAGTGATTCATTAGATTTATGACAATGCTCAAGTTTATGAATTCTAATTGTCACTGTGATGATGCTACTAATGATTCCAACATCACCCTTGGCACGCATATGATCACGGAGCTCAAATAAGCATTCATCAAACTTTGGATCACTAGGCTTCATTTTAATAAAAGCAATGGACTTTTGAAGAATTTCATTCAAATTTTTCAAAGAGTAATTTGGAAAGCGTTCCTCAAGATAATTCCATATAGTATATGCGCATTCAAAGGTTGGCAAGCAAACAAGCAAATTTCTAGGCAATCCTCTAATGATAAGATCGATAGTCCTAAGATTGCGAACCATGTCAAGATACTCATCGGGGGTAGGATGCAAGGGATCAATAGGAGGCACATAAGGGCTAATAATGTACTTGTTCAAGTTATATTCATTGAAAATCTCAAGCATCTCATTTTTCCAAGAATCATAAAACTCCCCATCAAGAATAGACACTCTATGTCTAATACTCCCGAACGTAGACTCATACATCTTCCTCCAATGGTGATTAAACCAAGGCAATGGAGACCAATGCTCTGATACCAATTGAAAGGATCGAGAAGATGGGTCTAGAGGGGGGTGATTAGACCCTTAACAAGTAAAAGTGGCAGTTTTTAGTTTCTTCAAGTTAAGGATGAGTTTAGCACATGTTAATGGGCACACAATACATCTCAAGCAAGCATGACAAGAGTGTAGGCAGCGGAATGAGTAAAGCATGCAATTTGCAAGAATGTAAAGGGATGGGATTGGAGTGTGCAAACGCAATGGAGACGCGGAGAATTTTCGGTGTGGTTCCGATAGGTGGTGCTATCGTACGTCCACGTTGATGGAGACTTCAACCCACGAAGGGTAACGGTTGCGCGTGTCCATGGAGGGCTCCACCCACGGAGGGTCCACGAAGAAGCAACCTTGTCTATCCCACCATGGCCATCGCCCACGAAGGACTTGCCTCACTCGAGTAGATCTTCACAAAGTAGGCGGTCTCCTTGCCCTTACAAACTTCTTGGTTCAACTTCACATCATGTTGGAGGCTCCCAAGCGACACCTAACCAATCTAGGAGACACCACTCTCCAAAAGGTAATAGACGGTGTGTTGATGATGAACTCCTTGCTCTTGTGCTCCAAATGATAGTCTCCCCAACACTCAACTCTCTCTCACAGATTTGGATATGGTGGAAGAAGGATTTGAGTGGAAAGCAACTTGGGGAAGGCTAGAAATCAAGGTTCAAATGATAGGAATGGAATCTCTTGATCTCAACACATGAGTAGGTGGTTCTCTCTCAGAAAATAAATGGTGGAAGTGTAGGCACGTTTTGATGGCTCTCTCTAATGAGAAGAAGGGGGTGGAGGGGTATATATAGCCTCCACACAAAATCCAACCGTTACACACTTTTGACTCATCTCGGTGGCACCGATCTGTTCAAAAATATGAACGTTAGGAATCTCGATGGGACCGACGGGAACAACTCGGTGGGACCGATGTGCTAGGGCTTTAAGCAAACCTTGTCTCGGTTGCACCGATTGCATCAACTCGGTGAAACTAAAGTGAAGCAATAAGGTAACAGAGAGTTGGCAAGCCATCTCGGTGAGACCGATTGCAATTCTCGGTGAGACCGAAATAATTGCAATAAGCAACAGAGAGTTGGCAAGGCCATCTCGGTGAGACCGAGATCCGTATCGGTGTGACCGAACTGTTAGGGTTTTGGCGGTGGCTATGTCAGTGAACTCGGTGACTCCGGATGGGAAATATCGGTGGGGCCGAGTTTGGAATTAGGGTTTTGACATATTTGGATGGAGAAAGTGGCTGAGGGTTTTGGAGCAATATCACTAAGCACTTTGAGCAAGTAGACCATTAAGAAACACCTCATCCCCTTTTAATAGTATTGGTTTTCCTATAGACTCAATGTGATCTTGGATCAATTAAACAAAAATGTAGAGTCTTGGGCTTCTGCCAATCCTTGTCCTTAGCATTTTGAGGGGGTTCCACATCCTCTTGTCCTTGCCACGCCACTGTTGAACTTATCTGAAATATACTATATAAACTATTAGTCCAACAAAAGATATGTTGACATTAATTACAAAAATCACCCAGGGAGCACTTGTGCTTTCAGAGGTCAAGGTTGAGCATATCCGTTGAGCAGGACGACGAGGTTGATGAAGATGCCAAGAATAGACCGGAAGGAAACAAGGTTGCAAAAGAAAAAGAAAAGAGAAGTGCATTCGGTGGCACTTACAAAGAAGAACTTGTGGCAATGACCGAGACCAAGAAGATCTTGGCAGCCGAACGCAAAGAGGAGAAGATGGCGAGGTGGAATGAGCTCAAGGCGTTGGAGGATGAGAAATGGAAGGCCGAGTTGGTGGCCGAAGAGAGGAAGTTGAAGGCGAAGGAACGTAGGCTTCCACTTGAGGAGGAGAGGATTCGTGATGCCAAGAAGGTCAAAGAATGCCCTATCATGTTCATGAATCCAAACACAACTGATGAAACCGCAAGAAAGTATTGGGAGCTCACTCATGCAGAGATCTTGGGAGCCTCTCTTCGGAATGTTGGTGGTGGCCGAGGGGGTGGTGTTGATGGTGGTGGTCGAGGAGGTGGTGTTGACGGTGGTGGCCGAGGGGATGGTGGCGGCGATGATGTTGATGGTGGTGGCTGAGAAGATGGCAGTGGTCATGATGCCCGAGAGGATGGTGGAGTTGACTTCTTCACCAATGACATCGTTTGAGTGGTGGTGGCCGCGGGGTGGTGGTGCATGCCAAAGGTTGGCTCAATCCACAACATATACATGCTAAGTTTGTGGTGATTTTGGATCAAACATTATGTTTGAAGTGATGTCTTTTGGGTGAATTTCACATGTCTTAATTTGAAAAACGCGATGATGGAACTTTATGTTATGATGGTTATGCTATGTATGTTTTAATTTGCATGTTTTTAAGATAAATAATATGTTGTGTTCGAAGTTCGTGCGACTAGGACACAAAATCTACAAAAAAAATACTCCACTAACTGTAGGGGATCGGCTAGGTGCGGTCACCGTTAGTGGAGTAAAAAATTAATCCACTAACTTTACTCGGCGTTACTTTTAGGAATCGGTTAGAAATGCCTTAACAACATCTAGAGCCGTGGACAACAAATCCGACCTCTCAAATGCCCACGGACGCGCTCGGTGCGTCTGCGGACAGTGACCGGTCACGCCTCAAATTTGCTTCTCTGCATCTGGATACCTCATACTAGAAATTTGAAATCCACATAAAGGCATGCAAAGGATAAAATCCACGTACTATGTAGATCAACTACTCTAATCCTCGTCGAAGATATCTACTATCTACGTGCCCGACTTCAGGTACATGGACGGCAGCCGCAGCTCCGGCTCCTGCGGTACCTCCGGCTGCTCCACGTCGTCCTTTGCCTCCATCTTCGCTTCCACCTCGTAGAAGAGCTCGTCGATCACCACCAGTTTCTTGCGGATGAACTGCTGATTGGCATCCACATAGGTCTCATCCTGGATGGACTCCGGATGGCTTGCTGCTCCGCCTCTCGGCCGCTTGGGCGACTGCGAACTCCGCCTCCGTGTCCTCCATGTTGAAGCCCGGAGTCGGCGTCACCTCCTCCTCTGGCTGCTCCACCTCCTCCTCCTCCGGATCCACCACCTCCATCGGAGCCGGCTGTTGCTCCTCTTCCTCCTCCTCCTCCGCCTGCTCCTCCTTCGTCGAGTCCGGAGGCATGCCGTCAGCGATGCGGGCAGCGCGCCTCGCCCGGATATCCTGCTCAATCTGGAGCCGACGCTCCGGCGTGTGCATAGCATACGTGGTTATCTTTTGCCGAACCATGGCGAAACTGGAGGGCGTGTGAAGAGCGGCGGAGCGGGAGAGAGGTGGATTTGGCCATGATTGGGGGACGTCGGCCGGCTTAAATAGCCGGATTTGGCCCCGGGCAGCGAGCTGAAGCGGTGCTATGCAGCATTCACACCCCCCACCGGAGGAGATGCCCGTCGGGCCGTAGGTTTTTCAAGCGATTTCATGTAGGACACCATCGTCAATCCGATGTGGCGGACGCGCCCGCGTGCTCCATATCTGCTTTGTATCTAGGTTGGATATGAGGGGTGGCGATCCGTCCGGGCATTTGAGGCCCGCTTGAGGAGTCCGTCTAGGTCGTATTTTTGTGATCGATCAGTCACCGGTCCGTTCGCCCGGACGTTTGAGATGGGTTTGAAACGTCCGACCGGGCGTAGATCCCCTAAAGTATCCAAAATCCACGCAGACTACAAACACATCCTAAATAGCACCCCATCGAGATTAATCTCTTGCACAGACCGCTGAACTGAACACCTAGTGACTAGTGTGCAGCCGAGCCGCGTCGTCGGAAGGAACCCGTACG
The DNA here is from genome assembly GCA_011799875.1 of Thinopyrum elongatum. NCBI lineage: Eukaryota > Viridiplantae > Streptophyta > Magnoliopsida > Poales > Poaceae > Thinopyrum > Thinopyrum elongatum. Next base: position 68,472,555 of record CM022301.1, on the reverse strand, counting down.
TTTTTGCATCACAGCGACAGTGACGAGAAGTGGTCAACGACGTACGCGTCCGCCATCAGCGTAAGTGAGATATTTTTTTTTCTGCAGAGGAGAATAGCCCCCGAATTTTCAGTAGGCCCAACCATCCCAATTTCCCCATCGGGCCCATCCAACCGCACAGGCCACGCCCTCGCTCCTCCGCCTCTCCCAGCGACGGACTCCACGGATCCACGGCGGTGGGGACCCGATGGCCGCGGCGGCGAACCCTAGGGTCACGGGCGCAGCTCCCGCGCCCCTGCTGCTCCCTCCACGCCCCCTCCGCTGCGCGGCCGGAAGGAGCCGCGGCCGGCGTGGGACGTTGCTCGCCGCCGCCCTCCGAGGCGTGCCGTCGGGAACTGGGCCACCGACAGGGTCACGGCGCGGAGCAGCGCTGTTGCCGGGCGTGCCCTGGGCGACCGCGGCACGGAGACGGCGCCGTCCGGCCACCAGTTTGGCCGGCGAAGCAGCTCCGCCTGCGCCGGCGCTCACTCTGACGCCTTCCGCGCGGCGCCTCCGGTGGCCTCTTCTTCTTCCACTCCGCCATAGGTAAGCCACTCTGATTCCTCTCCCTCCGCTTTCTCTTAAGCAATCCCTAAGGTTCTGGGCTATGGTGAAACGTTGTAATAATCACGACAAGGGTGGGAGTCAGGCTGTAGAACGTTTCCTGTGTTTCCACTATGACAGTGAGATTAGGCTTATATCCTGTGGAGCTTATAGTATGTTTCTGCTGGTATGCATACTTCAAAGGACTGAGGAAGCCTACCAAATAGTCACATTCTTGCTGTTCCTTGTTTTTTCTTGGGGGGCAGATTCTTGTGTTGTACGAATGCGGCAACCTCGAGTGACGGCGAAGCGTCGCCTTCGCCTGATGGCGGCAAGAACCCGTTGGCCCCGCTCGTCGAGCTGTGGCGCCGGACGGTGCAACCGCTAGGGGATTACGGATTCGGGAAGCGCAGCGTGTGGGAAGGCGGCGTGGGACTCTTCATGGTCTCCGGGGCGGTCCTGCTGGCGCTTGCGCTCGCGTGGCTCCGGGGTTTCCAGCTGCGGTCGCGTTTCCGTAAGTACAACGCCGTGTTCGAGTTCAGCCAGGCGTGCGGGATTTGCGTGGGCACGCCCCTCAGGATACGCGGGGTCACCGTTGGGAGCGTCGTCCGCGTCGACTCTTCGCTCAGGAGTATTGATGCATATGTTGAGGTGCGTATCAACACTTCTTACTCTCTCCTCTTTTTCCATCATAATTCATATCAACAGTTCCTTTTTTACTGGCATCCGTAGATTTATCACTGTAGTGTGTAGAAATGTAGTATGTGAAAACTGAACATGAAATAAAGCTGTTAATCTCTGCCTCTGATAAAATTTGCTCTTGAAGGTGCTGCATTGCCTTCTCTTTTTGAATGCTTCAATTTGTGCAAGCAATTCTCAAAACTGAACCATAATTTAGTTTGCCCAATAAATCATTATGTTACATTTCTCCTGTTCCATTATTATAAGAGTGGGTGTAGCATGCTAGCAGGTTGCTATCTATAGTTCCCTTGTTTTTGCCCATGCTTCAATTTCTTTGGCGTATGCAGACTCTTCTATAGTTCCCTTTTTTGGACTCAATCTCTGATAGGTGAATTCTTCAATATGGTAGGTTGAAGATGATAAAATTATTGTGCCACGTAATTCATTGGTTGAGGTTAATCAGTCTGGTCTTTTAATGGAGACAATGATTGATATCACACCAAAAGATCCACTTCCTGCACCTTCAGTTGGTCCACTTGATGCAGACTGTTCCAAAGAAGGCTTAATCCTTTGTGACAAGGAGCGAATGAAAGGACATCAAGGAGTAAGCTTGGATGCATTGGTTGGTATATTTACCCGTTTAGGAAGAGACATGGAGGAAATTGGTGTTCAAAAAAGCTTCAAGTTGGCAGAAAAGGTTGCATCTATAATGGAAGAAGCACAACCTCTCCTTTCACGGGTACAATCTTCTGACTAATTCTTGTGTAATACTCCCTCCGTCCCAAAATTCTTGTCTTAGATTTGTCTAAATACAGATGTATCAAGTCACGTTTTAGTATTAGGTACATCCGTATCTAGACAAATCTAAGACAAGAATTTTGTGACGGAGGGAGTATTTTGCATTCTTTGATACGTTTGCCACATTTAGCTAATGAATTCTCTGTGAAACCACTCTGTTTTACTTGATACTGGATAGGATTTGATTGTACAAAATTAAAATGACCCCCACCTGATGAAGTTCCGCGAAGCAGGTCTGCAGTTTTGCAGTAGTGTTTCCCAAACCTCGGTTCTTTTTATTTGTGAAGAAAGACTCGTTTGCCAAATGTATATGGTACTATTATAGGGGCCTGATTCTGCATTACCTCGTAGCTTGTCTTATCAAGTGATGGCATATATCATGTCCTAATTTTGTGACTATTGCTAGTTTGCTACTCATCTCTGACCATCAACATGTTTTTCATATATGTCCTGCATGTGATGGGTATTGGGCAGCATACCAAGTAACATGGTCTGTTTTAGCACTGCTAAAAAAACTTGGTCATCTTTACAATACTAGAGCTCAAAACTAACTCTGTCAAAACTGATACAAGTTCCGCATACTTCCATGGGACTTGGGTAGAACTGCTGAAAATTTCAAGATTAGGCCCATCATATTGCTATTGCATACCTACCCCGGCCACTGGCTAGTATACTTGGCTAACACTGTTTCAGGACCATCATCGAGGGGAAGGACCTCCACTCAGTTGGCATGTGTCGCTAGGTTTTTATTTTCTGTTTGCAAAAACAGGGTGGCTGATGCTTTCTCCACATATATGCAGTTTTCTGGATCTCAACTTATTTGCAGACAATAGAGGAACATAGTGGTCACTAGTTGTGCCATTAAATGTCATATGCATCAACTTAAATGTTAGTGATGGAACAGATTGAAGCATTGGCTGAAGAAGTTCAACCTTTGCTCTCGGAGGTGCGTGATAGTGATCTGGTGAAGGATGTGGAAACCATAGCTAAAGGTCTGGCTGAGGCATCCGGCGATTTAAGGTACTTGATTAATCCTACCAACTGTTGTTTCTGCACTCTTATAGACTTGGAAGTGCAAATGTTATGGCACTCTTTATCTTACTTGTCCTTATGCCACCGTGCAGAAGGTTGAAGTCTTCCATGCTTACCCCTGAAAACAGTGATTTAATCAAGCAGTCTATTTTCACCCTTATATTTACTTTGAAGAACATTGAGGTCTGTTATCTGTATCTTTAGTTATTTCTGAAACTGGAGGCAAGCAAGGTTTTAACATGTGTCCTTGGTTACTTTCAGAGCATCAGCTCAGACATCTCTGGTTTCACTGGCGATGAGGCGACACGACAGAACATCAAGCTGCTGATTAAGTCACTTAGCAGACTATTGTGACCCCTCAGTTGAACAAAACACAGTTGTGTTGAGATGGAGAATTATGAGTAGAGTAGGCCATCCAGATGAGATTGAAGCATCCTTAAGAGAAGCTAATAATTGTTGAGGTCTGTCAGTTTTTTTCCTGATATTTTTTCTGCATTCTTGACACGAAAAGTAGTATTCATTGTTGTTGTCGAGGAGTTATAGCAGGCCGGTTTTTTTTTGTGTGTGCAGCATGGTTGTGGTTGAGCAAGTGTGAACAAGGAATTTGCTAGTACTGTTGTGCTTATGTTAGCAATCTATAAATTCTGGATATTTTGTCCCATGAACAGTGTCTCCTGAACATCTAATAAACTACTACTTTTGTCAGTCTTCGTTAAATTCAGATTATATTTCTAGATATAGACTGTTTTTTTGTTCTGTGAAATGGTAGACTACATTTTACTTGGTTAGAACAACTTGTGATTTTTCTTTCCCAGCATAAAACTAGGTAACAACATTTTTTTTTTCAGAGCACATTATGTCAACTATAGCCTGCTGCATAACATGTTAAAAACAACCCTATCCTTTAAAATGCTATTTGTTTTTTTTATATAGGCCACAACCCTGTCCCACAATGACATTCTTTGAGGTTTTTAATTTGATGAGTTGCTTCTCTGGATCATAGGCCTATGCCTCCTTGCATAAAAGATCGCTGCAGCTGCCTCCAGGAATTTTGGTCGCCTTCCTTGTCATGGAATTGACCACAATGGGCGATCCATAGTAATGCAAATAGTAAACCTCAGTGAATGAGTGGACTAGGATTTCTCTGGTACTAGACGTTGTGCAACATGAGTGGACAAAGCAACCACCTCAGGGAGGTGACTTGATTTGGCATGGTTAACTGTCCACACCTTTGGCTTTAGTGCTTTACAATGACCTATGTCGCACCTTTCTGATTCATTCCTGTTTCTGTTCTTGGACTTACAAATAGGATGAACTCATGATCGGTGAATGGTTAAATAAAATAAAGAAAATGGTTGTCTTGATGATATTGATTGCCCCCCTTGGCTGTTACATAGATTTCTAGCTATGGTGCACATTACCCCAAAAGTGGCAAGGCACCGAGGAGAAAACCACCCACACCCGAGAGTTGAGAGAGAGCCAAGATTTGTAGGCGGCATAATTGCAAGACGAGTCAGGATCGCTCAACTTGTGCTTTGCTTGTTTGTCTACTTTGTTGGCTATTTGTTTTCTGTCGAACTGTTGGTATTCGATCTCATGAACTAGTGTTGAATTGTCCCCAACCGTGGAAAAGGCTTTGCAATTTAATGGATTCTTTCTGTAGCAAGAGTGATATGGTAAAGATGTCGGTTCTTGTTTGACTTGATTGGATCGACCGTGATTTATGTAAGGTTTTCTCCTTGTTTAATTTCCTGGTTCATACAGCAAAACCAAGCTCATTTTGTTCGGAATCAATGTTTCTCCAGTAATTCATTCATGATTTTTATGTGGGCGGCAAAGACCAGCGGACTTTTGTCCCCAATGCAGTGCTGGTGTTGTTCACCTAAGGAGAAGGGCAAACTACTTCATTTGTTTTTCACGAGGATGAGTACTAAAAAAGGATAATAGTACTATGATTTTGCTTTTTAACTGAATTAGTTAGACCATTTGTCCAGATTTTGTGTATGGTTATCCTGGTCCTTCGATATGGATAATGTGAGCGGTACCGAACCAATCTCTCCTTCCTACTTTTAATAATAATAGTGCCATCTCCTGGTCATTATAATGGTTCATGTATCTGTTAACAAGTATATAGTGCTCATACTTTTCGAAAGTGTTGTTCTAATCCCGAGCTCAGGTGAACAGGAAAATCACCCCAAAAAAAAAATGGATTTTTTTCTGTGAAACATTGACAAATGTTTTCATAGCTTGCAAAGTTTCATTGTGAAATGACATTGGTGGAAAATGTGGCAAAAAAAAGAGCAAAATTGATGCTTCAAAATGTATTTGAAAATAACATTTTGGAGCATCGAATTTGTTTTTTCTGTCACGATTTCCACGAATGTCGTATGGTGATGAAATTTTGATGGCTAAAAAACATTTTGTCAATGTTTCACACAAAAAAATTCAAAAAAAATTTTGAATTTTTTATTTTACTTTTCACCCGAGCTCACATGAGCTCGGAATTAGAACAACTGCTTCCTCATACTTTTGGCATATTGTCATGAATGTGCAACAACTTATTTGGAATAGAAGTGTATATTCCAAGAAAATTCAGATGTGGTGCTGAATGTTTTGTGCATTCCTAGGTACTGCAGCCTCTTACCCCCCCTAAAGAAATATAAGAGCGTTTAGATCATTAAAGGGAGTAGATTATAAGATTATTATCTCTTAGATTATAAATTTCATGATACCAAATCATATGTACTGTAAATGTTTTTCTTTTTAGTGCCTTGCTCAATTGAAGTTTAACTCATTTACTTTCAACAGAGATTTCCAAGCAGGAGAATCAGTAAATTTAGATTTAACAGTAGGAACACAATAGTGGTGACTTTCACGGAGGGAAAAAGTCACCACACCATGCATCTATGGACAATCAATAAGTAGTTGCCCTTCTCCGGCCTGGGAAAAGCAGCGAACACATTAAACTAGGGCCTTTTTTCTTCATGGTCGCTAGTGTTGTATTGTATATTGTCGGGGAAAGCTAGTGCTTCTATGAGAGCTCCGCTTCGTCTTGCTTCTACTTTGCTTGTTTGAGCGAAGGCTTAGAGTCCTTTTCGCTAGGTCCAAATTTGTCAGAGCGAAAGATCTGATCCGACGGAAATCCCGCATATTGAACGCACTTGATATGTGGCTAAAAGTCAGTTTGTCGGCCATTCCCTATTTTCCATTTTCCCCTTCCCTTTTAAGTACTACCTCCGTCCTAGTTTATTAGTCCCCTTTAAAATTTGTGTCAAATTTTAATCAAATATTTAACTAACAAAATGTTAATGCATGCTCACAAAATTATATCGTTGGATTCGTATTTGAACATAGTTTACAATGATATAATTTTTATTGACATGTGTAAATATTTTGTTAGTTAAATTTATGGTTAAAATTTGACACAAAGTACAATGAGGATCAATGAACCAGGACGGAGATAGTAGTATAGATCTTTGACTTTGCGCAAATCATACCACATGGCACAATCAATCACTCCGTTTATGCCTCGTCGGCCTAATCCCACCGGTGATTTCATACCTGGCTCTGATCACGCTTTGCCAGGAGACCGTCTCCATGTTCCAACCTCCATTTTCAAATAATTTCAAGCTATTAACTCACCCAAAGACGAACACTTGTTGGATGAGTACACGCGTGCCTTCTCATCCTTGTGAAGGAGAAGAATCAACGGCGAACCAAATCCACCGGGATCGATCGGCCTCCGGCTAGTTTCTGTCGGTGAGGGCGCAGTGCAGAGCAGGAATCTTATCTTTTTGTGTGGTCTCTGCTCTGACTGTCGCGCCCGCTCTTTGCATGGGGGAAGGCGCTGCGGGCGACTGCGGCCTGCCGCAGGTCCGCGGCGTGGACTAGAAGGCAAGCAAGCGTCCATCCGTTCCGTTCCGTTTTCGACGCCCGGCTTTGTTTGTTCACCTCCGTACGTGGCCGCGTGCTCTCTGCCGCTGCTGCAGTCCCAAGGCAAAGCGCTCCGGGCTCCGGCCATGTGCAAGCAGACGCCATGCCAAGGCTTTTCTACTCGCTGCTGGCAGCAAGGCCAACTCCAACGCTAAACCCTATCCTGTCCGTCTGCGTCCGTTTAAATCCAAACGGACACACGACCCGATCCAACACGTAATCCCATTCTTAAGAGCAACTTCAAGGCAGAGACCCATTTTGTCCGTTTGGGTTATCCGGACACAAAATTTGGCCCAACGGGACGATCTAAACGGACGCGCGTGTCCGCCTGCTATCCGTTTATTGTCCTTTCTGACCCAAACTTGACCCAAATCTAGGAACAAATGGGTACGAAGCGGACAGAAGCGGACGCTCTCGTCCACCGCTGTCGTCCGCTCGTGTCCGCCCCTGGTCGCACCTAGCAGTGACTACCCACGAGCTGGCATCTACCTCCACCCACGCCGCGAGGAGGAGCGAGGCCACATGCGCAGGCGGCCGCCACGCTCACCGGAGAGCCCGCGAGCACCTCGCCCCGCCCGGCGCGCCACCTCGCCCCACCCCCCGCACGCCCGGCAGCTCGCCGCAGCTTGCCTCGCCACGCCTCCCCGCGCGCGCCGCCATGAGCCGCGCCACCTCGCTCCGCCCACCGCGCGACCCAGCTCGCCGAGGCCGCTCATGCGCCTCGCCGCTCGCCCCGCCCGCCGCGCTAGCCTCGCAGCTCCCCGCGCACGTCGCGGCGCCACCTCGTCCGCGCCCGCCGCGCCACCTGGTCTGTGCCCCCCGCTCGCCTGCTCGCCGCGGCCGCTCGTGCGCCTCGCCGTTCGCCTCGCGCGCCCCGCAGCTCGCCTCCGCGGCCGCAGCTCTGCCCGTGCCCCGCTCGCGCGCGCCGCACCCCGCGAGCAGGATGTGGTCGAGCGGGGCGGCGAGCAGGAGGCGCGGGACAGCACGACCACCGCGTCCGGGGTCAGGGGCGGCACCGCGGCGGACGACAGCGAGACGGCGGCGTGGAGCGGCGCGGGACAGCACGACCGCCGCGTCCGGGGTCAGGGGCGGCGCAGTGCGAGGGGGAGCGGCGGGGCCCGACGACGCGAGGGGGAGCGGAATGGCATGGCGGCGCGAGGGGGGAGGAGGGGCGGCGGAAGGAGGTGCCGGCCGGCACGGAGGAGGCGGGGCGCCTGGTGTAGCTACTGTCCGCTTTTGTGTTCTCGCGTTGGATGCCCGCAGTGTCCGCCCCATGTCCGCTTGGCGGACAGGAGACCCAAACGGACAAAAAGCGGACAAAATCCGTGTCCGTTTGGGTCTCCAACGCGCCGACCCAAACGGGCGGCGCTTTTGTCCGTTTGGGTCGGCCGTCCGCCCTGTTTGAGATTTGGGTCGGCAGTGCGCCCAACGCGCCGACCCATATGTGCCGGCATGGCCGGCTGGCCGCCATTTTTCAACAAATAGCACAAATTTTGTATTATTTCACACACAACTATTGCATTTATTTCAACCAAATAAATAGCATAGTTTCAACCAAAAAAAATAGCATAGCTTTACAAGCCGAATAAAAGTAAAAATGTCTCACATAGTTTTGCAAGCCGGATAAAAAAGATACATTTATTGGTTGCCAACATGAGCCCACATATGCTCAACCAAATCATTTTGCAGTTGCATGTGAGTTTCCCGATCACGCATGTCATGACGAAATTGGGTGAACTGTTCAAACGTTGTCACTCCTCCATGCTCAGGCACAACATTCTCACCCTGAAACTGAAACCATTGATCGTAGAGACGTTCCGGACGCTCATCTTCTACGATCATATTATGCATGATCACACAAGCAGTCATCATCTCCCATAGTTTCTGCGTGCTCCAAGTATTAGCAGGATACCGAACGATGCTCCATCGAGATTGCAAAACACCAAAGGCACGCTCGACGTCCTTCCTAGCACTCTTTTGCTCTTGGGCAAATCTTTTCCTCTTCTCTCCGACAGGATTGGGAATTGTCTTCACAATAGTGGTCCACTGAGGATAGATACCGTCACCCAAGTAGTATCATTTGTCGTAGTTGTGGCCGTTGATAGTAAAGTTCATCGGTGGGCTGTTGCCTTCGGCAAGCCTAGCAAATACCGGCGAGCGCTGAAGCACGTTGATGTCATTGTGTGATCCGGCCATGCCAAAGAAAGAGTGCCAGATCCAGAGATCTTGCCACGACCTCAAGTATGACAGTGCAAGCCCTGACATGGCCACTACTGGAATCTGCTACTTTGCCATCTGCCAGCTCTTTGCCGTCTGCTGGCAGACGGCAAAGAGGCTCTTTGCCGTCTGCTTTGGGAAAACAGACGGCAAAGAGCTGGCTGATGGCAAAGAACCTGGTTGCCATCAGCCAATTCTTTGCCGTCTGCCAGCAGACGGCAAAGAATCTTTGCCATCTGCTGGCAGACGGCAAAGAGGTGGGTAGGGTCCAGCGCTGTAACGGCCCACCAGCCCCACCTCTTTGCCGTCTGCTAGCAGACGGCAAAGAATTTTGCCATCTGCTGGCAGACGGCAAAGAAGTGGGCTATTTTTTTTTGCGGGTAAAAAAAACTTAACTTTGTTGGGCGAGAGGAGAGGAACCCCCACCCACCGAAATCAGTCCGCTCCCCCGATCCAATCCCCCACATCGGCGCCGCAACCCACCGCCCTCCTCCCACCCCCCCTCATACTTCGCCGCCGCCACCACGGACGTGGCGCCGCACCCACCACCCTCTCCCTCCCCTCCCTCCCCTCCCCTCGTCACAAGAGAAGACAAGAGGGAGGGAGATCGCGAGCGAGGCAGGTCTAGCGGCGTCATGGCCGCCTCAGATCCGCCATGGTCGCTAGGGCCTCTTCGACCTCGGTCTCGATGGTGTGCCAACCCAGGGGCGGCTAGACGGGGATTCGCGCGTCGACGGAGATGCTCGCGGCGCCGGCTGCTTCTGTTCACCGCATGGAGGAGGAAGGACTAAAGAGACGCGGAAGAAAGGAGGAAGAGGCCGCCGGGGAGCAGGTGTTGGACTCCACGGAGACGCTCCTCTTCCACTCCCCCGTCCCTTCTCATCCCCCAAGGTAACCCTCCTCCCTCCCTACTGGTCGCTCGGAAAGAAATCTTAATGTCGTCATCTCCTCCTAGGTTTGCTGACATGCATCCGATGACTCAGCCAGTGCATGGTGGAGACGCTGCGTGTGCCGCCCCATGGCCTCTCTTGTCGCATCACATAGAAAAAATTGGGGCTCCACGGCTCCATAGTAGGTAGCTGCAATGGTTAGTTTTAATGAGCCATCGGCGTTAGTGGGCCGGAGGACGGAACCAAGTACTCTGTTTGAAACAAGTTTCGCCCATCTCAAGTAAGCAATGTGTTCTTTTCATTCATGTTTGATCCATGTGTTAATTCCGAAATAGGTGAGATCACTCGGTCTTTTACGTAGAAGAGAATTGAAGTTTATGAGCATATAGGTCTTCCACACAATTTTTAGGGGCCTTCGGTTCTCTACCTGGTAGGTGTCATTCCTAACATTGTTAATCTTGAGCTCTTATCGTTCAATTCTATCAGATGTTTAGTTGTATGGTGCAATTATTGTTGTCAGTGCTTCGGAAAAAAAAAATGTGAAGTGTTAGGATTTGAGATTTTTTTCCGCTTAGATATGGGTCATGCATGTAAGCCGAGAAACTATTACAATAAATAAAAAACTTATAGTACGTTAGAGCTTTGGCCTTCTATTCAATCGGTCAACTTTTTTTAGTTCTGCGTAATCACACTTAAGATCATAAATATGTCGGATTCTTGGTACCTTTCAGTTCATGAAAGCAGTATCTCCTATCTTCCTTTCATGCAGGTAACAACTCATTCGTCAATGAACATGGAAGTAAATTTAAATCTTTCTGCTGGCCAACTCTTTAGGATGCATGCGAAGCTCCGACTTATATAATGTGTTGTGTCTTTCCTTAGTTATGTGGTTCACGTAATTTGTGGACCCTCGACTCTTCATAAATAACGTTCCATATTGGCTTCTATTGGCATTCAGTGAAGGAGATGTATCTGAGTAGCTGTAGCTACTGAAACTAAGAGTACGAACACTAATTTGATCAGGAGAGGTTAGATTTTAGTATAATATATAGTTAGACTGTATTTGGTGCTTAAAACTTGAGGCCTTTCATGTAGCTATGCATGGGCAGTTCATGTACATGCATTTAATAATGCTCAAAGAAAATTCAATTATGCAGCAAATAAAATGATTTGTAAAAATATCCAAATGGCTTCATCTTTTTTTCTGGTGGACTGTCTAAGAACTGCTATTAGGTATGTGCACATTTAAATTGAAAATTTCTATTATGGTTGGAAATGAGTGCCTTCTAAGTTTATATGCATAATTTTTACTACACCACCACACAAGACACCCAGGGCCGGATACAATAGTAAAGGAACAACCACACCACCCCAACACCCAAGCAAATGACATGATGTAGAAAAATTAATTAGTAGTTAAATTCAAAATTCAGCTAATTGAAATAATTACAAATCTTGATCAAAATTTATCGTTTGTATCCCAGTTTTGCTGAATGAAAATATCCTCGATATTGGTATCTTTTTTTTGGAATCACGTGATATTGGTGATGTAGTTTATTTGCTGTGTATGCTTGCTTAGTTGTTTATTTGCCCAAGTGCTTGTGAGTGCTTTGTACTTATGTACTGGATATATACCCAAGTGTTGTGGGTGCTTATGTACTGGATGTAGTCCTTTTAATTACTGATTCATATGCCATGTGGAATTTATATTCCTTGCTGTTTATGTCTTGTGTTAAATCCGCTCCATTGCAATCTGGCCATGTATGGATGGTTTGGTACAGTTTGACATGGATGAGTATACGTACACATGTGCTCCACAGTTTTAGTTCTTCTTCTTGTGTTGCTGCACTTAGTCTAGAGATACAACATTAGTTAGATCCATGGATGGATGGATCAACACATACAGCTAGCAGTGCTAGCAACAACAACAAAATAACCTTGTGATTGATTCTGTTGACGCTAGCATGCTCTGTTAGTTTTAGAGCCCAACCATGGACTGTACATACTAAGCTAGCTCAAGCACACACACAGGCATCTTGATTGCTTTCTGTAGATACTAGCAGCAGCACGTGTGTCTCCTATACTAGCTTGCTTAATTTCTGTACTAGATCAACAACACTAGCTCTTACTTGTTTGTTAGATTCAGAGCAGCAGGCATCCTTTGTGGACGATGACGACAACCAGGGCATCCACCGCCACGACAATGCCCCGCACATGGTCTAATTAAGATCACTTTGAAAATCAGGATCTTAACTAAGATTGTCTTGATCTCAAGTGCTGGCTCCTACAGCATTGCATTTCACCAAGTGAAATGCTACATTTCTACTCCTAACCCATTCTCTCTTTCTTAGTGTTTTTGTTATGCAGGTTGGAAGAAAAGAAGAAGATCCAGAGAAGATCTTAGTAATAAGATAGTTTTTAGGAAAATTGATATTTAGTTTTAGGTCATTTCTTGTAATTTCCGAAATGTAAATTTAATTACTTAATCATTTCTGATTCTTTATAATATGACTTTGTATTACCTATTCCAATTATTAATAAAGTTTTTAATTTACATGTGTTCATGACTATTGGTAATATGTGTTGGATATGCTATATTGGTCATATATATAATTTTCTGTGAAAATAAATTGATATAAGAGGAAACAGGGGCTATATAGCCACTTTGGCCTATTTGGCCTCTTTGTCGTCTGCCAGCAGACGGCAAAGAGCTCTTGCTTCTTTGCCGTCTGCCAGCGGACGGCAAAGAAGCAAGCTCTTTGCCGTCCGCTAGCAGACGGCAAAGTGGCCTTTGCCGGCAGTCGTTCAGCCGGAGTGTTGGCCGTCTGCTGGCGGACGGCAAAGGCTTTGCCGTCCGCCAAGCATGCCTTTGCCGTCTGCTATGGCAGACGGCAAAGCAGCAGATTCCAGTAGTGGGCCCTTATACTGCCCTTGCCAAGCAGAAGGGCAGTTCTTCCACTCCAAGTGCATGCAGTCTATGCTGCCAAGCATCCCTGGGAAGCCCCTGCTGGCATTCATCGCCAACAAACGAGCTGTATCTTCAGGAGTCGGCTCTCTCAAGTACTCAGCGCCAAACACAGCAATAACAGCCCTACAGAACTTGTACAGTGAGTCTAGGCATGTAGACTCGCTCATACGGACGTACTCGTCAATGAGATCACCAGGCACTCTGTATGCAAGCATTCGGATGGCTGCAGTGCATTTCTGATAAGAGGAGAAGCCAATCTTTCCAACGGCATCCTCTTTGCACTCAAAATAGTCATCGTAGCCGACCACCCCCTCTCTAATACGGTTGAAAAGATGCCTACTCATACAGAAATGGCGGCGGAATTTCTGATGTTTGAACAACGGGTTTGTTGTGTCAAAGTGGTCCTTCCAAAGAAGGAAATGCCCGCTCTCTCGGTTGCGATTCAACGCCGGAAGGTGCCCCGGAATGGAGCCACGAAACGACGGGCGCTGGCTATTGAGGTGGTGATGTACCAACACGGCAACCAAGATCTCATCCTCATCATCGGACGAGGAATCGTCGGAGTCGCAAAGGAAATTGTGAAAAAAGAACTCGTCGGCGAAGTCCATTTTGTACCTTGGCAAACTGTCGAACAGCTTGCGGGCGTCGACGAAGGAGACGGCCGGCGAAGGGAGTCGCGCCGCCCTCGGACCAGCTAGCTGCCCTGGCAGCGTCCGACGAGCGTGCCGGGGTCCGACGACCGTGCCGGTGAAGAGCTGGCCGGGGCGGCGAGGCGGCTTCTTGGTCGCGGTCGCGGTCGCGGCTATGTCGGGGGAGCGGGGTGGGAAGCTTTCGGTTCCCCGGCGGCAAGACGGCGGTGGCGGGCAACGGTCGGTGATGGCGGCGTTGCAGAGGGGCTGTTGCGGCTGCGCTGGCAGTTGGCAGAGTCACTGGAGAAATGGGCGGCGGCGGCGACGACGAAGGAGGCGGGCGAGGGTTTGTTGTTGGAATAGGAGAGGATGGCCAATGTGCCACCGACCAGCGGGCCAGGGGGAAGGAGTAGGCAGGCGCGCGCGCGTCCGTCGCATGTCCGCGCCAACGCAAATCCGGCTCAAAAATGGGTCGGCAGGCGGACGAAAAGCGGACGCGCGTCCGTTTGGGTCGGCGCGTTGGGCCGACTTTTCTGTCTGCGCCGACCCAAACGGACGCGCGCGGACGAAATGGGTCGCCGCGTTGGAGTTGCTCTAAAAGTTGTCCGTTTTCGGTCCAGGTCGACCCATTTCATGTGCACAGCTTTGCGGTCGAGCGGAAAACGAACAGACGGGTCACGCGTCCGTGACGGGCCCGCGTGTCGGTGGTCCAACTACCTCCCACCGCTCGCAGTCAATGCGCACGGGTGGCTGGGCCCGCAAGTCAGCCACACAGACGCCCCCACCCTACATCGACCTCACGAGCGACGACGAGGATGGTGGCGCCTGAAGACGGCGGCCGCGACGGCATCAGCGGCGACGACGAGGTCTTCTACGGCGCGCGGTTTTTTTTTGCTTTATTTTTTTTATTTTATGTTTAATTAAACCAAGTGATGTGGTTGGGCCGTGAGGACGATGGACTTTTAACTATGTTTTTAAGTTTTTTAGCTATGTTAAAATGCCTTATTTTTTCATGTGTTTTCTTCCCCTGTGTCCATCGCGGACAAGTTGAGGTTGGGGCCGCGCGTTGGGCGCCTCGACGCCAGGCCGGCCCGACACGAACATCGGCCACCCCATTCCCACCCCAAACAGACGAATTCCGGACAAAACGGACGTCTGGATGGGGTCTAGCGTTTGGAGTTGGCCTAAGAACATCTATAGCAGACCCCTTATATCGCGTCGATCCGTAAAATAACCATCTGTTTACGGTTTTGGGCGAAAAAAATGACCCGATCGGACACCGTATTGTCTCGCGGCCTGTAAAAAAGATTATAGGGCGCGGCAAATCTTCGCCCTCAACCTTTAGATACACAGGGTGGGAGGCCGACCCGAGCTTGACCCCTATCGGCTGCGAGATTTGGCGGGAGGGACATTTCCGCGCGGCAGTTCCCGCCTCCCCTTCCCTCCGCCACCACCGACCTCCCTCCGCCCGCTCCGGTGCACCTTCCCCGGCTTCGTATCGCCGCCATGAAAGCCTCCCAGTCGTCGCCCGTCAACGTGGATGTCATCCAGGTGCCAACCTCTCCGGCAGATCTCGTCGCCGGTGATGTCACGCCCGTCGCCCTTCAAGCTCCACCGCACCACCCCACCCCGCAAGCGGCAGGGCAACGTCGTCGTCCAGGGTGGCGCTCCTGCAGGCCCCGCCGGGAAGGCACGCGCGCCCGCCGCCCCCATCGCCGCCGCTGCGAATTCGGTCCGTCCCGCGCCGGCGAAGAAAGGGAAGGTTCGGGTGTGAAACGCAAGAAGCCCACCGCAAGAGCTACCCCACCAACACCTCCCCCGATTGCCTCGGCAAGAACTCCCTCGAGGATGCCCACCGACAACGTTGCTGCCGTCGCCCCCGAGGTGTTCGACGAAATGGGCGCAAGGTATGATGTTTTGATTTCTTCTAGCTATTTCTATTTTCGCCATTGCACGTGTTGAGGGAAAATGCAGCGCCGGTTTGCATGATGCGACTGCCGAGTTTGTGCACTTGTTGGACGACAACACCGTCGATATCGATTAAGCCCTGATCGGTGATTACGATTACAACGAGATGGATGGTGGCGTGCACGGGCACGGTAAGGAAGAAGATGAGGTGGAGGAGGTTGAGGAGGGGGTGTTCAACGAAGCGCAAGCAAAAGTGCGCGGAAGATCGAAGAACTACACACAATTGGAAGATCAAATCTTGATCAAGGCTTGGGAATCGGTGTCTCTTGATGCATGCACCGGCACTAACCAAACCGCGAAGCGGTATTGGCAAAGGATAGAGGATCAAATCCTCCGCATGATGGCAAGGTATCCAACAGGACGCCACGCACCTTTCGGTCACTCCAAGGTCGTTGGGACGTGATCAAGCCGATTTGTAGCCATTGGCCTGCTTGCTTGCAGCAAGTCCGCAATGCACCTCCAAGTAGTGCCGTTGAATTCGATTATGTGAGTTTCTTTTCACGTCCCAAGTTTCGTAAATCATTTGTAGCCGTCGGAGTGGTTGCATAATTTGACATTGTTTTCATTTTGTAGGACAAAATTGTGCAAGAAAGGTACAAGGACATGGAAGCTTCCAGCCGCAAGTCATTTCAACTTGAGCATTGTTGGCAACTTCTTCAAGATAGGGAGAAGTGAAAGTTGATTGACAAAGAATCCCCACCGAAGAGAGGTGCACTCACCAAGATGGATGATGATGATGATGATGAAGATGGCAAAAGAAACAAGAAAAAGTCCGATGGAAATAAGAATACGAAGGACAAGATCAAGAAGGAAGCAGAGGCATTAAGCTTGCGGGACAAGTTAGATCACATGGTCAAGTCCAATGAGGTATTGGTGATCAAGACACTGGAGGCAAAGAAGGAGTTGACCAAGAAGAAGGCTCAAGAGAAGCAAGAGAAGTGGAACTACTCAAGGAGGAGACCATGCGCAAGACCGCCATTGAGGAGAGAAGAACCATGGCCGACGAGAACAAAGCAATGGCCAAGCTCCTTCAAGAGGAGAACAAGATCATGATGATAAATCAAAACGAGATGAATGAGCTCACCAAAGAATGGCATGACATAGCAAGGTTGAAGATCTTGAAGAGGAGGAGGCTAGTCGCAAGAGGCCATGCGGTGCCAAGGTTCGGTGATGGTTCGGCAAGTGGTGGTGGCAATGGTGGCGGTGAAGATTTCATCTTGTGATGATGATGATAATGGATGTGACGTCTTTTGGGTTGTGACGCGAAAACTATGTTCAAATGTCGTCAAATCTGCGTTTGAATTCTCGGAATTTGTGTTTTATTGTCAAAATCGCGGTCAATTGCATTGTGTGGTTTTATGATTTGATGGCCGAAATCGGCATCGCGCAAAACAGAGCCCGTAAACCCGAGTGGTAAAAGAGAATATCACCGCGCGCTACCGATTTCAGCCTTTAAAACGTGTTTTTCTCGGCGCTTATCCACGGTTTAAGAGTCACGGCAGGTGTGCCAGAGATGCTCCAAAGCATACAGTAATAGAAACCAGAAAGTGTAGGTCTGACCGGATTTGATCCATCGGTATCAGATGATATACGCTCCTCCCTCGTGCAGAAGAATAATGATGAGATGTTGCCCATGTGCCGAATTTGACCGCACAAACAACGTGAAATGCTGCGAGAGTGCTAAGATAATGCCATGGATCTGTACTGTCGTAGATCACAAACAACGTGAACGAACGCTGTGTGCAGACTGTAAATGTCATTAAGATAATGCCATGGATCTGCACTGTAGTACGGGCAGCAGTACGCTGGACGCTACCAGGCCCCACTCTGTCGAGATCAACAGGAGGATCTCACTGCACCGCAGTACGCCCCAGATTGGATTAGAGTAAGAACGGAGGTAGATCTCCAACGAAAAATTAATAACCTCTTCTCTCTCTCGAGCATTCCCCTCTTTCGTTTTCGTTCCCACCCCAGGTCTCCAAACCCACATCAATGCGCCCCAGCCGCACCATTTGTCACCACCCTCTCCTCTCTCACCCCTTCTTTGTCCCCGGCTGCAGCCGCCCCCGTCTCTCTCCTTCTCCTTCTTCTCCCAACCGCAGTCGCCGGCCTCCTGCCTCTGCCATCGTTTCTTGGACTCTCCGCTGCTTCCTTTCTCCCCCGCCTCGCCCTCGCCATTGCTAGAGCTCGAGCCTCAGGAATCCTGATAAATTTCTAGCCTCTACACCTTCACATTCCCTCGCCCACTGACACCGTGATGTTTTCTCGCTGCATCTCGGGCCCGGGGCGTTGATTAGAGAGAGAGAGAGAGAGAGAGAGAGAAACTCTGGAGTGGCGGTTACTTGGCTGGGGCTGTCCGTGCGTGCTCCCTGGATTTGGACGCAGGAGAGTCAGATCCGTTCCCCCCTCCAGGGATCCATGGGTTCCGTCAAGCTGGGCTCCAAGCCGGACGCCTTCACCAGGCGAGGCCAAGCATGGTATGCTCCATGCTCTGCTCCTTCCTTTTTTTACCAGCCACGGCTTTGCCATTTGCTTCAGTTCTTTCAGACTTGTGCTGCCATGCAAATGTGTGCGATTTGGAAGCTTCGTGGCCGACATTAAACAGTTGGGCGCGCTTGTCCTGTTCCCGGCTTCCTGCCGCTAGTTTACTTACTATATATAATCTGAAAATTAGAAAAGGTAGAAAGAGAATGTGTTTCAAATGGGGATTTGGGGGCACATGACATGAATTCGAGGATCTTTCTTTCTTGCTCAATTTTCTGGCATGGCGATTTGTGTGATTTAGTCTAGTCTGCACCCACATTGCTAGTACTACTTCCTCTCCTTGTTGTGCTTCTTGAACCACTAGGGTTTTTGTTTTCCCCTTTCACTTTCATGTACAGGACCACTTTCATTTAGCGCTAAGGTTTGGTGAGGCTGAAATGCCAGATAGTGCAGGTGTTCCCTTCCAGTACTTCAGGGTGGATATTTTAGAGTCTAGCCTACAGCGACCTTCTGTGCTCCCTCTTTTATAGCTTCTGTAGAAGCAAAATGCCGGTCTGTCTATAGATTCTGTTTAAAGAGATAGTCAGGATATGAAACAATACCTTATCAGTTTTCTCTTTAGCATCTAGTTAAACATGGAAGGTGTTCTTTTACACTACTACTACTCAGCTCACTTGCTTCACTAAAACTCTGCAAGCCAAAATATATGTGGTTAGTGATTCACTGATGACCATCTTCTTGTGGGCCTTGCAGGTTCTGCACAACTGGACTTCCCAGCGATGTTATCGTTCAGGTTGGGGAGATGTCTTTCCACCTCCACAAGGTAATTTGCTTTTTCAATCTAGTATAGTATAGTAGCCCACTGTAAATTTGTGATGATGAGAAGCAAGATATTGTAGCTTAGCTCGCGCTTGTATTTAGACCGTTAGGCACAAGTTCGAAGAAAAAACATCATCTCTGCTTCCTTGCCTTTTCTTAGATGGGTTGTACTTAACTAGTGTAGTCCTTAATAGTTATACACAACGTTATTTTAAGCGTACGCTTACATGCGCTTAAGCGGAAAAAAGAGCGAAGCGGAGCCCTTCCGCTCAGCTTTGGGCCTGAGCGAGAGGAAAAGCGCTAGGCGGCGCTCAGCCCTTGTGCCGCCCGCCGGATCTCCCTCCTCCGCTCGTCCTCACCTCGCCTCGGCTCCCCCTTGTGCCGCCCGCCGGATCTCCCTTTTCCGCTCGTTCTCACACCTCTCCTCGGCTCCCCCTTGTGCCACCCGCCAGATCTGCCCGTCCTCGGCTCACGCGAGCTCACGGAAGGAGGCAATGGTCTACGCGGCCTGGTAATGTAGAGCAGGAAGCACGGTCGCGTGCGTGTGTGAGCTTGTGTGTGTGTGTGTGTGTGTGGAGCGTGGTGAAGCTTTGGGTGTAGGATCGATCGGGGCGTGCTGTGTTGCGTTGGTGTTGGAGCAGCGTTGTGTTGTGAGCATGAAAGGTTGGTTGGGGTGGTGTGTGAAGAACTGAAGATAGAATGGGGGCGGGGGGCAGATTGCAAAGTGGCCAGCGCTAGCTAGGGCAGCGATGCGTCGCTTCGCTCGTGTGCGTGCTGGGGCGTGACCGCGTGAGTGCTGCGTTGGCGGGCCAGGCCCAGTTCGGCCTTTTTTCTGTCAAGAATTGCTTATATATGCCCAGCTTGCCTTCCCTGTTTCATGTCCGTACGATTTTGCTCTGAGCGCTTAAGCGGCACTTAAGCTCGCTTAAGCAGCAGTTCCTCTAGGCAGTGCCTCACCGCTCGCTTAGCGCTCAGCGCTTTTTTGAACGTTGGTTATACACTAACAAAGTGATTCTCAAAGAGAAGAATGAAAGAAAGAGCACTTACAAACTACTTCCTCCTGATATTTGCCTTCAATGTGTGAGGTTGATATGTACTGGCTGTCCTTTTGTTCTAAGTGGTCCTTATCTCCTTGCAGTTCCCTCTGCTTTCAAAGAGTGCCATCTTGGGAAGGTTGATTGAGGAGAATTCAGACCAAGATGAATGTACCATCAAACTATCCGACATCCCTGGAGGTGCAAAATCATTCGAGTTAGTGGCAAGGTTCTGTTATGGTTTGAAGGTAGAGCTCTCTCCAGCAAATATTGTCCACCTTCGTTGCGCCGCCGAATATCTCGAGATGACAGAAGAAACAGCTCAGGATAACCTCATCCACCAGGCAGAAATGTTCTTTAACCAAGTAGTTCTCCGCAGCTGGAAAGATTCCCTGGAAGCACTCAAGACATGTGATGTCCTTCTCCCTCATGCCGAAGACCTTCACATCGCGAAGAGGTGCGTTGAATCGTTGGCCGCCAAGGCTAGCATCGATCCAGACCTCTTTGGCTGGCCAGTATCAGAGCACGGTGCGATGCATAGCCCCGGGGGCAGTGTACTGTGGAATGGTATTAGCACGGGTGCAAAGCTCGGGAACTTTAGCTCAGATTGGTGGTATGATGATGCTTCATCATTGAGCTTCCCTACATACAAGAGGCTTATTTCCACCATGGAGTCAAGAGGCGCCAAGGAGGAGATCGTCGCCGGTTCGCTCACGTACTATGCCAAGAAGTGTCTCCCAGGACTGAATAGGCGTCAAAGCATGGGACCGGTGCCCCTGACTTCTGCTGCTGCTACCCTATCCGAGGAAGAACAAAGGCATTTGCTTGAGGACATTGACAGGATGCTGCCTCTTCAGAGAGGCCTGATATCCACAAATGTTCTGCTCTGGCTGCTTCGAACTGCCATGATTCTGAAAGTCAGCCGTGCTTGCATTTCCAACTTGGAGAAAAGGGTCGGCATGCAGTTAGATGAAGCCACACTGGAGGATCTACTGCTACCTAACTTCTCGTACACAATGGACACGCTCTATAACGTCGAATGTGTGCGCAGGATCCTTGATCACTTCTTGGCAATGGACCAGACCATGGGTGGTGGCTCTCCGTGCTTGGATGATGTGATGGGTTCTCCTTCACTTGCACCGATCACTGCTGTCGCTAAGCTGATTGATGGCTACCTTGCAGAGATTGCACCAGATATCAACCTGAAGCCACCGAAATTTGAATCTCTTGCAACTGCTTTGCCTGAATATGCCCGGCCTCTAGACGATGGACTTTACCGCGCCATTGATGTATACTTGAAGGTAAACTTTTGAGTCTGTTTTTTTATCTGAAAATAGTTGACATGCAGTTTCTCCATCTCCTGTTTAAAGGAACTAGGGCATGTTTGGTTGCCATCCACACTTTCGTGCCACAAGTGTTGGCAAAATGTGGCAATCGTTTGGTTGCAGCCACAGTTATGGCATGTCACACTTTCTTAGTCACATACCCCACTTGTCATAGGCTCGGTTGCTAGCCAACTTCTAAAGCCAACCAAACATGCCCTAGTGTTGTACGGAGTAATTTCTAAAACTGATACTTCCTCCAAAGGCAAGGTGAGACGAGTGTCCATGTGTTGTAAGTTTTTGTGCCAAGAAATGAAGACACATTCGCATTTGTTTTCACATACACATTGTTAATGCTGTTTAATTTTTTCCATAATCATCACATCATCACTCTTAGCCACTTGACTTATGAAAACCTGAACTTCACCATTGCTGATGCTGTTTAGTCTTGTTCTGTAATGCTGGCAGGCGCATTCTTGTCTACCGGAATCCGAGCGCGAGCATCTCTGCCGGCTGATCGACTGCCAGAAGCTGTCCCTGGAGGCATGCACCCACGCCGCCCAGAACGAGCGCCTGCCGCTGCGTGTGGTGGTGCAGGTCCTCTTCTTCGAGCAGCTCCAGCTGCGGACATCCATCGCCGGGTGCCTTATGGTCTCCGACAACCTGGAAGGATCCTCACGCCCCCTCCACGGCAGTGGCGCCATCACGACGTCCGGCGAAGCCGGTGCCCGCTGGGTCATGTCGGCGGCAGTGAGGGAGAACCAGGCGCTCAGGGCCGGCATGGACAGCATGCGGCTGCGGCTGGCGGAGCTGGAGAGGGAGTGCTCCGGCATGCGGCAGGACATCCGGAAGCTCGGCGGCGCCGCGGGGAAGGACGGGTGGGCGGCGCGGGTCCAGCGGATGTTCAGCCTGAAGATGAAGCTGCAGATGTGCAGCACCGAGGAAGGGAAGATGAACGACCGGCACAGAAGCGCCAGCGCCAAGCTGGAGAAGCTGCAGGCCAAGGTGTCCAGTCACAAGAAGCACCTCACCATTGATGCATGAACTCTGAAGCTCTTACCTCGGCATGAAACCCCCTTTTGCTTCATGTTTTTCCTGCCGAGAGCTTCAATGCTGATAGTGCAGTGGCAATGGTGGTTCAGGTGAAACTGTCACTGATGACTTGTGAACCCATTGTGATGTTTTGGATGGTGCTAGCAGTGCAGATGGAACCAGCAATGTAATGTTGTAGTAGTAGTAACTAAGAACTGGAGCAGAGTGACTGAGGCGCGAAACACCCGTGGGGAATGGTTCGATTTCAGGCATTCGAAAACACCTTTTGTTTGTCATGATTTAGCTAGAGAGTTGCACTACCCTAACCCTGCTGCATCTCTAGCTAAGGAGAGTTGTTCATGTGTCAAGTAGGTGTCTCACTGAAGTTGCAGCAGTTGTAAAGCAGTGATCAGCTGTGAGTGTGTTTTAGGGAAAGTCTTCAAAGCCCTGCCCAAATGCTCTGTGGATTTATTACATTGCTCGGTTTGTGAAGTACCTAGTGTATGCTGGAATTCATCTCGGCTTTCTGTTTTTGTCTACCCCTGAAATCAATTTCTCGTTACCTTCTCCCAGAATAGCATAGTTTTAGCGTGGGATGAACATCTTGTGGCTCATGGCGTCGATTGAGAATCATCAGAGTCGTGAAAAACAAAGATGTTAGTTTTTCGTAGCAATATATGTTTTTCAGTTGGTGAACAAATATATTTTTCTACGATGTTCGCCGGAGGGGCCAGATTTATTCATTTTGATAGAAGTACTCAAATGCGTTTGCTAACTGTTGACTATGTATTTTGTGTTGCATGTATATTGGAGTTGTGGCTCACCTCATAGTCTTGTATAGTTGAGGTAGAGGCCTACCCTGTAATTATATATACGTGCACCAGCACCACATTAATACAACGTCTATTATATTGCAAACTATCCCGTCTACATGGTATCAACTTGGTCGGTCCGACCCTAGGGCTTGCCGCTGTCGCCGCGCCTACCCGTCGCGCGCGCCGCCGCCGCCGCCGCCACCGCACCCCACCACCGCCGCACAACACCGCCGCCGCGCCCTTCCCTCTCTCCCAACGCGCCGCCCGCTTCCGCTCCCTGCCGCGCCGATCGCCGCCGCCACCGCCCGCGCCGCTTCCCCTCCCGGCCGCGCGCCGTTCTCCCCGCGTCGCCGCCCACCGCAGCCGCCTCCCCTCCCGGCCGCTGCGCGCCGCGCTCCCGGCGCCGCAAACCCTAACCCTAAACCGCCGCCACCTCTCACCGCTGCCGCCGCACGCGCCGCCATGTCTTCGCCCGGTTCCTCCACGACCCGCTCGTCGAACCCCTTCGCCAGCCCCGAGCCCTCCGCCGCCACCATCCGTGACCTCAACATTGAGGCCCGGGTCCCTATCCGTCTCGACAGCTCCAGCACGTCGTACTATCGTCTCGCGGCGGCCCTGCTCCTCCGGCCGCGCCCCGTCAGCCTGCGCCGCCCGCGCCCACCAGCTACTACCCGCTGCCGCCCGCACCGCCCGCGCCCCCGCGCCTCCCCAGCAGCCGCAAGGTGGCGGGGGCCGGCGCAACCGGCGGGGCGGCGGGGCAGCCGCCAGCAGCCGCCGCAGCAGCAGCAGGCGCCGGGCGCAGGGGGGCGCCCCGCTATCAGCAGCCGCCCCCGTCGTGGGCCGCCGGGCAAAACCCGTGGACGGGCGTCGTCCACGCCTATCACATGCCCGTCCCGCGGGGCCCTGCACCGGGTCTCCTTGGTCCCCGCCCCGCGGGCCCCTGCACCGGGTCTCCTTGGTCCCCGCCCCGCGGGCCACCAGGCGTTCATCGGTGCCCCCTACCAGCCCTACGGTGCTCCGCTCGCGCCACCACCCCTCGGTGGCTACGGCGCGCCCGCCCAGGCGCCGTCCTATGGAGGTCAGCCGCCGCCGTCGGTACCTGCACCGTGGGACCCCGCCCTCCTGGCCGCCCTACACTCGGCGCCGTCGCCGAGTAACTATGGCGGTGGAGGCGACTGGTACATGGACTCGAGTGCTACTGCGCACATGACAGCTCATCCCGGTAACCTATCCTCTTCCACTCCAGTTAACACACCCACTCGTATCACCGTTGGCAACGGTTCTTCTTTACCTATCACTCATGTCGGTAGCACTAGTTTTCCTTCTAGTTCCACACCTATCACTATGTCTAATGTCCTTGTCTCACCTGACTTAGTCACTAGTTTAGTTTCCGTTCGTCGTCTTACTCGTGAGAATCCACTTAGTGTTGAATTCGACGGTGTTGGTTTTTCTGTGAAGGACGCCCGTACCCGGATGGTGCTTCACCGATGTGATAGCCCTGATGAGCTTTATCCCGTGCACGCCGGCGCCTCCACCTCCACACCCGTCGCCCTCGCCGCCGGCGTCGACCTTTGGCATGCTCGCTTGGGCCACCCCAACCCCGCCGTTTTGCGTCAGATTCTTACGAGTTTTTCTTTCTCATGTAATAAGCTCGACGAGCATATCTGTGAGGCTTGTCGCTTGGGCAAGCACGTTCGTCTTCCCTTTAGTGCGTCTACTTCAGTTTCCACTTTTCTATTTCAATTACTTCATAGTGATGTTTGGACGTCTCCCGTTGCGAGTAACACGAGCTATCTATACTACTTGGTGATTTTAGATGATTATTCTTATTATGTGTGGACTTTTCCTCTTCGTCGTAAATCCGATGCTTTAGCTACACTCACCGCCTTTTATTCCTACGTCACCACCTAGTTCGGTCGCCCCATACTCGCACTCTAGACTGATAACGGAAAAGAGTTTGACAACGTCGCTCTCCGCACACTTCTCGCCTCTCACGGCACCACCATTCGTCTGACTTGTCCTTACACTTCACAGCAGAACGGCTGTGACGACCCTGGCTTAATCGTGCACTAATCATACACGCAAATGCGCACGATCAAGCCTAAGGACTCACTTGAAGATATCACAACACAACTCTAAAACATAAATAAAGTCATACAAGCTTATATTACAAGCCAGGGCCTCGAGGGCTCGAATACATAGTTCGATGGCATACAAGCGTTAGCGGAAGCATCAGATATCTGAGAACAGATATATTACAGAGAGAGAGAGATAAGCCTTCACAGAGGCGGGGTAAAATAAAATACTACGATCGAAAGGCGTAGGCCTCCTGCCCTGGACCCTCCGATCCTACTCCTGGTCGTCAGTCGGCTCCTCGTAGTAGTAGTACTCGCCAGGCGGGTAGTAGTACTGGTCGTCGGCTGGGGCGTCTGGCTCAGGGGCTCCGTCGTCTGGTGGCATCAAAAGGAATATGGGGAAAAAGAAAATAAAGCAAACGTGAGTACTCATCCGAAATACTCAGCAAGCAAGGATCTACACTACATATGCATCATTTTCAAAGGGGGCTGTATATGTGGACTGGGCTGCAGAAATGCCAGAATAGAGGGGGAAGCCTAGTCCTATCGAAGACTAGCATCTTCAACAATCTTCGACAGTCTTGCAGTAGTAGAAGAGAACAGATGAACATAATGTAAAGTAGTAGTAATATCATCAACCTCGACCTGAGATCCTTTCTCGACTCCCTGCGAGAAAGCAATCCCAGAGCCGTACTATCCAGTTCTCATCACATGTTCTAGTTGTACCGATCAGGATACAACTCCGAGTGTCCGTTACCGTAGGACAGGCTATCGATAGAAGTTTCTTCCCTGCAGGGGTGCACCAACTTACCCACCACGCTCGCTTAACTCCGGCCGGACACACTTTTCTGGGTCATGCCCGGCCTCGGCTAAGCAACACGCCGCAACCCGACCGAATACCTAACAGAGAGGTCAGCACGCCGGACTAAACCTATGCGCCCAGGGGTCTTGGGCCTTCGCCCCGGGAACTCCTGCACGTTGTGTACGCGGCTGAAAGCAGACCTAGCAACCCCTTATACAAGCGCGATTGCGTTCCCAGTCCAATTCAGCGCGCGCCGCTCAGTCGCTGACGTCCATTAAGCTCCGGCTGAAGTATACGACGCAGAACGCCCATACTATGCCCACGTGATGGTTAGTGCTATCGGGCCAGAGGCCCCTCGGATCAAATATCCAAACCGTAGTGGATTAGGAGCGCGCGGTAACGAGCAGAGACTCACGATCGATGTGACCCCGTCGCCCCGTCTCGAGGACTTGCGGCAAGGGCTAAGAATGCCCGGCCACACCTCATAGTTATCTCGCGGGCACCATCCGGGTCAACCCGACTCCACATCACTTCGCGTTAAGCTCGCGCGGGTACCCCTCAGGGCCGACCCGTCTTTAGTATCATGGTTCAGTGTAAGTCACAGTATCAATGGTATCCGTGTGTCCAACACCAAGGGGGAACCCTGAGGAATCACCCTCGATGGAATTCCCGCTCGATGTTATCATCAAGGTGAACGAAGGAGGAATTACCCTCGAGGTCCACACTTGAGGAGTTGCGCGACGACGTCGTTATCGGGGGTGGTGTAGGAGGAATCACCCTCGCTTACCATGACCGAGTAACTAACCTACAAGGTTAACATCAGAAGTGCTGACGAGGTATCACCCTCGGCACTCGACGGTAACCCAGCAGTGTCGGCAACTAAGGAGGAAGTGATGTGTTGTGCCAGGGTCTAGTCTTCAATCCCGAAGTTCGGGTCTTCTGATATCCAGCAGGGCAGTCGGGATCAAGTGGGGGTCTCTGTCGTGTCTCTACCCAGCCTATACTAATCAGTCTAGGATAACCAGTAAGGTAACAAGGCAGGGTACAATAATCAGGCTATGCAGCAGATATAGGAAAACAGTAGCAGTAGCAGTTCTAATGCAAGCATAAGAGAGAAGAGAATAGGCGATATAGGCATGCTCAAAATGGGGGTGCTTGCCTGTTTGCTCGGGGGCAAGGGCAAGGTCTTCAGTGGTATCGTCGGGGACGTAGTCGTACTCCTGTGCGGCGTCTGCCTCGGGAGCTACGTCAACGTCGGGGTCTACCGAGAGAGAAGAGGGGGAAGAAACAGGTAAACATAATGCAAACAAATGCAATACGGCGCGTGTGATGCTATGATGCAGTGCAGGGTTGCCTAATTATGCATCTAAGTCATTTTAGTTATTTTTAGAATTAATCTGGGATTTAATTTCCGACGGGTGTGCACTATTCATCTGCCGGATTCGGATCCGGAGTTACGGGTTCTTCTACGTAGGGGGTTCCGATGGAGAAACAGACGGCACGATCAGACTTGGCTCGTCGTTCTGAACAACTTTCATGTTTTAACTTTTTCGATCCGAGCTACGGTTTAAAAGTTATTAATTTTTCAAAGTTTATTTGAATTTTTGGAATTTATTTATTTAATAAACTCAACATTATCCAGAATAGCGCCTGATGATGTCAGCATTGCGTGAGGATGACGTCAGCATGCAACAGTGGCGCTGACTGGTCAAATATGACATGTGGGTCCAGTGGGACCCACATGTCAGCCTATGTTATTTTAACAGTGGGTTAATTTTAATTTCAGGGTTAATTAGGGGGGTGGACCCCACCTGTCAGTGGAACATTAGCATATCTATTTGGATTTTATTTAAATAAACATTATTAGACTAATTAACTAAGTGGGTCCCACATGTCAGCTACAGGGGGAAACAGTGCCCCGCGTTGACTTTGGTCAACGCGGTCAAAGGGGGCCCGCGGGGCCCACTGGCAGTGACCCAGGGGTGGCCCCAGGTATGCCACGTCGGCGGTGGCCGGCGGTTCGCCGGCGGCGACGTCAAAACACGGCGGAGGGCTCGGGCCTCCGTCGGAAATCGCCCGAACGAGGCGAACGGGCCGCATGCAGTGGTGGTGGTGGTTTCGCCGGAATCGGCCGGAATCCTCGCCGGCGTTGAGCAGCAGCGGCGCCGGAGTTCGGGCCTCGTCGGGTTCTACGCTACACGGCGAGGGGAGGAGTGCTAGGGGTCTTGCCAGACTCGCACGAGCCCCAGGAGCTCGATGCTGGGTCCGGACGAGCACGACGGCGTCTGTGGCCGCGGCGGCGAAGTGCACAGCGGCGACCCGTGCTCGGCAACGACGGCAGCTAGCTACAGAGCGCTCGGGGATCAACGAGGAGCAGCAGGGGAAGGAGAGGCTCACCGCGTGGTCAAGAAAGACCCGTGGCAGTTTAGTAGCAGCAGAGAAGGTCGCAGCCGCCGGTGAGCTCCGGAGTCGAGGAAGAAAGGGGGCGACGGCGAGCAGCAGCTGCAGGGCCTCCACGCTACGATTCGACGGAGCAGGCGACGTGGTCAACCACGGCGCGTCTCCTGGACACGATGGCGAGGCGAGGCGGCGTCGCTGGCCACGAGAACGGCGACGAACGGCGGCGGATCCGTTCGGCCTCGCGTGGATCTGAGGGGAAGAGAAGGCGAGGCGAGCGAGGAGAGGAGGGGGAAGAATGACGGAGAGGCCGGGGCGAAGTGGAGGGGCGTCGACCTTATCCCCTCCGCGCCCTATTCCGTCGGTGGCTGCGACGTGTCGGCGCCGCGCCGGCGCGCGCGCGCTCGGCCAGGGGCGGGCCGACACGCAGGGGAGAGAAAGAGGAGATGGGCCAGGTGGGCCGCGGTCGGGGCACTGTGCACTAAGGCCCAGTGCACAGTGCCTCGTTTTTATTTTTTGTTTCTGTTTTCTATTTTCTTTATTTATTTTCTGTTTTGAAATAGTTAGAGCACTTTTGCAGTTTTGTAAAATGTGGGACTTAGTCCAAACATTACAGTGCCATTTTAGCTCTCACCAAAAAGTGGTTTGGACAGATTTGGAATTTATTTGAAGCTAAAAAGAATTTAAATGGATTTGAATATTCTGTTTTGGTGCTGTTTCATCTTGTTAGAGTCACTTATCTAACTCCAACTTTATTGATGATGGTTTTACAAATGTTTCTGGATTATTTGCCATTTAATGAACATTTTCCCAACAGTGTTTGATCAACTTTATATTTCACTTTTGAATTTGAGTTGATTTTCAGATGTGAATTTGAATTGGATCATTAACCCATATGACTTGGCACTGCAAATAATCATGACTTGGCAGTTTTAACAGAGTGTCACAGAGCTTATTACAAGGGGGTGTTACAACGGCCGCGCCGAGCGCATTCTCCGCACTCTTAATGACTGCGTTCGCACGTTACTCTTTCACTCTAACGTGCCCGCTCGGTTTTGGCCCGATGCTCTCGCCACCGCCACCCTTTTAGTTAACATTCATCCGTGTCGTCCTCGGTGGAACTACGCCCCTCACCACCTTCTCTTCGGTACACCATCGTCCTATGACGGTCTCCGCATCTTTGGGTGTCTCTGTTATCCTAGCACCGCGTCCACCACGCCACAGAAACTCGCACCACGTTCCGTCCCATGCGTCTTCCTTGGCTACCCTCCTAACACCAAAGGTTACCGGTGCTATGATCATGTCACTCATCGTGTGTACACCTCCAGGCACGTGTACTTTGTCGAGACGGTGTTCCCTTTTTTTCAGGTCTCTCCGGCTTCGGCTCCTTCGGCGCCGACTCCCGCACCCCCTTCCTGGAGCGATGTGCGGCGGCGCCCCCCGGAGGCCCCCCGGCACGGTGCCTTCTGCCGCCACCGCCCGGTTTTTCGACTCCCTCCCCTGAGGTCGAGTCTGACCGGGCCCCCGGGTCCCCGTCTCCCTCCTACGAGGTTGAGCCGGTGGGCACCCCGCTCGCCACCCCGGCGACGGGCTCGACTTCCTCCTCGCCCGTCGCCCCCTCGGTCGCAGGCTCGGTTGGCGCCGCCGCCGCCGCGGCCCCCGCGGCCGCCGCCACCGCCGGCCCTGCTGCCCCGCCTTTTGGCGTGATGACCCGTGCCCGGGCAGGAGTGCTTCGTCCGAGCACGCGCTACTCCTCCGATGAGTATGTGTGCGCCGCCTCGACGTCGACGCCATCACCCATCCCCACCTCCGCTCGCGCTGCCCTTCGGGATCCCCATTGGCTAGCTGCGATGCAGGAGGAGTTCAATGCCCTACAGCGCAACCGCACATGGCAGCTTGTTCCGCGACCCCCTCGTGCCAACATCATCACTGGCAAGTGGGTGTTTCGCCACAAGACCCGCCCGGACGGTTCTCTCGAGCGCTACAAGGCTCGGTGGGTGGTTCGTGGATTTCGGCAGCGCGCGGGCGTGGACTTCACCGACACCTTCGCCCCGGTTGTTAAACCGGGCACGATCCGCGCCGTGCTCCAGTTGGCGGTCTCGCGCGCCTGGCCTGTGCACCAGTTGGATGTCTCCAACGCCTTCTTGCACGACCATCTTGCCGAGCAGGTGTTCTGTGAGCAGCCCACTGGCTTCGTCGACGCCGAGCACCCAGACTTTGTGTGCTTGCTCTCCCGTTCTCTTTACGGGTTGAAGCAGGCGCCTTGGGCTTGGTACCAGCGTATCGCAGCCTTTCTGCAGTCTCTGGGATTTCGGTCCACTCGCTCCGATGCCTCACTCTTCGTGTATCATCAGGGAGCTGACACTGCATATCTGCTGCTCTACGTCGACGACATCATCCTCACGGCGTCCGCCCCCGATCTCCTTCAGCGGCCGACTGCTCGTCTTCGTGATGAGTTCGCCCTCAAGGATTTGGGGCCTCTGCACTACTTCCTTGGCATCGAGGTGGTCCGACGGACTGACGGCTTCTTTCTGCATCAGCAGAAGTACGCCCACGAGCTCCTGGAGCGTGTCGGTATGCTTAACTACAAGCCGGCGCCCACCCCCGTCGATACGAAGGCGAAGGTCTTTGCTCTGGAGGGGTCTCTCGCGTCCGATGCAGCGTTCTATCGCTCCATTGTTGGTGCTTTACAGTACCTGACGCTGACTCGACCCGACCTGCAGTACGCTGTCCAGCAGGTGTTCCTCCACATGCATGCTCCGTGTGACTCCCACTGGACCTTGGTGAAGCGTATTCTCCGTTATATACGCGGCACCATGTCTTTGGGGCTCACCCTCACGGCCTCCGCCTCCACCGACCTTGTGGCCTACTCGGATGCCGACTGGGCTGGCTGTCCCGACACTCGACGCTCCACGTCAGGCTACTGCGTCTACCTTGGGCCCTCGTTGATCTCTTGGTCATCGAAGCGGCAGCCCACGGTCTCCCGCTCCAGCGCCGAGGCAGAGTATCGCGCCGTGGCTAATGCCGTGGCCGAGTGCTCTTGGATCCGTCAGCTTCTCCAAGAGTTGCTTTGTGATGTTCACAAGGCCACTCTCGTCTACTGCGATAATGTCAGCGCGGTCTACCTTTCCGCCAACCCGGTGCACCATCGATGTACGAAGCATATTGAGCTTGATATTCACTTCGTGCGTGAGCAGGTTGCCCTTGGCTGTGTTCGGGTTCTCCATGTGTCGACGTCGCAACAGTTTGCTGATGTGATGACTAAGGGATTGCCTACTTCCGTCTTCGAAGAGTTTCGGTCCAGTCTCTGTGTCTCCGGCGATGCTTCGACTGCGGGGGGGTGTTGAGTATGTATTTTGTGTTGCATGTATATTGGAGTTGTGGCCCACCTCCTAGTCTTGTATAGTTGAGGTAGATGCCTACCCTGTAATTATATATACGTGCACCAGCACCACATCAATACAACGTCTATTGTATTGCAAACTATCCCGTCTACACTAACTGTCAGGTACCTGAAATTCTTTTGAGCCTAAGTCATTTTCCGTTTCGCGTGAGGCCGAAGGTGTGGTCCGCGCGGATGGTGTGAGGAACGCCGACCACGGCAAGGCTGAGCCTGGCATGAGCAGGAACCAGTGATAGCGAGTCCGAAACTTGACGGGTGCGGGTGGGAGGGAAGGGGGTTGGGTTGCCGGAGTTCGTGTAGTTGGTGGTGGTGGGGGGGGGGGTCTTAATGGGATGGTCATGGTGGCTTCAAGCAACGGCGGTAGGGGAGATTGAAGGGAGGGCGGGGTGGCATGTGGCAGCACTCGCCGGCCGCGGGAGGCAAAGGCAGGCGGTTGAGGTGCGGTGGATGGGCGATTGCGTGAGGAAGAAGAAGGTGAGGTTGAAGATGACCAGTGCACGGTATGTCTTCGGCTGTTGGATGAAAATCTAGCGGTCCCTAAAAAAAGTGACAGATGCAGATGAAACTTTCAGGTACCTGGTGTATAGGCACTCCCATACTCAAAACCTTACTTCACCCTTCTTGCCTTACGCGCCACAACCACCTTCATCCTCCCTTTTTTTTTTCTCCACCATCGGATTAATCACTTTCTCAAAACTCTCCTGATCTCTGGTGAAACCCACCATCATAACCTTTAACTCGTCGTCGCCTAACCTTTGCCTCACTATTAGCTTCAACTCGAGATGAATCTTGTCTCACCAGTGCACCAGATATGAAGCCGAAAGAGGAAGATAACAAAATTATCTTTTTGCCCTTTTTGGGGTGAGGTGCATTATTTAGGATTTTTAGGGGTTTGATTGGCCAATAGTTAGAATTTTATAGACTTGGAGATCTTCATCCAATGATCTAGATCCATCCCTCTTCATACAAATACCCCAAATCAAAACCCTAATTTCATCCTACCCGTTTCGCTCGAGGCCGAAGGTGCGGTCTGCGCAGATGGTGTGAGGAATGCCGACCACGGCGAGGCCGAGCCGTGCACAAGCAGGAACCAGTGATAGCGAGTCCGAAACTTGACGGGTGCGGGCAGGAGGGAGGGGGGGGGGGGGGGTTTGCCGGAGTTGTGTAGTTGGTGGGGGGGGGGGGTCTAGAGGGATGGTAACGGTGGCTTCAAGCAAGGGCGGTGGTGGGGAGATTGAAGGGAGGGCAGGGTGGCACATGGCAGCCCCCGCCGGCCGCGGGAGGCGAAGGCAGGCGGTTGAGGTGGGGTGGGTGGGCGATTGCGTGAGGAAGGAGGTGAGGATTAAGATGAACAATGCCTGATATGTCTTCGACCGTAGGATGAAAATCTAGCGGTCCCTAACGAAAGTGACTGTCGCAGATGAAATTTTCAGGTACCTGATGTATAGGCACTCCCATACTCAAAACCTTACTTCACCCTTCTTGCCTTACCTGCCACACCAACCTTCATCGTCCCTATTTTTTTCCTCCACCATCATAACCTCTAACTCGTCATCGCCTAACCTTTGCCTCACTATTAGCTTGAACTCGAGGTGAATCTTGACTCACCAGTGCACCGGATATGAAGCCGAAAGAGGAAGATAACAAAATTGTTTTTTTTTTCCTTTTTGGGGTGAGGTGCATTATTTAGGATTTTTAGGGGTTTGATTGGCCAATAGTTAGAATTTTATAGACCTGGAGATCTTCATCCAACGGTCTAGATCCACCCCTCTTCATACAAATACCCCAAATCAAAACCCTAATTTCATCCTCCCCGCCTTACCCACAACCGCCGCCATCTTCCTCCTCGGTTTCAGCAACCTCGTCACCGAATCAATCGCTTCCCACCTTACTCGCGCCCACCACGTTCATCGTCCACGGCTCCGGCGACCTCCACCCCCAGATCATGAGCTGTCACTAAAACTCTCCCAACTCCGGTAAGCCCCTTTGCCCTAATCGCCAACTTGTAGATCTTCATCAATGGACCTTAGATCCACCCCTCTTCTTCATACAAACACCCAAAATTAAACCCTAACTTTGGCTTTCTCGTCTTACCCGCGACCGCCGCCTCCATCCCCGGGTCAGGCGTTCTATCCAAACTCCCCGTGCTCCGGAACCCCTCCACCCTAATCCCTAACTCGCCGTCGAGGCGGTTCTTGTCCCCACCGTCGCCCCCGCCTCCTCCATCGTCGGATTCAGAGAAGCAAGGGAGAGGAACACAAATTTATAGAAACTTCATGTGCTGGCCAGTTTGGAAATCAATAATCAGCGGCGAGTAAATTGTTCTTCCGATCATGATGATGATTACTGGCCGGGCCAGCTGTCCGAAACGCTCCGCCCCGTCTTCTCTTTCCTCTTGCCCGGCACGCTCTCCAACCCAAAGCCAAACCGGTCCTCCTCTCCTCCCACCCCCCAACCGCTAACCCTACCCGCCGGCGGCGCGGCGGAGACCCGACTCCGGGAGGACGTCCGATCCCCCGCGAGCCATGCCGCACGCGCGCTCCGATCTGGTGAGCTCTCGCTCCCGCTCTCTCCCCGTCGTCAGATCCGCCTCGCCGGCCCGCGCGCGTGGACGTCGCGGCGAGGCGGGCTTGGGGCCCCTCGTCCCGCTGTCGGGGATCTGCCTACTGGGGCCCCGTAATTTTGTCTCCTTCGCCTGTGCGCGGCCGTGTGAGCAAGGCTAGGATAGAGTGAACTTTTGCGATTTCTTCAGTAGACGAGACGGTGGTCGATTCGTAGAGATCGTCCTGAATTCGCGAGTTCTGTTGCGTAGAATGGTGAATTTCGTGTTGCGTGGAAGGGTCACGGCGGCGGTTTTTGTTCTGAACTTGCGAAATACTATGTTGTTCTTCGTGTGACCCCTGTGCA
This sequence comes from Thinopyrum elongatum, assembly GCA_011799875.1. Classification (NCBI taxonomy): domain Eukaryota; kingdom Viridiplantae; phylum Streptophyta; class Magnoliopsida; order Poales; family Poaceae; genus Thinopyrum; species Thinopyrum elongatum. The sequence continues at coordinate 68,437,788 of CM022301.1, read as the reverse complement.
ATTTCCTTGTGAGCAGGGCTTGGATGATTCGCCAGCAGAGTCATCGAGCTTCCGCAGCCCCAGCTCTTTCCCCAGAACGAAGCGTACAAAGTGGTCTGACAGGGAACCGCTTGATCGTTCCGCATCGGCTCGCGATGGTGCACGCGTGAACTTGCTTGACCGGTACAACCTTCAGTTGATCCTCTCTGTTTGTTTCGTCACATTATTATTTCCTTCCTTTTTTTTACTTAATTAAAGCTGGAACTGATCGCGGGCTCTGATTGACCAGGTGTTTGGAGAGGCGTCAGATGGCTTCCTGTAGCGGCGACCAACCACAGAGCTCAGGCATGTTTGTTGCCACGCAGGGGAATGTTTGTCCCGTCAATAACGGCGGTGGGATCTATTCAAATGGTCAGAATGGGACATACGGTGCATATATGCAACATCAACCCTTGGAAGGCTGTATGTATGTGAATGAGCATGGGCAGATGTGTGGGCCTTACGCACCCAAGCAGCTCTATGAGGGGCTATCCAGTGGTTTCTTGCCTCAAGATCTTGCTATTTATGCTCTTGTTGGTGGGCAAATGCTCAATCCTGTAGCCTTGAGTTTTCTGGAGCAGTTCCTTTCACAATGGAATTCTGCTGGTGCGGTTACCACGCTGAATGAATCGAAGGAGAATAAGACAGTGGCTCGTACTGATAAAATGGCGTTTCCAGATGTATGCCGAGCATTTTCTATCTATGTTTCTACACACCGTCCAGCCGCTTGTCTACCTCCCTGATTTGTTTAGCTTCTGTTCTTTCACTAGGCTCTGTCAAGCGATGAGTCATGCTGGATGTTCGAGGACAGCGATGGCAGCCGTCATGGGCCACATTCTCTTGCTGAACTTTCTTATTGGCTTCATAGCAGCTATCTCCAGGATCTTTCTATGGTAAACATATATTCAGCAATCAAAACCATGTCTTGTAAATCCCATCCTCTTGAGTTATGTTGGTATATGCTTTATCCATTCGAGCAACAATTCATTCTTGTTACCCTGTTACTGGCTTACTGCAATGTTTCCATTCAAGTTACATAATGGCAGGTCTGCAATTATTAGAAGGCAATTACATATCTGGTCATAACTAGCCAAAGCTCAAGAATATTAGTCTGGTACATACACTATTTATGCTGATGGTTTTGTGAAGATCTCTTGAAATTCGTTGCATTATTGGCTTGAGTGTCCTTGCACTTATGTGTTAGATTAGCACCACTTGTAAACCGTTTGATAAGTTATTTCATTTACATTTCTCTTCTCGCCTTGTCAAGTGCAAAATACTGGGTAACTCAGTGAGGTTGAATAACAAATTGATAGCACAAGCTATTTTCTGTGTACAAATGGTTAAATTCACTAAACGTCAATGAAGCTTCTATCTGCAAGTTTTTGTTGTTCTCCCATGGATCAAGTTAAACAAAAAAGTTGACTTGCTGTGTCACTAGATCCTTTTTATAATACCATACTTACACATCTTGCATGTATAGCTGTGAACTATTTTTCTTTATCTCATTAGTCTGCAATCTGAATGAAGTCCGTTTTTGTTGTAGGTTTACCATGTTGATAGCAAATTTGGTCCATTTACACTTGTCTCATTAATTGATTGGTGGAGTGGAGGTCACACAGAGCATTCAGAAGCTTCAGAGAATGATTCTGGGTCAGCCAGTGACGTGATGGGTGACATAGTCGATGATATTAGTCATCAGCTCCATGCTGGTATAATGAAATCAGCCCGCAAGATTTTTGTTGATGAAATTTTCAGCTGTGTGCTTCCAGAAATTATCGCCTGTAGGAAGACTGAGAAGCAACTAGCTGCAAAATCGAAACTCCTAGCTGTCAAGGTGTGTATTATTTGGCTCAAAGTTTTTCTAATAAGAGCACCTGTTTGTATGGTCCTTCAGTTTTTCATAATCTCCCCCTCATGGTTTTGACATTGGCAGCCTGACAGCAAGAAGGCTTCAGCATTAAAGGGCAAGGCTCATGCAAAACCTACTAATCACATAAAAGGAAACTCATATAATACAGTACGAGCAATTTCTCCCGTGGCTGTTCAGTCAACTGTGGTACATGCCAAATTTGCTGATATATTATCAGCAGTTTGGCAAACTCTTTATTACGAATCCATGAAGAATATCTGGGATGGGATACTGTATGATCCTGTTATGGACTACTGTGGTGCATGGATTAAGAGAAACCACCATTCAAGTCTTCCTTGTACGAGTATTCCTGGTGCCTCTGATAACGGAAACAAGCAAGAAGCTGATGGACTGAAGGTTCTGTCTCTGACACCAAGTGTATCTATTTCTTGGAGGGGGGCAATTTGTCGTTCATATCCTTTCTTTCGTCCTATATAACGGGTTCTTATACTTCCATGTCTTTGCAGGTAATATGTGATTCAGAAGCTCTTGAGTGCGACATGGATTTCCCACCTGGATTTGGGCCAAAATTGGAGTGTGCAAGCCCCGTCTCTCCGCCGTTGTTAGACATTGGTTCTTGCGATGACAAAAATGGTTGGTGGCGTGAATCAAGTTCCACCATATATTTTGACCCCTCATCTGGAGTCCAGGTAATGCTGGCGAATGAACTATACGTGGCAGCGAAGGAAACTTTGTTTCACCATTTCAAGGAGGTTATTGCAGAGGAGATAACAAACTGGTTATGCTCTGGACTTGAAGACATCACTGATCAAGTGAGATAACAATGATAAATAATTTCTCTTATGACTACTGAGATTTTGAAATTTACATGATTCATGTTGGACATGTGTATTGCAGGAACTAATTCGTACTCCTGTTCATGCACCGGACTCGCCTAGTTCTGCTGGAATGGACATTCATGAAACACCCCTCATTCCTTCCGAAATGGCTCAAGATAAATTATTGGATATTGCTAAAATGACTACAGATGCAATAACCAGTCCGGCTGAAATGGCTCTAGATGCAATAACCAGTCCGGCTGAAATGGCTCTAGATGCAATAACCAGGCCGGCTGAAATGGCTGTAGATGAAGTGTTGGTTACCGCTGAAATAGCTACTGATACTATACCCAGTCCTGCTGACATGGCGGCAGGCGCAACATCATCTGTATCTGATGTGGCAACAGATAAAATGCTCACTTCTCATGGTAAATGACCATTCTTCTATTGCATTTTGTCTTACCTGAGCTTGGTTACATTATTTTAACCCCTTTAATTTGCATGCAGTGGAGCATCAATCCCCTTCTTCATCTTATGCTAGTATATTTGAAAAGCTGGATGTATCCGAGGCAGCTGAATTGGATGAGAGTTTTGATGAGGTGCCTCCTGGTATGGAGACTGGCTCAGCTTCTGTGGTGGCCATGGACAAAAACAAATACCGGCCTTCAAAATCAATCAACTCTATGCCTGGAATTTCTAGATATATCACCATGGCTATCTGCAGGCAGACACTGCATAAGAATGTTATAGAAGAGTGCACATCTCTCCTGTCAGATACTATCAGCGAGTGCCTTGATTCATGGTATACCAAGCAGACTGTTGTGCCTAAAAACATCGACGAATCATTGAGACCTAATAAAGAATATGCGTACTACAAAAAGAGGAAGTTAAGGAACAGCTGTGAAGCAGTGTCATCCAAAAAAGCAGTGGGAACTCCAACTGATGAGCAGCTTTCCAAGCCTCTATGTGAGCTTGTTGAGCGCAAGGTTCATCTTAAAAATGTCCAGGAACCAAGGAAGGCCGGAAAGTTGAAAAAGTCCTCCAAGAGTCGTACCAGAACTCTTGATAATGTTGTAAACACTTTGAATATCGAACAAGGCTTGAAGCGGCTTTCCAATGATGTGCTAAGGGCCTCCAAGAGTCGTACCAAAACTCTTGATAATGCTGTAAACCCTTTGTATATCGAACAAGGCTTGAAGCGACTTTCCAATGATGTGCCAAAGGCCTCCAAGAGTCGTACCAAAACTCTTGATAATGCTGTAAACCCTTTGAATATCGAACAAGGCTTGAAGCGGCTTTCCAATGATGTGCCAAAGGCCTCCAAGAGTCGTACCAAAATTCTTGATAATGCCGTAAACCCTTTGAATATCGAACAAGGCTTGAAGCGGCTTTCCAGTGATGTGCCAAAGACCTCCAAGAGTCGTGCCAAAACTCTTGATAATGTTGTAAACCCTTTGAATATCGAACAGGACTTGAAGCAGCTTTCCAATGATGTGCCAAAGAGTAAGCTTTTTAATCCTGTTTGCTTCATCCCCTGTAAATTTGCATATATTTATCACATGCATCATCTTTCTTTTCTAGGACAAAGGACTTCTCATCTTACTAGGAAGCCTCTGGTTGATAATAAGGTTCCTTTTGAGGACGTTAGTGTGCCCACAAAGCTTGCAAAGAAAAGAAAGAATAAGAACATGTCTACTGACTCCAGTCAGAAGGCAAAGCCATTGATTTTGTGTCCTGAGTCAGATGGCTGTGCAAGAGCTTCCTCCAACGGGTGGGAGTGGCGTAATTGGGCACGCACCGCCACTCCATCAGAAAGGACTCGTGTGAGAGGGTACCGTGTTCGGAGTATTCTTTCAACTTCAGCTAATAATGTGTGGAAAAATCCGCAAGTTAAAGGTACATCTGCGCGAACAAATCGCGTTAAGTTACGAAACCTGTTAGCTGCTTCTGAAGGCACCGAGCTACTGAAAATTACCCAATCGAAGGTAAAATAAATCATTGCATGTACACAAGTTTCTCTTGCCATGACAGTTTGAATGACCACTGACTCTACCTTTGGCATATAGGCAAGGAAGAAGCGGTTACGTTTTCAAAGGAGCAAGATCCATGAATGGGGTCTGGTGGCCCTTGAGTCGATTGATGCAGAAGATTTCGTTATTGAATATGTTGGTGAACTGATTCGCCGGCCGGTAATTTTGTTATCTTGAATCAACAATCCCTTCATCAATGTAGTAGTTTTTAAGAAACTTATTGATTTATCTGTACCATACAGGTCTCAGACATACGTGAGGCTCAATATGAGAAGAGTGGAATTGGAAGCAGTTACCTTTTTCGCTTGGACGATGATTATGTGGTAGGTGTAGAAGATTATTCCTATCTGCCTTTATCTAAAATGGTGTGCTGCATACGTGTATTTATTTCTGAAATTTGCTTCTTAGACAATAGAAGAATTGGATAATGTTGAAGCAGTACAGAAAATGATGGAGCTATGTGACAATATAATAATGCAAAGCATAAATGTGATCTTTTAATGGGTTGGGGTCCTTGTGATGCTTTCTAGTCTCAAACCTTTGATTGAAATCATGTTTAATCTTTGCCAGTTTTTGCAACTGCACCTTGCGCAACTCTGATCATTGCCTCCAATTTTTCTTAATTTACACAGGTTGATGCTACTAAGCGTGGTGGTTTAGCAAGATTTATCAACCATTCGTGTGAGGTAAACTGGTTAACAATAAAAATTCAACTGTGATTTCTGTAACATGCTGAATAGCGGTCTCATTATTTCCTTGCCAGCCGAATTGTTATACAAAAGTAATTACTGTTGAGGGCCACAAGAAGATTTTCATTTACGCAAAGAGGCGTATATATGCCGGCGAAGAATTGACGTACAATTACAAATTTCCATTGGAGGAAACGAAGATACCATGCCACTGCGGTTCCCAAAGGTAATTCACTTAGATATTTTACATGACATCTTCTGTTTTTGGTAATTGCTACTTATGAGCTTATCCCATAGAAGTCAATGCATTTTTTATAGTTTCTACTGATTTTAGGCCCCCCCCCCCCCCCTGTTAATTGTATATATATAAATGCTAAGGGATTACTTGCACAGGAATAATTTTCACTGAACTGTTGGTAGCTACAGAATCGATCTGTAGTACACTCCAACCATGGACACATTTTCAAACGTGCTAGATGCCACTTGTATGCAGAGATAGGAAATGAATAACTTCTTATCTCAACTCTCAAGTAATCAGTATTCAAAGAATAATAATCCTTGTTTTATGTGATGAACATATTCAAATGTTCTGAGTTTCAACCCCCCTCCCCCCCTCCCCGGGAAATGACACTCTCACCAGGAACTACAATACTCCTGCTACCCACTTTGATTAAATTTGAAACTATGATCTACATACATATGAATTCATATGTTTGTTATTGATTTCTTTGTTGTGCTATTTCCTTTAATTTGCTTGGGATGTGTTCCGAAATTCTGTGCTTGCCACTGACCGTCTCACCGTCATGTGGACCCGAGCACAAATAGCCAGTACTCAAACTCAATTTTTTTGGAGCTTGGGAGTGCCTGTAGAATAATTTCGTGTGTTTATTCATCTGATACAATATTTATGCTACAATTGAATATTGTTTTATTTTAATCTTATCCTTATTTTTTTGAGATAGTTGTTTGTGCCATTTTTTTAGGATATTTCTCTTTTACTCCTTCACTTGCTAACTATGTGCTGGCTGTTTAGGTGCCGTGGATCAATGAACTAAGAAGTCAAGCTTATTACTGAGGTAATCCTACAGTTACAAGTATTTCCATGTTAGGCTCAGAAGTTATCATTTACATTATACTTTGTTGTCTGTTTAGCTATCATTCTTATTTGTGAAAAGCTGAAAGCCGACAATAATCTGCTCAGAAACAGAGATATATAAAATGAATCTTCAACTTGGTGGCAACTGGGAGTTTCTTTTGAATCTTTAACTTGAAAAACGACTTGCTGGTGATGTGGAGTTTTTTATTGTGTTCCTTTTGTCCGTGGGCAGGATTTTACACTAAAGTACACCATGGTGGAACATGCTGTTTTGGGGAGATTACGGTTTCTTACCCTGTGACGCTAGATGGGCAAATTCAGGCTATCCAGAGTAAGGCACAACCGCCGACTATTGGTTGCCAGCTCACCACTGCCAGGTGGAAGACTACAACTGAGCTTTCTCCCTCTGGTCTGTTGAGAGTGAAGAGGAGGACAAGTGAGTTAAGCGTGGGCTTGGTTACTTGCTGACAAGGTTAATACTAATGTTCTTGCTCATATCTTGATAGAATTGGAAAAAACCACAATCTTGTACATTGCCAAACAGCCCAACATTATGATTAATTACATTCGACTGATTGAAAGATATAGAGATTACATTGTGGTTATTGGACGAGAAGTAAATCTAACTAGTAGCCTGTAAACCCAGAAAGGCAAGCAATAATGAAGTTTTTCCTTCATCTTGTGAGGATTGTGCTCTTTGCCCCAATGCTAGCTAGAATTTCACGGATGCATTGCCCCTGCTGTGTTTGATCAACTTGAACGAAGTGTGCATGGCAGTATGGAAATAGCCTTGTCGCTTGCTTGCACATGCATGGCAGGGAATCTCCTTTCCTGCTTGATGGGCCTGTGGTGTGATGCCTTCTCCGTGTATCCCCTACCTACGGAAGATGTACCTACCAACATGGCCAGCTTTTGCACCCGGATCAGCATGAATCAGATTTGGGCCTTTTCTTTGCTTTGGCTTTAGTTGCTTTGAGCAGGGAAGCACTGTCGCTTGGAACTTTTTGATGATACAACTCTCGTCCGACCCGGATGGACAAGAAATTCTCTTCCAATGAGAAGAGACTGAGTCCGGCTCAGAGCTATTCCGCGCATGTTTTTTTAATGTTAAATCACACTATACAAATTGTGTTTTTGGGCGCAGTTATATCCTGTCTTTGGGTAAGCCATGTTGTTTATTCATTCATGGACCTGCTCGTCTTGTTGCAGGTACATACATATGTATCTCTATATCTGTCATCCGTGGGGTTTGTATGTAGAGACGCCCTTTATGAATGCATACACGCTGAATGTATATGCTTCCATCCACAAACTATTCGGAACCACTGTGGTATGTGCTCATCTCCTGCCTGTATTAGCCACCAATTATTTCCCCTAATTGTAATCCTTATATTTGATATGCCTTCTGTGTTAACCACAGGATGGCGTTCTCGCAGGTTGCTTGATTTCTCGCCCGAGACATATGCATAATAATCCATCAGTGTAAGTAAGTGCGTTCTTAACCTGTTTGCTTGTGTAGCCCCAACCCGTGATGAAGGTGTGCACACGCTAATGTCACCGCAAAAGCGAACAGGAACGGGGAAATAGTCCAAAGCAGGCAAACAATATGAAGAGGCCCGCAGGTCTCAGGCTCGGCATATCCCAAAGAAAATAATGGGTAATTCGAGTTTGGTGTGTTGCTAAATCAGCTGGCTTTGCCAAGGAAAATAAAAACCCGGCGTTGCTACTTCTAAGTCGACTGAGATTCTCTTAGAGAAGCGCGACTTTTCGTGAAAAATAAAATTTAAGTTGCGCTATTTCGCTAAACTGAAAATGCACTCTTCTGAACTGATCCGTGACTTTAGAAAATCTCAGTCGACTTAGACATAGATAGGGAGATCTTAAGCCAGGAGTTTTGCCCATGGATAGCCAAGCCAATACATGGTTATGGCATGCGAAAAAAGACCAAGCATGTGCCAAACTTTTAGGCTCTGCCAGCAGGACAAAATTCATGGTTAGTTTGGGCACAAGCCGAACACGTACGCCCATTGTTACCGTCTTTCCATGAAAGCTCAAGCTCAGTGAAGCCACATGGCTCCGCTTGGCATTTTGGGGTGTGACGTGAGCGTGCAATCATTGTGGCTATGTTAGATTTATTGATCCTATTTACCACCAAACTAACCAGTATTTTCACTGTCAAAATACATAAATAACCAGTATATTTTTCATAGCAGCTTTAACGACCAACCGATGTAGGAAGTTCCTTTTTTTGCATGACGTGGGAAGGGTGAGCCCCCAAATAAAGTCAGCAGTATGACCGAACACACCAAACCCTTGCGTCACACTGTTGGTATATGGCCTCTGGTTCTCTGCCCCGTTAGCCTTGGCCCACCTGTTCGTGGGTGCTGTAGACTTCCAGAACAAAATCAACTGCGGAGAAAATTTATATAGAGTGATTTTTTTTCATTTTAATGGTACACTGTAAACGTAACCATGTCCTCTGGAAGTGTGGAGAAATGTTGGTTCATCCACCAACATCAACCATCTAGAATCATTTACTACCGTTCGATTTGTATTTGAGTGCCTAGGAAATGTCAATCTACCTTGCTGGGCCCATTTCATGGACCAAAGATTTATTTATGCAAGGAAAACTAAAAAAATTTGATAGAGCAATGAAAGTGGACACCAAACCCAAGGGGACTGTGGATTATATTTCGATTTTATTGTTGGTGTTAGTTGTAAAAGCAGCAGATGTTGGTTTGTGTCACCGGCTTTGAGCTCGGTCGGAAGAGCGTGGGTTGCAGCACAGGGATGGGAATCCCATCCCCCGTGCTCTCCTTTGGTCGGTTCGAATCCGGCAGGTCGGCAACTTCAACTAAATAAAAATAAAATTGATCGCCCGAATATTTTCTTTTTCAACTCAATATTTTCCTACCGAGCATGCAATGCAAGGATGTAAAGCTTCATTGACCTCCTGTTTTTCTTTTCCTGTAAAATTCAGGCCACAAAGTAATTGTATTGCCATTCTCAGACTTGCTTGCATTCTTTGTATGTAACTGCTGTTATATAAAAGGCAAACAGTGCGTGTCAGAGCACATATAAGGTCCTGTGTCTGTGGTTCGAGAAAAAAATAATCGTTTGCACCTCGCGTGGTCTTGGGCTCTGGGCCGTGCAAGTGCAAGGTCACCTCTTCTCAAGAGACAACGACACTGAGGTTGCACTTTCGGTAGACGGAGCTTTCTCAAGTGTGGACGGCATTGCAGCGGCGGGCATGATACTTCGGAAATATGATGGGACGATAATCTTCTCAAGAGACAACAACACTGAGGTTGCGCTTTCGGTAGACGGTGCTTTCTCAAGTGTGGACGACACTGCAGCGGCGGGCATGATACTTCGGAAACATGATGGGACGATAATCTTCGCAGCTTACAGGTATTTGTTTCACTGCAATGATGTGTTAGAAGCAGAGATTCATGCTATGATGCAGGGCATGACGCTAGCCCTGCAACACACGGAACTTTCGGTCATTGTGCAGTCGGACTCATCCACGGCCCTGGCTATCTTCAGTGATGGGTCATTAGTTTGGTCTCCATATGGACATCTGGCTTTGGAGATTCTTGCCTTACGAGAGGTTCAGGAGTTTTATTCTGTAGAAGCTTCATCGTTCTTAGAATAGTTCTTAGAATAGAGTGACAGATTGTTTATCGAGGTATAGTCGTACTGAATGTAGCACTGCTGTTTGGCTACACAGAGGGCCTCCATGTACTGAGGAATTCTCACCTCTGCACTGTAGCTCTATACTTTTGGAATAAAACTCTTTTCACCCCGCCAAAAAAAAAAAACAACAACACTGAGGTTGCGTTTGGCATTTTGGCAGATCACGAAAGTTCTGCTTGCCCCACCAGATTTTGCCTACTATAACGTTTGTTTTGCTCGGGCCTAACTTTTTTTTGCTCGTGTCTATCTTCTTATATGGCTAATTTTTGTATATATTATAAAATGAGTGCAATACTGTTCATCAATCATGAACCGAGTCGAAGTACAAGAGATTGCGACTTTTTCTATTGTTCTATTGCAGCGAGCTGCTAGAAGAAATATGATCAAGCTCATAGAAAGAAAAAAATTGGTGGAAAATACATGGCATAACATATGTAAGAGCATGGTTCGGAAACGGACTTTCCTGCGCCATGAGCATTGGTCTTCACTCTTCAACATCTTTCTTCCCTGTCCTGCTACATATGTAAGAGCATGGTTCGGAAACGGACTTTCCTACTCTGTTGAAGTATAGAGTGCTCTCCAATCCAACGCCCCAAACCCCTTGAATACGAAGGATCGCGGGCTCGATTTGGAGCGCCCTCTATAAATTATGACGATCAAGGTTGGATTCTGACTTTGCTTGAGTGGCCTTTTCGACCAAAATTGCTATATCAGCGGTTATTATACTGATCGACCTGATACGGGTACGACTAGAGTTGCTCTTAGGGCAGGTACACTACAACTTTCGTTCTCCCCTGTCCTTGACTTCCTTTGGACCTCCATGTAATTTTCTACTTTGTTGGGGTTGTTTGTACTGCTGGTGTTGCTACTTGATCAGAGGGTTTTTTTGCAAAAAAACTTGATTGGTTAAATTTCGCCTAGTAAAAAAGAAAAATTACAAATTTCTAAAACGGTAGATTGAAATATAGAAGCCACTGCAACCCTCCATGAAACGAGTAATCCTCCAATGCAAGATTTTGCTCAACTTGTTTTTTTTTGTATTTAGAAATATCAGATATAAAAATTCACTAGTATTATTTGTGTGTGTGTGTGTGTGGTGGGTATGACCTTTTTTTCCTCAGGAAACCAACATTGCTTTGTTCACTCGAAACATGCAGAAACACAACTTTCTTGAAAAAAGAAACATCCAGAATGTTGAGGAAGATACGAGCATGCAGTAGTAGCTTGATTTTTGGGCCCCTCTCCTGAATATCTTAATGGCGGCATTGCAAAGGACAGAATGCCTATTAAGCATGAGCTACTTGATTGTTTGTGACTAAACTATTTAAACCGATTGGTTAGGGCATCTTACCCGCAAATTTGCTCCGACATCTGTCCACGGACAGGAGACCAGTCCGCTGGAGGCTCCAATGCTATCTTGTATATGTCCTTCAGTAAAGGGCCATTTAAAATTCAAATAAAAGTCCGATCCATAGCGCGCGCCTGATCACACCAGCGCCGCATCACATGCCCGATCACATCTAAAAAGAGGCAAGTATGCGTAAGTTTTTAGTAGCAAAAGGGCCCGTGCGTTGCAACGGGAGAAAACAAAAATCATAATTTTCAAAGACCATGACAACATTTTGTTCAATTTCATTAACATTTTTTAATACATGATTTTTTGAAGAAAAAAAATCATGAACATTTTTTCATTTCCCAAACATTTGATTTCAAAATTGTGAACATTTTAAAAAAATTATGAATATTTTTTGAATCCACAAACATTTCATGATTTATTGAACATTTTATTTAAAATTTCTCTTTTTTTATTTTTTGGAACTTTTTTGAAGTACCAAATTATTTAAAGGAGAAAAAACAAAAATGGAAAATAAAAAATAAAAATAAAAAGATGAAATTTGAAAATAGGACACCCACACATGGGACGGCCCAAACGGGCGCGCCGCGTCTTCTCCCAGCGCGTAGAGCGCAGTATAGGAGGTCCCTACTATGTGGGCCGGTCCAGGCGGGGGATTTCCCTGTGTGAAATGTTTTTTGTCACTTATAGGTGGCATCAGTGGGTAATATTTTGCAACTTTGGGGGCAATTTATGTGACGTACCGGCAGAAGCACTAATGACTTTATTATTAGGTGTAGACATGCCCGATGACAAAAGAATATCTGTTCGGCGGTCCGTGCAAAAAATTGAGATTCTTTGCCCTGCTGGACCAGCAATCCGACCCTCCTCCACGCTTAAGGTGTCGTCACCGCCGCGTATGCAGCCTCCATCTCCGGCGCCTCCTCCTCCTTGTCCGCCGGTTCCAACTCCTCATGTTGCCGCTGCAATATCTTGGAGCGGACGGCTTGCACGATCATTCTTGCGTTGTCATCCAAAGACTCCACCTTCAAGGATAACATCTTGGCGTCCTTCGCATCGGCAGCGATCTTCACCTTCTTTTCTTCGAGCTCCGCCCTCTTCTCCTCAAGCATGCCTTCTTCTCTTCGATCAAGGCCCTCTTCTCTTCGAGCGCCAGCTTCTTCTCGGTCGCCTCCATCAACAGTTTGAACCTCTCGGCCTTTTTCTCGTCCTTGATGTCGGACCGCTTGACGTATGCCTCCTCCTTCTTCGATAAGATGTCCTCAAACTTCTCCGTCAACTTGGCAGCCGCACCTTCTCGTTTCGCCCTCTCCTCCTCCCACTTATTTCCCCAGAACTCTCTTCTAATCTTCTTGGGCGGTTATTTTGTTGGGTCGGTTGGGTCCCCGATTTCTTCCTCGGTGGCTTGGGCGGCGGTCTTGGCTATGAATAGGTTCAACTTCAGTTGCCCATTCAACTTCAACCAACAATGCATGACAGTGAAGTTTTTCTTTTCAAACTTCTTGAACACCGTACACACGCGAGATGGCTACATAATAAAACATTGTCAAGACCTATGTATACATATCCGGCTAGTGATAAACAAAACAATGCATATCCGGCTAGTGATCAACAAAACAATGCATATCCGGCTAGTGATCTACAATACTATGCATATCCGGCTAGTGATCTACAATACTATGCATATCCGGCTAGTGATGAACAAAACCATGCATATCCGGATAATGATCTACAATACTATGCATATCCGGCCAAATGAACTTACTTGCTCGTAGATTTGCGCACCGCTAGGCCACCATGCGATGAGATACTTCAAGTGGCTACAATACTTCAAGACGTCCTCTTGGATGGTGTACCCAACGATGGTTGAGAGACTTTGATTCACGGTTGCGGATGACCGTGTCGGAGTAGGGGGCGAAATGCTTGTGTTCATGGAACCATATGTGAATATTGTTCCAAAAGGTTGTGACCTTTTGCTCCATCCCATGGATCGGATCAAGACTAGTGGCCAACCATGCATCGCACAACAGCTCATCCTCCCGCACGTTGAAGCTTTCTCCTCTATCCCTCTTCTCCGTATCGCCACCAAGATCATCTGGATCATCGTCCTCGCCGTTGTCTTCCTCCTCCTCCTGTCTTGCGGCCCAATCCGGCTACTGCGTGCCCGTCTAGGTGTTGGCTTGTTGCGTGCCAGTGTGGGTGTAGTTGCTGAACTGGGTTGGATCCGAGTCATCCACCTGCCCGCCCTCATAGGAAACTCCTCCTCCGCCTTCGTCGTGAATGATGTCCATCAACTCCCGGTCCCCATCGTACGCCGGCTCCCCCGCTTTAGGCATGGACGCGAACAATGCACGGGCACTCGTCTGCTCCCCGCCCGCCGTACGCGCCCGGACAAGTGGTGGGGAAGAACACTCCGAGAGAGCAGCGGCGCAGCGTTAATGTCGATGATGAACGACACGGTGGTGGATTCCAGGGCTTGCCTACCCAGTTGCATCGCGGCATAAAAGTACAGAGGCTTGTAATGCTCCCACCATGGTGGCATCTGTACGGTGGGGACACGCTTGGTGCACCGCGGCCACGACCTCCACCTCATCCGCGACCAGCAAGCCGGCACGTCCGCCACCGGCACGCCCTCCGCCGGCGGCCCGCTTCTTGAACGTCTCCTCCTTTGCGGCTTTCGCTTTGATGCGACGATTTTGCCGCATTGCCAAGTTGATCTTCCGGGCGAGCATGATGCTCGGATCCTCCCGTACCTCCACCACTTCTCCATCTCCGACAGGCTCTCCTCCGGTTTCATGCGGCAGCAGCGATGGGAGGGAATAAGAGAGTGGGAGAAAAGGGAGGGAATTGGGTGGATTGCGGCGGGAAGAAAAAAGAGAGTGGGGATTTTGCCACGGAAACAGGGCGGGAGGCTACAAAAGCGCGTGCTCCATCTGCCTTTTGGGTGGGCCATGGGTGTCTGAGTCTTACGTGTTTCTTGTCTGAACTTCCGCAAACCCCCACCCCCATGTTTGTCTCTGGTTTTTGGGAGAAAGTGCGTCCGGCCCACCTGGCGGACTGATACAGGACCGATTTGGATGGCACAACACGTCTGGACTGCGCGGTCCGGACGTATGCGGGCGGTTTGAGGTCGGCGTTGGAGATGCCTTAGCACTTTGAGAGTGAAGGAAAAAGCATCACACCACCAAACTTTGATCCACGCCGATAGTTCGTCGCATCAAACCAACTGATGGTGGTGCTGCCGATTAGCGCCGTCCAACCCCCTTTGTCATCGTCCCACACTGTGCGCGTTCTCCTCTAGACTAGTTTCCATGCCTCTCTCCTCGCCTCGCCTCGCCCACACTTCTCATGGTGTTGGCTGGATTAATTTTCCCATGAGGGAGGCTAGATTTGGATGCCGGCTTGTGCTTCACACGCGCCCGTGCTTCCGTCATATCCCTCTTCACAGACAGTGCACCATGCACTACTGCAGGATGCTGCTAACGCGACACTACGATCAGAGACCCTTCGACGAAACTGTGTGCGATGCAATAATCGCAAACGGTGATGTAAAAAACCCGTCAAAAAAGATGCAAAACGTTTGCGATGATGGATGCATCAAACACGGTTCAGAATTTAGTTGCGTGTGCGATAAGGGGCATACGGTTCAGTTCAATGAACTGTTTGCGATGAGGCAGAAGAACAGAAACAGGCAGCCAGATGAAGGTGTATGCGATATATAGCATACAATTCACTTGGATGAACTGTCTTTGATTAGGCAACACAAAAGAAACGGTCAGCCAGATCAAGGTGTGTGTGATATACAGCATACGGTTCACTCGGATGAACTATTTGCGTTGAGCCAAGAGAATAGAAACGGTTCAATTTAACAAGATGTGTGTGATATGTGGCAAATAGGTCTGTAATCAGAAATGTGTGCGAAGACCGATAATAACACAGACGATTGCTGCTAATAAGACGTGTGTGTTGTGCATTGGGATTGCATACAGAACGACAACATATATATATATGTATATATATATATATATATATATATATATATACACACACACACACACACTTATAAGGACATGGTTGCATAACCAAGTTAAACATTCAATTACATAGGTGGCTACTACACACATGACATTTGCACACACCAAAGTAAACTATTACATGCATAATTATATAGGTGGCTACTACACACATGACATTTCCACACACCAAAGTCAACTATATATTACATGCATGATTAATTAGGATAAACGATCATCTGATCATCATCTACTTCTTGGGACGCTTGCCGCTACTGCTCTGCTTGTGGCTCGATCCGGCCTCGTCGATCTCGGTAACGAGGCACTTCCTGATGTCAACGATCCGCTTGTGCATCTCGTAGCATGTGTACACGCCCTTGGCCGCGAACCTGAGGTGAGGTTCATCTAGTTGCCGCATCCAGGCCCCGTGCCAGGATACGGGACGTGTTCTGTTGGCATCCTGCTTCATCTTTTCGTAGTATGGGTCGATGATGGCCGAGGCGAGTTCAACCAGGGAGTCCTTCTTCGTGCTGCCCCAGACCCTGTAGTGCTCACAGATTTCGACAAGGTTCTTGCAGGCCAAACCCGTAACCCTGAGCGCTTTTACATCGTCGGTGGTTTCCACCGTAGCGAACTTGTAGTTGGTGCTGTTGACAAACCTGGTGAAACGGTCGCAAGGCTCTGTGGCCATGCAGTAGTGGTAGATGAGGACATGATGGCGCACGCACAACTGGGTGACGGCAACCTTCTGATCTATGTTAAGACGACCGCCGGTGTACTGGAGGTTGATGCCGACCACCTTGTACTTGTCTCGAGCAAGCAACTGCTCAACGGTGTTGATGTAGTTGTCCACCACGGCCGGGTCGATGGTGTACACCACCGAGAGATCCGTCTCCCTCGCGTGGGTCTCCACTTTATGCTCGCAGAACTCTATTGGAGCGCCGCTAGACATCCCCTCTCCATGTGTCGTCGTGGGTGTGCTTGTTGTGTTGTGGGGCGCGATCGAAAGGTTGAAGAGACTAAGGTTATAATGGCTGCGGGAATTAAAGGGGAAGCCGGACGGCTTGGAATATCGGCACGCCCGGATGGCAGTTCTAATTTGCAGCGCGTAACTCCATCGTGCTGCACGTAACTGCATCGCGTGGCGACACGCGCGGTGCAACCGCATGCATATGGGGCCCCCGACGTGATCGTGCGCAGGCCCAACCGCTGGCAGAGTGCGCGTGGAGGGATGCGAGCAGAGCGCTCCGCGGTCGCCTCAACGGCGAGCAACCATATATATGCATATAACAGTTGAACACGCAAGAAAAAGTTGTCCACAAGCCAAGCGCGCCGACGGACACGAGCAGAGCGTGCCGCGGCGCCTAATGGCGAGCACAGCGTGCTGCGGCGCCTAACGGCGAGCAGAGCTTGCCGAGGGACGCGAGCAGAGGCCGGCACAGTGATACGTGGCAAATAAGACGAACTGTACGAGCGATGTCGGAGACATCAAGCACGAATCAGATTAGAGTTACGTGTGCGATACGTGGCATATAGTTGATCCATCCGAGCTGTTTGTGATGGAATAAGTCGTGTGTGTTGTAGGCAAACACTTGCTGGTATATAACTGTTTGCGATTGATGAATTCATCGCCGACGGGTTCCCTAGTGTGGTCCGTGTGCGATGTGATATGCTCTGTCTGCACAACATCTATGCTCTGTGTACAGAAGAATAACATATATATACTTATAACAGGACATGATTGCAAAACCAAATTAAACATCCAATTACGTTATATAACAAATACCATAAATATTGCAAGGTTCAAATTCAAAGACTACAAGGTTCAAACTATTCAGACACATAAAATTCATCTTCTTCAGAATCTTTTTCATGCATTATTTCTGCGAAAGGATCAGCAACCGAGAAGTCATATAGCGGCTCGATACAGTGACTTCCGAATAATCTGTCATATGAAGTTACAAACTGAAATTCAGCTTGTGCAGAGCCTTTTCCATTCAGCTGTAGACGCTTGCGCTCTTTAGCAATTCATTCACTTCTGCGCAGTAAATATAGGGCAAACCTCTTTACCTTGAGCAACCCTGCTTTCTCAACAAAGAACTTGGCGAATTTAATTTCTGGTGTGGTGCCTCGGTACTCGTTAAAAGTAATTTCTGTGAGATGAAGATCAAGGCATTCAATGGGATTGGTATATTCCCCAACATTTTCTACTTTCGGGCCTGCTAGTATCTGCAAACGAAGACAATATATTAGTGCATAGCTGTAGATTTGAACACTTCGGGCCTCTTTGATTTGCAGGATTTTTAAAATACACGAAAAGAGTGAAATGCCACCTTTAATCTTTCATGATAAACTTTTATCACGAAAGCATGTCTGGCGAAGGAATAAAACACGTACAACACTAGCATCTCCAAAAAAAAATGTATTGAAATCCTCCAAATTTCCTTTAGAAATCATTCTACATTTGTCATTGTAATCATGTGTAAAAGTAACAAAAAATTGAGCTCCGTTGTGGATAGGAACCAGCACTGTCAATTTCGGTGCGTGAATGACCCTGATTCTTGCTGGACCTAATTTATCATGTACATACAATCTCCCGAGGAAAGGCGCATTTTCAATGACAATATCGTGAAACACCTCAACTGACAGCCTTGGGCGGCGCCAGCAATGCACATAAATCGCACATACATTCGTCGAGGTGATGTGGAGGCTACTGAACCCACCAATCACATGAAGACGAAGGTACTCGAGCGCTGTACAGCCGATGAGCAGGCGCTCCAAATCCTCCTTCAAGATGCGGACGACAATGAGCTCGAGGTGCTTAAGTTTAGGGAGATGAAGAGCGCGCGCGGCATCGATCCGGGGGAAAATGCACCGCCTGAATGTAGCGCGGCGCAGCGTGGGCGCGAGGCAGAACACGGACGGCGGCAGCGAGCAAGGACGTCTAGCATGAAGGTTGAGCTCCTCGAGCCAATCCAGGGCTGGTGATAGGAACCAGTAGTGCAACCTGGGTTCGGTCTTGTTGTGGGGATTGAGCCTGCCGATAGCAAGGCGTCTGACCGGCCCAGGGTGCGTGTCGAGGACGTGGGACAATGCGTCCAGGTGTTGCTGCTCCCCGCTGCAGAACTCGTGGTCGACGATGAGGTCCAGGGGGGTGCAGCGCCAGAGGGGGTGCCACCGCCACGAGAGGACAGTGGTCCGCACGCCATATTTGATGGGGAGGTGGGATATGATGGTTACCAACATCTCGTCGGGGAGGCTGCTGATGAAGTCCACGTTCGCCGGAGGCTCTTGCGGTTCTGGCTCAACCCGCCCCTGCTTGTTGGCCGGCTCGTCCTCCATCTCGCAGCAGGCGGCGATCCTCGGCAGCGGTGCTTGTAGATGAGAACGGAGGACTGCTCACAGTCATCCCGTCTAATCAAACAGATGCCCGCGGTAGTAAATGGTTAGTTGAACGCCCACGGTTTGACTAATACGACCGTTTGCGATAATAACGTGGTGGCTATTTGTTAAAAATGACTTGGAAAATCAATGTATAAAAAGGCGAAACAAACCCTGAATAGTTTCATCTGTTTAGCACAGTTGCATGTTGCCTCTGTAAAATAAATCAAGGCGGGAAGATACAGCGTGTGTCGTTTCACGACCAGATCATGTGACCAAGTTCGCTCTCGGAACCATGAGGCTTCTTGATAGAAGCTCCGGTTTGTATGAAAGAAAATATGGGTCAAAGCCGAGTTGAAAAGGGCAGCAATATCTAACCCCAGCTTACAGAAGGTACAAAAGCACGATGATTAATTGTTCATCAGGTTTACACAAAATCTAGATTGAACAGGACAATAACAACTAACTCAACCAAAGTTTTGAGCAGTCACAGTGAAATGGATCGGTCTGATCCATAAAATCAAGATCCTGGACCAGAAAATCTACTGGTACATGATAACAAGTTGTTGTAAATAGAAGCCGAGCACGTTCAGAAGCCCTTTTGTCCACCTAAAACTTCTTTTTATGCTGTTCAACGTGTCCATCCGTGAGAAAGTGTTTGTCAAAAAACTTAATCCTCATGGACAATAGTACTCTCGCATTCAATAGGAAGAATGTGACAAAGCTAGTGTTTGCATGGTTGGATGCATATCCTTGCAGCGTTATTGTCCTCAAATGAATTTCATGAGAACTGAGAAAATCCCGGTGCTTCTTATGCCACCGATTGGTTATACCTTTTTGTCCATGTCCTTTAGCCTAAATAGACATGAAGACTGAAAACAGTTAATGTCTAAAAAAATAGTATAGCTGAACGGTTAGTTCTAGTAAAGTATATCAATGTGCTTGATATCATCACCTGTATATACAAATTCTCCAGACATTGAAAGCATCGCAGCAAGCCGATAACCATGTTCAGAGCAAAACACCACGTACTGATATGTAAGGTCTTGACAGAATCCAGCACCATTGATAGGGTACCCATGGACAAACTCTTCATTGAGCATAGAACATAATATTAGTACCAAAAGCGTACTCCAAGATTATATAAAGATTATGCACACAAATGAAAAATGCAGCTTATGATTACAAAAGTGTTGATGATATAAAACTTACGCACACAAATGAAAAATGCAGCTTATGATTACAAAAGTGTTGATGATAATATACAGTACCTGAATAAGTGTGGAGCCAACCACCATCTTGTAACCTTCAAACGGATCAGGAATTACACCCAAGGTCTCCAGTTTAGGCGTAGAGACCACAGTTATTTGTGAAGGTGCATAACGATAATCAAGAAGCAGCCTTTGGAGTGAAGGGGCGTCTTTGATGATGAGCTCCTCTCCTTTAAAGCAAATTCCAATGCTTACAAGGTGAGGCGACTTTATTTGGAGACAACGGATATGGATTTCTTTTCCAAAAACAAGCAGCAAGCGCTCCAGGGCAGGGCAGCAGGAGTGGATGATGCTGTGCAGTGAGGCCTCCGACAGATCGACCACCACAAGCGCGAGTTTTTTTAGCAGTGAGAGTTGAAGCATTTGTACCAGATTGTCTGGTAGATGACACCGGGCCAGGGTGGTGGTGTGGAGAGAGGAGGGAAACCATGAGATGGACACTGGTGGTGAGGGCACAGCTACAATGCTTGGTGGACAGCTATTTGCATAGTAATGGTAGAACTCAAGATGTTGGAGTTTTTCGAATTGACGGGATGTCAGCCAGGCGTTCACCGTGAAGGGTATGTGCAGCAGGCAGCATGCCGGGATGCATAGGCGTTGAACGGAGCCCTCGTGGGAGCAGATGATGGCTCTGTGGAGTTCAAAATCATGAACAACAGATAGCCGGCGACAGTCGAGATTAAGAGGTGCGGCGCGCCACAGAGTGCGCCATCGAGATGCGAGGACCTGTGTGCGGCAGCCATCCTTGGTGGGGAGAAGGAAGATGATCTCCCCAAGGATGGCGTCCAGGAGATCGCTGATGCGGTCCGCCCGATATTCTACGGGTTCCTCAGATCCAGGGGGGCGAGGCCGCTTCTGCCCGCGCTGCCGGGTGCAGGATCTACAGCCGGTGGCACCGCTGGCCGGAGCCTCATCTGTGTACATAGCAATCTGGAAGGAAAAAAAAGGCGGGAACATACATGTAGGACATTCAAAATCAATTCTCAAGATCTGGAAGAAAAAAAGGGCACAAACATATATGTAGGACATTCAAAATCAATTCTCAAGATCTGGCTATGAATTATTAGCACGCACGCTAACCCTAGTCGGATTATTAGCAAAAAAATTGTTTGTACAGAACAAACAATTAATCACTAACCATAGATACTATTCAAACAATCAATACACTACACAGATCTAATGAATCTTACTCTGATTTCATGGACTGAGTGAACATAACCAAGGGTTTCTGTTCCCAACAAAAGGGGGGGGGGGGGGTAACCGGTTTTCCGTCAGAGTCGGAGTCGTTGCCGGAGTAGCTGTGGACCTCCGGCTCCGGCTGGGGAGGCACGACGACGGCGACAAAGTCAAGGTCGCGCTGCTGCCCGCGCGAGACCTCGTCGGCGGCGACAGCAACCTCTGCGCCCAGCTTCATGTGTTGCGCGGGTGCTTCACCAGCCGATGGTGCGCTTCGGCAAAATCCTAATACACTCCATGCGGCGGTGACAACTGTGGATGGGGTGTGCGGCCGCGGATCGGGCGTGCCATTAATATGGAGCAGTGAGAGCGAGGTGGGCGGCGTTCAAAGGGCTGGCTTGCCTCCCAGTGAGCCTGCGCAGCGGACTGCTGGCACACCTACCGTCATTTCACACAGCTACTAGCACGCCCCACGGTGAGTGCGTAGCGAACACGCGCATGCCTCGGCCTCCCGGTCTGCCTGCTAGCATGCGTCTTGTCAACTCACGCGTGCTCGTACGGCACACGGGACGCGTGTGCGGCATGTATTATATTGATTTTTCTTTTTTGATGATTAATTCTGCCGCTTTATTGCTTAACCGAAGCACCGCACTTACATTTTGTTAGTCTAAAGCACACGGTTCGAATAAAGAGTTCGTTTGCGATATTGGTTGATAATTATTTATAATTTCCTGTATGTAAGAAGATTATATCAAAACTTGTCTCAAATTAAAATAATAATAATAATATCACAGTCTATTGGTGTCCATATGAGACCACGATAAGTTTCATGAATTTCAACTTAGTTTTGGATTTATTGGATTTTAAAATCAAGATTCTAGATGTTAGAAATTTCTTGCATGTGGACTAAACATGCACACAGAGACACGTACACATATGATTTTGCAATCCATTTTCGTGCACTATCACGGGTCTCATGTAGATCAAATTTGATTTTTGCACATTTAAATCCCTGGGAAATCAATCAATGTATAAAAAACGGATAGATGTTATCTATTTTTTTTCATTTTTCAACACTAAACTCCTTTGGTCGCATATTCGCTGCAGAAAAAGTTTGACATGCATCTTTGGGCCACATGCACGCGGTGGTCCTAGGACACTCACTCACGTGGGCCCGCGAGGTCGCCATCCAGCACTATGACATGCGATGAGAGTGGTTAATTTGACCAACAAGGATGGTCATTTTTTGGTTTTTGTTATACATACGGTAGGAGTATATATATAGTACGCGTTGAAGAGGGTGGCCGGGGGCAATACTACGCGTCATATTGGACACTCACTCGCGTGCGATGCTTCCATCCGTGGGCCCACGAGGTTGTCCTACATCACTTTAACCCAGCAAGGAGATTTCTTTTTGGGTTGTGTTGCGGTAGGAGTATATAGTACGCGTCGAAGAGGGAAGGAGGGGGCCGGGGCAGCACATATATACTACACACATGTCATGAATCGATCTCGCTCCGTGTGGGGACTTTTTGGTTTCCGAGGCAGGTGCCGCAAAGAAGTTGTGCATATTGGGTATTAAAAACACCACCAACACATTGGGCCACATGCGGATGATGGTTGTCACTCATTCGCCTGCGACTCTTCCCTCCATGGGCCCGCGAGGTCGTCGTCCATCTAATATATGACACAACGAGAAAGGTAATTTGACGAACAAGGAGGATTATTTTTGGGTTGTGTTACGGTACGTAGGAGTATATATTACGTGTCGAAGAGGGGAGGGGGGCAACATATATATACTACGTGTCATGAACCTCGGTTCGTGTGGGGGACTTAAAGGTTTCCGAGGCAGGTGCCACATCAAAGTTCTGCATATATATTAGGTATTCAAACATCACAACCACACATCTCCATACATGTGTTTGGCCCACAAGCAAGCGATGGCGGTTGTCCTCTAGAACTCACTCATGGGGTTATCAGCGAGATGCTTCGTCCATCTCTGTGTGCCCGCTTGGTCAATCACTTCGACCGACAGCGATAGAGGTTAATTTGATTTATAATTAGGAGGGGATTAAATTTTGGTTCGTCTTATACGGTTCGGTACATGCAACTATATACTTCACGCGCATGTGTACGCATGAATCGCTCCCACCGGGTCGAAGTGGGGGGGGGGGGGGGGAGGGTGGGGGGTTGGGGGTGGGGGAGGTGGGGGGGGTTGAGGCACCTCGTACCGCATCATGAACCAGATCTGTGTGGGGACTGTGCGTTTTTCGACGCATGCATGCGCTGACGAAGACATCTACCTAGGGTAGGGTAATAGGCCTGACCTAGACACCCTTACCCGAGGTCACTGCCCTAAGGCCAAGGGCATTCAAAGGATAGCACCATCTACCGACTGAAATCGCCACAGGGTGCAACCCACCCGACCAACAGTTCACTCGGATAACCCAATTCCATTCGACCGGGGTGTACTCACTTGACCACACCGGAAACCACTCGAAAGACAGAAGATCTAAGGTCACTCAGAATGGCAAGGGTCAGGCGTTCATTCCGTAGTCTTAATGATCATTTATTTGCCTTTATTGCTGGCGTTATCAGTAACGTCCTGTCTTTATAGACATTGAAACCCTTGTAACGTGGGACGGTTGGGGTCCTGGCGCACTCTATATAAGCCACCCCCTCCTCAGGCAC
Organism: Thinopyrum elongatum; assembly: GCA_011799875.1. Lineage (NCBI taxonomy): Eukaryota > Viridiplantae > Streptophyta > Magnoliopsida > Poales > Poaceae > Thinopyrum > Thinopyrum elongatum. The sequence goes on along the minus strand of CM022301.1, from coordinate 68,413,682 downwards.
AAGGGTTCGCACCCCCTGTAACTTCACGCATAAGTCAATCGACCGAGCCTCCGGGCACCGAGACGTAGGGCTGTTACTTCCTCCGAGAAGGGCCTGAACTCGTAAATCTTGCGTGCACAACCTCACCGTAGCTAGGATCTTGCCTCCTCATACCTACCCCCATTCTACTGTCAGACTTAGAACCACGACAGTTGGCGCCCACCATGGGGCAGGTGTCTTAGCAACTTTCCGGTGAGGTTGCGATTTTTTCCGATTCCCATCATCATGGTTTCGGGTGGAGGTTTGGCTGAGGGCCACGAGATCCGTCTCGGTGCGCTCGTCTTCATCGCCGACGACTCCGCCTGGCTCCAGGAGGCCCCCCTCGACGTCGAGACGTTCCCCATCCGCGGGGCGACCCACTTTCACGCATGTGTCCCCGGCGTCCTTCTGCGGCAGCCGTCGACCCAATATCGGTCGTTTCCTACGGCGTCTTCGTTCCCCGCTGTTCGTCGTCGCAAGCGATCTGGTCGATCGTGGCTTCAGCGGTGGGTGAAGCATGCAGTGGCACGTCAATCGGCCACTCCTCAAGTCGCGGCAATCGAGCCCGATGAATCTCTCTACGGCCTGTTCGATCTGTCGACTGGCTCCGTCGAGACTCTGTCCAAGTGCGACAGCAGCGATCCTACGGCGGAGGTCCTGATGGTCGACACGCCGCGTAGCCCGCCTGGCATGCGTCGCAACGGAGGCGGCGACGGCGGTGGCGATCTGTCGCGTGTTCACGAGGAATACCACCCCGAAACCCTCTCTTCACAGCGGAGGGAGGAACTTCACCGCCGCAACGAGGAAGCACTCCACACGCCCATCGTCGGAGAGACCTCTGAGGCTCGGGCCTTGGAGGCAGCGCGCTTGGCCACTTTGGCTGAACGCACTCGACTGGAAAATCTTCAGCATGCACTCGACGAACGTGCTCGGCAGCGGATTCCTGAGTCCAGTCGACGGAGGCAATTATTCCCTCCTGAACCTCAGGTATACCGCACTCCGATTCAGAATCTTGCAGCCGCAGCTCGTATAGCAGAATCCATCCAGCCATCCCAGTCAGAAGCTGGACGAGGTTTGATGCAGATCCGGGCTCTGCTCCGGGCGGCAGGAGACCAAAACACTGCAGTATCACAGTCGCGTGACAGAATCCATAGCAGATCTGTGGTGGCTGACACAGTTTAGTCGGCTCACAGCCCAAGATCGCCTCCGCAGCGTGAAGGGCGGGTGCATCGCCAGGATCAGCATTTGGGTCGGATCCACGAGCAGTACGATCATCGACTCGGCCGTGATGACCGCCGTCAAGCGCCTACACCCCCTCCGAGAAGCGGATCATATGTGCCCCGGCACTATGATGACAGGTGTCCGTACAGCGGAGGGCGGCGAACGCCGGTTGACCCAAGGGAGCCAGGGTTTGATGCGAGGTCAATTTTGGTGCAAGGTTTGGTCGACAGGAACCGAGCACACAGAGAGGGGCAAGGCAGGGATCGCCCGAGTGGAAGCAGGATTCATGTTTCGGGTCCCGAGTGTTTTAGCAGATCTATCAGAGCCGCTGAGATCCCCCCCCCCCCCCAACTTCAGGTTGGCGACTGGGGTCAGTAAGTTCACCGGTGAGTCGAAGACTGATACTTGGCTGGAAGATTACCGAGTGGCTGTCCAGATCGGTGGTGGAAATGATGAGGTAGCTATGAAACACCTTCCTCTCATGCTGGAAGGGTCGGCCAGAGCATGGCTGAATCAGTTGGCTCCAGGCAGTATATTCAGCTGGGAGGAGTTAGCCCGAGTGTTTGTCAGGACATTTGAGGGCACATGCAAATGACCTGCGGGGTTGACAGAATTGCAGCATTGTGTACAGAAGCCGAATGAAACTCTGAGGGATTACATCCAAAGATGGACCACATTACACCACATGGTAGAGAATGTATCCCAACACCAAGCAGTTTGTGCCTTCAAGGAAGGCGTTCGGTATCGGGAGCTTAACTTGAAATTCGGTCGGACAGGAGATATGTCTCTGACCCGAATGATGGAAATAGCCACCCGGTACGCTAATGGTGAAGAAGAGGACCGACTCCGTAGTGGGAAGGGCAAGCCAGTCGCCCAAGACACCGGAGTGGGTCGAAAGCAGAAACGCAAAGCCGAGCCAGCAGGTCCAGGTGAAGCTGCAGTTGTAACTCAAGGGAAATTCAAAGGAAAGCCCAAGGGACCCTGGATCTCCAAGAAGGTGAAAGATCAGGCTGGGAACGATGTGTTGGACTTGCCATGTCACATTCACACCAAGAAGGATGAAGAGGGAAATCTGATTTATCCCAAACACACCACTCGACAGTGTCGGCTCCTGATCCAGCAGTTCCGAGAAAAACAACCCAATGAAAAGGAAAAAGAGTCTGACAAGGATGGTGATCAGGAAGAAGATGATGACGGTTTCCCTAACGTCAATTCCACTTTGATGATTTTTGCTGACATTGAGAGTAAAAGTCGACTGAAAGTCATCAACAGAGAGGTAAACATGGTTGCTCCGGCAACGATGACATACTTGAAATGGTCAAAGACTCCCATCACATTTGACCAATCTGACCACCCACCGCACGTCGCCACCCCCGGGAGGCAAGCGTTGGTGGTCGACCCGGTCGTTGGGGGCACCCGACTGACCAAAGTCTTGATGGATGGTGGCAGCGGCTTGAACATTTTGTATGTAGAGACTCTTCGTGGGATGGGCATTCCGATGTCCAGGCTCAGTGAGAGCAACATGCGGTTCCATGGTGTCATTCCAGGGAAGAAAGCCGATTCACTCAGACAGATCACTCTTGATGTGGTTTTCGGTGACTCAAAGAATTACCGCAAGGAGAAGCTGGCATTTGAAGTTGTGGATTTTCACAGTGCCTATCATGCTATTCTGGGCAGAACTGCATATGCCCGTTTCATGGCTCGACCGTGTTACGTGTACCTCAAGCTGAAGATGCCTGGCCCCAAGGGTGTGATCATGGTCACTGGCAATCGGCAACGAGCAGAAGAGTGCCTCCAGAAGGGCTCTAAGATTGCCGATGAACAGATGGCAGCGATTGAAATGGAAGAGTATAAGAAGACTGCGGATCCGAGTGATTTGTTGCGCACTAAGAAGCCTGCTTCCGAGTCTGCATTTCAGTCGTCCAGTGAAACAAAGCCTGTTCACATTCACCCAACCGATCCCAGTGCTGCACCGACTCATATCTCAACAACACTCGACAGCAAATAGGAAGAAGCGCTCATCCAGTTCCTCCGTGAGAACTGGGACATCTTCGCATGGAAGCCATCTGACATGCCGGGTGTACCCAGGGGGCTGGCTGAGCACCGTTTGCGAGTCGATCCAAAGGCAAAACCCGTGAAAGAGCACCTCCGTCGGTCCGCTGCGGAGAAGAGAAAGGCAATCGGCGAGGAGGTGGCTCGGCTTTTGGCAGCTGAGTTCATCCGCGAGATTTACCACTCCGAGTGGCTCGCCAATGTTGTCATGGTTCCCAAGAAGGACGATTCACTCCGTATGTGCATTGATTTCAAGCATATCAACCGGGCCTGCCCGAAAGACCATTTTCCTCTCCCCCGCATCGATCAGATAGTCGACTTGACTGCGGGATGTGAGCGATTGTCCTTCCTGGATGCATATTCCGGGTACCATCAGATCCGACTGTATGGACCTGATGAAATAAAAACAGCTTTTATCACCCCATTTGGGTGCTTTTGCTATGTCACCATGCCCTTTGGTCTCAAGAATGCTGGTGCCACATTCATGCGCATGATACAGAAGTGCCTGCTAACTCAAATCAGTCGGAATGTGGAAGCATACATGGATGACATCGTGGTTAAGTCGCGCAAAGGTTCCGACCTGCTAACTGACCTTGCTGAAACCTTTGCCAATTTGAGAAGATATGATATCAAGCTTAATCCGTCGAAGTGTACATTTGGAGTTCCAGGTGGAAAGTTACTCGGTTTCCTCGTTTCCGAACATGGGATCGATGCAAACCCAGAGAAAGTTGGTGCAATCCTCTGAATGAAACGCCCTGTGCGTGTACATGACGTTCAGAAGCTTACTGGTTGTTTGGCCGCTTTGAGTTGATTCATCTCTCGCCTCGGTGAAAAGGCATTGCCTCTTTACCGACTGATGAAGAAATCTGATAAATTCGAGTGGATTCCTGAAGCTGACGCAGCGTTTGCAGAGCTCAAAGCCCTGCTTTCCACCCAGCCGGTGCTTGCTGCTCCAATCAGCAAAGAGCCTTTACTGCTTTATATAGCAGCCACTGGACAGGTTGTCAGTATAGTACTCACGGTCGAGCGGGAAGAAGAAGGTAAAACCTACAAGGTTCAACGCCCAGTGTATTATATTTCTGAAGTCTTAACTCCATCCAAGCAGAGATATCCACATTATCAGAAGCTTGTCTATGGAATCTACTTGACCACGAAGAAGGTTGCACATTACTTCTCAGATCATTCGATTACAGTCATCAGTGACGCTCCGTTGTCAGAAATTCTAAACAACAGAGATGCAACTGGCCGAGTGGCAATGTGGGCGATTGAACTCCTTCCGCTGGATATCAAGTTCGAGGCAAAGAAAGCGATAAAGTCTCAAGCGATAGCAGATTTCCTCGTCGAGTGGATTGAACAACAGTTACCGACCCAGATACAGTCGGAACATTGGACTATGTTCTTCGACGGGTCCAAGATGTTGAATGGATCAGGCGCTGGAGTGGTCCTGGTATCTCCACGAGGCGACAACCTCAGATATGTTCTCCAGATTCACTTTGATTCCTCCAACAATGAAGCTGAATATGAAGCACTCTTGTATGGGTTGCGAATGGCCATTTCACTCGGCGTCCGCCGCCTAATGGTTTACGGTGACTCAGATTTAGTGGTTAATCAAGTGATGAAGGAGTGGGACGTCAGGAGCCAAGCTATGACCGGTTATTGCAATGCGGTGAGAAAGTTAGAAAAGAAGTTTGAGGGGCTAGAGCTCCACCATATACCCCGACTAAAGAATCAAGCAGCTGATGACTTGGCGAAGATAGGATCCAAGCGGGAGCCTATTCCCAGCAATGTGTTTTTGGAGCATATTCACGCACCATCAGTTCAAGAAGATCCCTTCACAGAAGAGCCCCCACAGCCTAAAAGTTCCACTGATCCGACTGAAGTTGAAATCCCAGCTGTGGTCGACTTGATCATGGAAGTTTTGATTGTTATTCCAGATTGGATAGTGCCGTATATTGCATATATTCTCAGGAAAGAGCTTCTAGAGGATGAAGAAGAGGCTCGCCAGATTGTCCGTTGATCCAAAGCCTTCACAGTAATGGGGGAGCAACTCTATAGAGAAAGTGTCACGGGGGTCGTTCAGAAATGCATCACTCCGAAAGAAGGCTGAATGGTCCTCGATGATATTCACTCGGGAACCTGTGGTCACCATGCGTCTTCTCGGGCCGTCGTGGCCAAGGCATATCGAGCAGGGTTTTATTGGCCGCGGGCAAATGAGATGGCAAAGGAGATAATTGACAAATGTGAGGGCTGTCAGTTCTACTCCAACATGTCCCACAAACCCGCTTCAGCCCTGAAGACCATTCCACTCGTCTGGCCTTTCGCTGTTTGGGGTTTGGATATGGTGGGACCTCTGAAGACTGGCAGGAGTGGTTTCACCCATGTGCTTGTAGCAGTCGACAAGTTCACCAAGTGGATCGAAGCTAAACCTGTCAAAAACCTGGATGCAAGTACTGCGGTCAGCATCATCAGAGGATTAACATTTAGATATGGAGTCTCACACAGCATCATCACAGATAATGGGTCGAACTTTGATTCTGATGAGTTTCGAGCTTTCTGTGCATCCCAAGGCACTCAGGTCGACTATGCTTCAGTCGCCCACCCTCAGTCGAATGGACAGGCAGAAAGAGCGAACGGCTTGATTCTCAAAGGTCTGAAACCTCGATTGATGCGCGACCTCAAACATGCGGCCGGCGCTTGGGTAGATGAGCTACCGTCAGTCCTTTGGGGATTAAGAACAACACCAAATCGGTCGACTGGTCGAACCCCCTTCTTCATGGTCTATGGGGCTGAGGCTGTGCTGCCGAGTGACTTGCTTCACAATGCGCCCCGAGTAGAACTTTTTTCAGAAGCTGAAGCAGAACAAGCTCGAGAAGATGCTGTTGATCTTCTGGAAGAAGAAAGAGAGATGGCCTTGATCCGATCGACCATTTATCAGCAAGACCTTTGTCGATTATATGCCAGAAATGTGAAGGGTCGAGCATTTCAGGAAGGAGACCTTGTGCTCCGAGTGGACCAGCAACGGCCTCACAAACTTGCCCCCGCTTGGGAAGGTCCCTTCATCGTCACCAAGGTGCTCCACAACGGAGCGTATCACCTCTACAATGTGGAGCATAATAAAGACGAGCCGCACGCTTGGAATGCGGAGCTACTCCGCCGTTTTTATACTTAAGTGTTCAGACTGATGAGATGTAATAAAGAGTACCTTTCAGTTCGTTTATCAAAGACATGGTTTTACAGTCTCCTAAATGATTGTTGTTACTAATACATGTGTCCAAAATCCCCCAGTGGGTGGCTTAGCCGCGAATCCGATTCGCCTAAGTTTGTAAAATCCTACCGAGTGACGAGCAACCCTCTCACTCGGAGGCTTAGCTGCAGTCCTGCACTCGCCTAAGTTTAAGAAAATCCTACCGAGTGATGAGCAACCCTCTCACTCGGGGGCTTAGCTGTAGTCCTGTACTCGCCTAAGTTTAAAAAAATCCTACCGAGTGGTGAGCAACCCTCTCACTCTGGGGCTTAGCTGCAGTCCTGCACTCGCCTAAGTTTAAGAAAATCCTACCGAGTGATGAGCAACTCTCTCACTCGGGGGCTTAGCTGCAGTCCTGCACTCGCCTAAGTTTAAGAAAATCCTACTGAGTGACGATCCAACTCTCACTCGGGGGCTTAGCTGGCAGTCCGTACTCGCCTAAGTTTGTAAAAATCCTACCAAGTGGAGCAACCCTCTCACTCGGGGCTTAGCTGCAGTCCTGCACCGCCTAAGTTTAAGAAAATCCTACCGAGTGATGACAACCCTCTCACTCGGGGGCTTAGCTGCAGTCCTGCACTCGCCTAGTTTAAGAAAATCCTACCGAGTGATGAGCAACCCTCTCACTCGGGGCTTAGCTGCAGTCCTGCACTCGCCTAAGTTTTAAGAAATCCTACCGAGTGATGAGCAACCCTCTCACTCGGGGCTTAGCTGCAGTCCTGCACTCGCCTAAGTTTAAGAAAATCCTACCGAGTGATGAGCAACCCTCTCACTCGGGGCTTAGTGCAGTCTGTACTCGCCTAAGTTTAAAAAAAATCCTACCGAGTGATGAGCAACCCTCTCACTCGGGGGCTTAGCTGCAGTCCTGATCTCGCTCTAAGTTTAAAAAAATCCTACCGAGTGATGAGCAACCCTCTCACTCGGGGGCTTAGCTGCAGTCCTGCACTCGCCTAAGTTTAAGAAAATCCTACCGAGTGATGAGCAACCCTCTCACTCGGGGCTTAGCTGCAGTCCTGCACTCGCCTAAGTTTAAAGAAAATCCTACCGAGTGATGAGCAACCCTCTCACTCGGGGGCTTAGCTGCAGTCCTGCACTCGCCTAAGTTTAAGAAAATCCTACCGAGTGATGAGCAACCCTCTCACTCGGGGCTTAGCTGCAGTCTACACTCGCCTAAGTTTAAAAAATCCTACCGAGTGATGAGCAAACCCTCTCACTCGGGGCTTAGCTGCAGTCCTGTACTCGCCTAAGTTTAAAAAAATCCGACCGAGTGATGAGCAACCCTCTCACTCGGGGGCTTAGCTGCAGTCCTGTACTCGCCTAAGTTTAAAAAAATCCTACCGAGTGATGAGCAACCCTCTCACTCGGGGGCTTAGCTGCAGCCCTGTACTCGCGTAAGTTTAAAAAATCCTACCGAGTGATGAGCAACCCTCTCACTCGGAGGCTTAGCTGCAGTCCTGTACTCGCCTAAGTGTAAAACATGCTCCATCCTGATCTGCAAGGACGACGAGGTGCAGGTCGTCCGCGATCCTATCCTCAGAACTGCGTCTGTTCCGAGTGAAGATACAAGTTCCACTCGGAAATAAAAACAAGCATATTTAAGGGCAAACAAAGTTCGGACGAAGGAGCTTAAAAGTACTCGGGCATCAGGCCCGAGGAAGTTTTACGGTTACAAAATCACTCAGCATACCGAGGCAAATTGAACCGGATCATAAAAGTTCGGACGAAGGAGCTCAAAGTACTCGGGCATCAGGCCCGAAGGAGTTTTATGGTTACAGAATCACTCGGCATACCGAGGCAAATTGAATCAGATCATAAAAGTTTCATTCACTCCGCAGAGGGGCTGGCAGGCTCAACAAACTCGTCCAGGTCAATTCCATCTGCGATTCGAGTAGCAGCAGCAATGAAGGTCTCCATGAAAGACTGGAAGTCGAGTTTCTTGGTGTTGGTGACCTTGATTGCCGCTAGCTTCTCTTCTCTGGCTTCCCTGCAGTGGACGCGAACCAGGGATAAAGCTACGTCAGCACCACATCGAGCAGCGGACTTCTTCCACTCCTGCACTCGACCAGGAATCTCGTTAAGTTGAGTCATCAGAGACTCGAGATCGTTTCGGAGCGTGTCCCCTGGCCAGAGCGCTGTGTCGATCCGCGAAACTGGAACCTTGAGTCGAGCAAGATATTCCAAGGCACTGGCGAGGCGAGACTCCAGTCGAAGCACATTCATGGCTGCTTCATCTTTGACAGGGGAGTTGATAGGGTCCAAGTTCGTCTCGACTCGCCCAGTTTCTTCCTCGAAGTCTTGACAGAATTCTGCACTCGCAGAGAAATAATGAGTCGACAGCGGTATGATGAGTCGACGAAAGCAAACCAATTGCACAGAGAAAAGTACCATCAAGCATGAGGAATAATTTTTTGGCGAGTCCTCCCAGGTAGTCCTCCAGCTCGTCCCTCCTGCGGGTGATGTCTTCTACTTTGTCGGTTAGGGTTCGTTTGTCCTTCTTCAGACGAGTCACTTCTTTGTTGGCTTCGTCAAGAGCAGCCTTCAGCTTGGCATTCTCTCCCTCCAGCTGTCCGACTGAAGCCATCTTTTGGTCGGCAAGCGCCAGTTTGTCTTCGGCGGTTTTCTTCGAAACCGCAAGGTCAAGGTCCTTCTTCTCCAAAGCTTGTCTCATCATTTCTAGAAAGAATAACATTCGAATCAGAAAAAGGAGGAGAAAAGGTGGCAAGAGAACCGGTCGACAAACTTTCCTTACCAGCAGCGTCATCCTTAGCCTTCTGCAAGTTGTTTCGAGCCAACTCCAGGTCAAGATTGAGCTGAGTTTGCTTCTTCTCCAAGTCGGCAAACCGGGCTCCAAGATCACAAGATTTCTGTGTTCAGAAGATAGTCAGTCGGCAGACACAAAGACTACTGCCGAATCAAACATTCGCCAATAGTCTCGGGGACTACACCCAGTGGGTGCACTCAGCGTGCCCCCACTGGTCCGACTCTTTCAATCGACTTGGTCCGTCCAGTAAAAAAAAAAACTCTCAGACCATAGCCGACTGCCCGCAGTCGACTACGGTCTCGGGGACTACACCCAGTGGGTGCACTCAGCGTGCCCCCACTGGTAAAGGTTCCACTCGGCATGATCTGCCCAGCCCGAGTGGAAAAGATCTGTTAAAAGACCCCCGCCGAATCAAACATTCGACGGCGGTCTCGGGGACTACACCCAGTGGGTGCACTCAGCGTGCCCCCACTGGTTCAGAGATTCGATCAGCACAACCTAGTCGACTCAAGTGGAAAAACTACTCAACAGAAATTAAAACACCCAGTGGGTGTACAGACTGACAATGGGTGTGCAATTAAGGTTCCAAAACGCTCATCCACGGACGTCTTGCGGATAAAGCAGCAGTTCCTAAATATCATATCCCAACAGAACAAGCGTCAAGATGGAGTTCAGTCGGAAGTAAGCTAACCTGGACATTGGCTTGAAGTGCTGAGCTGGCATCATAGGCAGCTTGACTGGCCTCGCGCACCACCTTCATCTGCTCCATCATAACGCCAGCCTGGCGTATAGCCTCCTGGGCAGCACTCACTTGGTCTTCTGGGACTTGATGGGCGGTGGGAGGTGCAGTCGGTGTATCAGTTGCAGTAGCTTGAGAACTTGAGGCATGAAGTTGGGCAGACGGAGGAAGGGCCCGCACAGTCGACGACGAAGGACGAGCACTCGACAAGGGACTCGCAAAAGTAACGGAGGCACGGTTGAAGTCCCCGGATTGCTGGATAGCTGGTTCCGTCGCCGGCGTCGACTGGGGCGTCTTGCTCCTCCTACCCACGAGTTCCTGTGGCTCATCTTCATCATCGTCTTGAAGTTCAATAACATCTCGCGGAGCTGCAAAAGAATCGACCACAAGAGTTCAGTCGACTGTAGAATTGGCTAGCAAAGAAAAGATGAGATAACAGGGGTCATACCCGCTTTGGAGGTGACCGCGTCCTCCATTTCCTCGTCACCATCATCTTGGTAAGCAGAAGTCCCGGAGGTAGCAGCGCTGCAAATCTCAAGGTTCACTCGGTCAAGCAAGTGGATGGGTCGGCAACTGATATAAGATTCTTCGAACAAAGGGTGAAAACGAAACGCTTACGCAGAGGCGACGGGAACGTCAACCTTGATCTTGGGCAAAGCCTTCCGTGGCTTGGACGGCGCGGTCTTGAGCTGCTTCGGAGCCTTCTCAGTCGGCACCGGAGAAGATGTCTGAGTGCGCTTCGAAGTCTGTCCAGTCGGTGCTGCCACCTTGCCCCGGATACTTGCTGGGTCGTGCTTGTGCTTGGAACGCTTTTCCGTGCGAGGTGGAGAATCGACCTCCTCCTCACTGCTCGAGTTTTCCTGCTCTTCATCACTCTCCCCATCGGAGTTCCAGTTGCCATTGTCGCCTCCGCTCTCTTCTCCTTCCTGGATCTGCTCCCCGTTGGGCATCGAGTACATCTCAGTATATATCTGCGAAGCAAAGAATCGAACAAGCATCAGTCGGTTCCAAAGACAGTTTACAAATTAGAGTAAAAATCACTCGACGAACTTTGAATGGACCCAGGCGACTGAAAATGAAGTTGAAGTTTTTACAAAGATCACCGGCCCGGTTAGGATGCCTCTGAAGCATATAAATCGGGTCGGAACCATCTTCAAACCCTTCTCCACTCGGACCCAGATCCATTCGGGGGCTAATGACAAAGACATGTACCTAGGGTAGGGTAATAGGCCTGACCTAGACACCCTTACCCGAGGTCACTGCCCTAAGGCCAAGGACATTCAAAGGATAGCACCATCTACCGACTGAAATCGCCACAGGGTGCAACCCACCCGACCAACAGTTCACTCGGATAACCCAATTCCATTCGACCGGGGTGTACTCACTCGACCACACCGGAAACCACTCGGAAGACAGAAGATCTAAGGTCACTCAGAATGGCAAGGGTCAGGCGTTCATTCCGTAGTCTTAATGATCATTTATTTGCCTTTATTGCTGGCGTTATCAGTAACGTCCTGTCTATATAGACATTGAAACCCTTGTAACGTGGGACGGTTGGGGTCCTGGCGCACTCTATATAAGCCACCCCCCTCCTCAGGCACAAGGGTTCGCACCCCCTGTAACTTCACGCATAAGTCAATCGACCGAGCCTCCGGGCAACGAGACGTAGGGCTGTTACTTCCTCCGAGAAGGGCCTGAACTCGTAAATCTTGCGTGCACAACCTCACCGTAGCTAGGATCTTGCCTCCTCATACCTACCCCCCATTCTACTGTCAGACTTAGAACCACGACATGCGCCACATCGAAATGTTGTGCTTTTGGTATTCAAACATATATGCATGCATCACGCATGTCCATACATATGTTTGGGGCACATATATACATGCAGTGGTTGTCTTTGGACACTCTCCCTCGCTTGGTTATCATCGACGGCCTATATATTTGTGGGCCCGCGTGGACGTCCATCACTTCGACTAACAACGCGAGAGAGGTTACCAGGGTGGATTCTTCTTCTCTTGGTTCGCGTTACCGTATAGTCGTACGTCGATCATGGTGAGATTTGAGACCTAAGTTCGAGGGCTCGCATACACATGAATCCCTATATATATATAGTATACTATGCGTCGTGAACCCTCGCTCCGTGTGGGGACTTTCCGGTTCCAAAAGCACGCGGCCACATCAAAGTTGTGCATTGGGTATATTCAAACACCACATGACGCTTCATACATATGTTTGGGCCACATGCACGCAGTGGTTGTCTTCAGGCACTCCCTCGGGTGGTTATCGGCGACAAACTAGCCTATTTTGTAGGGCCGCGTGTGGAACGTCACTCCATGACTTTGACCCAACAAACAAGAGAGGTTATACGACCAAGGTGGTGATTCTTCTTGGTCAGTCTTACAATACGCCTTGGTGAGATGCCCCCTCCCACCGACTCAAAGTGTGTGTGTGTGTGGGGGGGGGGGGGCACAGTACTACTTCGTACTAGATGAACCTCCGTGGGGTCGGGGATGCCCGGTTAATTTTGCGATGCACATGTGCCACATCAAATTTGTGATTTGGTAACGCCAGAAGAACACATCTGTGGGCCCACACACGATCCACATTTGATCGGAAGCAAAGGGGGGAGGGGGGGCACAGTACTACTTCGTACTAGATGAACCTCCGTGGGGTCGGGGATGCCCGGTTAATTTGCGATGCACATGTGCCACATCAAATTTGTGATTTGGTAACGCCAGAAGAACACATCTGTGGGCCCGCATGATGACCCACAAGTATAGGGGATGTATCATAGTCCTTTCGATAAGTAAGAATGTCGAACCCAACGAGGAGCAGAAGGAAATGACAAGCGGTTTTCAGCAAGGTATTCTCTTCAAGGACTAAAATTATCGGTGACAGATAGTTGTATGATGAGATAATTCGTAACGGGTAACAAGTAACAAAAGTAAACAAGGTGCAGCAAGGTGGCCCAATCCTTTTTGTAGCAAAGGACAAGCCTGGATGAACTCTTATATAAAGCAAAGCGCTCCCAAGGACACATGGGAATTGTTGTCAGGTTAGTTTTCATCATGCTCATATGTTTCGCGTTCGTTATTTGATAATTGGATATGTGGGTGGACCGGTGCTTGGGTGCTGTCCTTCCTTGGACAAGCCTCCCACTTATGATTAACCCCTCTCGCAAGCATCCGCAACTACGAAAGAAGAATTAAGGTAAACCTAACCATGGCATGAAACATATGGATCCAAATCAGCCCCTTACGAAGCAACGCATAAACTAGGGTTTAAGCTTCTGTCACTCTAGCAACCCATCATCTACTTATTACTTCCCAATGCCTTCCCCTAGGCCCAAATCATGGTGAAGTGTTATGTAGTCGACGTTCACATAACACCACTAGAGGAAAGACAACATACATCTTATCAAAATATCGAACGAATACCAAATTCACATGATTACTTATGACAAGACTTCTCCCATGTCCTCAGGAACAAATGTAACTACTCACAAAGCATATTCATGTTCATAATTAGAGGAGTATCAATTATCATTGAGGATCTGAACATATGATCTTCCACCGAATAAACCAACTAGCATCAACTACAAGGAGTAATCAACACTACTAGCAACCCACATGTACCAATCTGAGGTTTTGAGACAAAGATCAGATACAAGAGATGAACTAGGGTTTGAGAGGAGATGGTGCTGGTGAAGATGTTGATGGAGATTGACCCCCTCTCGATGAGAGGATTGATGGTGATGACGATGGCGATGATTTCCCCCTCCCGGAGGGATGTTTCCCCGGCAGAACAGCTCCGCCGGAGCCCTAGATTGGTTCTGCCCAGGTTCCACCTCGAGACGGCGGCGCTTCGTCCCAAAAGCTTCCTTATGATTTTTTCCAGGGTAAAGACACCATATAGCAGAAGATGGGCGTCGGAGGCCTGCCAGGGGGCCCACAAGGACGGGGGGCGCGCCCTCCACCCTTGTGGCTAGCTGGTGGCCCCCCTCTGGTGCTTTCTTCGCCCAATATTTTTTATTAATTCCAAAATGACTCTCCGTGAAGTTTCAAGACTTTTGGAGTTGTGCAGAATAGGTCTCTAATATTTGCTCCTTTTCCAGCCCAGAATTCCAGCTGCCGGCATTCTCCCTCTTCATGTAAACCTTGTAAAATAAGAGAGAAAAGGCATAAGTATTGTGCCATAATGTGTAATAACAGCCCATAATGCAATAAATATTGATATAAAAGCATGACGCAAAATGGACGTATCAACTCCCCCAAGCTTAGACCTCGCTTGTCCTCAAGCGAAAGCCGATATCGAAAAATATGTCCGCATGTTTAGAGATAGAGGTGTCGATAAAATAGAATACAGACATGAGGGCATCATGATCATCTTTAGAACAGCAACATATTATGCCATATAATTTCTTATGTCAAAGTAATAATTCATTCACAAGGTAAAGTATGAATCAGAAACTTTATTGAAAACTAACAAACTATGATCTCAGTCATTGAAGCAATTGCAATTTATCATAACATTGGAAAGAGTCAATATAAGAGCTTTTCAGCAAGTCCACATACTCAACTATCATTTAGTCTTTCACAATTTCTAACACTCATGCGATACTTATGGGTTCAAAGTTTCCATCGGACACAGAGAAAGATAGGGGCTTATAGTTTCGCCTCCCAACCTTTTACCTCAAGGGTAATGTCAACAATAATACTTTATGATAACCTACATCCGAGGGGATATATATATATATATCCGGATCTCTCCAACACATAGTGCTTGCCAAAGGAAAAAGTGTAAAAAGGAAAGGTGAAGATCACCATGACTCTTGTATAAGGGTAGAAGATAAAAGTAAAAGATATGCCCTTCGCAGAGGGAAGCAGAGGTTGTCATGCGCTTTTATGGTTGGATGCACAAAATCTTAGTGCAAAAGAACGTCACTTTATATTGCTGCTTGTGATAAGGACCTTTATTATGCAGTCCGTCGCTTTTATTTCTTCCATATCACAAGTTCATATAAAGTTTATTTTCTTCACACTAATAGATCATACATATTTAGAGAGCAATTTTTATTGCTTGAACCGATGACAACTTACTTGAAGGATCTTACTCAATCCATAGGTAGGTATGGTGGACTCTCATGGCAAAACTGGGTTTAGGGATGTTTGGAAGCACAAGTAGTATTTCTACTTGGTGCAAAGAATTTGGCTAGCATGAGAGGGAAAGGCAAGCTCAACATGTTGGAGGATCCATGACAATATAACTTCTATTTGGATATAAGAAAACATAACCCATTATGTTGTCTTCCTTGTCCAACATCAACCTTTTAGCATGTCATATTTTAATGAGTGCTCACAATTACAGAAGATGTCCAAGATAGTATATTTATATGTGAGGCCTCTCTTTCTTTATTACTTCATATTAATTGCAACAATGACCAAAACTATGTTTGTCAACTCCCAACAAATTTTATTCATCATACTCTTTATATGTGAAGTCATTACTCTCCATAAGATCAATATATGATCTTTTTATTATTTTATTCCCTCAAGATCATAGCAAGAAAACAAAGCCCTCAACTCAAAACTACTCTTTATTATATAACTCACGGACTCGATTACATATATAGAGATCAAAACAAAACTCAAAGCTAGATCATACTAAAACTTTATTCTACTAGATCAAGATATAACCAAAAGGATCGAACTAAGAAAAACGATAAAAGTGAAGGTGTGATGGTGATACGATACCGGGGCACCTCCCCCAAGCTTGGCAGTTGCCAAGGGGAGTGCCCATACCCATGTATTTAGATCTCTTTCTTCGGAGGTGGCGATGATGGAGTTGTTGATGAAGTAGGCTTCCTTCTTAGCTTGCGCTTGAGGATAGCATTTTCCCCCCTTAAGTCATCGATCTACTGCTCAAGCCTTAATATCTTTTTACATAGTTCCTGTTTGTTTTCCTGCAAGAGACGAAAAGGGATAAACTCGATCTTAGGTATCTTTGCTTTATTAGGAAGACTTGACTTTTTGAACTCCACGTGCATGTCCCCAGGTTGGGGTAGTGGGACTTCCTCTTCATCGGAACTAGTCTCTTCTTTTCCTTTCCGGTCATAGTCCTCTTCTTCCTTCGTGGTCCAACCATAATACTCCACATCTCCATAAACCTTGGGGTCTGCAATGTAATCAGCTACATAGCTCTCTCCCTCTGAATCTTGGGACGACATCTTACTCCAAAACTGCTACAGAAATAGCTCAAAACGAAAACAGAGGATTTTGCCGTGGTACGGTGGTCAAAACCTTCGGGAGATTATATAATGAATTTTTACTGACCAAAAGAAGTATTGTGCAAGAAAACGGAGTCCGGAGGGCACACGAGGTGGCCACAAGGTCGGGGGGGGGGGGGCGCCCAGGGGGGTAGGGCGCGCCCTCCACCCTTGTGGACGCCTCGTGTCTCTTTCAGACTACTTTTAATTTTACTAATTTTTTAAATATTCCAAAACGGAGAAAAATTATCATTGGAAATGTTTTGGAGTTGGTTTACTTACCGTACCACATACCTATTCCTTTTCGGAGTCTGAAACGTTCTGGAAGGTGTCCCTTATGTACTCCTCCGGTGTTACGGTGTCAATAACATTGGTTTCAACATTTATGGGAGTACCTGAGATATAATGTTTGATTCTTTGACCGTTTACCACCTTCGGATTTGTGCCTTTGGCGTTGTTGATTTTGATGGCACCGGAACAATAGACCTCCTCGATAATGTAAGGACCTTCCCATTTAGAGAGAAGTTTTCCTGCAAAAAATCTTAAATGAGAGTTGCATAGCAAAACATGATCACCTACATTAAACTCACGCTTTTGTATCCTTTTGTCATGCCATCTTTTAACTTTTTCTTTAAATAACTTGGCATTCTCATAGGCTTGGGTTCTCCATTCATCAAGCGAGCTTATGTCAAATAACCTCTTCTCACCGGCAAGTTTGAAATCATAGTTGAGCTCTTTAATTGCCCAATAAGCTTTATGTTCTAATTCGAGAGGTAAGTGACAAGCCTTTCCATAAACCATTTTATATGGAGACATACCCATAGGGTTTTTATAAGCAGTTCTATAAGCCCATAATGCATCATCAAGTTTCTTAGACCAATTCTTTCTAGATCTATTAACAATCTTTTACAAAATCAATTTAATCTCTCTATTGCTCAATTCTACTTGACCACTAGACTGAGGATGATATGGGGATGGAATTTTATGGTTAACATCATTCTTAGCAAGCATTTTACGAAAAGCCCCATGAATAAAATGTGAACCACCATCAGTCATTAAATATCTAGGGACTCCAAACCTCGAAAAAATAACTTATTTAAGCATCTTAATAGAGGTGTTATGATCGGCACTACTAGTTGGAATAGCTTCTACCCACTTAGTAACGTAATCAACAGCAACTAAAATATGTGTATACCCATTAGAGGAAGGAAAAGGTCCCATATAATCAAAGCCCCAAACATCAAATGGTTCAATAACAAGTGAATAATTCATAGGCATTTCCTGACGTCTACTAATATTACCAATTCTCTGGCATTCATCACAAGACAAGACAAACTTATGAGCATCATTGAAGAGAGTAGGCCAATAAAAACCAGATTGCAATACCTTGTGTGCAGTTCTATCTCCAGCGTGGTGTCCTCCATAAGACTCGGAGTGGCACTTGCGTAGGATCTGTTCCTGTTCATGCTCAGGTACACAACGTCTAATAACACCATCTACTCCTTCTTTATAAAGGTGTGGGTCATCCCAAAAGTAATGTCTTAAATCATAGAAAAACTTTTTCTTTTGCTGGTATGTGAAACTAGGTGGTATAAATTTAGCAACAATGTAATTAGCATAATCAACATACCATGGAGTATTACGAGAAGCATTTATGACAACTAATTGCTCACCAGGAAAGCTATCATCAATAGGCAGTGGGTCATCAAGAACATTTTCTAACCTAGACAAGTTGTCTGCAACGGGGTTCTCAGCTCCCTTTCTATCAATAATATGCAAATCAAATTCTTGTAGCAAGAGAACCCATCTAATAAGTCTAGGTTTAGCATCTTTCTTTTCCATAAGATATTTAATAGCAGCATGATCAGTGTGAACAGTTACTTTGGAATCAACAATATAGGATCTGAACTTATCACAAGCGAAGACAATTGCTAGAAATTCTTTTTCAGTAGTAGCATAATTTCTCTGGGCACTGTCTGGAGTTTTACTAGCATAAAGAATAACATTCAATTTCTTATCAACTCTTTGCCCTAGAACAGCCCCAACAGTATAATCACTAGCATCACACATAGTTTCAAAGGGTAAATTCCAATCAGGTGGCTGAACAATAGGTGCAGAAATCAAGGCTTTCTTAAGTATTTCAAATGCTTCTACACAATCATCATAAAAAACAAAAGGAACATCTTTTTGCAAGAGATTAGTGAGAGGCCTAGAAATTTTAGAGAAGTCTTTAATAAACCTGCTATAGAAACTAGCATGACCAAGGAAACTTCTTATACCTTTGATATCTTTAGGACACGGCATCTTTTCAATAGCATCTACTTTAGCTTTATCAACTTCAATACCTCTTTCAGAAATTTTATGCCCCAAGACAATACCTTCATTAACCATAAAGTGGCACTTCTCCCAATTCAAGACAAGATTAGTTTCTTCACATCTCTGCAAAACTCGATCAAGGTTGCTTAAGCAATCATCAAAAGAAGTTCTGTAAACGAAGAAATCATCCATGAAAACCTCAACAATCTTTTCACAAAAGTCACAGAATATAGCAGTAATACATCTTTGAAAGGTAGCAGGTGCATTGCATAAACCAAAAGGCATACATCTATAAGCAAAGGTACCGAAAGGGCAAGTAAAAGTGGTCTTTTCCTGATCATCTTTTGACACAGGTATTTGAGAAAAACCAGAATAACCATCTAGAAAGCAAAAATGTGTATGTTTGGATAATCTTTCTAGCATTTGATCAATAAAAGGTAGAGGGTAATGATCTTTTCTAGTAGCTTTGTTTAATTTGCGAAAATCAATTACCATTCTATATCCTGTAACAATTCTTTGTGGAATCAATTCATTCTTATCGTTAGGAACAACAGTAATACCTCCCTTCTTAGGGACACAATGAACAGGACTTACCCACTGACTATCAGCAATAGGATAAATTATACCTGCTTCCAGAAGCTTTAGTATTTCATTTCTTACCACTTCTTTCATCTTAGGATTTAACCATCGTTGGTGATCAACAACTGGTTTAGCATCTTTCTCCAATTTAATTTTGTGCTGACATAGAGTGGGACTAATGCCCTTAAGGTCATCAAGAGTATATCCAATAGCAGCACGGTGCTTCTTCAGAGTTTTCAATAATCTCTTTTCTTCATGCTCTGAAAGGTTAGCACTGATAATAACAGGATATATCTTCTTTTCATCAAGATAAGCATATTTCAGAGTATCAGGTAATTGTTTAAGCTCAAACACGGGATCACCCTTAGGTGGAGGAGGATCCCCAAGGATTTCAACAGGCAAATTTTCAAAATAGGCCCTTGATTAAAGAATATCTCGTCTATTTCCCTTCTTTCATTCATAGACAGATCATTTTCATGGTCTAGCAAATATTGTTCTAAAGGATCAGTAGGAGGCACGGCAATAGAAGCAAGACCAATAATTTCATCCTTACTAGGCAATTCTTTATCATGGGGTTGTCTACGAAATTTAGAGAAATTAAAATCATGAGACATATCCCCTAAACCAACAGTAACAATATATTTCTCGCAGTCTATCTTAGCATTAATAGTATTCAAGAAGGGTCTACCAAATATAATGGGACAAAAGTTATCTTGTGGGGAACCAAGAAAAAGAAAATCAGCAGGATATTTTATTTTCCCACACAAGACTTCAACATCTCTAATAATTCCAATTGGTGAAATAGTATCTCTATTAGCAAGCTTAATAGTAACATCAATATCTTCTATCTCAGCAGGTGCAATATCATTCATAATTTCTTTATATAAGGAAAAAGGAATTGCACTCACACTAGCACCCATATCACATAAGCCATGATAACAATGATCTCCTATTTTAACTGAAACAACAGGCATGCCAACAACGGGTCTATGTTTATCTTTACTATCGGGTTTAGCAATCCTAGCAGTTTTATCACAGAAATAAATAACATGCCCATCAATATTATCAACCAAGAGATCTTTAACCATAGCAATACTAGGTTCAACTTTAATTTTCTCAGGGGGTGTAGGTGTTCTAGTATAACTCTTACGAACCACAGTTGAAGCTTTAGCATAATCCTTTATTCTAACAGGAAAAGGTGGTTTCTCAATATAAGCAATAGGAACAATAGGATCAACATTATAAGTAATAGTTTCTCCTTCAACTTTAATAGGTTCTACTACCTTAACTTCAATGGGAGGATTATATTTAAACCACTTCTCCTTAGGGATGTCAACATGAGTAGCAAATGATTCACAGAAAGAAGCTACTATCTCAGAGTCAAGTCCATATTTAGTGCTAAAATCATGAAAAGCATCGGTATCCATAAAAGATTTAACACAATCAAACTTAAGGTTTATACTTGACTCCTTACCTTCGTCGAGGTCCCAATCTTCAGAGTTGCGTTTAATTCTTTCTAATAAATCCCATTTGAATTCAATAGTATTCTTCATAAAAGAACCAGTACAAGAAGTATCGAGCATGGATCGATCATTATGAGAAAGCCGAGCATAAATTTTTTGAATAATAATTTCTCTTGGGAGCTCATGATTGGGGCATGAATATAACATTGACTTAAGCCTCCCCCAAGCTTGAGCGATACTTTCTCCTTCACAAGGCCAAAAATTATATATATAATTCCGATCACGATGACCAGATGCATAGGGTAAAACTTCTGATGAAATTCCAATTTCAATCGGTTGTAGTTCCATGATCCAATATCATCACATAGCCTATACCATGTCAATGCCTTCTCCTTCAAAGATAAAGGGAAGACCTTCTTCTTGACTTCATCCTCGGGCAAACCTGCAAGCTTAAATAATCCACAAACTTCATCCACATAGATTAGATGCATATCAGGATGTAATGTTCCATCTCCTGTGTAAGGATGTGCTAGCAGTTTCTCTATCATACCCGAAGGAATTTTATAATAAATATTTTTAGTAGGTGTAGTAGGTTGAGGAGAAACTCTTTGCTCTTCCTGTCGAGGTGAAGATACCCCAAACAAACCCCTCAAAGGATTACTTTCCATAGTAACAAGTGATAGTAAATTTCAGCACACTATATAAATGTTTCCTTACCAAATTCCACTCACCAAAGGCGCTTCACTCCCCGGCAACGGCGCCAGAAAAGAGTCTTGATGACCCACAAGTATAGGGGATCTATCATAGTCCTTTCGATAAGTAAGAGTGTCAAACCCAACGAGGAGCAGAAGGAAATGACAAGCGGTTTTCAGCAAGGTGTTCTCTGCAAGCACTGAAA
Organism: Thinopyrum elongatum; assembly: GCA_011799875.1. Taxonomy (NCBI): domain Eukaryota; kingdom Viridiplantae; phylum Streptophyta; class Magnoliopsida; order Poales; family Poaceae; genus Thinopyrum; species Thinopyrum elongatum. The sequence continues at coordinate 68,392,129 of CM022301.1, read as the reverse complement.
TTATCGGTGACAGATAGTTGTATGATGAGATAATTCGTAATGGGTAACAAGTAAAAAAAGTAAACAAGGTGCAGCAATGTGGCCCAATCCTTTTTGTAGCAAAGGACAAGCCTGGACGAACTCTTATATAAAGCAAAGCGCTCCCGAGGACACATGGGAATTGTTGTCAGGTTAGTTTTCATCATGCTCATATGATTCGCGTTCGTTACTTTGATAATTTGATATGTGGGTGGACCAGTGCTTGGGTGCTGTCCTTCCTTGGACAAGCCTCCCACTTATGATTAACCCCTCTCGCAAGCATCCGCAACTACGAAAGAAGAATTAAGGTAAACCTAACCATAGCATGAAACATATGGATCCAAATTAGCCCCTTACGAAGCAACGCATAAACTAGGGTTTAAGCTTCTGTCACTCTAGCAACCCATCATCTACTTATTACTTCCCAATGCCTTCCCCTAGGCCCAAATCATGGTGAAGTGTTATGTAGTCGATGTTCACATAACACCACTAGAGGAAAGACAACATACATTTTATCAAAATATCGAACGAATACCAAATTCACATGATTACTTATAACAGGACTTCTCCCATGTCCTCAGGAACAAATGTAACTACTCACAAAGCATATTCATGTTCATAATCAGAGGAGTATTAATTATCATTGAGGATCTGAACATATGATCTTCCACCGAATAAACCAACTAGCATCAACTACAAGGAGTAATCAACACTACTAGCAACCCACAGGTACCAATTTGAGGTTTTGAGACAAAGATCGGATACAAGAGATGAACTAGGGTTTGAGAGGAGATGGTGCTGGTGAAGATGTTGATGGAGATTGACCCCCTCTCGATGAGAGGATTGATGGTGATGACGATGGCGATGATTTCCCCCTCCCGGAGGGATGTTTCCCCGGCAGAACAGCTCCGCCGGAGCCCTAGATTGGTTCTGCCCAGGTTCCGCCTCGAGACAGCGGTGCTTCGTCCCAAAAGCTTCCTTATGATTTTTTCCAGGGTAAAATACACCATATAGCAGAAGATGGGCGTCGGAGGCCTGCCAGGGGGCCCACAAGGACGGGGGGCGCGCCCAGGGGGGTAGGGCGCGCCCTCCACCCTTGTGGCTGGCTGGTGGCCCCCCTCTGGTGCTTTCTTCGCCCAACATTTTTTATTAATTCCAAAATGACTCTCCGTGAAGTTTCAGGACTTTTGGAGTTGTGCAGAATAGGTCTCTAATATTTGCTCCTTTTCTAGCCCAGAATTCTAGCTGCTGGCATTCTCCCTCTTCATGTAAACCTTGTAAAATAAGAGAGAAAAGGCATAAGTATTATGCCATAATGTGTAATAACAACCCATAATGCCATAAATATTGATATAAAAGCATGATGCAAAATGGACGTATCACCGCACACGGTCCACATTTGATTGGAAGCAAAGGGGGGAGGGGGGGTTGATGTACTCCTTTCAGTTTTGTGTTACGGTACAGTGAGATGTCAGACCTAGCTATTTGGGCATGCGTCATAGCTAAGGATTCCCCTCCCGGCAAGACGAAGTGGTTTGTGTGTGTTTTTGGGGGGGGGGGGAGGCTAGCAATAATAACGTGCGCTTTGTGCGACAGGTGCCACATCAAAGTTGTGCATTGGGTATTTGAACATCAAACCACCCTTTTCATACATATATTTGGTCCACATGCAAGTGTGTTCGTGTTCTGACCCTTTCCCACATTTTTTTGGCCAAATTTATAAACAGCAGACGAGTCGGACGCAGCAACCGTCTATGATCGGGTACGAAACAGACACGGTTCCCTAGGACTACTCGTGTGCCGCGCCCCTGCCCCTGTCACCCACATGATCATAGTAGATTGGGCTCCACGAGGCTTCCCTCCCCCTCTCGAAAATATCTACTCCCTCGCAATCTCGAAAATATCTACCCGCGTCCGCGTAGATGGTTTTTCTGTTTGATAGCACACGATTAGTATGTCTGGACCGTGTGCGATGTCTGTTACTCCCGCTCTGCTTCAATCAGTAGATCCAAATTTTCAGTAGCCCCGGCATTTTACTCCCGCCCCACTCTGCTTCAATCCCTTGATCCAAATTTTCGGTAGCCCCGCCTAGTAAAATTTTCAGTACCCGCGACATTTCCTCAAACACTGTGACGCCCCCGGCCCGATCGTGCACTAATCATACACGCACATGCACACGATCAAGCCTAAGGACTCACGGGAAGATATCACAACACAACTCTAAAACATAAATAAAGTCATACAAGCTTTATATTACAAGCCAGGGGCCTCGAGGGCTCGAATACATAAGCTTGCGAACAAGCGTCAGCGGAAGCATCAGATATCTGAGTACAGATATGAAATAGAAACAGAAAGGCCTTTAGAAAGGCGGGGCAAAATAAAACACTACGATCGAAAGGCGAAGGCCTCCTGCCTGGGACCCTCCGATCCTACTCCTGGTCGTCAGTCAACTCGTAGTAGTATCCATCCTCTGGGTAGTAGTAGTAACGATCGTCGGGGCATCTGTCTCAGGGGGCTCCGTCCTCTGGTCACGTCAAACTGATATGGGGAGAAAAAGGAAAACAAAGCAACCGTGAGTACTCTGAAGTACTCAGCAAGCAAGGATCTACACTACATATGCAACATTATCAAGGGGAGGCTGTATATGTGGACTGGGCTGCAGAAATGCCAGAATAGAGAGAAGGCCTAGTCCTATCGAAGACTAGCATCTTCAGCGGTCTTGTAGCAGTAGAAGAGAGTAGAACAATACCATATAATGTAGCAGTAATAATATCAACCTCATCCTGAGATCCTTTCTCGACTCCCTGCGAGAAAGCAATCCCAGAGCCATATATACAGGTCTCATCACAGGTATCCAGTTCTAAATTGTATCAATCAGGATACAACTCCGAGTGTCCTTTACCGTAGGACCGGCTATCGATAGAAGTGTTCTTCCCTGCAGGGGTGCACCAACTTACCCAACACGCTCGATTAACTTCGGCCGGACACACTTTCCTGGGTCATGCCCGGCCTCGGCCAAACGACACATCGCAACCCTACCTACAGCTCAGCAGAGAGGTCCCCGCCGGTCTACGTCCTAAGCGCAAGGGGGTCTTGGCCATCGCCCCTCGCCCTCCGGGTCGTTGCGCACAGGGTGGATACCAGCATCGCCTCGGGTGGCCGACACGATCCGACCGTGCCGCAGTGCTGAACTGGACATCTGACAGAGCTTTCGGCTGATGCATACGATGTAGAACGCCCATACTATGCCCACGTGATGGTTAGTGCTATCAGGCCAGAGGCCTGCTCGGATCAAATATCCAAATCGTTAGGACTAGGGCTTGCGGTAACGAGCAGAGACTCACGAAAGATGTGACCCCGTCGCCCCGTCTCGAGGACTTGCGGCAAGGGTTAAGAATGCCCGGCCGTGCCTCGTATTCACCACTCGGGCACCACACTGGCAACCCGCCTTCACATCACACGCGGGTACCCCTCAGGGTCGACCCGCCTTTCCAAGTAACATTGTAAAGTCCAAGTATCCGTGTGTCCATAACATCAGGGAATCCGAGGTATCACCCTCATTGAATTCCCACTCGATGTATCCGTCAAGGTGAACTAGGAGGAATCACCCTCACTGGGTCCACACTTGAGGTGTTGTACGACAGCGTCGTTATCGGAAGCGGTGAAGGAGGAATCACCCTCGATGACCATGACCGAATAACTACTCTACAGAGTTAACATCAGAAGTGCTACATGAGGTTTCACCCTCGACACTCGATAGTAACGCTGCAGTGTCGTTACAACTAAGGGGGGTGATGTGCGGTGTCGGGTCCTGGTCTTCAATCCCATTGATCGGGTCTTCTGACGATCCAGCGCGGCAGTCGGGATAAGTGGGGTCACTAATAGGTCTCTACCCAGCCTAGACTAAACAGTTTAGGATATGTAGGTAATTATCAACAGCAGGTTACAATGAACAGGCTATGCATCAGAATAGGTAAAGCAGCAGCAGAAGTAATTCTAATGCAAGCATGAGAAATTAGAATGGGCGATATCGGTATGCTCAAGGGAGGGGCTTGCCTGGTTGCTCGGCGGCAAGGGCAAGGTCGTCTATGGTGTCTTCGGGATCCGGAGCTGCGTCGGTCTCGGGGACGACGTCGGGGTCGGGGGCTATCGAGAGAGAAGAGGGGGAGGAAACAGTATAAATATATAGCAAACATGAGCATGACAAATACGATACACGGTGCTAGGGGTAGTCTAACGCAGCATCACACGTAACAGACGGAGCGGGAGAATATCTGACGATATTTCCCGGGTCTTTGGAATTGTCGGACAGAGGATAAGAGGGGAACGGTTGCAAGTTCGGATAGTTAGGGACGCGTGACGGACGAACGGACCGCGTATTCAGATTCGTCTCGTCGTTCTGAGCAACTTTCATGTACAAAGTTTTTCGATCTGAGTTACGGATTATTTAATATGATTTTCTAAAGTTTTTATTAATTTCTGGAATTTAATTAATTATTTAAATTAACATTATCCGAAACAGTGTCTTGCTGACGTCAGCATGACGTCAGGACCAGTGGGTCCCACCTGTCATAGGCTGTTAGGTTAATTAGTGATTAACTAATTAAATTACTGTTTAATTAACACTAACTACTTAATTAGATTAACCTAATCAGGATTAATTAACTTAATTAATTAACTAATTAATTATTTAATAAATTAATTATTTTTTTATTTATTTTAATTTTTCGTTTTTAAGGGCTGGGCCCCGTTCGTCAGCGTCACAGGGGCACTGGGCCCCACCGGTCAGTGGCACAAGGGCCACGGGCGGGCCACGGGCGCAGCGCGGCGCCCGTGCGCGGGCGTGCGCGCGCGTGGGAGTGCGCGAGCGGCGGCGGCGCGTGCGCGCGAGCGCAGGCAGGCGCGGGCGAGGCAAGCGGGCGATGGGCGTGGCAAGAGCGGGCGGAGCAGCGACGCTAGGCGAGCAGGGGCGGCGCACGGGCGGTCGGCAGCAGCGGCAGGCGGCGCGCGTAGGCAGCATCAGAGCGGGGTGGCCATGCGCGGGCGGTGAGGCACGGCCAGAGAGCCGGCGACGCGGTCAGCGCCGGTGCGGCCGCGTGGTGGGCGCGGGCGACGGCCGGGGCAAGGCCGGGGCGCGGCCCAGGCGTAGAGGCGGAGCGGGGCGAGGTGCGGGCGCGGTGCGGGGCTGCGGTGAGCGCGGCGGTGACCGAGGGGAGAGCAGGGGCGCGGGCAGCGCGGTGCTCACCGCGAGCTGTAGGGGGTGGGGTGGCCGCTGTGCACCTCGAGAGGCTCTAGGGGGAGACGGGGACGAGGTCGACGACGGAGAGGGGGAGGCGCGACGAGGTCCGGTGAGGGAGAGGACGAGGAGGACGGGGCGGCGGCGTCGGGCAACGGGGTCGAGGTCGAGCGGCGGGACGAGGAGGCCCGGCGGAAGGGCGGCACTGGCGAGGTGGCGTCGAGGCGCAGCGGCGATGGAGAGCGGGGCGGCGCGTCGCCGGGGTCGCCGGGGGGGTCGATCCCGATCCAGGATTTCTGGATCGGGGGGGGGGGGGAATGAGCGAGGGGTGGGGTAGCGGCTAGGGTTACGGGATTAGGGGATAAGGGGATGGGGTGGGCCGCGGGTTTGGTGGCCTGGTGGCCAGCTGGGCCACGACCCATTTTGGTCCGGGGGGGGGGGGGGCTTTTCCTTTTTCTTTTCTTTTCTCTTTTTATTTATCCATACCCCCGTTTTGTAAATAGTTAGGGCTCAATTGAATTTTGTAAAACATTGACCTGGTCCATAAATACCATTGCTTTATTCCCTAACACCTAAAATTAGTTTGGACAAAACATCATTTCATACTTAAATTAGATTTAATAAATGGTTATTAAATATTGTTTTTAGTCGCTGTTTGAAGATGTTTGAGTCACTTACCCAACTCCAATGATGTTGGTTTCAATTTTAGAATTGTCTCTGATTTATTTGCTATTTAATGAACAATTTAGTTTCTATGTTGGACAACTTTTATTTTCCACTTTCATTTAAATTTGAATTTGAGGTTAGGAGTTGAAATGCAATATGATGTTAATGATGATCATGCACTGTTAATCATGCTGACGTGGCATAATCAAAATGGGATTACTGTAGTTAACCACCGGGGGTGTTACAAATCTCCTCTACTAACAAGAATTCTCGTCCCGAGAATTAAGAAGTAGAAGGAAAAAGTTCGGGGTATTCCGCACGAAGATTATCCTCGCGTTCCCAAGTGGCTTCATTTTCAGTATGATTTGACCACTACACTTTGAGGAACTTGGTAACCTTCTGACGGGTTCGACGTTCAGCTTCATCGAGAATGCGGATCGGATGTTCCTTATATGAAAGATCATCATGCAATTCGAGCATCTCGTGATCCACAGCTCGGTGTGGAGATTCCTTGAAGCATTTACGAAGTTGCGACACATGGAAGACGTCGTGGATATGAGAGAATTGCGGCGGCAAATCCAATTTATACGCCACTTGACCACGTCTTGCAATAATGCGGAAAGGACCAATGTAGCGCGGAGCTAACTTGCCCTTGATTCCAAAACGGTGAGTGCCTTTCATAGGTGTGACACGAAGATAAGCTTGATCACCAGGTTGATAAGTCAAACCCCATCGTTTGCGATCATAGTTGCTCTTCTGGCGGTCCTGAGCCGCCTTGAGATTTTCCCGGACAATACGAACTTGTTCTTCGGCTTGTTGAATAATATCTGGACCCACGAGCGGTCGTTCCCCAGTTTCTGACCAATTCAGAGGGGTTCGACACTTACGTCCATAGAGAACTTCAAAGGGGGCCATTTTCAGACTGGCTTGATAGCTGTTGTTATAAGAGAACTCGGCATATGGAAGAGATTCTTCCCACTTCTTGCCGAAAGAAACAACACAAGCTCGTAGCATGTCTTCAAGCACTTGATTGACTCGTTCAACTTGGCCTTGGGATTGAGGATGATAAGCTGAACTCCAGGTAATATGAGTTCCCACAGCCTTTTGGAAACTTTCCCAGAAATGACCAGTGAATATGCTGCCACGGTCTGAACTGATCTCTTTCGGAATACCGTGGAGTGAAACAATTCTGGAGATATATAACTCTGCTAACTGACTAGCAGTGATCGTCTCCTTGACAGGCAGAAAGTGTGCAACTTTGGAGAGTTGGTCGACAATGACAAGAATAGCATCGTGACCCTTCTGTGACCTGGGAAGTCCTGTAACGAAATCCATCTGAACCTTATCCCATTTCCATAAAGGAATAGGAAGTGGTTGCAGAATTCCAGCAGGCTTCTGATGTTCTGCTTTAATGCGTCGACACACATCACATTCAGCAACATATCGAGCAATGTCTTGCTTCATTCTAGACCACCAGTACCTTTGACGGAGATCACGATACATCTTGGTGCTACCCGGATGAATAGACAGCGGGGTATCATGTGCCTCCTTCATAACTTTGTCAGTCATAAGCTCGAAGCGAGGTACGACAATGCGGTCTCTGAAATACAAGGTTCCATCTTCAGACAGCGAGAAATCCCTGTACTTTACAAGGTGAAGGTCTTTCTTCATCAGATCAATTTCAGCATCTTTAGCTTGCGCATTCTTAACAGCTTTCTCAAGGTCTGGTTCAACAACCAAGGTTTTTAGGTATCCTTGGGGAACTATCTCGAGATTTAGCTTTCGAAGCTCTTCATACAGAAGGGGTTGCTGTAGCTGAACCTCAAGTTCGCAGCAATAGGATTTGCGGCTCAACGCATCAGCCATTACATTAGCCTTGCCAGGGGTATAAGAAATACCCAAATCATAGTCCGCAATGGTCTCCATCCATCTTTGCTGACGGAGATTCAGAGATGGCTGAGTGAACAAGTACTTCAGACTTTTATGATCCGTGTATATCTCGCAACGATTACCGAGGAGGTAATGTCGCCACAACTGCAGTGCATAGATGACAGCAGCTAGTTCTAGATCATGTACCGGATAATTCTCTTCATGTGGGCGCAACTGACGAGAGCCATAAGCAATCACTTTACGCTCTTGCATTAGGACACAGCCTAATCCTTCACGGGATGCATCACAATAAATCACAAAGTCTTTACGGGAATCTGGAGGAGCAAGTACTGGGGTATTGTAACGGATTGACATCTGCCCCAGTGGATAAAGAATGTACTCTGGATGTATCCCTGCTCGAACAGCTGGTAGCTGCGTCGCAGGGTGTGGTGGAAACAAACGATCCATCTGAAACAGAGGAAACTCATGATTGTCAAAAGACAAGGAGAAGTATAACCGATCTCGGAGAGAAAGGTTAAACAAAACAATGGAAAGGAAAATGATTATCAGACTAATCAGATCAATGTCAGGGAAATCGCACATATATCCAGCTCTCCGGGTGGACGAGAATTACGAGATCCTAAGTGTCGGCGTTAGTAAACTTTAGTTAACCCGAAATGAAGAGAGGTCAGAGTCCCAGTGTAAAGATGAGGAATAAAAGATCCTAATACCACCCAATTGGCGACGTGGGCCCGTAAGCCACACAGCCAAGTTAGTAAAACAGTTTTCCGGTTTCTAGACTCAACTTCGGCCAAGGAGTTGGAAAGGGGGTTCCTACAGGCAGTCGGCTCTGATACCAACTTGTGACGCCCCCGGCCCGATCGTGCACTAATCATACACGCAAATGCACACGATCAAGCCTAAGGACTCACGGGAAGATATCACAACACAACTCTAAAACATAAATAAAGTCATACAAGCTTTATATTACAAGCCAGGGCCTCGAGGGCTCGAATACATAAGCTTGCGAACAAGCGTCAGCGGAAGCATCAGATATCTGAGTACAGATATAAAAGAAAGTACAGAAAGGCCTTTAGAAAGGCGGGGCAAAATAAAACACTACGAACGAAAGGCGAAGGCCTCCTGCCTGGGACCCTCCGATCCTACTCCTGGTCGTCAGTCAACTCGTAGTAGTATCCATCCTCTGGGTAGTAGTAGTAACGATCGTCGGGGCATCTGTCTCAGGGGGCTCCGTCCTCTGGTCACGTCAAACTGATATGGGGAGAAAAAGGAAAACAAAGCAACCGTGAGTACTCTGAAGTACTCAGCAAGCAAGGATCTACACTACATATGCAACATTATCAAGGGGAGGCTGTATATGTGGACTGGGCTGCAGAAATGCCAGAATAGAGAGAAGGCCTAGTCCTATCGAAGACTAGCATCTTCAGCGGTCTTGCAGCAGTAGAAGAGAGTAGAACAATGCCATATAAAGTAGTAGTAATAATATCAACCTCACCCAGAGATCCTTTCTCGACTCCCTGCGAGAAAGCAATCCCAGAGCCATATATACGGGTCTCATCACAGGTATCCAGTTCTAAATTGTATCAATCAGGATACAACTCCGAGTGTCCTTTACCGTAGGACCGGTTATCGATAGATCATCTTGCAATTCAAGCATCTCGTGATCCACAGATCGGTGCGGAGATTCCTTGAAGCATTTACGAAGTTGCGACACATGGAAGACGTCGTGGATATGAGAGAATTGCGGCGGCAATTCCAATTTATACGCCACTTGACCACGTCTTGCAACAATGCGGAAAGGACCAATGTAGCGGGGAGCTAACTTGCCCTTGATTCCAAAACGGTGAGTGCCCTTCATAGGAGTGACACGAAGATAAGCTTGATCACCAGGTTGATAAGTCAAACCCCATCGTTTGCGATCATAGTTGCTCTTCTGGCGGTCCTGAGCTGCCTTGAGGTTTTCACGGACGATATGGACTTGTTCTTCGGCGTGTTGAATAATATCCGGTCCAACAAGAGGTCGTTCCCCAGTTTCTGACCAATTCAGAGGGGTTCGGCACTTACGTCCATAGAGAACTTCAAAGGGGGCCATTTTCAAGCTGGCTTGATAGCTGTTGTTATAGGAGAACTCGGCATATGGAAGAGATTCTTCCCACTTCTTGCCAAACGATATAACACAAGCTCGCAACATGTCTTCAAGCACTTGATTAACTCGTTCAACTTGGCCTTGGGATTGAGGATGATAAGCTGAACTCCAGGTGATATGAGTTCCCATAGCCTTTTGGAAACTTTCCCAGAAATGACCAGTGAATATGCTGCCACGGTCTGAACTGATCTCTTTCGGAATACCGTGGAGTGAAACAATTCTGGAGATATATAACTCTGCTAACTGACTAGCAGTGATCGTCTCCTTGACAGGCAGAAAGTGTGCAACTTTGGAGAGTTGGTCGACAACGACAAGAATAGCATCGTGACCCTTCTGTGACCTGGGAAGTCCTGTAACAAAATCCATCTGAACCTTATCCCATTTCCATAAAGGAATAGGAAGTGGTTGCAGAATTCCAGCAGGCTTCTGATGTTCTGCTTTAACGCGTCGACACACATCACATTCAGCAACATATCGAGCAATGTCTTGCTTCATTCTAGACCACCAGTACCTTTGACGGAGATCACGATACATCTTGGTGCTACCCGGATGAATAGACAGCGGGGTATCATGTGCCTCCTTCATAACTTTGTCAGTCATAAGCTCGAAGCGAGGTACGACAATGCGGTCTCTGAAATACAAGGTTCCATCTTCAGACAGCGAGAAATCCCTGTACTTTACAAGGTGAAGGTCTTTCTTCATCAAATCAATTTCAGCATCTTTAGCTTGCGCATTCTTAACAGCTTTCTCAAGGTCTGGTTCAACAACCAAGGTTTTTAAGTATCCTTGGGGAACTATCTCGAGATTTAGCTTTCGAAGCCCTTCATACAGAAGTGGTTGCTGTAGCTGAACCTCAAGTTCGCAGCAATAGGATTTGCGGCTCAACGCATCAGCCATCACATTAGCCTTGCCAGGGGTATAAGAAATACCCAAGTCATAGTCCGCAATGGTCTCCATCCATCTTTGCTGACGGAGATTTAGAGAAGGTTGAGTGAACAAGTACTTCAGGCTTTTATGATCCGTGTATATCTCGCAACGATTACCGAGAAGGTAATGTCGCCATAACTGCAATGCATAGATGATAGCAGCTAGTTCTAGATCATGTACCGGATAATTCTCTTCATGTGGGCGCAACTGACGAGAGCCATAAGCAATCACTTTACGCTCTTGCATTAGGACACAGCCTAATCCTTCACGGGATGCGTCACAATAGATCACAAAGTCTTTACGGGAATCTGGAGGAGCAAGTACTGGGGCAGACGTTAGCTTGTCTTTGAGTATTTGAAAACTTTCCTGACATTTTTCTGTCCATTCAAACTTAACGCCCTTGTGAAGCAGATCAGTCAAAGGCTTAGCAATCTTAGAAAAAATTCTCGACAAAACGACGGCAATAACTTGCAAGACCGAGAAAACTTCTCACTTGCTTGACGTTCTTCGGAGGAGTCCAGTCAAGTATAGCCTGAACTCGTTCTGGGTTAACGGCAATGCCATCTTTCGAAATCACATGGCCGAGATATGTCACTTCAGACAACCAGAATTCACATTTAGAATATTTGGCATACAGTTGGTGTTCTCGGAGCCTTTCCAGTACAAGACGGAGGTGTTCAGCATGTTCTTCCTTATTCTTTGAATAAACCAGAATATCATCTAGATATACCACGACGAACTTGTCGAGGTAATCCATGAAGATATAATTCATCAGACGGGAAAATGTGGCTGGAGCATTGGTTAAGCCAAATGACATGACAGTGTACTCATAAGAGCCATAGCGAGTAACAAAAGCAGTCTTCGGAATATCCTCTTCACGAACACGGATCTGATGGTAACCCAACCTCAAATCAAGTTTAGAGAATACCGATGATCCAGTAAGTTGATCATACAAATCATTGATCCGAGGAAGCGGATATTTATTCTGAATGGTGGCTTGGTTAATGGGCCGATAATCCTGAACCAATCGGTTAGTTCCATCCTTCTTCTTAACGAAGAGTGAAGGTGCTCCCCAAGCAGAGGAACTGGGGCGGATGAAACCTTTCTTAAGTGACGTGTCGATTTCTTCCTTAAGTTCCAAAAGGTGATGCGGAGGCATCTTATAAGGGCGCTTCGCAATAGGAGTTGTGCCAGGCTTCAAGTCGATGACAAACTCAACAGCTCTGGCAGGGGGAATTCCTGGAAGTTCTTCTGGAAAGACATCTTGAAAATCGCGAACAACGGGAACGTTCTCGATGCCTTCAAGCGGTGAAGCATTCAATGCATTCAGAACATATATCTGGCTCTCAGCATCCTGAGCTATTCGGGCTGAGTATTTGACTGTCTGGCCAGAAGGGTGAGTGAGCTGGACTGTCTTAGTAGCGCAATCAATCAAAGCATTATGGGCAGTCAACCAGTTCATACCGAGAATGATGTCTATGTCGGAAGGTCCAAGAGCAATAAGGGAAGCAGAGAACATCAACCCTTCAATTTTGATCTGATTGTTGTGACTTACCATCTTGGTTTGCCACCTGGAACGGGGGGTGATAATCTCTAACGGTGTGGGTAACAGCTCTAGATGTAGCTCATGCCGCTGAGCAAATTGTTGAGACACAAAGGAATCTGATGCTCCTGAGTCGAAAAGGACAGAAGCTGCAACTGAATTAATCGGGAGGGTACCCATCACAATGGTTGGTTCTTTCTGAGCCTCTTCTGTATTGACATGGTTAGCATGGCCCAGTATAACAGCAGAAGGTTTGGCATTGGGATTCCTGGGCTGACGAGCTCGGGCATCTCGATTTTGGTTCGGACGGCAATTGGTAGCACGGTGCCCTGGTTGACCACACTTGAAGCAATTCCGATCATTATGGGGAGGAGCTACAGCAGTGGACTGTCCGCCCTGAGTCACTAGCTGTCTCGGCGGCGGAGGCAGGCGGGGTGCAACATAAGACGGCCTTGGTGTTGGAGCAGGTCGGTGATGAACATTGTGCGGGATCCACACTCGACGTTTCTGAACAGGCTGACCTGAGGATGAGCCAGCTTCATGAGTGCGCTTGAGCGACTCCTGGCATTCAGTCAGAGCTGTTTCAATTTGGAAAGATTTTCTGACAAGCATTTCGAAGTCTGTACAATCAAGGACTGCAAGTGCGAGTTTTATGTCAGTACGGAGTCCTTCACGGAATTTATCCTGCTTGCGGGCGTCAGTGTTAACGTCATCCTCAGCATAGCGGGATAACTCGAGAAATTTCCTCTGATATTCATCCACAGTCATTGTGCCCTGTGTGAGTTTGCGAAACTGCTGCTTCTTCTGATCTATCAGACCTTGAGGAAGGTACCGTGCACGAAAAGTCGACTGAAATTCCTGCCAAGTGGTTACGATTTCAGCAGGCAACATACCCTTGTGGCTTTCCCACCATTGAGCAGCTGGGCCCTTTAGGTGGAATGTCGCGAAGGTGACGTAACTGTCAGGGGCAACATTAGCTGACTCCATTTCAAACAGGATATCACGAAGCCAATCATCAGCATCCATAGGATTGGTGGAGTTGCGGAAAACAGACGGATTGAGGCGCACGAATTCTGGCAGAGTTATTGGAGCAGTCTGTTGCTGAGCATTCTGGTTTGGAAGCTGAGCCAATACTCCGGTCATAAACTGACGGTTAAGCTCAAACTGCTGACGGTTGATTTCAAACTGCTGTATCATTGCGGCAATATAGGGTGGATGTGGAGGATCGTCAGCCATCCTGCCAAATCAACAGGGGCAATTTAGCTAGTAACTTGCAGGTGTATGGAATTATTTATGAAGTAACACGCACAACAGAAGGAAGTGCAA